>OY987233.1:0-1200000 GCA_963920705.1 Odiellus spinosus
TGACGGCGATTTTTTTCTTGGATTTTGATACTGAATAAGCTAGGAGATCGACGATGTTCGATCCTACGACTCTACGCTTGTTGTAAATCAACTCCCCGGCGTCAGTCCATTTAATTTTCAATGATAACTCTAACCACTTGTATAAATCTAAACACTCCGAGGTCATATATGACGGCACGCCGGAAGCAATCTCCGCACTCCAATTTTGTATTTTCGGTTTTTTAACTTTTTTCTTCGATCTTTTATTAATAACCCTCGAGAGCACGTGATTATAGCGATTAATTTTGTCCGTGTTGTTCAAATTGGGATCATCGAGAATGTCTTTAATTTTATCGACCTTTTCCAATTCCAAAGTTTTATCCACTTTGAGGTCTTTCTCCGAATTAAGTCTTTGGAACGTCTCCTCGGAAATTAATAGCATTTTTTTCGCCATCTTTAATTGATAACTTTATATAGGATATCTCCTGCTATCGAACTGATTATCGGAAGTAATATTGGGAGAAATCCACCTTTTTGAATTAAAATTTGTCTTCGTTTAGCAGGAGTATTTTTCTTGGCCACGCGACGTATGGAATTGCAATGCTTCTTCAGTCGTTTCTTCTCGTCATCTGTGAGAGAAACGTTACCCTGCAGTATATTTATACAACATTCGGCGATGGTTTTTAAT
Organism: Odiellus spinosus; assembly: GCA_963920705.1. Lineage (NCBI taxonomy): Eukaryota > Metazoa > Arthropoda > Arachnida > Opiliones > Phalangiidae > Odiellus > Odiellus spinosus. The sequence goes on from OY987233.1 coordinate 668, forward strand.
TCTTCTTTACTCGCGTATTTAATGGCGGCGTTTCGTTGACACGCGTTACACGAACTCAGATATTTTAGAAAGTCTAAGTGCTCGTGTACTCTCTTCGGCGGAGCCATGTAGCTAATCGGGCAGCTTTCACGAGCGTACAATTGTTTTCGTCTCGGTGAAACGTACAACTTCTGGGCGTTCCACAAATTATAGTTACTAGTCTTGGGCAGCCCAAATCTTCGGCGTTAGCGACTTCAGTCTTCAAAAACCTTGATAACACGATAGATTTTTCTAAGCCTTTGGTTATAAAAGTAATGGCTTTCTCTCGTATGATTTTGGCAATTTCAGTCTGAGCTTCGAATGGATGATCTCCTTCGTCCCAGCGTAAGTCGCAACTGTTCCTCGTCAGCCATTGACATTGTCTTTTATCCTTAGACGATAAGTCCGTGAATGGGAATGGCGCTTTAAAGATCCATACCTCGTGTTCGCCCGTCTCCTTCACGAATAGTGTTATTTCTTTCACGATCCATTGGTCTTGAACTCTGAAGAAGTTTGCTTCGATTATTCCGGTCATTTTGGTAGAAAAATGGCGGCTTGTTCTCCTGGTAAAATCCCGGTCTTTAGTCTTCTATCTTCCGGGGTCGTAGCTTTGAGGTCTACGAATAGATATCCGTAACTGATAGCTGTGGCTTGTCTAAACGCGTCCACAACGTATTTACTGTTGACTGGAGATATCTGTTTCGCCAAATGTAGGATCGCAGATTGGTCTCTCGGTGTTTTAAAGATTATCAGATAATGAGCGTTGAGATTCAATGTTCGAATTTCCTTTCCTGGGTAGTAGAGGTTTTGCATTAAAATTAATACTGAGGTTTTCCGATGATGGGATCCTCGAATAAATAAGTTGGTAACTTCCTTGTTATTAGCGATTTCGCATAAAAGATCGTCTAATATAACAAAGTTTCTAACGTTGGCGTTTAAAGTGTCTACATCCAATAGACCTTCGTGAAATTCCACGCTTGGGGTATGGCTCGATATGGAATTAAATAGTTTGTCTTGGTATTCAGTATAACACCATATTATTCCTTGTGTTCAATTAATTTAGCAACAAAGACGCTTTTTCCACATCCTGTTACTCCAGCCACCAGTCCGTTAAAAGGGTGTTGCAGACTTAAATCCATATCGATAAATGAGAGAATATTGGAGTATCATCGAATATATATGACTTTAAGATCTTAAAAAAATACCAGAAGAGTGCAGGTCTAGATGAGTATCAGGAGTTTCGTAAAATGACTTTATCTATACGATGGAGCTAGATGTTTTACCATGAAAATACGCGACCTTTGATATAATGACGTGTTGGGTTTTCCCATATCACTCATATTTCATTTGTTTCAGTTGCAGTATTGGTTTTAATATTGGTTCGTACACGCATTTAATACGCATTCTAAACATACATAATTGACGAAATTCGTGCTTAACCCTATCTTCATATGGTATTTTGTAAATGGTAGAGATACCAAAGCTAACTGATTTTCCCATATCTTCGCGCCTTAAAATTTAAACTTTCAATCACGTGATATCTGAACATAGAGATAAGAACCGAGAAAATTTGTGGAGCTACACTTGGGAAATTTGTGGATATACACTTGGGAAATATGTGGATCTACACTTGGGAAATATGTGGATCTACACTTGGGAAATTTGTGGATCTACACTTGGAAAATTTGTGGATCTGCACTTGGGAAATTTGTGGATCTACATTTGGGAAATTTGTGGTTCTACACTTGGGAAATTTGTGGATTTATACTTGGGAAATTTGTGGATTTATACTTGGGAAATTTGTGGGTCTAGACTTGGGAAATTTGTGGGTCTAGACTTGGGACATTTGTGGATCTAGACTTGGGAAATTTGTGGATCTAGACTTGGGACATTTGTGGATCTAGACTTGGGAAATTTGTGGATCTAGACTTGGGACATTTTTGAATTTATACTTGGGAAATTTGTGGATTTATACTTGAGAAATTTGTGGATTTATACTTGGGAAATTTGTGGATTTATACTTGGGAAATTTGTGGATTTATACTTTTGAAATTTGTGGATTTATACTTGGGAAATTTGTGGATTTATACTTAGGAAATTTGTATATTTTCACTTGGCAAATTTGTAGATTTATACTTGGGAAATTTGTGGATTTATATTTGGGAAATTTGTGGATTTATGCTTGGGAAATTTGTGGATTTATACTTGGGAAATTTGTGGATTTATACTTAGGAAATTTGTGGATTTATACTTGGGAAATTTGTGGATTTATACTTGGGAAATTTGTATATTTATACTTGGGAAATTTGTATATTTATACTTAAGAAATTTGTGGATTTATACTTGGGAAATTTGTGGATTTATACTTGGGAAATTTGTGGATTTATACTTGGGAAATTTGTGGATTTATACTTGGGAAATTTGTGGATTTATACTTAGGAAATTTGTGGATTTTCTCTTGGCAAATTTGTAGATTTATACTTGGGAAATTTGTGGGTCTACACTTGGCAAATTTGTGGATCTACACTTGGGAAATTTGTGGATCTACACTTGGGAAATTTGTGGATCTACACTTGGGAAATTTGTGGATCTACACTTGGGAAATTTGTGGATCTACACTTGGGAAATTTGTGGATCTACACTTGGGAAATTTGTGGATCTACACTTGGGAAATTTTTGGATATACACTTGGGAAATATGTGGATCTACACTTGGGAAATATGTGGATCTACACTTGGGAAATTTGTGGATCTACACTTGGAAAATTTGTGGATCTACACTTGGGAAATTTGTGGATCTACACTTGGAAAATTTGTGGATCTACACTTGGGAAATTTGTGGATCTACACTTGGGAAATTTGTGGGTCTACACTTGGCAAATTTGTGGTTCTACACTTGGGAAATTTGTGGATCTACACTTGGGAAATTTGTGGATTTATACTTGGGAAATTTGTGGATTTATACTTGGGAAATTTGTGGGTCTAGACTTGGGAAATTTGTGGGTCTAGACTTGGGACATTTGTGGATCTAGACTTGGGAAATTTGTGGATCTAGACTTGGGACATTTGTGGATCTAGACTTGGGAAATTTGTGGATCTAGACTTGGGACATTTTTGAATTTATACTTGGGAAATTTGTGGATTTATACTTGAGAAATTTGTGGATTTATACTTGGGAAATTTGTGGATTTATACTTGGGAAATTTGTGGATTTATACTTTTGAAATTTGTGGATTTATACTTGGGAAATTTGTGGATTTATACTTAGGAAATTTGTATATTTTCACTTGGCAAATTTGTAGATTTATACTTGGGAAATTTGTGGATTTATATTTGGGAAATTTGTGGATTTATGCTTGGGAAATTTGTGGATTTATACTTGGGAAATTTGTGGATTTATACTTAGGAAATTTGTGGATTTATACTTGGGAAATTTGTGGATTTATACTTGGGAAATTTGTGGATTTATACTTGGGAAATTTGTATATTTATACTTAAGAAATTTGTGGATTTATACTTGGGAAATTTGTGGATTTATACTTGGGAAATTTGTGGATTTATACTTGGGAAATTTGTGGATTTTCTCTTGGCAAATTTGTAGATTTATACTTGGGAAATTTGTGGGTCTACACTTGGCAAATTTGTGGATCTACACTTGGGAAATTTGTGGATCTACACTTGGGAAATTTGTGGATCTACACTTGGGAAATTTGTGGATCTACACTTGGGAAATTTGTGGATCTACACTTGGGAAATATGTGGATCTACACTTGGGAAATTTGTGGATCTACACTTGGGAAATTTTTGGATATACACTTGGGAAATATGTGGATCTACACTTGGGAAATATGTGGATCTACACTTGGGAAATTTGTGGATCTACACTTGGAAAATTTGTGGATCTACACTTGGGAAATTTGTGGATCTACACTTGAAAAATTTGTGGTTCTACACTTGGGAAATTTGTGGATCTACACTTGGGAAATTTGTGGGTCTACACTTTGCAAATTTGTGGATCTACACTTGGGAAATTTGTGGATATACACTTGGGAAATATGTTGATCTACACCTGGGAAATTTGTGGATCTACACTTGGAAAATTTGTGGATCTACACTTGGGAAATTTGTGGATCTACACTTGGGAAATTTGTGGGTCTACACTTGGCAAATTTGTGGATCTACACTTGGGAAATTTGTGGATCTACACTTGGGAAATTTGTGGATCTACACTTGGGAAATTTGTGGATCTACACTTGGGAAATTTGTGGATCTACACTTGGGAAATTTGTGGATATACACTTGGGAAATATGTGGATCTACACTTGGGAAATATGTGGATCTACACCTGGGAAATTTGTGGATCTACACTTGGAAAATTTGTGGATCTACGCTTGGGAAATTTGTGGATCTACATTTGGGAAATTTGTGGTTCTACACTTGGGAAATTTGTGGATCTACACTTGGGAAATTTGTGGATTTATACTTGGGAAATTTGTGGATTTATACTTGGGAAATTTGTGGGTCTAGACTTGGGAAATTTGTGGGTCTAGACTTGGGACATTTGTGGATCTAGACTTGGGAAATTTGTGGATCTAGACTTGGGAAATTTGTGGATCTACACTTGGGAAATTTGTGGATCTACACTTGGGAAATTTGTGGATCTACACTTGGGAAATATGTGGATCTACACTTGGGAAATTTGTGGATCTACACTTGGGAAATTTTTGGATATACACTTGGGAAATATGTGGATCTACACTTGGGAAATATGTGGATCTACACTTGGGAAATTTGTGGATCTACACTTGGAAAATTTGTGGATCTACACTTGGGAAATTTGTGGATCTACACTTGAAAAATTTGTGGTTCTACACTTGGGAAATTTGTGGATCTACACTTGGGAAATTTGTGGGTCTACACTTTGCAAATTTGTGGATCTACACTTGGGAAATTTGTGGATATACACTTGGGAAATATGTTGATCTACACCTGGGAAATTTGTGGATCTACACTTGGAAAATTTGTGGATCTACACTTGGGAAATTTGTGGATCTACACTTGGGAAATTTGTGGGTCTACACTTGGCAAATTTGTGGATCTACACTTGGGAAATTTGTGGATCTACACTTGGGAAATTTGTGGATCTACACTTGGGAAATTTGTGGATCTACACTTGGGAAATTTGTGGATCTACACTTGGGAAATTTGTGGATCTACACTTGGGAAATTTGTGGATCTACACTTGGGAAATTTGTGGATCTACACTTGGGAAATTTGTGGATCTACACTTGGGAAATTTGTGGATATACACTTGGGAAATATGTGGATCTACACTTGGGAAATATGTGGATCTACACCTGGGAAATTTGTGGATCTACACTTGGAAAATTTGTGGATCTACGCTTGGGAAATTTGTGGATCTACATTTGGGAAATTTGTGGTTCTACACTTGGGAAATTTGTGGATCTACACTTGGGAAATTTGTGGATTTATACTTGGGAAATTTGTGGATTTATACTTGGGAAATTTGTGGGTCTAGACTTGGGAAATTTGTGGGTCTAGACTTGGGACATTTGTGGATCTAGACTTGGGAAATTTGTGGATCTAGACTTGGGACATTTGTGGATCTAGACTTGGGAAATTTGTGGATCTAGACTTGGGACATTTTTGAATTTATACTTGGGAAATTTGTGGATTTATACTTGAGAAATTTGTGGATTTATACTTGGGAAATTTGTGGATTTATACTTGGGAAATTTGTGGATTTATACTTTTGAAATTTGTGGATTTATACTTGGGAAATTTGTGGATTTATACTTAGGAAATTTGTGGATTTTCACTTGGCAAATTTGTAGATTTATACTTGGGAAATTTGTGGATTTATATTTGGGAAATTTGTGGATTTATGCTTGGGAAATTTGTGGATTTATACTTTTGAAATTTGTGGATTTATACTTAGGAAATTTGTGGATTTATACTTGGGAAATTTGTGGATTTATACTTGGGAAATTTGTGGATTTATACTTGGGAAATTTGTGGATTTATACTTGGGAAATTTGTGGATTTATACTTGGGAAATTTGTGGATTTATACTTGGGAAATTTGTGGATTTATACTTGGGAAATTTGTGGATTTATACTTGGGAAATTTGTGGATTTATACTTAGGAAATTTGTGGATTTTCTCTTGGCAAATTTGTAGATTTATACTTGGGAAATTTGTGGATTTATATTTGGGAAATTTGTGGATTTATGCTTGGGAAATTTGTGGATTTATACTTGGGAAATTTGTGGATTTATACTTAGGAAATTTGTGGATTTATACTTGGGAAATTTGTGGATTTATACTTGGGAAATTTGTGGATTTATACTTGGGAAATTTGTGGATTTATACTTAGGAAATTTGTGGATTTTCTCTTGGCAAATTTGTAGATTTATACTTGGGAAATTTGTGGGTCTACACTTGGGAAATTTGTGGATCTACACTTGGGAAATTTGTGGATCTACACTTGGGAAATTTGTGGATCTACACTTGGGAAATATGTGGATCTACACTTGGGAAATTTGTGGATCTACACTTGGAAAATTTGTGGATCTACACTTGAAAAATTTGTGGTTCTACACTTGGGAAATTTGTGGATCTACACTTGGGAAATTTGTGGGTCTACACTTTGCAAATTTGTGGATCTACACTTGGGAAATTTGTGGATCTACACTTGGGAAATTTGTGGATCTACACTTGGGAAATTTGTGGATCTACACTTGGGAAATTTGTGGATCTACACTTGGGAAAGTTGTGGATCTACACTTGGGAAATTTGTGGATCTACACTTGGGAAATTTTTGGATCTACACTTGGGAAATTTGTGGGTCTACACTTGGCAAATTTGTGGATCTACACTTGGGAAATTTGTGGATCTACACTTGTGAAATTTGTGGAGCTGCACTTGGGAAATTTGTGGATATACACTTGGGAAATATGTGGATCTACACTTGGGAAATATGTGGATCTACACTTGGGAAATTTGTGGATCTACACTTGGAAAATTTGTGGTTCTACACTTGGGAAATTTGTGGATCTACACTTGGGAAATTTGTGGATTTATACTTGGGAAATTTGTGGATTTATACTTGGGAAATTTGTGGGTCTAGACTTGGGAAATTTGTGGGTCTAGACTTGGGACATTTGTGGATCTAGACTTGGGAAATTTGTGGATCTAGACTTGGGACATTTGTGGATCTAGACATGGGACATTTGTGGATCTAGACTTGGGAAATTTGTGGATCTAGACTTGGGACATTTTTGAATTTATACTTGAGAAATTTGTGGATTTATACTTGGGAAATTTGTGGATTTATACTTGGGAAAATTGTGGATTTATACTTGGGAAATTTGTGGATTTATACTTTTGAAATTTGTGGATTTATACTTGGGAAATTTGTGGATTTATACTTAGGAAATTTGTGGATTTTCACTTGGCAAATTTGTAGATTTATACTTGGGAAATTTGTGGATTTATATTTGGGAAATTTGTGGATTTATGCTTGGGAAATTTGTGGATTTATACTTGGGAAATTTGTGGATTTATACTTAGGAAATTTGTGGATTTATACTTGGGAAATTTGTGGATTTATACTTGGGAAATTTGTATATTTATACTTAAGAAATTTGTGGATTTATACTTGGGAAATTTGTGGATTTATACTTGGGAAATTTGTGGATTTATACTTGGGAAATTTGTGGATTTATACTTGGGAAATTTGTGGATTTATACTTAGGAAATTTGTGGATTTTCTCTTGGCAAATTTGTAGATTTATACTTGGGAAATTTGTGGGTCTACACTTGGCAAATTTGTGGATCTACACTTGGGAAATTTGTGGATCTACACTTGGGAAATTTGTGGATCTGCACTTGGGAAATATGTGTATCTATACTTGGGATTTTTGTGGATCTACACTTGGCAAATTTATGGATCTACACTTTGCAAATTTGTGGATCTACACTTGGGAAATTTGTGGATCTACACTTGGGAAATTTTTGGATCTACACTAGGGAAATTTTTGGATCTACACTTGGGAAATTTGTGGATCTACTCTTGGGAAATTTGTGGATCTACACTAGGGAAATTTGTGGATCTACACTTGGGAAATTTGTGGAACTACACTTGGGAAATTTGTGGATCTACACTTGGGAAATTTGTGGATCTACACTTGGGAAATTTGTGGATCTACACTTGGGAAATTTGTGTATCTACTCTTGGGAAATTTGTGGATCTACACTAGGGAAATTTCTGGATCTACACTTGGGAAGTTTGTGGCTTTATACTTGGTAAATTTGTGGATTTATACTTGGGAAATTTGTGGATTTATACTTGGGAAATTTGTGGATTTATACTTGGGAAATTTGTGGTTCTACACTTGGGAAATTTGTGGATCTACACTTGGGAAATTTGTGGATCTACACTTGGGAAATTTGTGGTTCTACACTTGGGAAATTTGTGGATCTACACTTGGGAAATTTTTGGATCTACACTTGGGAAATTTGTGGATCTACACTTGGGAAATTTGTGGATCTACTCTTGGGAAATTTGGATCTACACTAGGGAAATTTGTGGATCTACACTTGGGAAATTTGTGGAACTACACTTGGGAAATTTGTGGATCTACACTTGGGAAATTTGTGGATCTACACTTGGGAAATTTGTGGATCTACTCTTGGGAAATTTGAGGATCTACACTAGGGAAATTTCTGGATCTACACTTGGGAAGTTTGTGGATTTATACTTGGGAAATTTGTGGATTTATACTTGGGAAATTTGTGGATTTATATTTGGGAAATTTGTTTATTTATACTTGGGAAATTTGTGGATTTATGCTTGGGAAATTTGTGGATTTATACTTCGGAAATTTGTGGATTTATACTTGGGAAATTTGTGGATTTATACTTAGGAAATTTGTGGATTTACACTTGGCAAATTTGTGTATCTACACTTGGTAAATTTGTGGATCTACACTTGGCAAATTTGTGGATCTACACTTGGCAAATTTGTGGATCTACACTTGGCAAATTTGTGGATCTACACTTGGCAAATTTGTGGATCTACACTTGGGAAATTTGTGGATCTACACTTGGGAAATTTGTGGATCTACGCTTGGGAAATTTGTGGATCTACGCTTGGGAAATTTGTGGATCTACGCTTGGGAAATTTGTGGATCTACACTTAGGAAATTTGTGGATCTACACTTGGAAAATTTGTGGATTTATACTTGGGAAATTTGTGGATTTATACATGGGAAATTTGTATATTTATACTTAGGAAATTTGTGGATTTATACTTGGGAAATTTGTGCATTTATACTTGGGAAATTTGTGGATTTATACTTGGGAAATTTGTGGATTTATACTTAGGAAATTTGTGGATTTACACTTGGAAAATTTGTGGATCTACACTTGGTAAATTTGTGGTTCTACACTTGCAAATTTGTGGATCTACACTTGGCAAATTTGTGGATCTACACTTGGCAAATTTGTGGATCTAAACTTTAAAAATTTGTGGATCTACACTTGGGAAATTTGTGGATTTACACTTGGCAAATTTGTTGATCTACACTTGGTAAATTTGTGGATCTACACTTGGCAAATTTGTTGATCTACACTTGCGAAATTTGTGGATCTACACTTGGGAAATTTGTGGATCTACACTTAGGAAATCTGTGGATCTACACTTGGCAAATTTGTGGTTCTAAACTTTAAAAATTTGTGGATCTACACTTGGGAAATTTGTGGATTTACACTTGGCAAATTTGTGGATCTACACTTGGTAAATGTGTGGATCTGCACTTGGCAAATTTGTGGATCTACACTTGGCAAATTTGTGGATCTACACTTGGGAAATTTGTGGATCTACACTTGGGAAATTTGTGGATCTACACTTTGGAAATTTGTGGATCTACACTTGCGAAATTTGTGGATCTACACTTGGGAAATTTGTGGATCTACACTTAGGAAATTTGTGGATCTACACTTGGAAAATTTGTGGATTTAAACTTGGGAAATTTGTGGATTTATACTTGGGAAATTTGTATATTTATACTTAGGAAATTTGTGGATTTATACTTGGGAAATTTGTGCATTTATACTTGGGAAATTTTTGAATTTATACTTAGGAAATTTGTGGATTTATACTTGGGAAATTTGTGGATATATACTTGGGAAATTTGTATATTTATACTTAAGAAATTTGTGGATTTATACTTGGGAAATTTGTGGATTTATACTTGGAAAATTTGTGGATTTATACTTGGGAAATTTGTGGATTTATACTTGGGAAATTTGTGGATTTATACTTAAGAAATTTGTGGATTTTCTCTTGGCAAATTTGTAGATTTATACTTGGTAAATTTGTGGATCTACACTTGGCAAATTTGTGGATCTACACTTGGCAAATTTATGGATCTACACTTGGCAAATTTTGTGGATCTACACTTGGGAAATTTGTGGATCTACACTTGGGAAATTTGTGGATCTACACTTGTGAAATTTGTGGATCTACACTTGTGAAATTTGTGGAGCTACACTTGGGAAATTTGTGGATCTACACTTGGGAAATTTGTGGATCTACACTTGGGAAATTTGTGGATCTACACTTGGGAAATTTGTGGATATACACTTGGGAAATATGTGGATCTACAATTGGGAAATTTGTGGATCTACACTTGGAAAATTTGTGGATCTACACTTGGGAAATTTGTGGATCTACACTTGGGAAATTTGTGGTTCTACACTTGGGAAATTTGTGGATCTACACTTGGGAAATTTGTGGGTCTACACTTTGCAAATTTGTGGATCTACACTTAGGAAATTTGTGGATCTACACTTGGGAAATTTTTGGATCTACACTTGGGAAATTTGTGGATCTACACTTGGGAAATTTGTGGATCTATACTTGGGAAATTTTGGATCTACACTAGGGAAATTTGTGGATCTACACTTGGGAAATTTGTGGAACTACACTTGGGAAATTTGTGGATCTACACTTGGGAAATTTGTGGATCTACACTTGGGAAATTTGTGGATCTACTCTTGGGAAATTTGTGGATCTATACTAGGGAAATTTGTGGATCTATACTAGGGAAATTTCTGGATCTACACTTGGGAAGTTTGTGGCTTTATACTTTTTAAATTTGTGGATTTATACTTGGGAAATTTGTGGATTTATACTTGGGAAATTTGTGGATTTATACTTGGGAAATTTGTGGATATATATTTGGGAAATTTGTTTATTTATACTTGGGAAATTTGTGGATTTATGCTTGGGAAATTTGGGGATTTATGCTTGGGAAATTTGTGGATTTATACTTGGGAAATTTGTGGATTTACACTTGGTAAATTTGTGGTTCTACACTTGCAAATTTGTGGATCTACACTTGGCAAATTTGTGGATCTAAACTTTAAAAATTTGTGGATCTACACTTGGGAAATTTGTGGATTTACACTTGGCAAATTTGTGGATCTACACTTGGTAAATGTGTGGATCTGCACTTGGCAAATTTGTGGATCTACACTTGGTAAATTTGTGGATCTGCACTTGTCAAATTTGTGGATCTACACTTGGCAAATTTGTGGATCTACACTTGGGAAATTTGTGGATCTACACTTGGGAAATTTGTGGATCTACACTTGGGAAATTTGTGGATCTACACTTGGGAAATTTGTGGATCTACACTTAGGAAATTTGTGGGTCTAGACTTGGGAAATTTGTGGGTCTAGACTTGGGACATTTGTGGATCTAGACTTGGGAAATTTGTGGATCTAGACTTGGGACATTTGTGGATCTAGACATGGGACATTTGTGGATCTAGACTTGGGAAATTTGTGGATCTAGACTTGGGACATTTTTGAATTTATACTTGGGAAATTTGTGGATTTATACTTGAGAAATTTGTGGATTTATAATTGGGAAAATTGTGGATTTATACTTGGGAAATTTGTGGATTTATACTTTTGAAATTTGTGGATTTATACTTGGGAAATTTGTGGATTTATACTTAGGAAATTTGTGGATTTTCACTTGGCAAATTTGTAGATTTATACTTGGGAAATTTGTGGATTTATATTTGGGAAATTTGTGGATTTATGCTTGGGAAATTTGTGGATTTATACTTGGGAAATTTGTGGATTTATACTTAGGAAATTTGTGAATTTATACTTGGGAAATTTGTGGATTTATACTTGGGAAATTTGTATATTTATACTTAAGAAATTTGTGGATTTATACTTGGGAAATTTGTGGATTTATACTTGGGAAATTTGTGGATTTATACTTGGGAAATTTGTGGATTTATACTTGGGAAATTTGTGGATTTATACTTAGGAAATTTGTGGATTTTCTCTTGGCAAATTTGTAGATTTATACTTGGGAAATTTGTGGGTCTACACTTGGCAAATTTGTGGATCTACACTTGGGAAATTTGTGGATCTACACTTAGGAAATTTGTGGATCTACACTTGGGAAATTTGTGGATCTACACTTGGGAAATATGTGTATCTATACTTGGGATTTTTGTGGATCTACACTTGGCAAATTTATGGATCTACACTTTGCAAATTTGTGGATCTACACTTGGGAAATTTGTGGATCTACACTTGGGAAATTTTTGGATCTACACTAGGGAAATTTTTGGATCTACACTTGGGAAATTTGTGGATCTACTCTTGGGAAATTTGTGGATCTACACTAGGGAAATTTGTGGATCTACACTTGGGAAATTTGTGGAACTACACTTGGGAAATTTGTGGATCTACACTTGGGAAATTTGTGGATCTACACTTGGGAAATTTGTGTATCTACTCTTGGGAAATTTGTGGATCTACACTAGGGAAATTTCTGGATCTACACTTGGGAAGTTTGTGGCTTTATACTTGGTAAATTTGTGGATTTATACTTGGGAAATTTGTGGATTTATACTTGGGAAATTTGTGGATTTATACTTGGGAAATTTGTGGTTCTACACTTGGGAAATTTGTGGATCTACACTTGGGAAATTTGTGGATCTACACTTGGGAAATTTGTGGTTCTACACTTGGGAAATTTGTGGATCTACACTTGGGAAATTTTTGGATCTACACTTGGGAAATTTGTGGATCTACACTTGGGAAATTTGTGGATCTACTCTTGGGAAATTTGTGGATCTACACTAGGGAAATTTGTGGATCTACACTTGGGAAATTTGTGGAACTACACTTGGGAAATTTGTGGATCTACACTTGGGAAATTTGTGGATCTACACTTGGGAAATTTGTGGATCTACTCTTGGGAAATTTGTGGATCTACACTAGGGAAATTTCTGGATCTACACTTGGGAAGTTTGTGGATTTATACTTGGGAAATTTGTGGATTTATACTTGGGAAATTTGTGGATTTATATTTGGGAAATTTGTGGATTTATGCTTGGGAAATTTGTGGATTTATGCTTGGGAAATTTGTGGATTTATACTTCGGAAATTTGTGGATTTATACTTGGGAAATTTGTGGATTTATACTTAGGAAATTTGTGGATTTACACTTGGCAAATTTGTGGATCTACACTTGGTAAATTTGTGGATCTACACTTGGCAAATTTGTGGATCTACACTTGGCAAATTTGTGGATCTTCACTTGGCAAATTTGTGGATCTACACTTGGGAAATTTGTGGATCTACACTAGGGAAATTTGTGGATCTACACTTGGGAAATTTGTGGAACTACACTTGGGAAATTTGTGGATCTACACTTGGGAAATTTGTGGATCTACACTTGGGAAATTTGTGTATCTACTCTTGGGAAATTTGTGGATCTACACTAGGGAAATTTCTGGATCTACACTTGGGAAGTTTGTGGATTTATACTTGGGAAATTTGTGGATTTATACTTGGGAAATTTGTGGATTTATATTTGGGAAATTTGTGGATTTATGCTTGGGAAATTTGTGGATTTATGCTTGGGAAATTTGTGGATTTATACTTCGGAAATTTGTGGATTTATACTTGGGAAATTTGTGGATTTATACTTAGGAAATTTGTGGATTTACACTTGGCAAATTTGTGGATCTACACTTGGTAAATTTGTGGATCTACACTTGGCAAATTTGTGGATCTACACTTGGCAAATTTGTGGATCTACACTTGGCAAATTTGTGGATCTACACTTGGGAAATTTGTGGATCTACACTAGGGAAATTTGTGGATCTACACTTGGGAAATTTGTGGATTTACACTTGGCAAATTTGTGGATCTACACTTGGTAAATGTGTGGATCTGCACTTGGCAAATTTGTGGATCTACACTTGGTAAATTTGTGGATCTGCACTTGTCAAATTTGTGGATCTACACTTGGCAAATTTGTGGATCTACACTTGGGAAATTTGTGGATCTACACTTGGGAAATTTGTGGATCTACACTTGGGAAATTTGTGGATCTACACTTGGGAAATTTGTGGATCTACACTTAGGAAATTTGTGGGTCTAGACTTGGGAAATTTGTGGGTCTAGACTTGGGACATTTGTGGATCTAGACTTGGGAAATTTGTGGATCTAGACTTGGGACATTTGTGGATCTAGACATGGGACATTTGTGGATCTAGACTTGGGAAATTTGTGGATCTAGACTTGGGACATTTTTGAATTTATACTTGGGAAATTTGTGGATTTATACTTGAGAAATTTGTGGATTTATAATTGGGAAAATTGTGGATTTATACTTGGGAAATTTGTGGATTTATACTTTTGAAATTTGTGGATTTATACTTGGGAAATTTGTGGATTTATACTTAGGAAATTTGTGGATTTTCACTTGGCAAATTTGTAGATTTATACTTGGGAAATTTGTGGATTTATATTTGGGAAATTTGTGGATTTATGCTTGGGAAATTTGTGGATTTATACTTGGGAAATTTGTGGATTTATACTTAGGAAATTTGTGAATTTATACTTGGGAAATTTGTGGATTTATACTTGGGAAATTTGTATATTTATACTTAAGAAATTTGTGGATTTATACTTGGGAAATTTGTGGATTTATACTTGGGAAATTTGTGGATTTATACTTGGGAAATTTGTGGATTTATACTTGGGAAATTTGTGGATTTATACTTAGGAAATTTGTGGATTTTCTCTTGGCAAATTTGTAGATTTATACTTGGGAAATTTGTGGGTCTACACTTGGCAAATTTGTGGATCTACACTTGGGAAATTTGTGGATCTACACTTAGGAAATTTGTGGATCTACACTTGGGAAATTTGTGGATCTACACTTGGGAAATATGTGTATCTATACTTGGGATTTTTGTGGATCTACACTGGCAAATTTATGGATCTACACTTTGCAAATTTGTGGATCTACACTTGGGAAATTTGTGGATCTACACTTGGGAAATTTTTGGATCTACACTAGGGAAATTTTTGGATCTACACTTGGGAAATTTGTGGATCTACTCTTGGGAAATTTGTGGATCTACACTAGGGAAATTTGTGGATCTACACTTGGGAAATTTGTGGAACTACACTTGGGAAATTTGTGGATCTACACTTGGGAAATTTGTGGATCTACACTTGGGAAATTTGTGTATCTACTCTTGGGAAATTTGTGGATCTACACTAGGGAAATTTCTGGATCTACACTTGGGAAGTTTGTGGCTTTATACTTGGTAAATTTGTGGATTTATACTTGGGAAATTTGTGGATTTATACTTGGGAAATTTGTGGATTTATACTTGGGAAATTTGTGGTTCTACACTTGGGAAATTTGTGGATCTACACTTGGGAAATTTGTGGATCTACACTTGGGAAATTTGTGGTTCTACACTTGGGAAATTTGTGGATCTACACTTGGGAAATTTTTGGATCTACACTTGGGAAATTTGTGGATCTACACTTGGGAAATTTGTGGATCTACTCTTGGGAAATTTGTGGATCTACACTAGGGAAATTTGTGGATCTACACTTGGGAAATTTGTGGAACTACACTTGGGAAATTTGTGGATCTACACTTGGGAAATTTGTGGATCTACACTTGGGAAATTTGTGGATCTACTCTTGGGAAATTTGTGGATCTACACTAGGGAAATTTCTGGATCTACACTTGGGAAGTTTGTGGATTTATACTTGGGAAATTTGTGGATTTATACTTGGGAAATTTGTGGATTTATATTTGGGAAATTTGTGGATTTATGCTTGGGAAATTTGTGGATTTATGCTTGGGAAATTTGTGGATTTATACTTCGGAAATTTGTGGATTTATACTTGGGAAATTTGTGGATTTATACTTAGGAAATTTGTGGATTTACACTTGGCAAATTTGTGGATCTACACTTGGTAAATTTGTGGATCTACACTTGGCAAATTTGTGGATCTACACTTGGCAAATTTGTGGATCTACACTTGGCAAATTTGTGGATCTACACTTGGGAAATTTGTGGATCTACACTAGGGAAATTTGTGGATCTACACTTGGGAAATTTGTGGAACTACACTTGGGAAATTTGTGGATCTACACTTGGGAAATTTGTGGATCTACACTTGGGAAATTTGTGTATCTACTCTTGGGAAATTTGTGGATCTACACTAGGGAAATTTCTGGATCTACACTTGGGAAGTTTGTGGATTTATACTTGGGAAATTTGTGGATTTATACTTGGGAAATTTGTGGATTTATATTTGGGAAATTTGTGGATTTATGCTTGGGAAATTTGTGGATTTATGCTTGGGAAATTTGTGGATTTATACTTCGGAAATTTGTGGATTTATACTTGGGAAATTTGTGGATTTATACTTAGGAAATTTGTGGATTTACACTTGGCAAATTTGTGGATCTACACTTGGTAAATTTGTGGATCTACACTTGGCAAATTTGTGGATCTACACTTGGCAAATTTGTGGATCTACACTTGGCAAATTTGTGGATCTACACTTGGGAAATTTGTGGATCTACACTAGGGAAATTTGTGGATCTACACTTGGGAAATTTGTGGAACTACACTTGGGAAATTTGTGGATCTACACTTGGGAAATTTGTGGATCTACACTTGGGAAATTTGTGTATCTACTCTTGGGAAATTTGTGGATCTACACTAGGGAAATTTCTGGATCTACACTTGGGAAGTTTGTGGCTTTATACTTGGTAAATTTGTGGATTTATACTTGGGAAATTTGTGGATTTATACTTGGGAAATTTGTGGATTTATACTTGGGAAATTTGTGGTTCTACACTTGGGAAATTTGTGGATCTACACTTGGGAAATTTGTGGATCTACACTTGGGAAATTTGTGGTTCTACACTTGGGAAATTTGTGGATCTACACTTGGGAAATTTTTGGATCTACACTTGGGAAATTTGTGGATCTACACTTGGGAAATTTGTGGATCTACTCTTGGGAAATTTGTGGATCTACACTAGGGAAATTTGTGGATCTACACTTGGGAAATTTGTGGAACTACACTTGGGAAATTTGTGGATCTACACTTGGGAAATTTGTGGATCTACACTTGGGAAATTTGTGGATCTACTCTTGGGAAATTTGTGGATCTACACTAGGGAAATTTCTGGATCTACACTTGGGAAGTTTGTGGATTTATACTTGGGAAATTTGTGGATTTATACTTGGGAAATTTGTGGATTTATATTTGGGAAATTTGTGGATTTATGCTTGGGAAATTTGTGGATTTATGCTTGGGAAATTTGTGGATTTATACTTCGGAAATTTGTGGATTTATACTTGGGAAATTTGTGGATTTATACTTAGGAAATTTGTGGATTTACACTTGGCAAATTTGTGGATCTACACTTGGTAAATTTGTGGATCTACACTTGGCAAATTTGTGGATCTACACTTGGCAAATTTGTGGATCTACACTTGGCAAATTTGTGGATCTACACTTGGCAAATTTGTGGATCTACACTTGGGAAATTTGTGGATCTACACTTGGGAAATTTGTGGATCTACACTTGGGAAATTTGTGGATCTACGCTTGGGAAATTTGTGGATCTACGCTTGGGAAATTTGTGGATCTACACTTAGGAAATTTGTGGATCTACACTTGGAAAATTTGTGGATTTATACTTGGGAAATTTGTGGATTTATACATGGGAAATTTGTATATTTATACTTAGGAAATTTGTGGATTTATACTTGGGAAATTTGTGCATTTATACTTGGGAAATTTGTGGATTTATACTTGGGAAATTTGTGGATTTATACTTAGGAAATTTGTGGATTTACACTTGGCAAATTTGTGGATCTACACTTGGTAAATTTGTGGTTCTACACTTGCAAATTTGTGGATCTACACTTGGCAAATTTGTGGATCTACACTTGGCAAATTTGTGGATCTAAACTTGGCAAATTTGTGGATCTACACTTGGGAAATTTGTGGATTTACACTTGGCAAATTTGTTGATCTACACTTGGTAAATTTGTGGATCTACATTTGGCAAATTTGTTGATCTACACTTGGGAAATTTGTGGATCTACACTTGGGAAATTTGTGGATCTACACTTAGGAAATCTGTGGATCTACACTTGGCAAATTTGTGGTTCTAAACTTTAAAAATTTGTGGATCTACACTTGGGAAATTTGTGGATTTACACTTGGCAAATTTGTGGATCTACACTTGGTAAATGTGTGGATCTGCACTTGGCAAATTTGTGGATCTACACTTGGCAAATTTGTGGATCTACACTTGGGAAATTTGTGGATCTACACTTGGGAAATTTGTGGATCTACACTTGGAAAATTTGTGGATTTAAACTTGGGAAATTTGTGGATTTATACTTGGGAAATTTGTATATTTATACTTAGGAAATTTGTGGATTTATACTTGGGAAATTTGTGCATTTATACTTGGGAAATTTTTGAATTTATACTTGGGAAATTTGTGGATTTATACTTAGGAAATTTGTGGATTTATACTTGGGAAATTTGTGGATATATACTTGGGAAATTTGTATATTTATACTTAAGAAATTTGTGGATTTATACTTGGGAAATTTGTGGATTTATACTTGGAAAATTTGTGGATTTATACTTGGGAAATTTGTGGATTTATACTTGGGAAATTTGTGGATTTATACTTAAGAAATTTGTGGATTTTCTCTTGGCAAATTTGTAGATTTATACTTGGTAAATTTGTGGATCTACACTTGGCAAATTTGTGGATCTACACTTGGCAAATTTATGGATCTACACTTGGCAAATTTTGTGGATCTACACTTGGGAAATTTGTGGATCTACACTTGGGAAATTTGTGGATCTACACTTGTGAAATTTGTGGAGCTACACTTGGGAAATTTGTGGATCTACACTTGGGAAATTTGTGGATCTACACTTGGGAAATTTGTGGATCTACACTTGGGAAATTTGTGGATCTACACTTGGGAAATTTGTGGATCTACACTTGGGAAATTTGTGGATATACACTTGGGAAATATGTGGATCTACAATTAGGAAATTTGTGGATCTACACTTGGAAAATTTGTGGATCTACACTTGGGAAATTTGTGGATCTACACTTGGGAAATTTGTGGTTCTACACTTGGGAAATTTGTGGATCTACACTTGGGAAATTTGTGGGTCTACACTTTGCAAATTTGTGGATCTACACTTAGGAAATTTGTGGATCTACACTTGGGAAATTTTTGGATCTACACTTGGGAAATTTGTGGATCTACACTTGGGAAATTTGTGGATCTATACTTGGGAAATTTTGGATCTACACTAGGGAAATTTGTGGATCTACACTTGGGAAATTTGTGGAACTACACTTGGGAAATTTGTGGATCTACACTTGGGAAATTTGTGGATCTACACTTGGGAAATTTGTGGATCTACTCTTGGGAAATTTGTGGATCTATACTAGGGAAATTTCTGGATCTACACTTGGGAAGTTTGTGGCTTTATACTTTTTAAATTTGTGGATTTATACTTGGGAAATTTGTGGATTTATACTTGGGAAATTTGTGGATTTATACTTGGGAAATTTGTGGATATATATTTGGGAAATTTGTTTATTTATACTTGGGAAATTTGTGGATTTATGCTTGGGAAATTTGGGGATTTATGCTTGGGAAATTTGTGGATTTATACTTGGGAAATTTGTGGATTTACACTTGGCAAATTTGTGGATCTACACTTGGTAAATTTGTGGTTCTACACTTGCAAATTTGTGGATCTACACTTGGCAAATTTGTGGATCTAAACTTTAAAAATTTGTGGATCTACACTTGGGAAATTTGTGGATTTACACTTGGCAAATTTGTGGATCTACACTTGGTAAATGTGTGGATCTGCACTTGGGAAATTTGTGGATCTACACTTGGTAAATTTGTGGATCTGCACTTGTCAAATTTGTGGATCTACACTTGGCAAATTTGTGGATCTACACTTGGGAAATTTGTGGATCTACACTTGGGAAATTTGTGGATCTACACTTGGGAAATTTGTGGATCTACACTTGGGAAATTTGTGGATCTATACTTGGGAAATTTTGGATCTACACTAGGGAAATTTGTGGATCTACACTTGGGAAATTTGTGGAACTACACTTGGGAAATTTGTGGATCTACACTTGGGAAATTTGTGGATCTACACTTGGGAAATTTGTGGATCTACTCTTGGGAAATTTGTGGATCTATACTAGGGAAATTTCTGGATCTACACTTGGGAAGTTTGTGGCTTTATACTTTTTAAATTTGTGGATTTATACTTGGGAAATTTGTGGATTTATACTTGGGAAATTTGTGGATTTATACTTGGGAAATTTGTGGATATATATTTGGGAAATTTGTTTATTTATACTTGGGAAATTTGTGGATTTATACTTGGGAAATTTGTATATTTATACTTAGGAAATTTGTGGATTTATACTTGGGAAATTTGTGCATTTATACTTGGGAAATTTTTGAATTTATACTTGGGAAATTTGTGGATTTATACTTGGGAAATTTGTGGATATATACTTGGGAAATTTGTATATTTATACTTAAGAAATTTGTGGATTTATACTTGGGAAATTTGTGGATTTATACTTGGAAAATTTGTGGATTTATACTTGGGAAATTTGTGGATTTATACTTGGGAAATTTGTGGATTTATACTTAAGAAATTTGTGGATTTTCTCTTGGCAAATTTGTAGATTTATACTTGGTAAATTTGTGGATCTACACTTGGCAAATTTGTGGATCTACACTTGGCAAATTTATGGATCTACACTTGGCAAATTTTGTGGATCTACACTTGGGAAATTTGTGGATCTACACTTGGGAAATTTGTGGATCTACACTTGTGAAATTTGTGGATCTACACTTGTGAAATTTGTGGAGCTACACTTGGGAAATTTGTGGATCTACACTTGGGAAATTTGTGGATCTACACTTGGGAAATTTGTGGATCTACACTTGGGAAATTTGTGGATCTACACTTGGGAAATTTGTGGATATACACTTGGGAAATATGTGGATCTACACTTGGGAAATTTGTGGATCTACACTTGGAAAATTTGTGGATCTACACTTGGGAAATTTGTGGATCTACACTTGGGAAATTTGTGGTTCTACACTTGGGAAATTTGTGGATCTACACTTGGGAAATTTGTGGGTCTACACTTTGCAAATTTGTGGATCTACACTTGGGAAATTTGTGGATCTACACTTGGGAAAGTTTTGGATCTACACTTGGGAAATTTGTGGATCTACACTTGGGAAATTTGTGGATCTATACTTGGGAAATTTTGGATCTACACTAGGGAAATTTGTGGATCTACACTTGGGAAATTTGTGGAACTACACTTGGGAAATTTGTGGATCTACACTTGGGAAATTTGTGGATCTACACTTGGGAAATTTGTGGATCTACTCTTGGGAAATTTGTGGATCTATACTAGGGAAATTTCTGGATCTACTCTTGGGAAGTTTGTGGCTTTATACTTTTTAAATTTGTGGATTTATACTTGGGAAATTTGTGGATTTATACTTGGGAAATTTGTGGATTTATACTTGGAAATTTGTGGATATATATTTGGGAAATTTGTTTATTTATACTTGGGAAATTTGTGGATTTATGCTTGGGAAATTTGGGGATTTATGCTTGGGAAATTTTTGGATTTATACTTGGGAAATTTATGGATTTATACTTGGGAAATTTGTGGATTTATACTTAGGAAATTTGTGGATTTACACTTGGCAAATTTGTGGATCTACACTTGGTAAATTTGTGGTTGTACACTTGCAAATTTGTGGATCTACACTTGGCAAATTTGTGGATCTAAACTTTAAAAATTTGTGGATCTACACTTGGGAAATTTGTGGATTTACACATGGCAAATTTGTGGATCTACACTTGGTAAATGTGTGGATCTGCACTTGGCAAATTTGTGGATCTACACTTGGTAAATTTGTGGATCTGCACTTGGCAAATTTGTGGATCTACACTTGGGAAATTTGTGGATCTACACTTGGGAAATTTGTGGATCTACACTTGGGAAATTTGTGGATCTACACTTGCGAAATTTGTGGATCTACACTTGGGAAATTTGTGGATCTACACTTAGGAAATTTGTGGATCTACACTTGGAAAATTTGTGGATTTAAACTTGGGAAATTTGTGGATTTATACTTGGGAAATTTGTATATTTATACTTAGGAAATTTGTGGATTTATACTTGGGAAATTTGTGCATTTATACTTGGGAAATTTTTGGATTTATACTTGGGAAATTTGTGGATTTATACTTAGGAAATTTGTGGATTTATACTTGGGAAATTTGTGGATTTATACTTGGGAAATTTGTGCATTTATACTTGGGAAATTTTTGGATTTATACTTGGGAAATTTGTGGATTTATACTTAGGAAATTTGTGGATTTATACTTGGGAAATTTGTGGATTTATACTTTTGAAATTTGTATATTTATACTTAAGAAATTTGTGGATTTATACTTGGGAAATTTGTGGATTTATACTTGGGAAATTTGTGGATTTATACTTGGGAAATTTGTGGATTTATACTTAGGAAATTTGTGGATTTTCTCTTGGCAAATTTGTAGATTTATACTTGGTAAATTTGTGGATCTACACTTGGCAAATTTGTGGATCTACACTTGGCAAATTTATGGATCTACACTTGGTAAATTTATGGATCTGCACTTGTCAAATTTGTGGATCTACACTTGGCAAATTTGTGGATCTACACTTGGGAAATTTGTGGATCTACACTTGGGAAATTTGTGGATCTACACTTGGGAAATTTGTGGATCTACACTTGGGAAATTTGTGGATCTATACTTGGGAAATTTTGGATCTACACTAGGGAAATTTGTGGATCTACACTTGGGAAATTTGTGGAACTACACTTGGGAAATTTGTGGATTTATACTTAGGAAATTTGTGGATTTATACTTGGGAAATTTGTGGATTTATACTTGGGAAATTTGTATATTTATACTTAAGAAATTTGTGGATTTATACTTGGGAAATTTGTGGATTTATACTTGGGAAATTTGTGGATTTATACTTGGGAAATTTGTGGATTTATACTTAGGAAATTTGTGGATTTTCTCTTGGCAAATTTGTAGATTTATACTTGGTAAATTTGTGGATCTACACTTGGCAAATTTGTGGATCTACACTTGGCAAATTTATGGATCTACACTTGGTAAATTTATGGATCTGCACTTGTCAAATTTGTGGATCTACACTTGGCAAATTTGTGGATCTACACTTGGGAAATTTGTGGATCTACACTTGGGAAATTTGTGGATCTACACTTGGGAAATTTGTGGATCTACACTTGGGAAATTTGTGGATCTATACTTGGGAAATTTTGGATCTACACTAGGGAAATTTGTGGATCTACACTTGGGAAATTTGTGGAACTACACTTGGGAAATTTGTGGATCTACACTTGGGAAATTTGTGGATCTACACTTGGGAAATTTGTGGATCTACTCTTGGGAAATTTGTGGATCTATACTAGGGAAATTTCTGGATCTACACTTGGGAAGTTTGTGGCTTTATACTTTTTAAATTTGTGGATTTATACTTGGGAAATTTGTGGATTTATACTTGGGAAATTTGTGGATTTATACTTGGGAAATTTGTGGATATATATTTGGGAAATTTGTTTATTTATACTTGGGAAATTTGTGGATTTATGCTTGGGAAATTTGTGGATTTATACTTGGGAAATTTGTGGATTTATACTTGGGAAATTTGTGGATTTATACTTAGGAAATTTGTGGATTTACACTTGGCAAATTTGTGGATCTACACTTGGTAAATTTGTGGTTCTACACTTGGCAAATTTGTGGATCTACACTTGCAAATTTGTGGATCTACACTTGGCAAATTTGTGGATCTAATTTTTAAAAATTTGTGGATCTACACTTGGGAAATTTGTGGATTTACACATGGCAAATTTGTGGATCTACACTTGGTAAATGTGTGGATCTGCACTTGGCAAATTTGTGGATCTACACTTGGTAAATTTGTGGATCTGCACTTGGCAAATTTGTGGATCTACACTTGGGAAATTTGTGGATCTACACTTGGGAAATTTGTGGATCTACACTTGGGAAATTTGTGGATCTACACTTGGGAAATTTGTGGATCTACACTTGCGAAATTTGTGGATCTACACTTGGGAAATTTGTGGATCTACACTTAGGAAATTTGTGGATCTACACTTGGAAAATTTGTGGATTTAAACTTGGGAAATTTGTGGATTTATACTTGGGAAATTTGTATATTTATACTTAGGAAATTTGTGGATTTATACTTGGGAAATTTGTGCATTTATACTTGGGAAATTTTTGGATTTATACTTGGGAAATTTATGGATTTATACTTGGGAAATTTGTGGATTTATACTTGGGAAATTTGTGCATTTATACTTGGGAAATTTTTGGATTTATACTTGGGAAATTTGTGGATTTATACTTAGGAAATTTGTGGATTTATACTTGGGAAATTTGTGGATTTATACTTGGGAAATTTGTATATTTATACTTAAGAAATTTGTGGATTTATACTTGGGAAATTTGTGGATTTATACTTGGGAAATTTGTGGATTTATACTTGGGAAATTTGTGGATTTATACTTGGGAAATTTGTGGATTTATACTTAGGAAATTTGTGGATTTTCTCTTGGCAAATTTGTAGATTTATACTTGGTAAATTTGTGGATCTACACTTGGCAAATTTGTGGATCTACACTTGGCAAATTTATGGATCTACACTTGGCAAATTTTGTGGATCTACACTTGGCAAATTTTGTGGATCTGCACTTGGGAAATTTGTGGATCTACACTTGGGAAATTTGTGGATCTAAAACTTGGGAAATTTGTGGATCTACACTTGTGAAATTTGTGGATCTACACTTGTGAAATTTGTGGAGCTTCACTTGGGAAATTTGTGGATCTACACTTGGGAAATTTGTGGATCTACACTTGGGAAATTTGTGGATCTACACTTGGGAAATTTGTGGATCTACACTTGGGAAATTTGTGGATCTACACTTGGAAAATTTGTGGATCTACACTTGGGAAATTTGTGGATCTACACTTGGGAAATTTGTGGATCTACACTTGGGAAATTTGTGTTTCTACACTTGTGAAATTTGTGGATCTACACTTGGAAAATTTGTGGATCTACACTTGGGAAATTTGTGGATCTACACTTGGGAAATTTGTGCTTCTACACTTGGGAAATTTGTGGATTTACACTTGGGAAATTTGTGGGTCTACACTTTGCAAATTTGTGGATCTACACTTGGGAAATTTGTGGATCTACACTTGGGAAATTTGTGGATCTACACTTGGGAAATTTTTGGATCTACACTTGGGAAATTTGTGGATCTACACTTGGGAAATTTGTGGATCTATACTTGGGAAATTTGTGGATCTACTCTTGGGAAATTTTGGATCTACACTAGGGAAATTTTTGGATCTACACTTGGGAAATTTGTGGAACTACACTTGGGAAATTTGTGGATCTACACTTGGGAAATTTGTGGATCTACACTTGGGAAATTTGTGGATCTACTCTTGGGAAATTTGTGGATCTATACTAGGGAAATTTCTGGATCTACACTTGGGAAGTTTGTGGCTTTATACTTGGTAAATTTGTGGATTTATACTTGGGAAATTTGTGGATTTATACTTGGGAAATTTGTGGATTTATACTTGGGAAATTTGTGGATTTATATTTGGGAAATTTATTTATTTATACTTAGGAAATTTGTGGATTTATGTTTGGGAAATTTGTGGATTTATACTTGGGAAATTTGTGGATTTATACTTGGGAAAATTTGTGGATTTATACTTAGGAAATTTGTGGATTTACACTTGGCAAATTTGTGGATCTACACTTGGTAAATTTGTGGATCTACACTTGGGAAATTTGTGGATCTACACTTGGCAAATTTGTGGATCTACACTTGGGAAATTTGTGGATCTACACTTGGGAAATTTGTGGATCTACACTTGGGAAATTTGTGGATCTACACTTGGGAAATTTGTGGATCTACACTTGGGAAATTTGTGGATCTACACTTGGGAAATTTGTGGATCTACACTTGGGAAATTTGTGGATCTATACTTGGGAAATTTTGGATCTACACTAGGGAAATTTGTGGATCTACACTTGGGAAATTTGTGGAACTACACTTGGGAAATTTGTGGATCTACACTTGGGAAATTTGTGGATCTACTCTTGGGAAATTTGTGGATCTATACTAGGGAAATTTCTGGATCTACACTTGGGAAGTTTGTGGCTTTATACTTTTTAAATTTGTGGATTTATACTTGGGAAATTTGTGGATTTATACTTAGGAAATTTGTGGATTTTCTCTTGGCAAATTTGTAGATTTATACTTGGTAAATTTGTGGATCTACACTTGGCAAATTTGTGGATCTACACTTGGCAAATTTATGGATCTACACTTGGTAAATTTATGGATCTGCACTTGTCAAATTTGTGGATCTACACTTGGCAAATTTGTGGATCTACACTTGGGAAATTTGTGGATCTACACTTGGGAAATTTGTGGATCTACACTTGGGAAATTTGTGGATCTACACTTGGGAAATTTGTGGATCTACACTTGGGAAATTTGTGGATCTATACTTGGGAAATTTTGGATCTACACTAGGGAAATTTGTGGATCTACACTTGGGAAATTTGTGGAACTACACTTGGGAAATTTGTGGATCTACACTTGGGAAATTTGTGGATCTACACTTGGGAAATTTGTGGATCTACTCTTGGGAAATTTGTGGATCTATACTAGGGAAATTTCTGGATCTACACTTGGGAAGTTTGTGGCTTTATACTTTTTAAATTTGTGGATTTATACTTGGGAAATTTGTGGATTTATACTTGGGAAATTTGTGGATTTATACTTGGGAAATTTGTGGATATATATTTGGGAAATTTGTTTATTTATACTTGGGAAATTTGTGGATTTATGCTTGGGAAATTTGTGGATTTATACTTGGGAAATTTGTGGATTTATACTTGGGAAATTTGTGGATTTATACTTAGGAAATTTGTGGATTTACACTTGGCAAATTTGTGGATCTACACTTGGTAAATTTGTGGTTCTACACTTGCAAATTTGTGGATCTACACTTGGCAAATTTGTGGATCTAATTTTTAAAAATTTGTGGATCTACACTTGGGAAATTTGTGGATTTACACATGGCAAATTTGTGGATCTACACTTGGTAAATGTGTGGATCTGCACTTGGCAAATTTGTGGATCTACACTTGGTAAATTTGTGGATCTGCACTTGGCAAATTTGTGGATCTACACTTGGGAAATTTGTGGATCTACACTTGGGAAATTTGTGGATCTACACTTGGGAAATTTGTGGATCTACACTTGGGAAATTTGTGGATCTACACTTGCGAAATTTGTGGATCTACACTTGGGAAATTTGTGGATCTACACTTAGGAAATTTGTGGATCTACACTTGGAAAATTTGTGGATTTAAACTTGGGAAATTTGTGGATTTATACTTGGGAAATTTGTATATTTATACTTAGGAAATTTGTGGATTTATACTTGGGAAATTTGTGCATTTATACTTGGGAAATTTTTGGATTTATACTTGGGAAATTTATGGATTTATACTTGGGAAATTTGTGGATTTATACTTGGGAAATTTGTGCATTTATACTTGGGAAATTTTTGGATTTATACTTGGGAAATTTGTGGATTTATACTTAGGAAATTTGTGGATTTATACTTGGGAAATTTGTGGATTTATACTTGGGAAATTTGTATATTTATACTTAAGAAATTTGTGGATTTATACTTGGGAAATTTGTGGATTTATACTTGGGAAATTTGTGGATTTATACTTGGGAAATTTGTGGATTTATACTTGGGAAATTTGTGGATTTATACTTAGGAAATTTGTGGATTTTCTCTTGGCAAATTTGTAGATTTATACTTGGTAAATTTGTGGATCTACACTTGGCAAATTTGTGGATCTACACTTGGCAAATTTATGGATCTACACTTGGCAAATTTTGTGGATCTACACTTGGCAAATTTTGTGGATCTGCACTTGGGAAATTTGTGGATCTACACTTGGGAAATTTGTGGATCTAAAACTTGGGAAATTTGTGGATCTACACTTGTGAAATTTGTGGATCTACACTTGTGAAATTTGTGGAGCTTCACTTGGGAAATTTGTGGATCTACACTTGGGAAATTTGTGGATCTACACTTGGGAAATTTGTGGATCTACACTTGGGAAATTTGTGGATCTACACTTGGGAAATTTGTGGATCTACACTTGGAAAATTTGTGGATCTACACTTGGGAAATTTGTGGATCTACACTTGGGAAATTTGTGGATCTACACTTGGGAAATTTGTGTTTCTACACTTGTGAAATTTGTGGATCTACACTTGGAAAATTTGTGGATCTACACTTGGGAAATTTGTGGATCTACACTTGGGAAATTTGTGCTTCTACACTTGGGAAATTTGTGGATTTACACTTGGGAAATTTGTGGGTCTACACTTTGCAAATTTGTGGATCTACACTTGGGAAATTTGTGGATCTACACTTGGGAAATTTGTGGATCTACACTTGGGAAATTTTTGGATCTACACTTGGGAAATTTGTGGATCTACACTTGGGAAATTTGTGGATCTATACTTGGGAAATTTGTGGATCTACTCTTGGGAAATTTTGGATCTACACTAGGGAAATTTTTGGATCTACACTTGGGAAATTTGTGGAACTACACTTGGGAAATTTGTGGATCTACACTTGGGAAATTTGTGGATCTACACTTGGGAAATTTGTGGATCTACTCTTGGGAAATTTGTGGATCTATACTAGGGAAATTTCTGGATCTACACTTGGGAAGTTTGTGGCTTTATACTTGGTAAATTTGTGGATTTATACTTGGGAAATTTGTGGATTTATACTTGGGAAATTTGTGGATTTATATTTGGGAAATTTGTTTATTTATACTTAGGAAATTTGTGGATTTATGTTTGGGAAATTTGTGGATTTATACTTGGGAAATTTGTGGATTTATACTTGGGAAAATTTGTGGATTTATACTTAGGAAATTTGTGGATTTTCACTTGGCAAATTTGTGGATCTACACTTGGTAAATTTGTGGATCTACACTTGGGAAATTTGTGGATCTACACTTGGCAAATTTGTGGATCTACACTTGGGAAATTTGTGGATCTACACTTGGGAAATTTGTGGATCTACACTTGGGAAATTTGTGGATCTACTCTTGGGAAATTTGTTGATCTACACTTAGGAAATTTGTGGATCTACACTTGGAAAATTTGTGGATCTACACTTGTGAAATTTGTGGATCTACACTTGTGAAATTTGTGGAGCTTCACTTGGGAAATTTGTGGATCTACACTTGGGAAATTTGTGGATCTACACTTGGGAAATTTGTGGATCTACACTTGGGAAATTTGTGGATCTACACTTGGGAAATTTGTGGATCTACACTTGGGAAATTTGTGGATCTACACTTGGGAAATTTGTGGATCTACACTTAGGAAATTTGTGGATCTACACTTGGAAAATTTGTGGATTTATACTTGGGAAATTTGTGGATTTATACTTGGGAAATTTGTATATTTATACTTAGGAAATTTGTGGATTTATACTTGGGAAATTTGTGCATTTATACTTGGGAAATTTGTGGATTTATACTAGGGAAATTTGTGGATTTATACTTAGGAAATTTGTGGATTTATACTTGGGAAATTTGTGGATTTATACTTGGGAAATTTGTATATTTATACTTGGGAAATTTGTGGATTTATACTTGGGAAATTTGTGGATTTATACTTGGGAAATTTGTGGATTTATACTTGGGAAATTTGTGGATTTATACTTGGGAAATTTGCGGATTTATACTTGGGAAATTTGCGGATTTATAATTAGGAAATTTGTGGATTTTCTCTTGGCAAATTTGTAGATTTATACTTGGTAAATTTGTGGATCTACACTTGGCAAATTTGTGGATCTACACTTGGCAAATTTATGGATCTACACTTGGCAAATTTTGTGGATCTACACTTGGGAAATTTGTGGATCTACACTTGGGAAATTTGTGGATCTACACTTGGGAAATTTGTGGACCTACACTTGGGAAATTTGTGGATATACACTTGGGAAATATGTGGATCTACACTTGGGAAATATGTGGATCTACACTTGGGAAATTTGTGGATCTACACTTGGAAAATTTGTGGATATACACTTGGGAAATTTGTGGATCTACACTTGGGAAATTTGTGGTTCTACACTTGGGAAATTTGTGGATCTACACTTGGGAAATTTGTGGGTCTACACTTTGCAAATTTGTGGATCTACACTTGGGAAATTTGTGGATCTACACTTGGGAAATTTGTGGATCTTCACTTGGGAAATTTTTGGATCTACACTTGGGAAATTTGTGGATCTACACTTGGGAAATTTGTGGATCTACACTTGGGAAATTTGTGGATCTACTCTTGGGAAATTTGTGGATCTACACTAGGGAAATTTGTGGATCTACACTTGGGAAATTTGTGGAACTACACTTGGGAAATTTGTGGATCTACACTTGGGAAATTTGTGGATCTACTCTTGGGAAATTTGTGGATCTACACTAGGGAAATTTCTGGATCTACACTTGGGAAGTTTGTGGCTTTATACTTGGTAAATTTGTGGATTTATACTTGGGAAATTTGTGGATTTATACTTGGGAAATTTGTATATTTATACTTAGGAAATTTGTGGATTTATACTTGGGAAATTTGTGCATTTATACTTGGGAAATTTGTGGATTTATACTTGGGAAATTTGTGGATTTATACTTGGGAAATTTGTGGATTTATACTTAGGAAATTTGTGGATTTATACTTTGGAAATTTGTGGATTTATACTTGGGAAATTTGTATATTTATACTTAAGAAATTTGTGGATTTATACTTGGGAAATTTGTGGATTTATACTTGGGAAATTTGTGGATTTATACTTGGGAAATTTGTGGATTTATACTTGGGAAATTTGTGGATTTTCTCTTGGCAAATTTGTGGATTTTCTCTTGGCAAATTTGTGGATTTATACTTGGTAAATTTGTGGATCTACACTTGGCAAATTTGTGGATCTACACTTGGCAAATTTATGGATCTACACTTGGCAAATTTTGTGGATCTACACTTGGGAAATTTGTGGATCTACACTTGGGAAATTTGTGGATCTACACTTGGGAAATTTGTGGATCTACACTTGGGAAATTTGTGGATCTACACTTGTGAAATTTGTGGATCTACACTTGTGAAATTTGTGGAGCTACACTTGGGAAATTTGTGGATCTACACTTGGGAAATTTGTGGATCTACACTTGGGAAATTTGTGGATCTACACTTGGGAAATTTGTGGATCTACACTTGGGAAATATGTGGATCTACACTTGGGAAATATGTGGATCTACACTTGGGAAATCTGTGGATCTACACTTGGAAAATTTGTGGATATACACTTGGGAAATTTGTGGATCTACACTTGGGAAATTTGTGGTTCTACACTTGGGAAATTTGTGGGTCTACACTTTGCAAATTTGTGGATCTACACTTGGGAAATTTGTGGTTCTACACTTGGGAAATTTTTGGATCTACACTTGGGAAATTTGTGGATCTACACTTGGGAAATTTGTGGATCTACACTTGGGAAATTTGTGGATCTACTCTTGGGAAATTTGTGGATCTACACTAGGGAAATTTGTGTATCTACACTTGGGAAATTTGTGGAACTACACTTGGGAAATTTGTGGATCTACTCTTGGGAAATTTGTGGATCTACACTAGGGAAATTTCTGGATCTACACTAGGGAAATTTCTGGATCTACACTTGGGAAGTTTGTGGCTTTATACTTGGTAAATTTGTGGATTTATACTTGGGAAATTTGTGGATTTATACTTGGGAAATTTGTATATTTATACTTAGGAAATTTGTGGATTTATACTTGGGAAATTTGTGCATTTATACTTGGGAAATTTGTGGATTTATACTTGGGAAATTTGTGGATTTATACTTGGGAAATTTGTGGATTTATACTTGGGAAATTTGTGGATTTATACTTGGGAAATTTGTATATTTATACTTAGGAAATTTGTGGATTTATACTTGGGAAATTTGTGCATTTATACTTGGGAAATTTGTGGATTTATACTTGGGAAATTTGTGGATTTATACTTAGGAAATTTGTGGATTTATACTTGGGAAATTTGTGGATTTATACTTGGGAAATTTGTATATTTATACTTGGGAAATTTGTGGATTTATACTTGGGAAATTTGTGGATTTATACTTGGGAAATTTGTGGATTTATACTTGGGAAATTTGCGGATTTATACTTGGGAAATTTGCGGATTTATAATTAGGAAATTTGTGGATTTTCTCTTGGCAAATTTGTAGATTTATACTTGGTAAATTTGTGGATCTACACTTGGCAAATTTGTGGATCTACACTTGGCAAATTTATGGATCTACACTTGGCAAAATTTGTGGATCTACACTTGGGAAATTTGTGGATCTACACTTGGGAAATTTGTGGATCTACACTTGGGAAATTTGTGGACCTACACTTGGGAAATTTGTGGATCTACACTTGTGAAATTTGTGGATCTACACTTGTGAAATTTGTGGAGCTACACTTGGGAAATTTGTGGATCTACGCTTGGGAAATTTGTGGATCTACACTTGGGAAATTTGTGGATCTACACTTGGGAAATTTGTGGATATACACTTGGGAAATTT
This sequence comes from Odiellus spinosus, assembly GCA_963920705.1. Classification (NCBI taxonomy): domain Eukaryota; kingdom Metazoa; phylum Arthropoda; class Arachnida; order Opiliones; family Phalangiidae; genus Odiellus; species Odiellus spinosus. Next base: position 34,014 of record OY987233.1, read on the forward strand.
GTGGGTCTACACTTTGCAAATTTGTGGATCTACACTTGGGAAATTTGTGGATCTACACTTGGGAAATTTGTGGATCTTCACTTGGGAAATTTTTGGATCTACACTTGGGAAATTTGTGGATCTACACTTGGGAAATTTGTGGATCTACACTTGGGAAATTTGTGGATCTACTCTTGGGAAATTTGTGGATCTACACTAGGGAAATTTGTGGATCTACACTTGGGAAATTTTTGGAACTACACTTGGGAAATTTGTGGATCTACACTTGGGAAATTTGTGGATCTACTCTTGGGAAATTTGTGGATCTACACTAGGGAAATTTCTGGATCTACACTTGGGAAGTTTGTGGCTTTATACTTGGTAAATTTGTGGATTTATACTTGGGAAATTTGTGGATTTATACTTGGGAAATTTGTATATTTATACTTAGGAAATTTGGATTTATACTTGGGAAATTTGTGCATTTATACTTGGGAAATTTGTGGATTTATACTTGGGAAATTTGTGGATTTATACTTAGGAAATTTGTGGATTTATACTTTGGAAATTTGTGGATTTATACTTGGGAAATTTGTATATTTATACTTAAGAAATTTGTGGATTTATACTTGGGAAATTTGTGGATTTATACTTGGGAAATTTGTGGATTTATACTTGGGAAATTTGTGGATTTATACTTGGGAAATTTGTGGATCTACTCTTGGGAAATTTTGGATCTACACTAGGGAAATTTGTGGATCTACACTTGGGAAATTTGTGGAACTACACTTGGGAAATTTGTGGATCTACACTTGGGAAATTTGTGGATCTACACTTGGGAAATTTGTGGATCTACTCTTGGGAAATTTGTGGATCTATACTAGGGAAATTTCTGGATCTACACTTGGGAAGTTTGTGGCTTTATACTTGGTAAATTTGTGGATTTATACTTGGGAAATTTGTGGATTTATACTTGGGAAATTTGTGGATTTATACTTGGGAAATTTGTGGATTTATATTTGGGAAATTTGTTTATTTATACTTAGGAAATTTGTGGATTTATGTTTGGGAAATTTGTGGATTTATACTTGGGAAATTTGTGGATTTATACTTGGGAAAATTTGTGGATTTATGCTTAGGAAATTTGTGGATTTACACTTGGCAAATTTGTGGATCTACACTTGGTAAATTTGTGGATCTACAATTGGCAAATTTGTGGATCTACACTTGGCAAATTTGTGGATCTACACTTGGCAAATTTGTGGATCTACACTTGGGAAATTTGTTAATCTACACTTGGAAATTTGTGGATCTACACTTGGGAAATTTGTGGATCTACACTTGTGAAATTTGTGGATCTACACTTGTGAAATTTGTGGAGCTTCACTTGGGAAATTTGTGGATCTACACTTGGGAAATTTGTGGATCTACACTTGGGAAATTTGTGGATCTACACTTGGGAAATTTGTGGATCTACACTTGGGAAATTTGTGGATCTACACTTGGGAAATTTGTGGATCTACACTTGGGAAATTTGTGGATCTACACTTAGGAAATTTGTGGATCTACACTTGGAAAATTTGTGGATTTATACTTGGGAAATTTGTGGATTTATACTTGGGAAATTTGTATATTTATACTTAGGAAATTTGTGGATTTATACTTGGGAAATTTGTGCATTTATACTTGGGAAATTTGTGGATTTATACTAGGGAAATTTGTGGATTTATACTTAGGAAATTTGTGGATTTATACTTGGGAAATTTGTGGATTTATACTTGGGAAATTTGTATATTTATACTTGGGAAATTTGTGGATTTATACTTGGGAAATTTGTGGATTTATACTTGGGAAATTTGTGGATTTATACTTGGGAAATTTGTGGATTTATACTTGGGAAATTTGCGGATTTATACTTGGGAAATTTGCGGATTTATAATTAGGAAATTTGTGGATTTTCTCTTGGCAAATTTGTAGATTTATACTTGGTAAATTTGTGGATCTACACTTGGCAAATTTGTGGATCTACACTTGGCAAATTTATGGATCTACACTTGGCAAATTTTGTGGATCTACACTTGGGAAATTTGTGGATCTACACTTGGGAAATTTGTGGATCTACACTTGGGAAATTTGTGGACCTACACTTGGGAAATTTGTGGATATACACTTGGGAAATATGTGGATCTACACTTGGGAAATATGTGGATCTACACTTGGGAAATTTGTGGATCTACACTTGGAAAATTTGTGGATATACACTTGGGAAATTTGTGGATCTACACTTGGGAAATTTGTGGTTCTACACTTGGGAAATTTGTGGATCTACACTTGGGAAATTTGTGGGTCTACACTTTGCAAATTTGTGGATCTACACTTGGGAAATTTGTGGATCTACACTTGGGAAATTTGTGGATCTTCACTTGGGAAATTTTTGGATCTACACTTGGGAAATTTGTGGATCTACACTTGGGAAATTTGTGGATCTACACTTGGGAAATTTGTGGATCTACTCTTGGGAAATTTGTGGATCTACACTAGGGAAATTTGTGGATCTACACTTGGGAAATTTGTGGAACTACACTTGGGAAATTTGTGGATCTACACTTGGGAAATTTGTGGATCTACTCTTGGGAAATTTGTGGATCTACACTAGGGAAATTTCTGGATCTACACTTGGGAAGTTTGTGGCTTTATACTTGGTAAATTTGTGGATTTATACTTGGGAAATTTGTGGATTTATACTTGGGAAATTTGTATATTTATACTTAGGAAATTTGTGGATTTATACTTGGGAAATTTGTGCATTTATACTTGGGAAATTTGTGGATTTATACTTGGGAAATTTGTGGATTTATACTTGGGAAATTTGTGGATTTATACTTAGGAAATTTGTGGATTTATACTTTGGAAATTTGTGGATTTATACTTGGGAAATTTGTATATTTATACTTAAGAAATTTGTGGATTTATACTTGGGAAATTTGTGGATTTATACTTGGGAAATTTGTGGATTTATACTTTGGAAATTTGTGGATTTATACTTGGGAAATTTGTGGATTTTCTCTTGGCAAATTTGTGGATTTTCTCTTGGCAAATTTGTGGATTTATACTTGGTAAATTTGTGGATCTACACTTGGCAAATTTGTGGATCTACACTTGGCAAATTTATGGATCTACACTTGGCAAATTTTGTGGATCTACACTTGGGAAATTTGTGGATCTACACTTGGGAAATTTGTGGATCTACACTTGGGAAATTTGTGGATCTACACTTGGGAAATTTGTGGATCTACACTTGTGAAATTTGTGGATCTACACTTGTGAAATTTGTGGAGCTACACTTGGGAAATTTGTGGATCTACACTTGGGAAATTTGTGGATCTACACTTGGGAAATTTGTGGATCTACACTTGGGAAATTTGTGGATCTACACTTGGGAAATATGTGGATCTACACTTGGGAAATATGTGGATCTACACTTGGGAAATCTGTGGATCTACACTTGGAAAATTTGTGGATATACACTTGGGAAATTTGTGGATCTACACTTGGGAAATTTGTGGTTCTACACTTGGGAAATTTGTGGGTCTACACTTTGCAAATTTGTGGATCTACACTTGGGAAATTTGTGGTTCTACACTTGGGAAATTTTTGGATCTACACTTGGGAAATTTGTGGATCTACACTTGGGAAATTTGTGGATCTACACTTGGGAAATTTGTGGATCTACTCTTGGGAAATTTGTGGATCTACACTAGGGAAATTTGTGTATCTACACTTGGGAAATTTGTGGAACTACACTTGGGAAATTTGTGGATCTACTCTTGGGAAATTTGTGGATCTACACTAGGGAAATTTCTGGATCTACACTAGGGAAATTTCTGGATCTACACTTGGGAAGTTTGTGGCTTTATACTTGGTAAATTTGTGGATTTATACTTGGGAAATTTGTGGATTTATACTTGGGAAATTTGTATATTTATACTTAGGAAATTTGTGGATTTATACTTGGGAAATTTGTGCATTTATACTTGGGAAATTTGTGGATTTATACTTGGGAAATTTGTGGATTTATACTTGGGAAATTTGTGGATTTATACTTGGGAAATTTGTGGATTTATACTTGGGAAATTTGTATATTTATACTTAGGAAATTTGTGGATTTATACTTGGGAAATTTGTGCATTTATACTTGGGAAATTTGTGGATTTATACTTGGGAAATTTGTGGATTTATACTTAGGAAATTTGTGGATTTATACTTGGGAAATTTGTGGATTTATACTTGGGAAATTTGTATATTTATACTTGGGAAATTTGTGGATTTATACTTGGGAAATTTGTGGATTTATACTTGGGAAATTTGTGGATTTATACTTGGGAAATTTGCGGATTTATACTTGGGAAATTTGCGGATTTATAATTAGGAAATTTGTGGATTTTCTCTTGGCAAATTTGTAGATTTATACTTGGTAAATTTGTGGATCTACACTTGGCAAATTTGTGGATCTACACTTGGCAAATTTATGGATCTACACTTGGCAAAATTTGTGGATCTACACTTGGGAAATTTGTGGATCTACACTTGGGAAATTTGTGGATCTACACTTGGGAAATTTGTGGACCTACACTTGGGAAATTTGTGGATCTACACTTGTGAAATTTGTGGATCTACACTTGTGAAATTTGTGGAGCTACACTTGGGAAATTTGTGGATCTACGCTTGGGAAATTTGTGGATCTACACTTGGGAAATTTGTGGATCTACACTTGGGAAATTTGTGGATATACACTTGGGAAATATGTGGATCTACACTTGGGAAATATGTGGATCTACACTTGGGAAATTTGTGGATCTACACTTGGAAAATTTGTGGATATACACTTGGGAAATTTGTGGATCTACACTTGGGAAATTTGTGGTTCTACACTTGGGAAATTTGTGGATCTACACTTGGGAAATTTGTGGGTCTACACTTTGCAAATTTGTGGATCTACACTTGGGAAATTTGTGGATCTACACTTGGGAAATTTGTGGATCTTCACTTGGGAAATTTTTGGATCTACACTTGGGAAATTTGTGGATGTACACTTGGGAAATTTGTGGATCTACACTTGGGAAATTTGTGGATCTACTCTTGGGAAATTTGTGGATCTACACTAGGGAAATTTGTGGATCTACACTTGGGAAATTTGTGGAACTACACTTGGGAAATTTGTGGATCTACACTTGGGAAATTTGTGGATCTACTCTTGGGAAATTTGTGGATCTACACTAGGGAAATTTCTGGATCTACACTTGGGAAGTTTGTGGCTTTATACTTGGTAAATTTGTGGATTTATACTTGGGAAATTTGTGGATTTATACTTGGGAAATTTGTATATTTATACTTAGGAAATTTGTGGATTTATACTTGGGAAATTTGTTCATTTATACTTGGGAAATTTGTGGATTTATACTTGGGAAATTTGTGGATTTATACTTAGGAAATTTGTGGATTTATACTTTGGAAATTTGTGGATTTATACTTTGGAAATTTGTATATTTATACTTAAGAAATTTGTGGATTTATACTTGGGAAATTTGTGGATTTATACTTGGGAAATTTGTGGATTTATACTTGGGAAATTTGTGGATTTATACTTGGGAAATTTGTGGATTTATACTTGGGAAATTTGTGGATTTATACTTGGGAAATTTGTGGATTTATACTTGGGAAATTTGTGGATTTATACTTAGGAAATTTGTGGATTTTCTCTTGGCAAATTTGTAGATTTATACTTGGTAAATTTGTGGATCTACACTTGGCAAATTTGTGGATCTACACTTGGCAAATTTATGGATCTACACTTGGCAAATTTTGTGGATCTACACTTGGGAAATTTGTGGATCTACACTTGGGAAATTTGTGGATCTACACTTGGGAAATTTGTGGATCTACACTTGGGAAATTTGTGGATCTACACTTGTGAAATTTGTGGATCTACACTTGTGAAATTTGTGGAGCTACGCTTGGGAAATTTGTGGATCTACACTTGGGAAATTTGTGGATCTACACTTGGGAAATTTGTGGATCTACACTTGGGAAATTTGTGGATATACACTTGGGAAATATGTGGATCTACACTTGGGAAATATGTGGATCTACACTTGGGAAATCTGTGGATCTACACTTGGAAAATTTGTGGATATACACTTGGGAAATTTGTGGATCTACACTTGGGAAATTTGTGGTTCTACACTTGGGAAATTTGTGGGTCTACACTTTGCAAATTTGTGGATCTACACTTGGGAAATTTGTGGTTCTACACTTGGGAAATTTTTGGATCTACACTTGGGAAATTTGTGGATCTACACTTGGGAAATTTGTGGATCTACTCTTGGGAAATTTGTGGATCTACACTAGGGAAATTTCTGGATCTACACTTGGGAAGTTTGTGGCTTTATACTTGGTAAATTTGTGGATTTATACTTGGGAAATTTGTGGATCTACACTAGGGAAATTTCTGGATCTACACTTGGGAAGTTTGTGGCTTTATACTTGGTAAATTTGTGGATTTATACTTGGGAAATTTGTGGATTTATACTTGGGAAATTTGTATATTTATACTTAGGAAATTTGTGGATTTATACTTGGGAAATTTGTGGATTTATACTTAGGAAATTTGTGGATTTATACTTTGGAAATTTGTGGATTTATACTTGGGAAATTTGTATATTTATACTTAAGAAATTTGTGGATTTATACTTGGGAAATTTGTGGATTTATACTTGGGAAATTAGTGGATTTATACTTGGGAAATTTGTGGATTTATACTTGGGAAATTTGTGGATTTATACTTAGGAAATTTGTGGATTTTCTCTTGGCAAATTTGTAGATTTATACTTGGTAAATTTGTGGATCTACACTTGGCAAATTTGTGGATCTACACTTGGCAAATTTATGGATCTACACTTGGCAAATTTTGTGGATCTACACTTGGGAAATTTGTGGATCTACACTTGGGAAATTTGTGGATCTACACTTGGGAAATTTGTGGATCTACACTTGGGAAATTTGTGGATCTACACTTGGGAAATTTGTGGATCTACACTTGGGAAATTTGTGGATCTACTCTTGGGAAATTTGTGGATCTACACTAGGGAAATTTCTGGATCTACACTTGGGAAGTTTGTGGCTTTATACTTGGTAAATTTGTGGATTTATACTTGGGAAATTTGTGGATCTACACTAGGGAAATTTCTGGATCTACACTTGGGAAGTTTGTGGCTTTATACTTGGTAAATTTGTGGATTTATACTTGGGAAATTTGTGGATTTATACTTGGGAAATTTGTGGATTTATACTTAGGAAATTTGTGGATTTTCTCTTGGCAAATTTGTAGATTTATACTTGGTAAATTTGTGGATCTACACTTGGCAAATTTGTGGATCTACACTTGGCAAATTTATGGATCTACACTTGGCAAATTTTGTGGATCTACACTTGGGAAATTTGTGGATCTACACTTGGGAAATTTGTGGATCTACACTTGGGAAATTTGTGGATCTACACTTGGGAAATTTGTGGATCTACACTTGTGAAATTTGTGGATCTACACTTGTGAAATTTGTGGAGCTACGCTTGGGAAATTTGTGGATCTACACTTGGGAAATTTGTGGATCTACACTTGGGAAATTTGTGGATCTACACTTGGGAAATTTGTGGATATACACTTGGGAAATATGTGGATCTACACTTGGGAAATATGTGGATCTACACTTGGGAAATCTGTGGATCTACACTTGGAAAATTTGTGGATATACACTTGGGAAATTTGTGGATCTACACTTGGGAAATTTGTGGTTCTACACTTGGGAAATTTGTGGGTCTACACTTTGCAAATTTGTGGATCTACACTTGGGAAATTTGTGGTTCTACACTTGGGAAATTTTTGGATCTACACTTGGGAAATTTGTGGATCTACACTTGGGAAATTTGTGGATCTACACTTGGGAAATTTGTGGATCTACTCTTGGGAAATTTGTGGATCTACACTAGGGAAATTTGTGGATCTACACTTGGGAAATTTGTGGAACTACACTTGGGAAATTTGTGGATCTACACTTGGGAAATTTGTGGATCTACTCTTGGGAAATTTGTGGATCTACACTAGGGAAATTTCTGGATCTACACTTGGGAAGTTTGTGGCTTTATACTTGGTAAATTTGTGGATTTATACTTGGGAAATTTGTGGATCTACACTAGGGAAATTTCTGGATCTACACTTGGGAAGTTTGTGGCTTTATACTTGGTAAATTTGTGGATTTATACTTGGGAAATTTGTGGATTTATACTTGGGAAATTTGTATATTTATACTTAGGAAATTTGTGGATTTATACTTGGGAAATTTGTGGATTTATACTTAGGAAATTTGTGGATTTATACTTTGGAAATTTGTGGATTTATACTTGGGAAATTTGTATATTTATACTTAAGAAATTTGTGGATTTATACTTGGGAAATTTGTGGATTTATACTTGGGAAATTAGTGGATTTATACTTGGGAAATTTGTGGATTTATACTTGGGAAATTTGTGGATTTATACTTAGGAAATTTGTGGATTTTCTCTTGGCAAATTTGTAGATTTATACTTGGTAAATTTGTGGATCTACACTTGGCAAATTTGTGGATCTACACTTGGCAAATTTATGGATCTACACTTGGCAAATTTTGTGGATCTACACTTGGGAAATTTGTGGATCTACACTTGGGAAATTTGTGGATCTACACTTGGGAAATTTGTGGATCTACACTTGGGAAATTTGTGGATCTACACTTGGGAAATTTGTGGATCTACACTTGGGAAATTTGTGGATCTACTCTTGGGAAATTTGTGGATCTACACTAGGGAAATTTCTGGATCTACACTTGGGAAGTTTGTGGCTTTATACTTGGTAAATTTGTGGATTTATACTTGGGAAATTTGTGGATCTACACTAGGGAAATTTCTGGATCTACACTTGGGAAGTTTGTGGCTTTATACTTGGTAAATTTGTGGATTTATACTTGGGAAATTTGTATATTTATACTTGGGAAATTTGTATATTTATACCTAGGAAATTTGTGGATTTATACTTGGGAAATTTGTGGATTTATACTTAGGAAATTTGTGGATTTATACTTTGGAAATTTGTGGATTTATACTTGGGAAATTTGTATATTTATACTTAAGAAATTTGTGGATTTATACTTGGGAAATTTGTGGATTTATACTTGGGAAATTTGTGGATTTATACTTGGGAAATTTGTGGATTTATACTTGGGAAATTTGTGGATTTATACTTGGGAAATTTGTGGATTTTCTCTTGGCAAATTTGTAGATTTATACTTGGTAAATTTGTGGATCTACACTTGGCAAATTTGTGGATCTACACTTGGCAAATTTATGGATCTACACTTGGCAAATTTTGTGGATCTACACTTGGGAAATTTGTGGATCTACACTTGGGAAATTTGTGGATCTACACTTGGGAAATTTGTGGATCTACACTTGGGAAATTTGTGGATATACACTTGGGAAATATGTGGATCTACACTTGGAAAATTTGTGGATATACACTTGGGAAATTTGTGGATCTACACTTGGGAAATTTGTGGTTCTACACTTGGGAAATTTGTGGGTCTACACTTTGCAAATTTGTGGATCTACACTTGGGAAATTTGTGGATCTACACTTGGGAAATTTGTGGATCTTCACTTGGGAAATTTTTGGATCTACACTTGGGAAATTTGTGGATCTACACTTGGGAAATTTGTGGATCTACTCTTGGGAAATTTGTGGATCTACACTAGGGAAATTTGTGGATCTACACTTGGGAAATTTGTGGATCTACACTTGGGAAATTTGTGGATCTACACTTGGGAAATTTGTGGATCTACACTTGGGAAATTTGTGGATCTACACTTGGGAAATTTGTGGATCTACTCTTGGGAAATTTGTGGATCTACACTAGGGAAATTTCTGGATCTACACTTGGGAAGTTTGTGGCTTTATACTTGGTAAATTTGTGGATTTATACTTGGGAAATTTGTGGATTTATACTTGGGAAATTTGTGGATTTATACTTGGGAAATTTGTGGATTAATATTTGGGAAATTTGTTTATTTATACTTGGGAAATTTGTGGATTTATGCTTGGGAAATTTGTTTATTTATACTTGGGAAATTTTTGAATTTATACTTGGGAAATTTGTGGATTTATACTTGGGAAATTTGTGGATTTATACTTAGGAAATTTGTGGATTTACACTTGGCAAATTTGTGGATCTACACTTGGTAAATTTGTGGATCTACACTTGGAAAATTAGTGGACCTACACTTGGCAAATTTGTGGATCTACACTTGGCAAATTTGTGGATCTACACTTGGGAAATTTGTGGATCTACTCTTGGGAAATTTGTGGATCTACACTAGGGAAATTTCTGGATCTACACTTGGGAAGTTTGTGGCTTTATACTTGGTAAATTTGTGGATTTATACTTGGGAAATTTGTGGATTTATACTTGGGAAATTTGTGGATTTATACTTGGGAAATTTGTGGATTAATATTTGGGAAATTTGTTTATTTATACTTGGGAAATTTGTGGATTTATGCTTGGGAAATTTGTGGATTTATACTTGGGAAATTTGTGGATTTATATGTGGAAATTTGTGGATTTATACTTAGGAAATTTGTGGATTTACACTTGGCAAATTTGTGGATCTACACTTGGTAAATTTGTGGATCTACACTTGGAAAATTAGTGGATCTACACTTGGCAAATTTGTGGATCTACACTTGGCAAATTTGTGGATCTACACTTGGGAAATTTGTGGATCTACACTTGGGAAATTTGTGGGTCTACACTTTGCAAATTTGTGGATCTACACTTGGCAAATTTGTGGATCTACACTTGGCAAATTTGTGGATCTACACTTGGGAAATTTGTGGATCTAGACTTGGGACATTTTTGAATTTATACTTGGGAAATTTGTGGATTTATACTTGTGAAATTTGTGGATTTATACTTGGGAAATTTGTGGATTTATACTTGGGAAATTTGTGGATTTATACTTGTGAAATTTGTGGATCTACACTTGGGAAATTTGTGGATCTACTCTTGGGAAATTTGTGGATCTACACTAGGGAAATTTCTGGATCTACACTTGGGAAGTTTGTGGCTTTATACTTGGTAAATTTGTGGATTTATACTTGTGAAATTTGTGGATTTATACTTGGGAAATTTGTGGATTTATACTTGGGAAATTTGTGGATTAATATTTGGGAAATTTGTTTATTTATTCTTGGGAAATTTGTGGATTTATGCTTGGGAAATTTGTGGATTTATACTTGGGAAATTTGTGGATTTATACTTGGCAAATTTATGGATCTACACTTGGCAAATTTTGTGGATCTACACTTGGGAAATTTGTGGATCTACACTTGGGAAATTTGTGGATCTACACTTGGGAAATTTGTGGATCTACACTTGGGAAATTTGTGGATCTACACTTGTGAAATTTGTGGATCTACACTTGTGAAATTTGTGGAGCTACACTTGGGAAATTTGTGGATCTACACTTGGGAAATTTGTGGATCTACACTTGGGAAATATGTGGATCTACACTTGGGAAATCTGTGGATCTACACTTGGAAAATTTGTGGATATACACTTTGGAAATTTTTGGATCTACACTTGGGAAATTTGTGGTTCTACACTTGGGAAATTTGTGGGTCTACACTTTGCAAATTTGTGGATCTACACTTGGGAAATTTGTGGATCTACACTTGGGAAATTTGTGGATCTTCACTTGGGAAATTTTTGGATCTACACTTGGGAAATTTGTGGATCTACACTAGGGAAATTTCTGGATCTACACTTGGGAAGTTTGTGGCTTTATACTTGGTAAATTTGTGGATTTATACTTGGGAAATTTGTGGATTTATACTTGGGAAATTTGTGGATTTATACTTGGGAAATTTGTGGATTTATACTTGGGAAATTTGTGGATTAATATTTGGGAAATTTGTTTATTTATACTTGGGAAATTTGTGGATTTATGCTTGGGAAATTTGTGGATTTATACTTGGGAAATTTGTGGATTTATACTTGGAAATTTGTGGATTTATACTTGGGAAATTTGTGGATTTATACTTAGGAAATTTGAGGATTTATACTTGGGAAATTTGTGGATTTATACTTAGGAAATTTGTGGATTTACACTTGGCAAATTTGTGGATCTACACTTGGTAAATTTGTGGATCTACACTTGGCAAATTTGTGGATCTACACTTGGCAAATTTGTGGATCTACACTTGGGAAATTTGTGGATCTACACTTGGGAAATTTGTGGATCTACACTTGGGAAATTTGTGGATCTACACTTGGGAAATTTGTGGATCTACGCTTGGGAAATTTGTGGATCTACGCTTGGGAAATTTGTGGATCTACACTTAGGAAATTTGTGGATCTACACTTGGAAAATTTGTGGATTTATACTTGGGAAATTTGTGGATTTATACATGGGAAATTTGTATATTTATACTTAGGAAATTTGTGGATTTATACTTGGGAAATTTGTGCATTTATACTTGGGAAATTTGTGGATTTATACTTGGGAAATTTGTGGATTTATACTTAGGAAATTTGTGGATTTACACTTGGCAAATTTGTGGATCTACACTTGGTAAATTTGTGGTTCTACACTTGCAAATTTGTGGATCTACACTTGGCAAATTTGTGGATCTACACTTGGCAAATTTGTGGATCTACACTTGGGAAATTTGTGGATCTACACTTGGGAAATTTGTGGATCTTCACTTGGGAAATTTTTGGATCTACACTTGGGAAATTTGTGGATCTACACTTGGGAAATTTGTGGATCTACTCTTGGGAAATTTGTGGATCTACACTAGGGAAATTTGTGGATCTACACTTGGGAAATTTGTGGATCTACACTTGGGAAATTTGTGGATCTACACTTGGGAAATTTGTGGATCTACACTTGGGAAATTTGTGGATCTACACTTGGGAAATTTGTGGATCTACTCTTGGGAAATTTGTGGATCTACACTAGGGAAATTTCTGGATCTACACTTGGGAAGTTTGTGGCTTTATACTTGGTAAATTTGTGGATTTATACTTGGGAAATTTGTGGATTTATACTTGGGAAATTTGTGGATTTATACTTGGGAAATTTGTGGATTAATATTTGGGAAATTTGTTTATTTATACTTGGGAAATTTGTGGATTTATGCTTGGGAAATTTGTTTATTTATACTTGGGAAATTTTTGGATTTATACTTGGGAAATTTGTGGATTTATACTTGGGAAATTTGTGGATTTATACTTAGGAAATTTGTGGATTTACACTTGGCAAATTTGTGGATCTACACTTGGTAAATTTGTGGATCTACACTTGGAAAATTAGTGGATCTACACTTGGCAAATTTGTGGATCTACACTTGGCAAATTTGTGGATCTACACTTGGCAAATTTGTGGATCTACACTTGGGAAATTTGTGGATCTACTCTTGGGAAATTTGTGGATCTACACTAGGGAAATTTCTGGATCTACACTTGGGAAGTTTGTGGCTTTATACTTGGGAAATTTGTGGATTTATACTTGGGAAATTTGTGGATTTATACTTGGGAAATTTGTGGATTTATACTTGGGAAATTTGTGGATTAATATTTGGGAAATTTGTTTATTTATACTTGGGAAATTTGTGGATTTATGCTTGGGAAATTTGTGGATTTATACTTGGGAAATTTGTGGATTTATATGTGGAAATTTGTGGATTTATACTTAGGAAATTTGTGGATTTACACTTGGCAAATTTGTGGATCTACACTTGGTAAATTTGTGGATCTACACTTGGAAAATTAGTGGATCTACACTTGGCAAATTTGTGGATCTACACTTGGCAAATTTGTGGATCTACACTTGGGAAATTTGTGGATCTACACTTGGGAAATTTGTGGGTCTACACTTTGCAAATTTGTGGATCTACACTTGGCAAATTTGTGGATCTACACTTGGCAAATTTGTGGATCTACACTTGGGAAATTTGTGGATCTAGACTTGGGACATTTTTGAATTTATACTTGGGAAATTTGTGGATTTATACTTGTGAAATTTGTGGATTTATACTTGGGAAATTTGTGGATTTATACTTGGGAAATTTGTGGATTTATACTTGTGAAATTTGTGGATCTACACTTGGGAAATTTGTGGATCTACTCTTGGGAAATTTGTGGATCTACACTAGGGAAATTTCTGGATCTACACTTGGGAAGTTTGTGGCTTTATACTTGGTAAATTTGTGGATTTATACTTGTGAAATTTGTGGATTTATACTTGGGAAATTTGTGGATTTATACTTGGGAAATTTGTGGATTAATATTTGGGAAATTTGTTTATTTATTCTTGGGAAATTTGTGGATTTATGCTTGGGAAATTTGTGGATTTATACTTGGGAAATTTGTGGATTTATACTTGGCAAATTTATGGATCTACACTTGGCAAATTTTGTGGATCTACACTTGGGAAATTTGTGGATCTACACTTGGGAAATTTGTGGATCTACACTTGGGAAATTTGTGGATCTACACTTGGGAAATTTGTGGATCTACACTTGTGAAATTTGTGGATCTACACTTGTGAAATTTGTGGAGCTACACTTGGGAAATTTGTGGATCTACACTTGGGAAATTTGTGGATCTACACTTGGGAAATATGTGGATCTACACTTGGGAAATCTGTGGATCTACACTTGGAAAATTTGTGGATATACACTTTGGAAATTTGTGGATCTACACTTGGGAAATTTGTGGTTCTACACTTGGGAAATTTGTGGGTCTACACTTTGCAAATTTGTGGATCTACACTTGGGAAATTTGTGGATCTACACTTGGGAAATTTGTGGATCTTCACTTGGGAAATTTTTGGATCTACACTTGGGAAATTTGTGGTTCTACACTTGGGAAATTTGTGGGTCTACACTTTGCAAATTTGTGGATCTACACTTGGGAAATTTGTGGATCTACACTTGGGAAATTTGTGGATCTTCACTTGGGAAATTTTTGGATCTACACTTGGGAAATTTGTGGATCTACACTAGGGAAATTTCTGGATCTACACTTGGGAAGTTTGTGGCTTTATACTTGGTAAATTTGTGGATTTATACTTGGGAAATTTGTGGATTTATACTTGGGAAATTTGTGGATTTATACTTGGGAAATTTGTGGATTTATACTTGGGAAATTTGTGGATTAATATTTGGGAAATTTGTTTATTTATACTTGGGAAATTTGTGGATTTATGCTTGGGAAATTTGTGGATTTATACTTGGGAAATTTGTGGATTTATACTTGGGAAATTTGTGGATTTATACTTGGGAAATTTGTGGATTTATACTTAGGAAATTTGTGGATTTATACTTGGGAAATTTGTGGATTTATACTTAGGAAATTTGTGGATTTACACTTGGCAAATTTGTGGATCTACACTTGGTAAATTTGTGGATCTACACTTGGCAAATTTGTGGATCTACACTTGGCAAATTTGTGGATCTACACTTGGCAAATTTGTGGATCTACACTTGGGAAATTTGTGGATCTACACTTGGGAAATTTGTGGATCTACACTTGGGAAATTTGTGGATCTACACTTGGGAAATTTGTGGATCTACGCTTGGGAAATTTGTGGATCTACGCTTGGGAAATTTGTGGATCTACACTTAGGAAATTTGTGGATCTACACTTGGAAAATTTGTGGATTTATACTTGGGAAATTTGTGGATTTATACATGGGAAATTTGTATATTTATACTTAGGAAATTTGTGGATTTATACTTGGGAAATTTGTGCATTTATACTTGGGAAATTTGTGGATTTATACTTGGGAAATTTGTGGATTTATACTTAGGAAATTTGTGGATTTACACTTGGCAAATTTGTGGATCTACACTTGGTAAATTTGTGGTTCTACACTTGCAAGTTTGTGGATCTACACTTGGCAAATTTGTGGATCTACACTTGGCAAATTTGTGGATCTAAACTTGGGAAATTTGTGGATTTACACTTGGCAAATTTGTTGATCTACACTTGCGAAATTTGTGGATCTACACTTGGGAAATTTGTGGATCTACACTTAGGAAATCTGTGGATCTACACTTGGCAAATTTGTGGTTCTAAACTTTAAAAATTTGTGGATCTACACTTGGGAAATTTGTGGATTTACACTTGGCAAATTTGTGGATCTACACTTGGTAAATGTGTGGATCTGCACTTGGCAAATTTGTGGATCTACACTTGGCAAATTTGTGGATCTACACTTGGGAAATTTGTGGATCTACACTTGGGAAATTTGTGGATCTACACTTGGGAAATTTGTGGATCTACACTTGCGAAATTTGTGGATCTACACTTGGGAAATTTGTGGATCTACACTTGGGAAATTTGTGGATCTACACTTAGGAAATTTGTGGATCTACACTTGGAAAATTTGTGGATTTAAACTTGGGAAATTTGTGGATTTATACTTGGGAAATTTGTATATTTATACTTAGGAAATTTGTGGATTTATACTTGGGAAATTTGTGCATTTATACTTGGGAAATTTTTGAATTTATACTTGGGAAATTTGTGGATTTATACTTAGGAAATTTGTGGATTTATACTTGGGAAATTTGTGGATATATACTTGGGAAATTTGTATATTTATACTTAAGAAATTTGTGGATTTATACTTGGGAAATTTGAGGATTTATACTTGGAAAATTTGTGGATTTATACTTGGGAAATTTGTGGATTTATACTTGGGAAATTTGTGGATTTATACTTAAGAAATTTGTGGATTTTCTCTTGGCAAATTTGTAGATTTATACTTGGTAAATTTGTGGATCTACACTTGGCAAATTTGTGGATCTACACTTGGCAAATTTATGGATCTACACTTGGCAAATTTTGTGGATCTACACTTGGGAAATTTGTGGATCTACACTTGTGAAATTTGTGGATCTACACTTGTGAAATTTGTGGAGCTACACTTGGGAAATTTGTGGATCTACACTTGGGAAATTTGTGGATCTACACTTGGGAAATTTGTGGATCTACACTTGGGAAATTTGTGGATCTACACTTGGGAAATTTGTGGATATACACTTGGGAAATATGTGGATCTACAATTGGGAAATTTGTGGATCTACACTTGGAAAATTTGTGGATCTACACTTGGGAAATTTGTGGATCTACACTTGGGAAATTTGTGGTTCTACACTTGGGAAATTTGTGGATCTACACTTGGAAAATTTGTGGATCTACACTTGGGAAATTTGTGGATCTACACTTGGGAAATTTGTGGTTCTACACTTGGGAAATTTGTGGATCTACACTTGGGAAATTTGTGGATCTACACTTGGGAAATTTGTGGATCTACACTTGGGAAATTTTTGGATCTACACTTGGGAAATTTGTGGATCTACACTTGGGAAATTTGTGGATCTATACTTGGGAAATTTTGGATCTACACTAGGGAAATTTGTGGATCTACACTTGGGAAATTTGTGGAACTACACTTGGGAAATTTGTGGATCTACACTTGGGAAATTTGTGGATCTACACTTGGGAAATTTGTGGATCTACTCTTGGGAAATTTGTGGATCTATACTAGGGAAATTTCTGGATCTACACTTGGGAAGTTTGTGGCTTTATACTTTTTAAATTTGTGGATTTATACTTGGGAAATTTGTGGATTTATACTTGGGAAATTTGTGGATTTATACTTGGGAAATTTGTGGATATATATTTGGGAAATTTGTTTATTTATACTTGGGAAATTTGTGGATTTATGCTTGGGAAATTTGGGGATTTATGCTTGGGAAATTTGTGGATTTATACTTGGGAAATTTATGGATTTATACTTGGGAAATTTGTGGATTTATACTTAGGAAATTTGTGGATTTACACTTGGCAAATTTGTGGATCTACACTTGGTAAATTTGTGGTTCTACACTTGCAAATTTGTGGATCTACACTTGGCAAATTTGTGGATCTAAACTTTAAAAATTTGTGGATCTACACTTGGGAAATTTGTGGATTTACACTTGGCAAATTTGTGGATCTACACTTGGTAAATGTGTGGATCTGCACTTGGCAAATTTGTGGATCTACACTTGGTAAATTTGTGGATCTGCACTTGTCAAATTTGTGGATCTACACTTGGCAAATTTGTGGATCTACACTTGGCAAATTTGTGGATCTACACTTGGGAAATTTGTGGATCTACACTTGGGAAATTTGTGGATCTACACTTGGGAAATTTGTGGATCTACACTTGGGAAATTTGTGGATCTATACTTGGGAAATTTTGGATCTACACTAGGGAAATTTGTGGATCTACACTTGGGAAATTTGTGGAACTACACTTGGGAAATTTGTGGATCTACACTTGGGAAATTTGTGGATCTACACTTGGGAAATTTGTGGATCTACTCTTGGGAAATTTGTGGATCTATACTAGGGAAATTTCTGGATCTACACTTGGGAAGTTTGTGGCTTTATACTTTTTAAATTTGTGGATTTATACTTGGGAAATTTGTGGATTTATACTTGGGAAATTTGTGGATTTATACTTGGGAAATTTGTGGATATATATTTGGGAAATTTGTTTATTTATACTTGGGAAATTTGTGGATTTATACTTGGGAAATTTGTATATTTATACTTAGGAAATTTGTGGATTTATACTTGGGAAATTTGTGCATTTATACTTGGGAAATTTTTGAATTTATACTTGGGAAATTTGTGGATTTATACTTAGGAAATTTGTGGATTTATACTTGGGAAATTTGTGGATATATACTTGGGAAATTTGTATATTTATACTTAAGAAATTTGTGGATTTATACTTTGGAAATTTGTGGATTTATACTTGGGAAATTTGTGGATTTATACTTGGGAAATTTGTGGATTTATACTTAAGAAATTTGTGGATTTTCTCTTGGCAAATTTGTAGATTTATACTTGGTAAATTTGTGGATCTACACTTGGCAAATTTGTGGATCTACACTTGGCAAATTTATGGATCTACACTTGGGAAATTTGTGGATCTACACTTGGGAAATTTGTGGATCTACACTTGTGAAATTTGTGGATCTACACTTGGGAAATTTGTGGATCTACACTTGGGAAATTTGTGGATCTACACTTGGGAAATTTGTGGATCTACACTTGGGAAATTTGTGGATCTACACTTGGGAAATTTGTGGATATACACTTGGGAAATTTGTGGATATACACTTGGGAAATATGTGGATCTACACTTGGGAAATTTGTGGATCTACACTTGGAAAATTTGTGGATCTACACTTGGGAAATTTGTGGATCTATACTTGGGAAATTTGTGGTTCTACACTTGGGAAATTTGTGGATCTACACTTGGGAAATTTGTGGGTCTACACTTTGCAAATTTGTGGATCTACACTTGGGAAATTTGTGGATCTACACTTGGGAAATTTTTGGATCTACACTTGGGAAATTTGTGGATCTACACTTGGGAAATTTGTGGATCTATACTTGGGAAATTTTGGATCTACACTAGGGAAATTTGTGGATCTACACTTGGGAAATTTGTGGAACTACACTTGGGAAATTTGTGGATCTACACTTGGGAAATTTGTGGATCTACACTTGGGAAATTTGTGGATCTACACTTGGGAAATTTGTGGATCTACTCTTGGGAAATTTGTGGATCTATACTAGGGAAATTTCTGGATCTACACTTGGGAAGTTTGTGGCTTTATACTTTTTAAATTTGTGGATTTATACTTGGGAAATTTGTGGATTTATACTTGGGAAATTTGTGGATATATATTTGGGAAATTTGTTTATTTATACTTGGGAAATTTGTGGATTTATGCTTGGGAAATTTGGGGATTTATGCTTGGGAAATTTGTGGATTTATACTTGGGAAATTTATGGATTTATACTTGGGAAATTTGTGGATTTATACTTAGGAAATTTGTGGATTTACACTTGGCAAATTTGTGGATCTACACTTGGTAAATTTGTGGTTCTACACTTGCAAATTTGTGGATCTACACTTGGCAAATTTGTGGATCTACACTTTAAAAATTTGTGGATCTACACTTGGGAAATTTGTGGATTTACACTTGGCAAATTTGTGGATCTACACTTGGTAAATGTGTGGATCTGCACTTGGCAAATTTGTGGATCTACACTTGGTAAATTTGTGGATCTGCACTTGTCAAATTTGTGGATCTACACTTGGCAAATTTGTGGATCTACACTTGGGAAATTTGTGGATCTACACTTGGGAAATTTGTGGATCTACACTTGGGAAATTTGTGGATCTACACTTGGGAAATTTGTGGATCTATACTTGGGAAATTTTGGATCTACACTAGGGAAATTTGTGGATCTACACTTGGGAAATTTGTGGAACTACACTTGGGAAATTTGTGGATCTACACTTGGGAA
This sequence comes from Odiellus spinosus, assembly GCA_963920705.1. NCBI lineage: Eukaryota > Metazoa > Arthropoda > Arachnida > Opiliones > Phalangiidae > Odiellus > Odiellus spinosus. The sequence goes on from OY987233.1 coordinate 54,523, forward strand.
ATTTGTGGATCTACACTTGGGAAATTTGTGGATCTACTCTTGGGAAATTTGTGGATCTATACTAGGGAAATTTCTGGATCTACACTTGGGAAGTTTGTGGCTTTATACTTTTTAAATTTGTGGATTTATACTTGGGAAATTTGTGGATTTATACTTGGGAAATTTGTGGATTTATACTTGGGAAATTTGTGGATATATATTTGGGAAATTTGTTTATTTATACTTGGGAAATTTGTGGATTTATGCTTGGGAAATTTGTGGATTTATACTTGGGAAATTTGTGGATTTATACTTGGGAAATTTGTGGATTTATACTTAGGAAATTTGTGGATTTACACTTGGCAAATTTGTGGATCTACACTTGGTAAATTTGTGGTTCTACACTTGGCAAATTTGTGGATCTAAACTTTAAAAATTTGTGGATCTACACTTGGGAAATTTGTGGATTTACACATGGCAAATTTGTGGATCTACACTTGGTAAATGTGTGGATCTGCACTTGGCAAATTTGTGGATCTACACTTGGTAAATTTGTGGATCTGCACTTGGCAAATTTGTGGATCTACACTTGGGAAATTTGTGGATCTACACTTGGGAAATTTGTGGATCTACACTTGGGAAATTTGTGGATCTACACTTGCGAAATTTGTGGATCTACACTTGGGAAATTTGTGGATCTACACTTAGGAAATTTGTGGATCTACACTTGGAAAATTTGTGGATTTAAACTTGGGAAATTTGTGGATTTATACTTGGGAAATTTGTATATTTATACTTAGGAAATTTGTGGATTTATACTTGGGAAATTTGTGCATTTATACTTGGGAAATTTTTGGATTTATACTTGGGAAATTTGTGGATTTATACTTAGGAAATTTGTGGATTTATACTTGGGAAATTTGTGGATTTATACTTGGGAAATTTGTGCATTTATACTTGGGAAATTTTTGGATTTATACTTGGGAAATTTGTGGATTTATACTTAGGAAATTTGTGGATTTATACTTGGGAAATTTGTGGATTTATACTTGGGAAATTTGTATATTTATACTTAAGAAATTTGTGGATTTATACTTGGGAAATTTGTGGATTTATACTTGGGAAATTTGTGGATTTATACTTGGGAAATTTGTGGATTTATACTTGGGAAATTTGTGGATTTATACTTAGGAAATTTGTGGATTTTCTCTTGGCAAATTTGTAGATTTATACTTGGTAAATTTGTGGATCTACACTTGGCAAATTTGTGGATCTACACTTGGCAAATTTATGGATCTACACTTGGCAAATTTTGTGGATCTACACTTGGCAAATTTTGTGGATCTACACTTGGGAAATTTGTGGATCTACACTTGGGAAATTTGTGGATCTACACTTGGGAAATTTGTGGATCTACACTTGTGAAATTTGTGGATCTACACTTGTGAAATTTGTGGAGCTTCACTTGGGAAATTTGTGGATCTACACTTGGGAAATTTGTGGATCTACACTTGGGAAATTTGTGGATCTACACTTGGGAAATTTGTGGATCTACACTTGGGAAATTTGTGGATCTACACTTGGGAAATTTGTGGATCTACACTTGGAAAATTTGTGGATCTACACTTGGGAAATTTGTGGATCTACACTTGGGAAATTTGTGGATCTACACTTGGGAAATTTGTGTTTCTACACTTGTGAAATTTGTGGATCTACACTTGTGAAATTTGTGGAGCTACACTTGGGAAATTTGAGGATCTACACTTGGGAAATTTGTGGATCTACACTTGGGAAATTTGTGGATCTACACTTGGGAAATTTGTGGATCTACACTTGGGAAATTTGTGGATATACACTTGGGAAATTTGTGGATATACACTTGGGAAATATGTGGATCTACACTTGGGAAATTTGTGGATCTACACTTGGAAAATTTGTGGATCTACACTTGGGAAATTTGTGGATCTATACTTGGGAAATTTGTGGTTCTACACTTGGGAAATTTGTGGATCTACACTTGGGAAATTTGTGGGTCTACACTTTGCAAATTTGTGGATCTACACTTGGGAAATTTGTGGATCTACACTTGGGAAATTTTTGGATCTACACTTGGGAAATTTGTGGATCTACACTTGGGAAATTTGTGGATCTATACTTGGGAAATTTTGGATCTACACTAGGGAAATTTGTGGATCTACACTTGGGAAATTTGTGGAACTACACTTGGGAAATTTGTGGATCTACACTTGGGAAATTTGTGGATCTACACTTGGGAAATTTGTGGATCTACACTTGGGAAATTTGTGGATCTACTCTTGGGAAATTTGTGGATCTATACTAGGGAAATTTCTGGATCTACACTTGGGAAGTTTGTGGCTTTATACTTTTTAAATTTGTGGATTTATACTTGGGAAATTTGTGGATTTATACTTGGGAAATTTGTGGATTTATACTTGGGAAATTTGTGGATATATATTTGGGAAATTTGTTTATTTATACTTGGGAAATTTGTGGATTTATGCTTGGGAAATTTGGGGATTTATGCTTGGGAAATTTGTGGATTTATACTTGGGAAATTTATGGATTTATACTTGGGAAATTTGTGGATTTATACTTAGGAAATTTGTGGATTTACACTTGGCAAATTTGTGGATCTACACTTGGTAAATTTGTGGTTCTACACTTGCAAATTTGTGGATCTACACTTGGCAAATTTGTGGATCTAAACTTTAAAAATTTGTGGATCTACACTTGGGAAATTTGTGGATTTACACTTGGCAAATTTGTGGATCTACACTTGGTAAATGTGTGGATCTGCACTTGGCAAATTTGTGGATCTACACTTGGTAAATTTGTGGATCTGCACTTGTCAAATTTGTGGATCTACACTTGGCAAATTTGTGGATCTACACTTGGGAAATTTGTGGATCTACACTTGGGAAATTTGTGGATCTACACTTGGGAAATTTGTGGATCTACACTTGGGAAATTTGTGGATCTATACTTGGGAAATTTTGGATCTACACTAGGGAAATTTGTGGATCTACACTTGGGAAATTTGTGGAACTACACTTGGGAAATTTGTGGATCTACACTTGGGAAATTTGTGGATCTACACTTGGGAAATTTGTGGATCTACTCTTGGGAAATTTGTGGATCTATACTAGGGAAATTTCTGGATCTACACTTGGGAAGTTTGTGGCTTTATACTTTTTAAATTTGTGGATTTATACTTGGGAAATTTGTGGATTTATACTTGGGAAATTTGTGGATTTATACTTGGGAAATTTGTGGATATATATTTGGGAAATTTGTTTATTTATACTTGGGAAATTTGTGGATTTATGCTTGGGAAATTTGTGGATTTATACTTGGGAAATTTGTGGATTTATACTTGGGAAATTTGTGGATTTATACTTAGGAAATTTGTGGATTTACACTTGGCAAATTTGTGGATCTACACTTGGTAAATTTGTGGTTCTACACTTGGCAAATTTGTGGATCTACACTTGCAAATTTGTGGATCTACACTTGGCAAATTTGTGGATCTAAACTTTAAAAATTTGTGGATCTACACTTGGGAAATTTGTGGATTTACACATGGCAAATTTGTGGATCTACACTTGGTAAATGTGTGGATCTGCACTTGGCAAATTTGTGGATCTACACTTGGTAAATTTGTGGATCTGCACTTGGCAAATTTGTGGATCTACACTTGGGAAATTTGTGGATCTACACTTGGGAAATTTGTGGATCTACACTTGGGAAATTTGTGGATCTACACTTGCGAAATTTGTGGATCTACACTTGGGAAATTTGTGGATCTACACTTAGGAAATTTGTGGATCTACACTTGGAAAATTTGTGGATTTAAACTTGGGAAATTTGTGGATTTATACTTGGGAAATTTGTATATTTATACTTAGGAAATTTGTGGATTTATACTTGGGAAATTTGTGCATTTATACTTGGGAAATTTTTGGATTTATACTTGGGAAATTTGTGGATTTATACTTAGGAAATTTGTGGATTTATACTTGGGAAATTTGTGGATTTATACTTGGGAAATTTGTGCATTTATACTTGGGAAATTTTTGGATTTATACTTGGGAAATTTGTGGATTTATACTTAGGAAATTTGTGGATTTATACTTGGTAAATTTGTGGATTTATACTTGGGAAATTTGTATATTTATACTTAAGAAATTTGTGGATTTATACTTGGGAAATTTGTGGATTTATACTTGGGAAATTTGTGGATTTATACTTGGGAAATTTGTGGATTTATACTTGGGAAATTTGTGGATTTATACTTAGGAAATTTGTGGATTTTCTCTTGGCAAATTTGTAGATTTATACTTGGTAAATTTGTGGATCTACACTTGGCAAATTTGTGGATCTACACTTGGCAAATTTATGGATCTACACTTGGCAAATTTTGTGGATCTACACTTGGCAAATTTTGTGGATCTACACTTGGGAAATTTGTGGATCTACACTTGGGAAATTTGTGGATCTACACTTGTGAAATTTGTGGATCTACACTTGTGAAATTTGTGGAGCTTCACTTGGGAAATTTGTGGATCTACACTTGGGAAATTTGTGGATCTACACTTGGGAAATTTGTGGATCTACACTTGGGAAATTTGTGGATCTACACTTGGGAAATTTGTGGATCTACACTTGGAAAATTTGTGGATCTACACTTGGGAAATTTGTGGATCTACACTTGGGAAATTTGTGGATCTACACTTGGGAAATTTGTGTTTCTACACTTGTGAAATTTGTGGATCTACACTTGTGAAATTTGTGGAGCTACACTTGGGAAATTTGTGGATCTACACTTGGGAAATTTGTGGATCTACACTTGGGAAATTTGTGGATCTACACTTGGGAAATTTGTGGTTCTACACTTGGGAAATTTTGGATCTACACTAGGGAAATTTGTGGATCTACACTTGGGAAATTTGTGGAACTACACTTGGGAAATTTGTGGATCTACACATGGGAAATATGTGGATCTACACTTGGGAAATATGTGGATCTACACTTGGGAAATTTGTGGATCTACACTTGGAAAATTTGTGGATCTACACTTGGGAAATTTGTGGATCTACACTTGGGAAATTTGTGCTTCTACACTTGGGAAATTTGTGGATTTACACTTGGGAAATTTGTGGGTCTACACTTTGCAAATTTGTGGATCTACACTTGGGAAATTTGTGGATCTACACTTGGGAAATTTGTGGATCTACACTTGGGAAATTTTTGGATCTACACTTGGGAAATTTGTGGATCTACACTTGGGAAATTTGTGGATCTATACTTGGGAAATTTGTGGATCTACTCTTGGGAAATTTTTGATCTACACTAGGGAAATTTTTGGATCTACACTTGGGAAATTTGTGGAACTACACTTGGGAAATTTGTGGATCTAAACTTGGGAAATTTGTGGATCTACACTTGGGAAATTTGTGGATCTACTCTTGGGAAATTTGTGGATCTATACTAGGGAAATTTCTGGATCTACACTTGGGAAGTTTGTGGCTTTATACTTGGTAAATTTGTGGATTTATACTTGGGAAATTTGTGGATTTATACTTGGGAAATTTGTGGATTTATACTTGGGAAATTTGTGGATTTATATTTGGGAAATTTGTTTATTTATACTTAGGAAATTTGTGGATTTATGTTTGGGAAATTTGTGGATTTATACTTGGGAAATTTGTGGATTTATACTTGGGAAAATTTGTGGATTTATACTTAGGAAATTTGTGGATTTACACTTGGCAAATTTGTGGATCTACACTTGGTAAATTTGTGGATCTACAATTGGCAAATTTGTGGATCTACACTTGGCAAATTTGTGGATCTACACTTGGCAAATTTGTGGATCTACACTTGGCAAATTTGTGGATCTACACTTGGGAAATTTGTGGATCTACACTTGGAAATTTGTGGATCTACACTTGTGAAATTTGTGGATCTACACTTGTGAAATTTGTGGATCTACACTTGTGAAATTTGTGGAGCTTCACTTGGGAAATTTGTGGATCTACACTTGGGAAATTTGTGGATCTACACTTGGGAAATTTGTGGATCTACACTTGGGAAATTTGTGGATCTACACTTGGGAAATTTGTGGATCTACACTTGGGAAATTTGTGGATCTACACTTAGGAAATTTGTGGATCTACACTTGGAAAATTTGTGGATTTATACTTGGGAAATTTGTGGATTTATACTTGGGAAATTTGTATATTTATACTTAGGAAATTTGTGGATTTATACTTGGGAAATTTGTGCATTTATACTTGGGAAATTTGTGGATTTATACTTGGGAAATTTGTGGATTTATACTTAGGAAATTTGTGGATTTATACTTGGGAAATTTGTGGATTTATACTTGGGAAATTTGTATATTTATACTTGGGAAATTTGTGGATTTATACTTGGGAAATTTGTGGATTTATACTTGGGAAATTTGTGGATTTATACTTGGGAAATTTGTGGATTTATACTTGGGAAATTTGCGGATTTATACTTGGGAAATTTGCGGATTTATAATTAGGAAATTTGTGGATTTTCTCTTGGCAAATTTGTAGATTTATACTTGGTAAATTTGTGGATCTACACTTGGCAAATTTGTGGATCTACACTTGGCAAATTTATGGATCTACACTTGGCAAATTTTTTGGATCTACACTTGGGAAATTTGTGGATCTACACTTGGGAAATTTGTGGATCTACACTTGGGAAATTTGTGGACCTACACTTGGGAAATTTGTGGATCTACACTTGTGAAATTTGTGGATCTACACTTGTGAAATTTGTGGAGCTACACTTGGGAAATTTGTGGATCTACACTTGGGAAATTTGTGGATCTACACTTGGGAAATTTGTGGATCTACACTTGGGAAATTTGTGGATATACACTTGGGAAATATGTGGATCTACACTTGGGAAATATGTGGATCTACACTTGGGAAATTTGTGGATCTACACTTGGAAAATTTGTGGATATACACTTGGGAAATTTGTGGATCTACACTTGGGAAATTTGTGGTTCTACACTTGGGAAATTTGTGGATCTACACTTGGGAAATTTGTGGGTCTACACTTTGCAAATTTGTGGATCTACACTTGGGAAATTTGTGGATCTACACTTGGGAAATTTGTGGATCTTCACTTGGGAAATTTTTGGATCTACACTTGGGAAATTTGTGGATCTACACTTGGGAAATTTGTGGATCTACACTTGGGAAATTTGTGGATCTACTCTTGGGAAATTTGTGGATCTACACTAGGGAAATTTGTGGATCTACACTTGGGAAATTTGTGGAACTACACTTGGGAAATTTGTGGATCTACACTTGGGAAATTTGTGGATCTACTCTTGGGAAATTTGTGGATCTACACTAGGGAAATTTCTGGATCTACACTTGGGAAGTTTGTGGCTTTATACTTGGTAAATTTGTGGATTTATACTTGGGAAATTTGTGGATTTATACTTGGGAAATTTGTATATTTATACTTAGGAAATTTGTGGATTTATACTTGGGAAATTTGTGCATTTATACTTGGGAAATTTGTGGATTTATACTTGGGAAATTTGTGGATTTATACTTAGGAAATTTGTGGATTTATACTTGGGAAATTTGTGGATTTATACTTGGGAAATTTGTATATTTATACTTGGGAAATTTGTGGATTTATACTTGGGAAATTTGTGGATTTATACTTGGGAAATTTGTGGATTTATACTTGGGAAATTTGTGGATTTATACTTGGGAAATTTGCGGATTTATACTTGGGAAATTTGCGGATTTATAATTAGGAAATTTGTGGATTTTCTCTTGGCAAATTTGTAGATTTATACTTGGTAAATTTGTGGATATACACTTGGGAAATATGTGGATCTACACTTGGGAAATATGTGGATCTACACTTGGGAAATTTGTGGATCTACACTTGGAAAATTTGTGGATATACACTTGGGAAATTTGTGGATCTACACTTGGGAAATTTGTGGTTCTACACTTGGGAAATTTGTGGATCTACACTTGGGAAATTTGTGGGTCTACACTTTGCAAATTTGTGGATCTACACTTGGGAAATTTGTGGATCTACACTTGGGAAATTTGTGGATCTTCACTTGGGAAATTTTTGGATCTACACTTGGGAAATTTGTGGATCTACACTTGGGAAATTTGTGGATCTACACTTGGGAAATTTGTGGATCTACTCTTGGGAAATTTGTGGATCTACACTAGGGAAATTTGTGGATCTACACTTGGGAAATTTGTGGAACTACACTTGGGAAATTTGTGGATCTACACTTGGGAAATTTGTGGATCTACTCTTGGGAAATTTGTGGATCTACACTAGGGAAATTTCTGGATCTACACTTGGGAAGTTTGTGGCTTTATACTTGGTAAATTTGTGGATTTATACTTGGGAAATTTGTGGATTTATACTTGGGAAATTTGTATATTTATACTTAGGAAATTTGTGGATTTATACTTGGGAAATTTGTGCATTTATACTTGGGAAATTTGTGGATTTATACTTGGGAAATTTGTGGATTTATACTTAGGAAATTTGTGGATTTATACTTGGGAAATTTGTGGATTTATACTTGGGAAATTTGTATATTTATACTTGGGAAATTTGTGGATTTATACTTGGGAAATTTGTGGATTTATACTTGGGAAATTTGTGGATTTATACTTGGGAAATTTGTGGATTTATACTTGGGAAATTTGCGGATTTATACTTGGGAAATTTGCGGATTTATAATTAGGAAATTTGTGGATTTTCTCTTGGCAAATTTGTAGATTTATACTTGGTAAATTTATGGATCTACACTTGGCAAATTTGTGGATCTACACTTGGCAAATTTATGGATCTACACTTGGCAAATTTTGTGGATCTACACTTGGGAAATTTGTGGATCTACACTTGGGAAATTTGTGGATCTACACTTGGGAAATTTGTGGACCTACACTTGGGAAATTTGTGGATCTACACTTGTGAAATTTGTGGATCTACACTTGTGAAATTTATGGAGCTACACTTGGGAAATTTGTGGAGCTACACTTGGGAAATTTGTGGATCTACACTTGGGAAATTTGTGGATCTACACTTGGGAAATTTGTGGATCTACACTTGGGAAATTTGTGGATATACACTTGGGAAATATGTGGATCTACACTTGGGAAATATGTGGATCTACACTTGGGAAATATGTGGATCTACACTTGGGAAATTTGTGGATCTACACTTGGAAAATTTGTGGATATACACTTGGGAAATTTGTGGATCTACACTTGGGAAATTAGTGGTTCTACACTTGGGAAATTAGTGGTTCTACACTTGGGAAATTTGTGGGTCTACACTTTGCAAATTTGTGGATCTACACTTGGGAAATTTGTGGATCTACACTTGGGAAATTTGTGGATCTTCACTTGGGAAATTTTTGGATCTACACTTGGGAAATTTGTGGATCTACACTTGGGAAATTTGTGGATCTACACTTGGGAAATTTGTGGATCTACTCTTGGGAAATTTGTGGATCTACACTAGGGAAATTTGTGGATCTACACTTGGGAAATATGTGGAACTACACTTGGGAAATTTGTGGATCTACACTTGGGAAATTTGTGGATCTACTCTTGGGAAATTTGTGGATCTACACTAGGGAAATTTCTGGATCTACACTTGGGAAGTTTGTGGCTTTATACTTGGTAAATTTGTGGATTTATACTTGGGAAATTTGTGGATTTATACTTGGGAAATTTGTATATTTATACTTAGGAAATTTGTGGATTTATACTTGGGAAATTTGTGCATTTATACTTGGGAAATTTGTGGATTTATACTTGGGAAATTTGTGGATTTATACTTAGGAAATTTGTGGATTTATACTTTGGAAATTTGTGGATTTATACTTGGGAAATTTGTATATTTATACTTAAGAAATTTGTGGATTTATACTTGGGAAATTTGTGGATTTATACTTGGGAAATTTGTGGATTTATACTTGGGAAATTTGTGGATTTATACTTGGGAAATTTGTGGATTTATACTTGGGAAATTTGTGGATCTACTCTTGGGAAATTTTGGATCTACACTAGGGAAATTTGTGGATCTACACTTGGGAAATTTGTGGAACTACACTTGGGAAATTTTTGGATCTACACTTGGGAAATTTGTGGATCTACACTTGGGAAATTTGTGGATCTACTCTTGGGAAATTTGTGGATCTATACTAGGGAAATTTCTGGATCTACACTTGGGAAGTTTGTGGCTTTATACTTGGTAAATTTGTGGATTTATACTTGGGAAATTTGTGGATTTATACTTGGGAAATTTGTGGATTTATACTTGGGAAATTTGTGGATTTATATTTGGGAAATTTGTTTATTTATACTTAGGAAATTTGTGGATTTATGTTTGGGAAATTTGTGGATTTATACTTGGGAAATTTGTGGATTTATACTTGGGAAAATTTGTGGATTTATACTTAGGAAATTTGTGGATTTACACTTGGCAAATTTGTGGATCTACACTTGGTAAATTTGTGGATCTACAATTGGCAAATTTGTGGATCTACACTTGGCAAATTTGTGGATCTACACTTGGCAAATTTGTGGATCTACACTTGGGAAATTTGTGGATCTACACTTGGAAATTTGTGGATCTACACTTGGGAAATTTGTGGATCTACACTTGTGAAATTTGTGGATCTACACTTGTGAAATTTGTGGAGCTTCACTTGGGAAATTTGTGGATCTACACTTGGGAAATTTGTGGATCTACACTTGGGAAATTTGTGGATCTACACTTGGGAAATTTGTGGATCTACACTTGGGAAATTTGTGGATCTACACTTGGGAAATTTGTGGATCTACACTTGGAAAATTTGTGGATTTATACTTGGGAAATTTGTGGATTTATACTTGGGAAATTTGTATATTTATACTTAGGAAATTTGTGGATTTATACTTGGGAAATTTGTGCATTTATACTTGGGAAATTTGTGGATTTATACTAGGGAAATTTGTGGATTTATACTTAGGAAATTTGTGGATTTATACTTGGGAAATTTGTGGATTTATACTTGGGAAATTTGTGGATTTATACTTGGGAAATTTGCGGATTTATACTTGGGAAATTTGCGGATTTATAATTAGGAAATTTGTGGATTTTCTCTTGGCAAATTTGTAGATTTATACTTGGTAAATTTGTGGATCTACACTTGGCAAATTTGTGGATCTACACTTGGCAAATTTATGGATCTACACTTGGCAAATTTTGTGGATCTACACTTGGGAAATTTGTGGATCTACACTTGGGAAATTTGTGGATCTACACTTGGGAAATTTGTGGACCTACACTTGGGAAATTTGTGGATCTACACTTGTGAAATTTGTGGATCTACACTTGTGAAATTTGTGGAGCTACACTTGGGAAATTTGTGGATCTACACTTGGGAAATTTGTGGATCTACACTTGGGAAATTTGTGGATATACACTTGGGAAATATGTGGATCTACACTTGGGAAATATGTGGATCTACACTTGGGAAATTTGTGGATCTACACTTGGAAAATTTGTGGATATACACTTGGGAAATTTGTGGATCTACACTTGGGAAATTTGTGGTTCTACACTTGGGAAATTTGTGGATCTACACTTGGGAAATTTGTGGGTCTACACTTTGCAAATTTGTGGATCTACACTTGGGAAATTTGTGGATCTACACTTGGGAAATTTGTGGATCTTCACTTGGGAAATTTTTGGATCTACACTTGGGAAATTTGTGGATCTACACTTGGGAAATTTGTGGATCTACTCTTGGGAAATTTGTGGATCTACACTAGGGAAATTTGTGGATCTACACTTGGGAAATTTGTGGAACTACACTTGGGAAATTTGTGGATCTACACTTGGGAAATTTGTGGATCTACTCTTGGGAAATTTGTGGATCTACACTAGGGAAATTTCTGGATCTACACTTGGGAAGTTTGTGGCTTTATACTTGGTAAATTTGTGGATTTATACTTGGGAAATTTGTATATTTATACTTAGGAAATTTGTGGATTTATACTTGGGAAATTTGTGCATTTATACTTGGGAAATTTGTGGATTTATACTTGGGAAATTTGTGGATTTATACTTAGGAAATTTGTGGATTTATACTTTGGAAATTTGTGGATTTATACTTGGGAAATTTGTATATTTATACTTAAGAAATTTGTGGATTTATACTTGGGAAATTTGTGGATTTTCTCTTGGCAAATTTGTAGATTTATACTTGGTAAATTTGTGGATCTATACTTGGCAAATTTGTGGATCTACACTTGGCAAATTTATGGATCTACACTTGGCAAATTTTGTGGATCTACACTTGGGAAATTTGTGGATCTACACTTGGGAAATTTGTGGATCTACACTTGGGAAATTTGTGGATCTACACTTGGGAAATTTGTGGATCTACACTTGTGAAATTTGTGGATCTACACTTGTGAAATTTGTGGAGCTACACTTGGGAAATTTGTGGATCTACACTTGGGAAATTTGTGGATCTACACTTGGGAAATTTGTGGATCTACACTTGGGAAATTTGTGGATCTACACTTGGGAAATTTGTGGGTCTACACTTTGCAAATTTGTGGATCTACACTTGGGAAATTTGTGGTTCTACACTTGGGAAATTTGTGGTTCTACACTTGGGAAATTTGTGGTTCTACACTTGGGAAATTTTTGGATCTACACTTGGGAAATTTGTGGATCTACACTTGGGAAATTTGTGGATCTACACTTGGGAAATTTGTGGATCTACTCTTGGGAAATTTGTGGATCTACACTAGGGAAATTTGTGGATCTACACTTGGGAAATTTGTGGAACTACACTTGGGAAATTTGTGGATCTACACTTGGGAAATTTGTGGATCTACTCTTGGGAAATTTGTGGATCTACACTAGGGAAATTTCTGGATCTACACTTGGGAAGTTTGTGGCTTTATACTTGGGAAATTTGTGGATTTATACTTGGGAAATTTGTGGATTTATACTTGGGAAATTTGTATATTTATACTTAGGAAATTTGTGGATTTATACTTGGGAAATTTGTGCATTTATACTTGGGAAATTTGTGGATTTATACTTGGGAAATTTGTGGATTTATACTTGGGAAATTTGTGGATTTATACTTGGGAAATTTGTGGATTTATACTTGGGAAATTTGTATATTTATACTTAGGAAATTTGTGGATTTATACTTGGGAAATTTGTGCATTTATACTTGGGAAATTTGTGGATTTATACTTGGGAAATTTGTGGATTTATACTTAGGAAATTTGTGGATTTATACTTGGGAAATTTGTGGATTTATACTTGGGAAATTTGTATATTTATACTTGGGAAATTTGTGGATTTATACTTGGGAAATTTGTGGATTTATACTTGGGAAATTTGTGGATTTATACTTGGGAAATTTGCGGATTTATACTTGGGAAATTTGCGGATTTATAATTAGGAAATTTGTGGATTTTCTCTTGGCAAATTTGTAGATTTATACTTGGTAAATTTGTGGATCTACACTTGGCAAATTTGTGGATCTACACTTGGCAAATTTATGGATCTACACTTGGCAAATTTTGTGGATCTACACTTGGGAAATTTGTGGATCTACACTTGGGAAATTTGTGGATCTACACTTGGGAAATTTGTGGACCTACACTTGGGAAATTTGTGGATCTACACTTGTGAAATTTGTGGATCTACACTTGTGAAATTTGTGGAGCTACACTTGGGAAATTTGTGGATCTACACTTGGGAAATTTGTGGATCTACACTTGGGAAATTTGTGGATCTACACTTGGGAAATTTGTGGATATACACTTGGGAAATATGTGGATCTACACTTGGGAAATATGTGGATCTACACTAAGGAAATTTGTGGATCTACACTTGGAAAATTTGTGGATATACACTTGGGAAATTTGTGGATCTACACTTGGGAAATTTGTGGTTCTACACTTGGGAAATTTGTGGATCTACACTTGGGAAATTTGTGGGTCTACACTTTGCAAATTTGTGGATCTACACTTGGGAAATTTGTGGATCTACACTTGGGAAATTTGTGGATCTTCACTTGGGAAATTTTTGGATCTACACTTGGGAAATTTGTGGATGTACACTTGGGAAATTTGTGGATCTACACTTGGGAAATTTGTGGATCTACTCTTGGGAAATTTGTGGATCTACACTAGGGAAATTTGTGGATCTACACTTGGGAAATTTGTGGAACTACACTTGGGAAATTTGTGGATCTACACTTGGGAAATTTGTGGATCTACTCTTGGGAAATTTGTGGATCTACACTAGGGAAATTTCTGGATCTACACTTGGGAAGTTTGTGGCTTTATACTTGGTAAATTTGTGGATTTATGCTTGGGAAATTTGTGGATTTATACTTGGGAAATTTGTATATTTATACTTAGGAAATTTGTGGATTTATACTTGGGAAATTTGTGCATTTATACTTGGGAAATTTGTGGATTTATACTTGGGAAATTTGTGGATTTATACTTAGGAAATTTGTGGATTTATACTTTGGAAATTTGTGGATTTATACTTTGGAAATTTGTATATTTATACTTAAGAAATTTGTGGATTTATACTTGGGAAATTTGTGGATTTATACTTGGGAAATTTGTGGATTTATACTTGGGAAATTTGTGGATTTATACTTGGGAAATTTGTGGATTTATACTTGGGAAATTTGTGGATTTATACTTGGGAAATTTGTGGATTTATACTTGGGAAATTTGTGGATTTATACTTAGGAAATTTGTGGATTTTCTCTTGGCAAATTTGTAGATTTATACTTGGTAAATTTGTGGATCTACACTTGGCAAATTTGTGGATCTACACTTGGCAAATTTATGGATCTACACTTGGCAAATTTTGTGGATCTACACTTGGGAAATTTGTGGATCTACACTTGGGAAATTTGTGGATCTACACTTGGGAAATTTGTGGATCTACACTTGGGAAATTTGTGGATCTACACTTGTGAAATTTGTGGATCTACACTTGTGAAATTTGTGGAGCTACGCTTGGGAAATTTGTGGATCTACACTTGGGAAATTTGTGGATCTACACTTGGGAAATTTGTGGATCTACACTTGGGAAATTTGTGGATATACACTTGGGAAATATGTGGATCTACACTTGGGAAATATGTGGATCTACACTTGGGAAATCTGTGGATCTACACTTGGAAAATTTGTGGATATACACTTGGGAAATTTGTGGATCTACACTTGGGAAATTTGTGGTTCTACACTTGGGAAATTTGTGGGTCTACACTTTGCAAATTTGTGGATCTACACTTGGGAAATTTGTGGTTCTACACTTGGGAAATTTTTGGATCTACGCTTGGGAAATTTGTGGATCTACACTTGGGAAATTTGTGGAACTACACTTGGGAAATTTGTGGATCTACACTTGGGAAATTTGTGGATCTACTCTTGGGAAATTTGTGGATCTACACTAGGGAAATTTCTGGATCTACACTTGGGAAGTTTGTGGCTTTATACTTGGTAAATTTGTGGATTTATACTTGGGAAATTTGTGGATCTACACTAGGGAAATTTCTGGATCTACACTTGGGAAGTTTGTGGCTTTATACTTGGTAAATTTGTGGATTTATACTTGGGAAATTTGTGGATTTATACTTGGGAAATTTGTATATTTATACTTAGGAAATTTGTGGATTTATACTTGGGAAATTTGTGGATTTATACTTAGGAAATTTGTGGATTTATACTTTGGAAATTTGTGGATTTATACTTGGGAAATTTGTATATTTATACTTAAGAAATTTGTGGATTTATACTTGGGAAATTTGTGGATTTATACTTGGGAAATTTGTGGATTTATACTTGGGAAATTTGTGGATTTATACTTGGGAAATTTGTGGATTTATACTTGGGAAATTTGTGGATTTATACTTAGGAAATTTGTGGATTTTCTCTTGGCAAATTTGTAGATTTATACTTGGTAAATTTGTGGATCTACACTTGGCAAATTTGTGGATCTACACTTGGCAAATTTATGGATCTACACTTGGCAAATTTTGTGGATCTACACTTGGGAAATTTGTGGATCTACACTTGGGAAATTTGTGGATCTACACTTGGGAAATTTGTGGATCTACACTTGGGAAATTTGTGGATCTACACTTGGGAAATTTGTGGATCTACACTTGGGAAATTTGTGGATCTACTCTTGGGAAATTTGTGGATCTACACTAGGGAAATTTCTGGATCTACACTTGGGAAGTTTGTGGCTTTATACTTGGTAAATTTGTGGATTTATACTTGGGAAATTTGTGGATCTACACTAGGGAAATTTCTGGATCTACACTTGGGAAGTTTGTGGCTTTATACTTGGTAAATTTGTGGATTTATACTTGGGAAATTTGTGGATTTATACTTGGGAAATTTGTATATTTATACTTAGGAAATTTGTGGATTTATACTTGGGAAATTTGTGGATTTATACTTAGGAAATTTGTGGATTTATACTTTGGAAATTTGTGGATTTATACTTGGGAAATTTGTATATTTATACTTAAGAAATTTGTGGATTTATACTTGGGAAATTTGTGGATTTATACTTGGGAAATTTGTGGATTTATACTTGGGAAATTTGTGGATTTATACTTAGGAAATTTGTGGATTTTCTCTTGGCAAATTTGTAGATTTATACTTGGTAAATTTGTGGATCTACACTTGGCAAATTTGTGGATCTACACTTGGCAAATTTATGGATCTACACTTGGCAAATTTTGTGGATCTACACTTGGGAAATTTGTGGATCTACACTTGGGAAATTTGTGGATCTACACTTGGGAAATTTGTGGATCTACACTTGGGAAATTTGTGGATATACACTTGGGAAATATGTGGATCTACACTTGGGAAATCTGTGGATCTACACTTGGAAAATTTGTGGATATACACTTGGGAAATTTGTGGATCTACACTTGGGAAATTTGTGGTTCTACACTTGGGAAATTTGTGGGTCTACACTTTGCAAATTTGTGGATCTACACTTGGGAAATTTGTGGATCTACACTTGGGAAATTTGTGGATCTTCACTTGGGAAATTTTTGGATCTACACTTGGGAAATTTGTGGATCTACACTTGGGAAATTTGTGGATCTTCACTTGGGAAATTTTTGGATCTACACTTGGGAAATTTGTGGATCTACACTTGGGAAATTTGTGGATCTACACTTGGGAAATTTGTGGATCTACTCTTGGGAAATTTGTGGATCTACACTAGGGAAATTTCTGGATCTACACTTGGGAAGTTTGTGGCTTTATACTTGGTAAATTTGTGGATTTATACTTGGGAAATTTGTGGATTTATACTTGGGAAATTTGTGGATTTATACTTGGGAAATTTGTGGATTAATATTTGGGAAATTTGTTTATTTATACATGGGAAATTTGTGGATTTATGCTTGGGAAATTTGTTTATTTATACTTGGGAAATTTTTGGATTTATACTTGGGAAATTTGTGGATTTATACTTGGGAAATTTGTGGATTTATACTTAGGAAATTTGTGGATTTACACTTGGCAAATTTGTGGATCTACACTTGGTAAATTTGTGGATCTACACTTGGAAAATTAGTGGATCTACACTTGGCAAATTTGTGGATCTACACTTGGCAAATTTGTGGATCTACACTTGGGAAATTTGTGGATCTACTCTTGGGAAATTTGTGGATCTACACTAGGGAAATTTCTGGATCTACACTTTGGAAGTTTGTGGCTTTATACTTGGTAAATTTGTGGATTTATACTTGGGAAATTTGTGGATTTATACTTGGAAAATTTGTGGATTTATACTTGGGAAATTTGTGGATTAATATTTGGGAAATTTGTTTATTTATACTTGGGAAATTTGTGGATTTATGCTTGGGAAATTTGTGGATTTATACTTGGGAAATTTGTGGATTTATACTTGGGAAATTTGTGGATTTATACTTAGTAAATTTGTGGATTTACACTTGGCAAATTTGTGGATCTACACTTGGCAAATTTGTGGATCTACACTTGGGAAATTAGTGGATCTACACTTGGGAAATTTGTGGGTCTACACTTTGCAAATTTGTGGATCTACACTTGGCAAATTTGTGGATCTACACTTGGCAAATTTGTGGATCTACACTTGGGAAATTTGTGGATCTAGACTTGGGACATTTTTGAATTTATACTTGGGAAATTTGTGGATTTATACTTGTGAAATTTGTGGATTTATACTTGGGAAATTTGTATATTTATACTTAGGAAATTTGTGGATTTATACTTGGGAAATTTGTGCATTTATACTTGGGAAATTTGTGGATTTATACTTGGGAAATTTGTGGATTTATACTTAGGAAATTTGTGGATTTATACTTTGGAAATTTGTGGATTTATACTTTGGAAATTTGTATATTTATACTTAAGAAATTTGTGGATTTATACTTGGGAAATTTGTGGATTTATACTTGGGAAATTTGTGGATTTATACTTGGGAAATTTGTGGATTTATACTTGGGAAATTTGTGGATTTATACTTGGGAAATTTGTGGATTTATACTTGGGAAATTTGTGGATTTATACTTGGGAAATTTGTGGATTTATACTTGGGAAATTTGTGGATTTTCTCTTGGCAAATTTGTAGATTTATACTTGGTAAATTTGTGGATCTACACTTGGCAAATTTGTGGATCTACACTTGGCAAATTTATGGATCTACACTTGGCAAATTTTGTGGATCTACACTTGGGAAATTTCTGGATCTACACTTGGGAAATTTGTGGATCTACACTTGGGAAATTTGTGGATCTACACTTGGGAAATTTGTGGATCTACACTTGTGAAATTTGTGGATCTACACTTGTGAAATTTGTGGAGCTACGCTTGGGAAATTTGTGGATCTACACTTGGGAAATTTGTGGATCTACACTTGGGAAATTTGTGGCTTTATACTTGGTAAATTTGTGGATTTATACTTGGGAAATTTGTGGATCTACACTAGGGAAATTTCTGGATCTACACTTGGGAAGTTTGTGGCTTTATACTTGGTAAATTTGTGGATTTATACTTGGGAAATTTGTGGATTTATACTTGGGAAATTTGTATATTTATACTTAGGAAATTTGTGGATTTATACTTGGGAAATTTGTGGATTTATACTTAGGAAATTTGTGGATTTATACTTTGGAAATTTGTGGATTTATACTTGGGAAATTTGTATATTTATACTTAAGAAATTTGTGGATTTATACTTGGGAAATTTGTGGATTTATACTTGGGAAATTTGTGGATTTATACTTGGGAAATTTGTGGATTTATACTTGGGAAATTTGTGGATTTATACTTAGGAAATTTGTGGATTTTCTCTTGGCAAATTTGTAGATTTATACTTGGTAAATTTGTGGATCTACACTTGGCAAATTTGTGGATCTACACTTGGCAAATTTATGGATCTACACTTGGCAAATTTTGTGGATCTACACTTGGGAAATTTGTGGATCTACACTTGGGAAATTTGTGGATCTACACTTGGGAAATTTGTGGATCTACACTTGGGAAATTTGTGGATCTACACTTGGGAAATTTGTGGATCTACACTTGGGAAATTTGTGGATCTACTCTTGGGAAATTTGTGGATCTACACTAGGGAAATTTCTGGATCTACACTTGGGAAGTTTGTGGCTTTATACTTGGTAAATTTGTGGATTTATACTTGGGAAATTTGTGGATCTACACTAGGGAAATTTCTGGATCTACACTTGGGAAGTTTGTGGCTTTATACTTGGTAAATTTGTGGATTTATACTTGGGAAATTTGTGGATTTATACTTGGGAAATTTGTATATTTATACTTAGGAAATTTGTGGATTTATACTTGGGAAATTTGTGGATTTATACTTAGGAAATTTGTGGATTTATACTTTGGAAATTTGTGGATTTATACTTGGGAAATTTGTATATTTATACTTAAGAAATTTGTGGATTTATACTTGGGAAATTTGTGGATTTATACTTGGGAAATTTGTGGATTTATGCTTGGGAAATTTGTGGATTTATACTTGGGAAATTTGTGGATTTATACTTAGGAAATTTGTGGATTTTCTCTTGGCAAATTTGTAGATTTATACTTGGTAAATTTGTGGATCTACACTTGGCAAATTTGTGGATCTACACTTGGCAAATTTATGGATCTACACTTGGCAAATTTTGTGGATCTACACTTGGGAAATTTGTGGATCTACACTTGGGAAATTTGTGGATCTACACTTGGGAAATTTGTGGATCTACACTTGGGAAATTTGTGGATATACACTTGGGAAATATGTGGATCTACACTTGGGAAATCTGTGGATCTACACTTGGAAAATTTGTGGATATACACTTGGGAAATTTGTGGATCTACACTTGGGAAATTTGTGGTTCTACACTTGGGAAATTTGTGGGTCTACACTTTGCAAATTTGTGGATCTACACTTGGGAAATTTGTGGATCTACACTTGGGAAATTTGTGGATCTTCACTTGGGAAATTTTTGGATCTACACTTGGGAAATTTGTGGATCTACACTTGGGAAATTTGTGGATCTACTCTTGGGAAATTTGTGGATCTACACTAGGGAAATTTGTCGATCTACACTTGGGAAATTTGTGGATCTACACTTGGGAAATTTGTGGATCTACACTTGGGAAATTTGTGGATCTACAATTGGGAAATTTGTGGATCTACACTTGGGAAATTTGTGGATCTACTCTTGGGAAATTTGTGGATCTACACTAGGGAAATTTCTGGATCTACACTTGGGAAGTTTGTGGCTTTATACTTGGTAAATTTGTGGATTAATACTTGGGAAATTTGTGGATTTATACTTGGGAAATTTGTGGATTTATACTTGGGAAATTTGTGGATTAATATTTGGGAAATTTGTTTATTTATACTTGGGAAATTTGTGGATTTATGCTTGGGAAATTTGTTTATTTATACTTGGGAAATTTTTGGATTTATACTTGGGAAATTTGTGGATTTATACTTGGGAAATTTGTGGATTTACACTTGGCAAATTTGTGGATCTACACTTGGTAAATTTGTGGATCTACACTTGGAAAATTAGTGGATCTACACTTGGCAAATTTGTGGATCTACACTTGGCAAATTTGTGGATCTACACTTGGGAAATTTGTGGATCTACTCTTGGGAAATTTGTGGATCTACACTAGGGAAATTTCTGGATCTACACTTTGGAAGTTTGTGGCTTTATACTTGGTAAATTTGTGGATTTATACTTGGGAAATTTGTGGATTTATACTTGGGAAATTTGTGGATTTATACTTGGGAAATTTGTGGATTTATACTTGGGAAATTTGTGGATTTATACTTAGGAAATTTATGGATTTACACTTGGCAAATTTGTGGATCTACACTTGGTAAATTTGTGGATCTACACTTGGAAAATTAGTGGATCTACACTTGGCAAATTTGTGGATCTACACTTGGCAAATTTGTGGATCTACACTTGGGAAATTTGTGGATCTACACTTGGGAAATTTGTGGGTCTACACTTTGCAAATTTGTGGATCTACACTTGGCAAATTTGTGGATCTACACTTGGCAAATTTGTGGATCTACACTTGGGAAATTTGTGGATCTAGACTTGGGACATTTTTGAATTTATACTTGGGAAATTTGTGGATTTATACTTGTGAAATTTGTGGATTTATACTTGGGAAATTTGTGGATTTATACTTGAGAAATTTGTGGATTTATACTTGTGAAATTTGTGGATCTACACTTGGGAAATTTGTGGATCTACTCTTGGGAAATTTGTGGATCTACACTAGGGAAATTTCTGGATCTACACTTGGGAAGTTTGTGGCTTTATACTTGGTAAATTTGTGGATTTATACTTGTGAAATTTGTGGATTTATACTTGGGAAATTTGTGGATTTATACTTGGGAAATTTGTGGATTAATATTTGGGAAATTTGTTTATTTATTCTTGGGAAATTTGTGGATTTATGCTTGGGAAATTTGTGGATTTATACTTGGCAAATTTATGGATCTACACTTGGCAAATTTTGTGGATCTACACTTGGGAAATTTGTGGATCTACACTTGGGAAATTTGTGGATCTACACTTGGGAAATTTGTGGATCTACACTTGGGAAATTTGTGGATCTACACTTGTGAAATTTGTGGATCTACACTTGTGAAATTTGTGGAGCTACACTTGGGAAATTTGTGGATCTACACTTGGGAAATTTGTGGATCTACACTTGGGAAATTTGTGGATCTACACTTGGGAAATTTGTGGATATACACTTGGGAAATATGTGGATCTACACTTGGGAAATATGTGGATCTACACTTGGGAAATCTGTGGATCTACACTTGGAAAATTTGTGGATATACACTTTGGAAATTTGTGGATCTACACTTGGGAAATTTGTGGATTTATACTTAGTAAATTTGTGGATTTACACTTGGCAAATTTGTGGATCTACACTTGGTAAATTTGTGGATCTACACTTGGAAAATTAGTGGATCTACACTTGGCAAATTTGTGGATCTACACTTGGCAAATTTGTGGATCTACACTTGGGAAATTTGTGGATCTACTCTTGGGAAATTTGTGGATCTACACTAGGGAAATTTCTGGATCTACACTTTGGAAGTTTGTGGCTTTATACTTGGTAAATTGGTGGATTTATACTTGGGAAATTTGTGGATTTATACTTGGGAAATTTGTGGATTTATACTTGGGAAATTTATGGATTAATATTTGGGAAATTTGTTTATTTATACTTGGGAAATTTGTGGATTTATGCTTGGGAAATTTGTGGATTTATACTTGGGAAATTTGTGGATTTATACTTGGGAAATTTGTGGATTTATACTTAGGAAATTTGTGGATTTACACTTGGCAAATTTGTGGATCTACACTTGGTAAATTTGTGGATCTACACTTGGAAAATTAGTGGATCTACACTTGGCAAATTTGTGGATCTACACTTGGCAAATTTGTGGATCTACACTTGGGAAATTTGTGGATCTACACTTGGGAAATTTGTGGGTCTACACTTTGCAAATTTGTGGATCTACACTTGGCAAATTTGTGGATCTACACTTGGCAAATTTGTGGATCTACACTTGGGAAATTTGTGGATCTAGACTTGGGACATTTTTGAATTTATACTTGGGAAATTTGTGGATTTATACTTGTGAAATTTGTGGATTTATACTTGGGAAATTTGTGGATTTATACTTGGGAAATTTGTGGATTTATACTTGTGAAATTTGTGGATCTACACTTGGGAAATTTGTGGATCTACTCTTGGGAAATTTCTGGATCTACACTTGGGAAGTTTGTGGCTTTATACTTGGTAAATTTGTGGATTTATACTTGTGAAATTTGTGGATTTATACTTGGGAAATTTGTGGATTTATACTTGTTAAATTTGTGGATTAATATTTGGGAAATTTGTTTATTTATTCTTGGGAAATTTGTGGATTTATGCTTGGGAAATTTGTGGATTTATACTTGGGAAATTTGTGGATTTATACTTGGCAAATTTATGGATCTACACTTGGCAAATTTTGTGGATCTACACTTGGGAAATTTGTGGATCTACACTTGGGAAATTTGTGGATCTACACTTGGGAAATTTGTGGATCTACACTTGGGAAATTTGTGGATCTACACTTGTGAAATTTGTGGATCTACACTTGTGAAATTTGTGGAGCTACACTTGGGAAATTTGTGGATCTACACTTGGGAAATTTGTGGATCTACACTTGGGAAATTTGTGGATCTACACTTGGGAAATTTGTGGATATACACTTGGGAAATATGTGGATCTACACTTGGGAAATATGTGGATCTACACTTGGGAAATCTGTGGATCTACACTTGGAAAATTTGTGGATATACACTTTGGAAATTTGTGGATCTACACTTGGGAAATTTGTGGTTCTACACTTGGGAAATTTGTGGGTCTACACTTTGCAAATTTGTGGATCTACACTTGGGAAATTTGTGGATCTACACTTGGGAAATTTGTGGATCTTCACTTGGGAAATTTTTGGATCTACACTTGGGAAATTTGTGGTTCTACACTTGGGAAATTTGTGGGTCTACACTTTGCAAATTTGTGGATCTACACTTGGGAAATTTGTGGATCTACACTTGGGAAATTTGTGGATCTTCACTTGGGAAATTTTTGGATCTACACTTGGGAAATTTGTGGATCTACACTAGGGAAATTTCTGGATCTACACTTGGGAAGTTTGTGGCTTTATACTTGGTAAATTTGTGGATTTATACTTGGGAAATTTGTGGATTTATACTTGGGAAATTTGTGGATTTATACTTGGGAAATTTGTGGATTAATATTTGGGAAATTTGTTTATTTATACTTGGGAAATTTGTGGATTTATGCTTGGGAAATTTGTGGATTTATACTTGGGAAATTTGTGGATTTATACTTGGGAAATTTGTGGATTTATACTTGGGAAATTTGTGGATTTATACTTGGGAAATTTGTGGATTTATACTTGGCAAATTTATGGATCTACACTTGGCAAATTTTGTGGATCTACACTTGGGAAATTTGTGGATCTACACTTGGGAAATTTGTGGATCTACACTTGGGAAATTTGTGGATCTACACTTGGGAAATTTGTGGATCTACACTTGTGAAATTTGTGGATCTACACTTGTGAAATTTGTGGAGCTACACTTGGGAAATTTGTGGATCTACACTTGGGAAATTTGTGGATCTACACTTGGGAAATTTGTGGATCTACACTTGGGAAATTTGTGGATATACACTTGGGAAATATGTGGATCTACACTTGGGAAATATGTGGATCTACACTTGGGAAATCTGTGGATCTACACTTGGAAAATTTGTGGATATACACTTTGGAAATTTGTGGATCTACACTTGGGAAATTTGTGGTTCTACACTTGGGAAATTTGTGGGTCTACACTTTGCAAATTTGTGGATCTACACTTGGGAAATTTGTGGATCTAAACTTGGGAAATTTGTGGATCTTCACTTGGGAAATTTTTGGATCTACACTTGGGAAATTTGTGGTTCTACACTTGGGAAATTTGTGGGTCTACACTTTGCAAATTTGTGGATCTACACTTGGGAAATTTGTGGATCTTCACTTGGGAAATTTTTGGATCTACACTTGGGAAATTTGTGGATCTACACTAGGGAAATTTCTGGATCTACACTTGGGAAGTTTGTGGCTTTATACTTGGTAAATTTGTGGATTTATACTTGGGAAATTTGTGGATTTATACTTGGGAAATTTGTGGATTTATACTTGGGAAATTTGTGGATTAATATTTGGGAAATTTGTTTATTTATACTTGGGAAATTTGTGGATTTATGCTTGGGAAATTTGTGGATTTATACTTGGGAAATTTGTGGATTTATACTTGGGAAATTTGTGGATTTATACTTGGGAAATTTGTGGATTTATACTTAGGAAATTTGTGGATTTACACTTGGCAAATTTGTGGATCTACACTTGGTAAATTTGTGGATCTACACTTGGCAAATTTGTGGATCTACACTTGGCAAATTTGTGGATCTACACTTGGGAAATTTGTGGATCTACTCTTGGGAAATTTGTGGATCTACACTAGGGAAATTTCTGGATATACACTTGGGAAGTTTGTGGCTTTATACTTGGTAAATTTGTGGATTTATACTTGGGAAATTTGTGGATTTATACTTGGGAAATTTGTGGATTTATACTTGGGAAATTTGTGGATTAATATTTGGGAAATTTGTTTATTTATACTTGGGAAATTTGTGGATTTATGCTTGGGAAATTTGTGGATTTATACTTGGGAAATTTGTGGATTTATACTTGGGAAATTTGTGGATTTATACTTAGGAAATTTGTGGATTTTCACTTGGCAAATTTGTGGATCTACACTTGGTAAATTTGTGGATCTACACTTGGAAAATTAGTGGATCTACACTTGGCAAATTTGTGGATCTACACTTGGCAAATTTGTGGATCTACACTTGGGAAATTTGTGGATCTACACTTGGGAAATTTGTGGGTCTACACTTTGCAAATTTGTGGATCTACACTTGGCAAATTTGTGGATCTACACTTGGCAAATTTGTGGATCTACACTTGGCAAATTTGTGGATCTACACTTGGGAAATTTGTGGATCTAGACTTGGGACATTTTTGAATTTATACTTGGGAAATTTGTGGATTTATACTTGTGAAATTTGTGGATTTATACTTGGGAAATTTGTGGATTTATACTTGGGAAATTTGTGGATTTATACTTGTGAAATTTGTGGATCTACACTTGGGAAATTTGTGGAACTACACTTGGGAAATTTGTGGATCTACACTTGGGAAATTTGTTGATCTACTCTTGGGAAATTTGTGGATCTACACTAGGGAAATTTCTGGATCTACACTTGGGAAGTTTGTGGCTTTATACTTGGTAAATTTGTGGATTTATACTTGGGAAATTTGTGGATTTATACTTGGGAAATTTGTATATTTATACTTAGGAAATTTGTGGATTTATACTTGGGAAATTTGTGCATTTATACTTGGGAAATTTGTGGATTTATACTTGGGAAATTTGTGGATTTATACTTGGGAAATTTGTGGATTTATACTTGGGAAATTTGTGGATTTATACTTGGGAAATTTGTATATTTATACTTAAGAAATTTGTGGATTTATACTTGGGAAATTTGTGGATTTATACTTGGGAAATTTGTGGATTTATACTTGGGAAATTTGTGGATTTATACTTGGGAAATTTGTGGATTTATACTTAGGAAATTTGTGGATTTTCTCTTGGCAAATTTGTAGATTTATACTTGGTAAATTTGTGGATCTACACTTGGCAAATTTGTGGATCTACACTTGGCAAATTTATGGATCTACACTTGGCAAATTTTGTGGATCTACACTTGGCAAATTTGTGGATCTACACTTGGGAAATTTGTGGATCTACACTTGTGAAATTTGTGGAGCTACACTTGGGAAATTTGTGGATCTACACTTGGGAAATTTGTGGATCTACACTTGGGAAATTTGTGGATCTACACTTGGGAAATTTGTGGATCTACACTTGGGAAATATGTGGATCTACACTTGGGAAATATGTGGATCTACACTTGGGAAATCTGTGGATCTACACTTGGAAAATTTGTGGATATACACTTGGGAAATTTGTGGATCTACACTTGGGAAATTTGTGGTTCTACACTTGGGAAATTTGTGGGTCTACACTTTGCAAATTTGTGGATCTACACTTGGGAAATTTGTGGATCTACACTTGGGAAATTTGTGGATCTTCACTTGGGAAATTTTTGGATCTACACTTGGGAAATTTGTGGATCTACACTTGGGAAATTTGTGGATCTACTCTTGGGAAATTTGTGGATCTACACTAGGGAAATTTGTGGATCTACACTTGGGAAATTTGTGGAACTACACTTGGGAAATTTGTGGATCTACACTTGGGAAATTTGTGGATCTACACTTGGGAAATTTGTGGATCTACTCTTGGGAAATTTGTGGATCTACACTAGGGAAATTTCTGGATCTACACTTGGGAAGTTTGTGGCTTTATACTTGGTAAATTTGTGGATTTATACTTGGGAAATTTGTGGATTTATACTTGGGAAATTTGTGGATTTATACTTGGGAAATTTGTGGATTAATATTTGGGAAATTTGTTTATTTATACTTGGGAAATTTGTGGATTTATGCTTGGGAAATTTGTGGATTTATACTTGGGAAATTTGTGGATTTATACTTGGGAAATTTGTGGATTTATACTTGGGAAATTTGTGGATTTATACTTAGGAAATTTGTGGATTTACACTTGGCAAATTTGTGGATCTACACTTGGTAAATTTGTGGATCTACACTTGGAAAATTAGTGGATCTACACTTGGCAAATTTGTGGATCTACACTTGGCAAATTTGTGGATCTACACTTGGGAAATTTGTGGATCTACTCTTGGGAAATTTGTGGATCTACACTAGGGAAATTTCTGGATCTACACTTGGGAAGTTTGTGGCTTTATACTTGGTAAATTTGTGGATTTATACTTGGGAAATTTGTGGATTTATACTTGGGAAATTTGTGGATTTATACTTGGGAAATTTGTGGATTAATATTTGGGAAATTTGTTTATTTATACTTGGGAAATTTGTGGATTTATGCTTGGGAAATTTGTGGATTTATTTTTGGGAAATTTGTGGATTTATACTTGGGAAATTTGTGGATTTATACTTAGGAAATTTGTGGATTTACACTTGGCAAATTTGTGGATCTACACTTGGTAAATTTGTGGATCTACACTTGGAAAATTAGTGGATCTACACTTGGCAAATTTGTGGATCTACACTTGGGAAATTTGTGGATCTACACTTGGGAAATTTGTGGATCTACACTTGGGAAATTTGTGGGTCTACACTTTGCAAATTTGTGGATCTACACTTGGCAAATTTGTGGATCTACACTTGGCAAATTTGTGGATCTACACTTGGGAAATTTGTGGATCTAGACTTGGGACATTTTTGAATTTATACTTGGGAAATTTGTGGATTTATACTTGTGAAATTTGTGGATTTATACTTGGGAAATTTGTGGATTTATACTTGGGAAATTTGTGGATTTATACTTGTGAAACTTGTGGATCTACACTTGGGAAATTTGTGGATCTACTCTTGGGAAATTTGTGGATCTACACTAGGGAAATTTCTGGATCTACACTTGGGAAGTTTGTGGCTTTATACTTGGTAAATTTGTGGATTTATACTTGTGAAATTTGTGGATTTATACTTGGGAAATTTGTGGATTTATACTTGGGAAATTTGTGGATTAATATTTAGGAAATTTGTTTATTTATTCTTGGGAAATTTGTGGATTTATGCTTGGGAAATTTGTGGATTTATACTTGGGAAATTTGTGGATTTATACTTGGCAAATTTATGGATCTACACTTGGCATATTTTGTGGATCTACACTTGGGAAATTTGTGGATCTACACTTGGGAAATTTGTGGATCTACACTTGGGAAATTTGTGGATCTACACTTGGGAAATTTGTGGATCTACACTTGTGAAATTTGTGGATCTACACTTGTGAAATTTGTGGAGCTACACTTGGGAAATTTGTGGATCTACACTTGGGAAATTTGTGGATCTACACTTGGGAAATTTGTGGATCTACACTTGGGAAATTTGTGGATATACACTTGGGAAATATGTGGATCTACACTTGGGAAATATGTGGATCTACACTTGGGAAATCTGTGGATCTACACTTGGGAAATTTGTGGATATACACTTGGGAAATTTGTGGATCTACACTTGGGAAATTTGTGGTTCTACACTTGGGAAATTTGTGGGTCTACACTTTGCAAATTTGTGGATCTACACTTGGGAAATTTGTGGATCTACACTTGGGAAATTTGTGGATCTACACTTGGGAAATTTGTGGATCTTCACTTGGGAAATTTTTGGATCTACACTTGGGAAATTTGTGGTTCTACACTTGGGAAATTTGTGGGTCTACACTTTGCAAATTTGTGGATCTACACTTGGGAAATTTGTGGATCTACACTTGGGAAATTTGTGGATCTTCACTTGGGAAATTTTTGGATCTACACTTGGGAAATTTGTGGATCTACACTTGGGAAATTTGAGGATCTACTCTTGGGAAATTTGTGGATCTACACTAGGGAAATTTGTGGATCTACACTTGGGAAATTTGTGGAACTACACTTGGGAAATTTGTGGATCTACACTTGGGAAATTTGTGGATCTACACTTGGGAAATATGTGGATCTACTCTTGGGAAATTTGTGGATCTACACTAGGGAAATTTCTGGATCTACACTTGGGAAGTTTGTGGCTTTATACTTGGGAAATTTGTGGATTTATACTTGGGAAATTTGTGGATTTATACTTGGGAAATTTGTGGATTAATATTTGGGAAATTTGTTTATTTATACTTGGGAAATTTGTGGATTTATGCTTGGGAAATTTGTGGATTTATACTTGGGAAATTTGTGGATTTATACTTGGGAAATTTGTGGATTTATACTTGGCAAATTTGTGGATCTACTCTTGGGAAATTTGTGGATCTACACTAGGGAAATTTCTGGATCTACACTTGGGAAGTTTGTGGCTTTATACTTGGTAAATTTGTGGATTTATACTTGGGAAATTTATGGATTTATACTTGGGAAATTTGTGGATTTATACTTGGGAAATTTGTGGATTAAAATTTGGGAAATTTGTTTATTTATACTTGGGAAATTTGTGGATTTATGCTTGGGAAATTTGTGGATTTATTTTTGGGAAATTTGTGGATTTATACTTGGGAAATTTGTGGATTTATACTTAGGAAATTTGTGGATTTACACTTGGCAAATTTGTGGATCTACACTTGGTAAATTTGTGGATCTACACTTGGAAAATTAGTGGATCTACACTTGGCAAATTTGTGGATCTACACTTGGGAAATTTGTGGATCTACACTTGGGAAATTTGTGGATCTACACTTGGGAAATTTGTGGGTCTACACTTTGCAAATTTGTGGATCTACACTTGGCAAATTTGTGGATCTACACTTGGCAAATTTGTGGATCTACACTTGGGAAATTTGTGGATCTAGACTTGGGACATTTTTGAATTTATACTTGGGAAATTTGTGGATTTATACTTGTGAAATTTGTGGATTTATACTTGGGAAATTTGTGGATTTATACTTGGGAAATTTGTGGATTTATACTTGGGAAATTTGTGGATTTATACTTGGCAAATTTGTGGATCTACACTTGGTAAATTTGTGGATCTACACTTGGAAAATTAGTGGATCTACACTTGGCAAATTTGTGGATCTACACTTGGCAAATTTGTGGATCTACACTTGGGAAATTTGTTTATCTACTCTTGGGAAATTTGTGGATCTACACTAGGGAAATTTCTGGATCTACACTTGGGAAGTTTGTGGCTTTATACTTGGTAAATTTGTGGATTTATACTTGGGAAATTTGTGGATTTATACTTGGGAAATTTGTGGATTTATACTTGGGAAATTTGTGGATTAATATTTGGGAAATTTGTTTATTTATACTTGGGAAATTTGTGGATTTATGCTTGGGAAATTTGTGGATTTATACTTGGGAAATTTGTGGATTTATACTTGGGAAATTTGTGGATTTATACTTAGGAAATTTGTGGATTTACACTTGGCAAATTTGTGGATCTCCACTTGGTAAATTTGTGGATCTACACTTGGAATATTAGTGGATCTACACTTGGCAAATTTGTGGATCTACACTTGGCAAATTTGTGGATCTACACTTGGGAAATTTGTGGATCTACACTTGGGAAATTTGTGGGTCTACACTTTGCAAATTTGTGGATCTACACTTTGCAAATTTGTGGATCAACACTTGGCAAATTTGTGGATCTACACTTGGCAAATTTGTGGATCTACACTTGGGAAATTTGTGGATCTAGACTTGGGACATTTTTGAATTTATACTTGGGAAATTTGTGGATTTATACTTGTGAAATTTGTGGATTTATACTTGGGAAATTTGTGGATTTATACTTGGGAAATTTGTGGATTTATACTTGTGAAATTTGTGGATCTACACTTGGGAAATTTGTGGATCTACTCTTGGGAAATTTGTGGATCTACACTAGGGAAATTTCTGGATCTACACTTGGGAAGTTTGAGGCTTTATACTTGGTAAATTTGTGGATTTATACTTGGGAAATTTGTGGATTTATACTTGGGAAATTTGTGGATTTATACTTGGGAAATTTGTGGATTAATATTTGGGAAATTTGTTTATTTATACTTGGGAAATTTGTGGATTTATGCTTGGGAAATTTGTGGATTTATACTTGGGAAATTTGTGGATTTATACTTGGGAAATTTGTGGATTTATACTTAGGAAATTTGTGGATTTACACTTGGCAAATTTGTGGATCTACACTTGGTAAATTTGTGGATCTACACTTGGTAAATT
This sequence comes from Odiellus spinosus, assembly GCA_963920705.1. Classification (NCBI taxonomy): domain Eukaryota; kingdom Metazoa; phylum Arthropoda; class Arachnida; order Opiliones; family Phalangiidae; genus Odiellus; species Odiellus spinosus. Next base: position 86,670 of record OY987233.1, read on the forward strand.
TGTGGATCTACACTTGGCAAATTTGTGGATCTACACTTGGCAAATTTGTGGATCTACACTTGGCAAATTTGTGGATCTACACTTGGGAAATTTGTGGATCTACACTTGGGAAATTTGTGGGTCTACACTTGGCAAATTTGTGGATCTACACTTGGGAAATTTGTGGATCTAGACTTGGGACATTTTTGAATTTATACTTGGGAAATTTGTGGATTTATACTTGTGAAATTTGTGGATTTATACTTGGGAAATTTGTGGATTTATACTTGGGAAATTTGTGGATTTATACTTGTGAAATTTGTGGATCTACACTTGGGAAATTTGTGGATCTACTCTTGGGAAATTTGTGGATCTACACTAGGGAAATTTCTGGATCTACACTTGGGAAGTTTGTGGCTTTATACTTGGTAAATTTGTGGATTTATACTTGTGAAATTTGTGGATTTATACTTGGGAAATTTGTGGATTTATACTTGGGAAATTTGTGGATTAATATTTGGGAAATTTGTTTATTTATTCTTGGGAAATTTGTGGATTTATGCTTGGGAAATTTGTGGATTTATACTTGGGAAATTTGTGGATTTATACTTGGCAAATTTATGGATCTACACTTGGCAAATTTTGTGGATCTACACTTGGGAAATTTGTGGATCTACACTTGGGAAATTTGTGGATCTACACTTGGGAAATTTGTGGATCTACACTTGGGAAATTTGTGGATCTACACTTGGGAAAGTTGTGGATATACACTTGGGAAATATGTGGATCTACACTTGGGAAATATGTGGATCTACACTTGGGAAATCTGTGGATCTACACTTGTGAAATTTGTGGATATACACTTGGGAAATTTGTGGATCTACACTTGGGAAATTTGTGGTTCTACACTTGGGAAATTTGTGGGTCTACACTTTGCAAATTTGTGGATCTACACTTGGGAAATTTGTGGATCTACACTTGGGAAATTTGTTGATCTTCACTTGGGAAATTTGTGGATCTTCACTTGGGAAATTTTTGGATCTACACTTGGGAAATTTGTGGTTCTACACTTGGGAAATTTGTGGGTCTACACTTTGCAAATTTGTGGATCTACACTTGGGAAATTTGTGGATCTACACTTGGGAAATTTGTGGATCTTCACTTGGGAAATTTTTGGATCTACACTTGGGAAATTTGTGGATCTACACTTGGGAAATTTGAGGATCTACTCTTGGGAAATTTGTGGATCTACACTAGGGAAATTTGTGGATCTACACTTGGGAAATTTGTGGAACTACACTTGGGAAATTTGTGGATCTACACTTGGGAAATTTGTGGATCTACACTTGGGAAATTTGTGGATCTACTCTTGGGAAATTTGTGGATCTACACTAGGGAAATTTCTGGATCTACACTTGGGAAGTTTGTGGCTTTATACTTGGTAAATTTGTGGATTTATACTTGGGAAATTTGTGGATTTATACTTGGGAAATTTGTGGATTTATACTTGGGAAATTTGTGGATTAATATTTGGGAAATTTGTTTATTTATACTTGGGAAATTTGTGGATTTATGCTTGGGAAATTTGTGGATTTATACTTGGTAAATTTGTGGATTTATACTTGGGAAATTTGTTTATTTATACTTGGGAAATTTGTGGATTTATGCTTGGGAAATTTGTGGATTTATACTTGGGAAATTTGTGGATTTATACTTGGGAAATTTGTGGATTTATACTTGGCAAATTTGTGGATCTACACTTGGCAAATTTGTGGATCTACACTTGGTAAATTTGTGGATCTACACTTGGAAAATTAGTGGATCTACACTTGGCAAATTTGTGGATCTACACTTGGCAAATTTGTGGATCTACACTTGGGAAATTTGTTTATCTACTCTTGGGAAATTTGTGGATCTACACTAGGGAAATTTCTGGATCTACACTTGGGAAGTTTGTGGCTTTATACTTGGTAAATTTGTGGATTTATACTTGGGAAATTTGTGGATTTATACTTGGGAAATTTGTGGATTTATACTTGGGAAATTTGTGGATTAATATTTGGGAAATTTGTTTATTTATACTTGGGAAATTTGTGGATTTATGCTTGGGAAATTTGTGGATTTATACTTGGGAAATTTGTGGATTTATACTTGGGAAGTTTGTGGATTTACACTTGGCAAATTTGTGGATCTCCACTTGGTAAATTTGTGGATCTACACTTGGAATATTAGTGGATCTACACTTGGCAAATTTGTGGATCTACACTTGGCAAATTTGTGGATCTACACTTGGGAAATTTGTGGATCTACACTTGGGAAATTTGTGGGTCTACACTTTGCAAATTTGTGGATCTACACTTTGCAAATTTGTGGATCTACACTTGGCAAATTTGTGGATCTACACTTGGCAAATTTGTGGATCTACACTTGGGAAATTTGTGGATCTAGACTTGGGACATTTTTGAATTTATACTTGGGAAATTTGTGGATTTATACTTGTGAAATTTGTGGATTTATACTTGGGAAATTTGTGGATTTATACTTGGGAAATTTGTGGATTTATACTTGTGAAATTTGTGGATCTACACTTGGGAAATTTGTGGATCTACTCTTGGGAAATTTGTGGATCTACACTAGGGAAATTTCTGGATCTACACTTGGGAAGTTTGTGGCTTTATACTTGGTAAATTTGTGGATTTATACTTGGGAAATTTGTGGATTTATACTTGGGAAATTTGTGGATTTATACTTGGGAAATTTGTGGATTAATATTTGGGAAATTTGTTTATTTATACTTGGGAAATTTGTGGATTTATGCTTGGGAAATTTGTGGATTTATACTTGGGAAATTTGTGGATTTATACTTGGGAAATTTGTGGATTTATACTTAGGAAATTTGTGGATTTACACTTGGCAAATTTGTGGATCTACACTTGGTAAATTTGTGGATCTACACTTGGTAAATTTGTGGATCTACACTTGGCAAATTTGTGGATCTACACTTGGCAAATTTGTGGATCTACACTTGGCAAATTTGTGGATCTACACTTGGGAAATTTGTGGATCTACACTTGGGAAATTTGTGGGTCTACACTTGGCAAATTTGTGGATCTACACTTGGGAAATTTGTGGATCTAGACTTGGGACATTTTTGAATTTATACTTGGGAAATTTGTGGATTTATACTTGTGAAATTTGTGGATTTATATTTGGGAAATTTGTGGATTTATACTTGGGAAATTTGTGGATTTATACTTGTGAAATTTGTGGATCTACACTTGGGAAATTTGTGGATCTACTCTTGGGAAATTTGTGGATCTACACTAGGGAAATTTCTGGATCTACACTTGGGAAGTTTGTGGCTTTATACTTGGTAAATTTGTGGATTTATACTTGTGAAATTTGTGGATTTATACTTGGGAAATTTGTGGATTTATACTTGGGAAATTTGTGGATTAATATTTGGGAAATTTGTTTATTTATTCTTGGGAAATTTGTGGATTTATGCTTGGGAAATTTGTGGATTTATACTTGGGAAATTTGTGGATTTATACTTGGCAAATTTATGGATCTACACTTGGCAAATTTTGTGGATCTACACTTGGGAAATTTGTGGATCTACACTTGGGAAATTTGTGGATCTACACTTGGGAAATTTGTGGATCTACACTTGGGAAATTTGTGGATCTACACTTGGGAAATTTGTGGATATACACTTGGGAAATATGTGGATCTACACTTGGGAAATATGTGGATCTACACTTGGGAAATCTGTGGATCTACACTTGTGAAATTTGTGGATATACACTTGGGAAATTTGTGGATCTACACTTGGGAAATTTGTGGTTCTACACTTGGGAAATTTGTGGGTCTACACTTTGCAAATTTGTGGATCTACACTTGGGAAATTTGTGGATCTACACTTGGGAAATTTGTGGATCTACACTTGGGAAATTTGTGGATCTTCACTTGGGAAATTTTTGGATCTACACTTGGGAAATTTGTGGTTCTACACTTGGGAAATTTGTGGGTCTACACTTTGCAAATTTGTGGATCTACACTTGGGAAATTTGTGGATCTACACTTGGGAAATTTGTGGATCTTCACTTGGGAAATTTTTGGATCTACACTTGGGAAATTTGTGGATCTACACTTGGGAAATTTGAGGATCTACTCTTGGGAAATTTGTGGATCTACACTAGGGAAATTTGTGGATCAACACTTGGGAAATTTGTGGAACTACACTTGGGAAATTTGTGGATCTACACTTGGGAAATTTGTGGATCTACACTTGGGAAATTTGTGGATCTACTCTTGGGAAATTTGTGGATCTACACTAGGGAAATTTCTGGATCTACACTTGGGAAGTTTGTGGCTTTATACTTGGTAAATTTGTGGATTTATACTTGGGAAATTTGTGGATTTATACTTGGGAAATTTGTGGATTTATACTTGGGAAATTTGTGGATTAATATTTGAGAAATTTGTTTATTTATACTTGGGAAATTTGTGGATTTATGCTTGGGAAATTTGTGGATTTATACTTGGTAAATTTGTGGATTTATACTTGGGAAATTTGTGGATTTATACTTGGCAAATTTGTGGATCTACACTTGGTAAATTTGTGGATCTACACTTGGAAAATTAGTGGATCTACACTTGGCAAATTTGTGGATCTACACTTGGCAAATTTGTGGATCTACACTTGGGAAATTTGTGGATCTACTCTTGGGAAATTTGTGGATCTACACTAGGGAAATTTCTGGATCTACACTTGGGAAGTTTGTGGCTTTATACTTGGTAAATTTGTGGATTTATACTTGGGAAATTTGTGGATTTATACTTGGGAAATTTGTGGATTTATACTTGGGAAATTTGTGGATTAATATTTGGGAAATTTGTTTATTTATTCTTGGGAAATTTGTGGATTTATGCTTGGGAAATTTGTGGATTTATACTTGGGAAATTTGTGGATTTATACTTGGCAAATTTATGGATCTACACTTGGCAAATTTTGTGGATCTACACTTGGGAAATTTGTGGATCTACACTTGGGAAATTTGTGGATCTACACTTGGGAAATTTGTGGATCTACACTTGGGAAATTTGTGGATCTACACTTGGGAAATTTGTGGATATACACTTGGGAAATATGTGGATCTACACTTGGGAAATATGTGGATCTACACTTGGGAAATCTGTGGATCTACACTTGTGAAATTTGTGGATATACACTTGGGAAATTTGTGGATCTACACTTGGGAAATTTGTGGTTCTACACTTGGGAAATTTGTGGGTCTACACTTTGCAAATTTGTGGATCTACACTTGGGAAATTTGTGGATCTACACTTGGGAAATTTGTGGATCTACACTTGGGAAATTTGTGGATCTTCACTTGGGAAATTTTTGGATCTACACTTGGGAAATTTGTGGTTCTACACTTGGGAAATTTGTGGGTCTACACTTTGCAAATTTGTGGATCTACACTTGGGAAATTTGTGGATCTACACTTGGGAAATTTGTGGATCTTCACTTGGGAAATTTTTGGATCTACACTTGGGAAATTTGTGGATCTACACTTGGGAAATTTGAGGATCTACTCTTGGGAAATTTGTGGATCTACACTAGGGAAATTTGTGGATCTACACTTGGGAAATTTGTGGAACTACACTTGGGAAATTTGTGGATCTACACTTGGGAAATTTGTGGATCTACACTTGGGAAATTTGTGGATCTACTCTTGGGAAATTTGTGGATCTACACTAGGGAAATTTCTGGATCTACACTTGGGAAGTTTGTGGCTTTATACTTGGTAAATTTGTGGATTTATACTTGGGAAATTTGTGGATTTATACTTGGGAAATTTGTGGATTTATACTTGGGAAATTTGTGGATTAATATTTGAGAAATTTGTTTATTTATACTTGGGAAATTTGTGGATTTATGCTTGGGAAATTTGTGGATTTATACTTGGTAAATTTGTGGATTTATACTTGGGAAATTTGTGGATTTATACTTGGCAAATTTGTGGATCTACACTTGGTAAATTTGTGGATCTACACTTGGAAAATTAGTGGATCTACACTTGGCAAATTTGTGGATCTACACTTGGCAAATTTGTGGATCTACACTTGGGAAATTTGTGGATCTACTCTTGGGAAATTTGTGGATCTACACTAGGGAAATTTCTGGATCTACACTTGGGAAGTTTGTGGCTTTATACTTGGTAAATTTGTGGATTTATACTTGGGAAATTTGTGGATTTATACTTGGGAAATTTGTGGATTTATACTTGGGAAATTTGTGGATTAATATTTGGGAAATTTGTTTATTTATACTTGGGAAATTTGTGGATTTATGCTTGGGAAATTTGTGGATTTATACTTGGGAAATTTGTGGATTTATACTTGGGAAATTTGTGGATTTATACTTAGGAAATTTGTGGATTTACACTTGGCAAATTTGTGGATCTACACTTGGAATATTAGTGGATCTACACTCGGCAAATTTGTGGATCTACACTTGGGAAATTTGTGGATCTACACTTGGGAAATTTGTGGATCTACACTTGGGAAATTTGTGGATCTTCACTTGGGAAATTTTTGGATCTACACTTGGGAAATTTGTGGTTCTACACTTGGGAAATTTGTGGGTCTACACTTTGCAAATTTGTGGATCTACACTTGGGAAATTTGTGGATCTACACTTGGGAAATTTGTGGATCTTCACTTGGGAAATTTTTGGATCTACACTTGGGAAATTTGTGGATCTACACTTGGGAAATTTGAGGATCTACTCTTGGGAAATTTGTGGATCTACACTAGGGAAATTTGTGGATCAACACTTGGGAAATTTGTGGAACTACACTTGGGAAATTTGTGGATCTACACTTGGGAAATTTGTGGATCTACACTTGGGAAATTTGTGGATCTACTCTTGGGAAATTTGTGGATCTACACTAGGGAAATTTCTGGATCTACACTTGGGAAGTTTGTGGCTTTATACTTGGTAAATTTGTGGATTTATACTTGGGAAATTTGTGGATTTATACTTGGGAAATTTGTGGATTTATACTTGGGAAATTTGTGGATTAATATTTGAGAAATTTGTTTATTTATACTTGGGAAATTTGTGGATTTATGCTTGGGAAATTTGTGGATTTATACTTGGTAAATTTGTGGATTTATACTTGGGAAATTTGTGGATTTATACTTGGCAAATTTGTGGATCTACACTTGGTAAATTTGTGGATCTACACTTGGAAAATTAGTGGATCTACACTTGGCAAATTTGTGGATCTACACTTGGCAAATTTGTGGATCTACACTTGGGAAATTTGTGGATCTACTCTTGGGAAATTTGTGGATCTACACTAGGGAAATTTCTGGATCTACACTTGGGAAGTTTGTGGCTTTATACTTGGTAAATTTGTGGATTTATACTTGGGAAATTTGTGGATTTATACTTGGGAAATTTGTGGATTTATACTTGGGAAATTTGTGGATTAATATTTGGGAAATTTGTTTATTTATTCTTGGGAAATTTGTGGATTTATGCTTGGGAAATTTGTGGATTTATACTTGGGAAATTTGTGGATTTATACTTGGCAAATTTATGGATCTACACTTGGCAAATTTTGTGGATCTACACTTGGGAAATTTGTGGATCTACACTTGGGAAATTTGTGGATCTACACTTGGGAAATTTGTGGATCTACACTTGGGAAATTTGTGGATCTACACTTGGGAAATTTGTGGATATACACTTGGGAAATATGTGGATCTACACTTGGGAAATATGTGGATCTACACTTGGGAAATCTGTGGATCTACACTTGTGAAATTTGTGGATATACACTTGGGAAATTTGTGGATCTACACTTGGGAAATTTGTGGTTCTACACTTGGGAAATTTGTGGGTCTACACTTTGCAAATTTGTGGATCTACACTTGGGAAATTTGTGGATCTACACTTGGGAAATTTGTGGATCTACACTTGGGAAATTTGTGGATCTTCACTTGGGAAATTTTTGGATCTACACTTGGGAAATTTGTGGTTCTACACTTGGGAAATTTGTGGGTCTACACTTTGCAAATTTGTGGATCTACACTTGGGAAATTTGTGGATCTACACTTGGGAAATTTGTGGATCTACACTTGGGAAATTTGTGGATCTTCACTTGGGAAATTTTTGGATCTACACTTGGGAAATTTGTGGTTCTACACTTGGGAAATTTGTGGGTCTACACTTTGCAAATTTGTGGATCTACACTTGGGAAATTTGTGGATCTACACTTGGGAAATTTGTGGATCTTCACTTGGGAAATTTTTGGATCTACACTTGGGAAATTTGTGGATCTACACTTGGGAAATTTGAGGATCTACTCTTGGGAAATTTGTGGATCTACACTAGGGAAATTTGTGGATCTACACTTGGGAAATTTGTGGAACTACACTTGGGAAATTTGTGGATCTACACTTGGGAAATTTGTGGATCTACACTTGGGAAATTTGTGGATCTACTCTTGGGAAATTTGTGGATCTACACTAGGGAAATTTCTGGATCTACACTTGGGAAGTTTGTGGCTTTATACTTGGTAAATTTGTGGATTTATACTTGGGAAATTTGTGGATTTATACTTGGGAAATTTGTGGATTTATACTTGGGAAATTTGTGGATTAATATTTGAGAAATTTGTTTATTTATACTTGGGAAATTTGTGGATTTATGCTTGGGAAATTTGTGGATTTATACTTGGTAAATTTGTGGATTTATACTTGGGAAATTTGTGGATTTATACTTGGCAAATTTGTGGATCTACACTTGGTAAATTTGTGGATCTACACTTGGAAAATTAGTGGATCTACACTTGGCAAATTTGTGGATCTACACTTGGCAAATTTGTGGATCTACACTTGGGAAATTTGTGGATCTACTCTTGGGAAATTTGTGGATCTACACTAGGGAAATTTCTGGATCTACACTTGGGAAGTTTGTGGCTTTATACTTGGTAAATTTGTGGATTTATACTTGGGAAATTTGTGGATTTATACTTGGGAAATTTGTGGATTTATACTTGGGAAATTTGTGGATTAATATTTGGGAAATTTGATTATTTATACTTGGGAAATTTGTGGATTTATGCTTGGGAAATTTGTGGATTTATACTTGGGAAATTTGTGGATTTATACTTGGGAAATTTGTGGATTTATACTTAGGAAATTTGTGGATTTACACTTGGCAAATTTGTGGATCTACACTTGGAATATTAGTGGATCTACACTCGGCAAATTTGTGGATCTACACTTGGGAAATTTGTGGATCTACACTTGGGAAATTTGTGGATCTACACTTGGGAAATTTGTGGATCTACACTTGGGAAATTTGTGGATCTACAAATGGGAAATTTGTGGATCTACTCTTGGGAAATTTGTGGATCTACACTTGGGAAATTTGTGGATCTACTCTTGGGAAATTTGTGGATCTACACTAGGGAAATTTGTGGATTTACACTTGGAAAATTTGTGGATCTACACTTGGTAAATTTGTGGATCTGCACTTGGCAAATTTGTGGATCTACACTTGGTAAATTTGTGGATCTGCACTTGGCAAATTTGTGGATCTACACTTGGCAAATTTGTGGATCTACACTTGGGAAATTTGTGGATCTACACTTGCTAATTTGTGGATCTACACTTGGAAAATTTGTGGATCTACACTTGGCAAATTTGTGGATTTACACTTGGGAAATTTGTGGATCTACACTTGGGAAATTTGTGGATCTACACTTGGGAAATTTGTGGATCTACACTTGGGAAATTTGTGGATCTACACTTGGGAAATTTGTGGATCTACACTTGGGAAATTTGTGGATCTACACTTGGGAAATTTGTGGATCTACACTTGGGAAATTTGTGGATCTACAAATGGGAAATTTGTGGATCTACTCTTGGGAAATTTGTGGATCTACACTTGGGAAATTTGTGGATCTACTCTTGGGAAATTTGTGGATCTACACTAGGGAAATTTGTGGATCTACACTTGGGAAATTTGTGGATCTACACTTGGGAAATTTGTGGATCTACACTTGGGAAATTTGTGGATTTATACTTAGGAAATTTGTGGATTTACCCTTGGCAAATTTGTGGATCTACACTTGGTAAATTTGTGGATCTACACTTGGCAAATTTGTGGATCTACACTTGGGAAATTTGTGGATCTACACTTGGGAAATTTGTAGATCTACGCTTGGGAAATTTGTGGATCTACACTTGGGAAATTTGTGGGTCTACACTTTGCAAATTTGTGGATCTACACTTGGCAAATTTGTGGATCTACACTTGGCAAATTTGTGGACCTACACTTGGCAAATTTGTGGATCTACACATGGGAAATTTGTGGATCTACACTTGGCAAATTTGTGGATCTACACTTGGGAAATTTGTGGATCTACACTTGGGAAATTTGTTTATCTACACTTGCAAATTTGTGGATCTACACTTTGCAAATTTGTGGATCTAAACTTTAAAAATTTGTGGATCTACACTTGGGAAATTTGTGTATCTACACTTGGGAAATTTGTGGATCTACACTTGGGAAATTTGTGAATCTATACTTGGGAAATTTGTGGATCTATACTTGGGAAATTTGTGGATCTATACTTGGGAAATTTGTTGATCTATACTTGGGAAATATGTGTATCTATACTTGGGATTTTTGTGGATCTACACTTGGCAAATTTGTGGATCTACACTTTGCAAATTTGTGGATCTACACTTGGGAAATTTGTGGATCTACACTTGCAAATTTGTGGATCTACACTTTGCAAATTTGTGGATCTAAACTTTAAAAATTTGTGGATCTACACTTGGGAAATTTGTGTATCTACACTTGGGAAATTTGTGGATCTACACTTGGGAAATTTGTGGATCTACACTTGGAAAATTTGTGGATCTACACTTGGGAAATTTGTGGATCTACACTTGGGAAAGTTGAGGATCTACACTTGGGAAATTTGTGGATCTACACTTATGAAGTTTGTGGATCTATACTTGGGAAATTTGTGGATCTACACTTGGGAAATTTTTGGATCTACACTAGGGAAATTTGTGGATCTACACTTGGGAAATTTGTGGATCTACACTTGGGAAATTTGTGGATCTACACTTGGGAAATTTTTGGATCTACACGTGGGAATTTTGTGGATCTACACTTGCTAATTTGTGGATCTACACTTGGCAAATTTGTGGATCTACACTTGCTAATTTGTGGATCTACACTTGGCAAATTGGTGGATCTACACTTGGGAAATTTGTGGATTTACACTTGGCAAATTTGTGGATCTACACTTGGTAAATTTGTGGATCTACACTTTGCAAATTTGTGGATCTATACTTGGGAAATTTGTGGATCTACACTCGCAAATTTGTGAATCTACACTTGGAAAATTTGTGAATCTATACTTGGGAAATTTGTGAATCTATACTTGGGAAATTTGTGAATCTATACTTGGGAAATTTGTGAATCTATACTTGGGAAATTGGTGGATCTATACTTGGGAAATTGTAGGATCTATACTTGGAAAATTTGTGAATCTATACTTGGGAAATTGGTGGATCTATACTTGGGAAATTTGTGTATCTATACTTGGAAAATTTGTGAATCTATACTTGGTAAATTTGTGAATCTATACTTGGGAAATTTGTGAATCTATACTTGGGAAATTTGTGAATCTATTCTTGGGAAATTTGTGGATCTACACTAGGGAAATTTGTGGATCTACACTTGGCAAATTTGTGGATCTACACTTGGGAAATTTGTGGATCTACACTTGGGAAATTTGTGGATCTACACTTGGGAAATTTGTGTATCTACTCTTGGGAAATTTGTGGATCTACACTAGGGAAATTTGTGGATCTACACTTGGGAAATTTGTGGATCTACACTTGGGAAATTTGTGGATCTATTCTTGGAAAATTTGGGGATATATGCTTGGATATTTGTTGATCTATACTTGGGATTTTTGTGGATCTACACTTTGCAAATTTGTGGATCTACACTTGGGAAATTTGTGGATCTACACTTGCAAATTTGTGGATCTACACTTTGCAAATTTGTGGATCTAAACAGTAAAAATTTGTGGATCTACACTTGGGAAATTTGTGTATCTACACTTGGGAAATTTGTGGATCTACACTTGGGAAATTTGTGGATCTACACTTGGGAAATTTGTGGATCTACACTTGGGAAATTTGTGGATCTACACTTGGGAAAGTTGAGGATCTACACTTGGGAAATTTGTGGATCTACACTTATGAAGTTTGTGGATCTATACTTGGGAAATTTGTGGATCTACACTTGGGAAATTTTTGGATCTACACTAGGGAAATTTGTGGATCTACACTTGGGAAATTTGTGGATCTACACTTGGGAAATTTGTGGATCTACACTTGGGAAATTTTTGGATCTACACGTGGGAAATTTGTGGATCTACACTTGCTAATTTGTGGATCTACACTTGGCAAATTTGTGGATCTACACTTGCTAATTTGTGGATCTACACTTGGCAAATTGGTGGATCTACACTTGGGAAATTTGTGGATTTACACTTGGCAAATTTGTGGATCTACACTTGGTAAATTTGTGGATCTACACTTTGCAAATTTGTGGATCTATACTTGGGAAATTTGTGGATCTACACTCGCAAATTTGTGGATCTACACTTGGAAAATTTGTGAATCTATACTTGGGAAATTTGTGAATCTATACTTGGGAAATTTGTGAATCTAAACTTGGGAAATTTGTGAATCTATACTTGGGAAATTGGTGGATCTATACTTGGGAAATTGTAGGATCTATACTTGGAAAATTTGTGAATCTATACTTGGGAAATTGGTGGATCTATACTTGGGAAATTTGTGTATCTATACTTGGAAAATTTGTGAATCAATACTTGGTAAATTTGTGAATCTATACTTGGGAAATTTGTGAATCTATACTTGGGAAATTTGTGAATCTATTCTTGGGAAATTTGTGAATCTATACTTGGGAAATTTGTGAATCTATACTTGGGAAATTTGTGAATCTATACTTGGAAAATCTGTGGATCTATACTTCCCAAGTATAGATCCACAAATTTCCCAAGTATAGACTTGGGAAATTTGTGGATCTATACTTGGGAAATTTGTGGAAATATACTTGGGAAATTTGTGGATCTATACTTGGGAAATTGGTGGATCTATACTTGGGAAATTGGTGGATCTATTCTTGGGAGATTGTAGGATCTATGCTTGGGAAATTGTTGGTTCTATACTTGGGGAATTGGTGGATCTATACTTGGGGAATTGGTGGATCTATACTTGGGAAATTAATGAATCTATACTTGGAAAATTTGTGAATCTATACTTGGGAAATTGGTGGATCTATACTTGAGAAATTTGTGTATCTATACTTGGAAAATTTGTGAATCTATACTTGGTAAATTTGTGAATCTATACTTGGGAAATTTGTGAATCTATACTTGGGAAATTTGTGAATCTCTACTTGGGAAATTTGTGAATCTATACTTGGAAAATTTGTGAATCTATACTTCGGAAATTTGTGAATCTATACTTGGGAAATTTGTAAATCTATACTTGGGAAATATGTGAATATATGCTTGGGAATTGGTGGATCTATACTTGGGAAATTGGTTGATCAATATTTGGGAAATTTGTGAAACTATACTTGGGAAATTTGTGAATCTATACTTGGAAAATTTGTGTATCTATACTTGGAAAATTGGTGGATCTATACTTGGGGAATTGGTGGATCTATACTTGGGAAATTAATGAATCTATACTTGGAAAATTTGTGAATCTATACTTGGGAAATTGGTGGATCTATACTTGGGAAATTTGTGTATCTATACTTGGAAAATTTGTGAATCTATACTTGGAAAATTTGTGAATCTATACTTGGTAAATTTGTGAATCTATGCTTGGGAAATTTGTGAATCTATACTTGGGAAATTTGTGAATCTCTACTTGGGAAATTTGTGAATCTATACTTGGAAAATTTGTGAATCTATACTTCGGAAATTTGTGAATCTATACTTGGGAAATTTGTAAATCTATACTTGGGAAATATGTGAATATATGCTTGGAAATTGGTGGATCTATACTTGGGAAATTGGTTGATCAATATTTGGGAAATTTGTGAAACTATACTTGGGAAATTTGTGAATCTATACTTGGAAAATTTGTGTATCTATACTTGGAAAATTGGTGGATCTATACTTGGGAAATTTATGAATCTATACTTGGAAAATTTGTGAATCTATACTTGGAAAATTTGTGAATCTATACTAGGGAAATTTGTGAATCTATACTTGGGAAATTTGTGAATCTATACTTTGAAAATCTGTGAATCTATACTTGGAAAATTTGTGAATCTATACTTGGAAAATTTGTGAATCTATACTTCGGAAATTTGTGTATCTATACTTGGGAAATTTGTAAATCTATACTTGGGAAATATGTGAATCTATACTTGGGAAATTTGTGGATTTACACTTGGCAAATTTGTGGATCTACACTTGGTAAATTTGTGGATCAACACTTGCTAATTTGTGGATCTACACTTGGCAAATTTGTGGATCTACACTTGGGAAATTTGTGGATTTACACTTGGGAAATTTGTGGATCTACACTTGGGAAATTTGTGGATCTACACTTGGGAAATTTGTGGATCTACACTTGGGAAATTTGTGGATCTACACTTGGGAAATTTGTGGATCCACACTTGGGAAATTTGTGGATCTACACTTGGGAAAGTTGTGGATCTACACTTTGGAAATTTGTGGATTTACACTTTGCAAATTTGTGGATCTACACTTGGGAAATTTGTGGATCTACACTTGGGAAATTTGTGGATCTACACTTGGGAAATTTTTGGATCTACACTAGGGAAATTTGTGGATCTACACTTGGCAAATTTGTGGATGTACAGTTGGCAAATTTGTGGATCTACACTTGGGAAATTTGTGGATCTATACAAAGGGAAATTTGTGGATCTATACAAAGCAAAATTTGGATCTATACTTGGAAAATTTGTGGATCTATTCTTGGAAAATTTGAGGATATATGCTTGGATATTTGTTGATCTATACTTGGCAAATTTGTGGATCTAAACTTTAAAAATTTGTGGATCTACACTTGGGAAATTTTTGGATCTACACTTGGGAAATTTGTGGATCTACACTTGGGAAATTTGTGGATCTACACTTGTGAAATTTGTGGATCTACACTTGGGAAATTTATGGATCTACACTTGGGAAATTTGTGGATCTACACTTGGGAAATTTGTGGATCTACACTTGGGAAAGTTGAGGATCTACACTTGGGAAATTTGTGGATCTACACTTGGGAAATTTTTGGACTACACTTGGGAAATTTGTGGATCTACACTTGCTAATTTGTGGATCTACACTTGGCAAATTTATGGATCTACACTTGCTAATTTGTGGATCTACACTTGGCAAATTGGTGGATCTACACTTGGGAAATTTGTGGATTTACACTTGGCAAATTTGTGGATCTACACTAGGTAAATTTGTGGATCTACACTTTGCAAATTTGTGGATCTATACTTGGGAAATTTGTGGATCTACACTCGCAAATTTGTGGATCTACACTTGGCAAATTTGTGGATCTACACTTGGGAAATTTGTGGATTTACACTTGGCAAATTTGTGGATCTACACTTGGTAAATTTGTGGATCTACACTTGGCAAATTTGTGGATCTACACTTGGTAAATTTGTGGATTTATACTTGGGAAATTTGTGGATTTATACTTGTGAAATTTGTGGATCTACACTTGGGAAATTTGTGGATCTACTCTTGGGAAATTTGTGGATCTACACTAGGGAAATTTCTGGATCTACACTTGGGAAGTTTGTGGCTTTATACTTGGTAAATTTGTGGATTTATACTTGGGAAATTTGTGGATTTATACTTGGGAAATTTGTGGATTAATATTTGGGAAATTTGTTTATTTATTCTTGGGAAATTTGTGGATTTATGCTTGGGAAATTTGTGGATTTATACTTGGGAAATTTGTGGATTTATGCTTGGCAAATTTATGGATCTACACTTGGCAAATTTTGTGGATCTACACTTGGGAAATTTGTGGATCTACACTTGGGAAATTTGTGGATCTACACTTGGGAAATTTGTGGATCTACACTTGGGAAATTTGTGGATCTACACTTGGGAAATTTGTGGATTTACACTTGGCAAATTTGTTTATCTACACTTGGTAAATTTGTGGATCTACACTTGGGAAATTTGTGGATCTACACTTGGGAAATTTATGGATCTACACTTACAAATTTGTGGATCTACACTTGGCAAATCTGTGGATCTAAACTTTAAAAATTTGTGGATCTACACTTGGGAAATTTGTGGATCTACACTTGGTAAATTTGTGAATCTATACTTGGGAAATTTGTGAATCTATACTTGGGAAATTTGTGAATCTCTACTTGGGAAATTTGTGAATCTATACTTGGAAACTTTGTGAATCTATACTTGGAAAATTTGTGAATCTATACTTCGGAAATTTGTGAATCTATACTTGGGAAATTTGTAAATCTATACTTGGGAAATATGTGAATATATGCTTGGAAATTGGTGGATCTATACTTGGGAAATTGGTTGATCAATATTTGGGAAATTTGTGAAACTATACTTGGGAAATTTGTGAATCTATACTTGGAAAATTTGTGTATCTATACTTGGAAAATTGGTGGATCTATACTTGGGGAATTGGTGGATCTATACTTGGGAAATTAATGAATCTATACTTGGAAAATTTGTGAATCTATACTTGGGAAATTGGTGGATCTATACTTGGGAAATTTGTGTATCTATACTTGGAAAATTTGTGAATCTATACTTGGAAAATTTGTGAATCTATACTTGGTAAATTTGTGAATCTATACTTGGGAAATTTGTGAATCTATACTTAAGAAATTTGTGAATCTCTACTTGGGAAATTTGTGAATCTATACTTGGAAAATTTGTGAATCTATACTTGGAAAATTTGTGAATCTATACTTCGGAAATTTGTGAATCTATACTTGGGAAATTTGTAAATCTATACTTGGGAAATATGTGAATATATGCTTGGAAATTGGTGGATCTATACTTGGGAAATTGGTTGATCAATATTTGGGAAATTTGTGAAACTATACTTGGGAAATTTGTGAATCTATACTTGGAAAATTTGTGTATCTATACTTGGAAAATTGGTGGATCTATACTTGGGAAATTTGTGAATCTATACTTGGGAAATTTGTGAATCTATACTTGGGAAATTTGTGAATCTCTACTTGGGAAATTTGTGAATCTATACTTGGAAAATTTGTGAATCTATGTTTGGGAAATTTGTGAATCTATACTTGGAAAATTTGTGAATCTATACTTGGAAAATTTGTGAATCTATACTTCGGAAATTTGTGTATCTATACTTGGTAAATTTGTAAATCTATACTTGGGAAATATGTGAATCTATACTTGGGAATTTGGTGGATATACTTGGGAAATTGGTGGATCTATACTTGGGAAATTTGTGAATCTATACTTGGAAAATTTGTGAATCTATACTTGGAAAATTTGTGAATCTATACTAGGGAAATTTGTGAATCTATACTTGGGAAATTTGTGAATCTATACTTGGAAAATCTGTGAATCTATACTTGGAAAATTTGTGAATCTATACTTGGAAAATTTGTGAATCTATACTTCGGAAATTTGTGTATCTATACTTGGGAAATTTGTAAATCTATACTTGGGAAATATGTGAATCTATACTTGGGAAATTTGTGGATTTACACTTGGCAAATTTGTGGATCTACACTTGGTAAATTTGTGGATCAACACTTGCTAATTTGTGGATCTACACTTGGCAAATTTGTGGATCTACACTTCGGAAATTTGTGGATTTACACTTGGGAAATTTGTGGATCTACACTTGGGAAATTTGTGGATCTACACTTGGGAAATTTGTGGATCTACACTTGGGAAATTTGTGGATCTACACTTGGGAAATTTGTGGATCCACACTTGGGAAATTTGTGGATCTACACTTGGGAAAGTTGTGGATCTACACTTTGGAAATTTGTGGATTTACACTTTGCAAATTTGTGGATCTACACTTGGGAAATTTGTGGATCTACACTTGGGAAATTTGTGGATCTACACTTGGGAAATTTTTGGATCTACACTAGGGAAATTTGTGGATCTACACTTGGCAAATTTGTGGATGTACAGTTGGCAAATTTGTGGATCTACACTTGGGAAGTTTGTGGATCTATACAAAGGGAAATTTGTGGATCTATACAAAGCAAAATTTGGATCTATACTTGGAAAATTTGTGGATCTATTCTTGGAAAATTTGAGGATATATGCTTGGATATTTGTTGATCTATACTTGGCAAATTTGTGGATCTAAACTTTAAAAATTTGTGGATCTACACTTGGGAAATTTGTGGATCTACACTTGGGAAATTTGTGGATCTACACTTGGGAAATTTGTGGATCTACACTTGGGAAATTTATGGATCTACACTTGGGAAATTTGTGGATCTACACTTGGGAAATTTGTGGATCTACACTTGGGAAAGTTGAGGATCTACACTTGGGAAATTTGTGGATATACACTTGGGAAATTTTTGGACTACACTTGGGAAATTTGTGGATCTACACTTGCTAATTTGTGGATCTACACTTGGCAAATTTATGGATCTACACTTGCTAATTTGTGGATCTACACTTGGCAAATTGGTGGATCTACACTTGGGAAATTTGTGGATTTACACTTGGCAAATTTGTGGATCTACACTAGGTAAATTTGTGGATCTACACTTTGCAAATTTGTGGATCTATACTTGGGAAATTTGTGGATCTACACTCGCAAATTTGTGGATCTACACTTGGCAAATTTGTGGATCTACACTTGGGAAATTTGTGGATTTACACTTGGCAAATTTGTGGATCTACACTTGGTAAATTTGTGGATCTACACTTGGCAAATTTGTGGATCTACACTTGGTAAATTTGTGGATTTATACTTGGGAAATTTGTGGATTTATACTTGTGAAATTTGTGGATCTACACTTGGGAAATTTGTGGATCTACTCTTGGGAAATTTGTGGATCTACACTAGGGAAATTTCTGGATCTACACTTGGGAAGTTTGTGGCTTTATACTTGGTAAATTTGTGGATTTATACTTGGGAAATTTGTGGATTTATACTTGGGAAATTTGTGGATTAATATTTGGGAAATTTGTTTATTTATTCTTGGGAAATTTGTGGATTTATGCTTGGGAAATTTGTGGATTTATACTTGGGAAATTTGTGGATTTATGCTTGGCAAATTTATGGATCTACACTTGGCAAATTTTGTGGATCTACACTTGGGAAATTTGTGGATCTACACTTGGGAAATTTGTGGATCTACACTTGGGAAATTTGTGGATCTACACTTGGGAAATTTGTGGATCTACACTTGGGAAATTTGTGGATTTACACTTGGCAAATTTGTTTATCTACACTTGGTAAATTTGTGGATCTACACTTGGGAAATTTGTGGATCTACACTTGGGAAATTTATGGATCTACACTTACAAATTTGTGGATCTACACTTGGCAAATCTGTGGATCTAAACTTTAAAAATTTGTGGATCTACACTTGGGAAATTTGTGGATCTACACTTGGTAAATTTGTGGATCTGCACTTGGCAAATTTGTGGATCTGCACTTGGCAAATTTGTGGATCTACACTTGGGAAATTTGTGGATCTACACTTGGGAAATTTTTGGATCTACACTTGGCAAATTTGTGGATCTACACTTGGGAAATTTGTTTATCTACACTTGGGAAATTTGTGGATTTACACTTGGGAAATTTGTGGATCTACACTTTGGAAATTTGTGGATTTACACTTTGCAAATTTTTGGATCTACACTTGGGAAATTTGTGGATCTACACTTGGGAAATTTGTGGATCTACACTTGGGAAATTTTTGGATCTACACTAGGGAAATTTGTGGATCTACACTTGGGAAATTTGTGGATCTACACTTGGGAAATTTGTGGATCTATTCAAAGGGAAATTTGTGGATCTATACAAAGCAAAATTTGGATCTATACTTGGAAAATTTGTGGATCTATTCTTGGAAAATTTGGGGATATATGCTTGGATATTTGTTGATCTATACTTGGCAAATTTGTGGATCTAAACTTTAAAAATTTGTGGATCTACACTTGGGAAATTTGTGGATCTACACTTGGGAAATTTGTGGATCTACACTTGGGAAATTTGTGGATCTACACTTGTGAAATTTGTGGATCTACACTTGGGAAATTTGTGGATCTACACTTGGGAAATTTGTGGATCTACACTTGGGAAATTTGTGGATCTACACTTGGGAAGTTTGTGGCTTTATACTTGGTAAATTTGTGGATTTATACTTGGGAAATTTGTGGATTTATACTTGGGAAATTTGTGGATTAATATTTGGGAAATTTGTTTATTTATTCTTGGGAAATTTGTGGATTTATGCTTGGGAAATTTGTGGATTTATACTTGGGAAATTTGTGGATTTATGCTTGGCAAATTTATGGATCTACACTTGGCAAATTTTGTGGATCTACACTTGGGAAATTTGTGGATCTACACTTGGGAAATTTGTGGATCTACACTTGGGAAATTTGTGGATCTACACTTGGGAAATTTGTGGATCTACACTTGGGAAATTTGTGGATCTACACTTGGGAAATTTGTGGATTTACACTTGGCAAATTTGTTTATCTACACTTGGTAAATTTGTGGATCTACACTTGGGAAATTTGTGGATCTACACTTGGGAAATTTATGGATCTACACTTACAAATTTGTGGATCTACACTTGGCAAATCTGTGGATCTAAACTTTAAAAATTTGTGGATCTACACTTGGGAAATTTGTGGATCTACACTTGGTAAATTTGTGGATCTGCACTTGGCAAATTTGTGGATCTGCACTTGGCAAATTTGTGGATCTACACTTGGGAAATTTGTGAATCTACACTTGGGAAATTTTTGGATCTACACTTGGCAAATTTGTGGATTTACACTTGGGAAATTTGTTTATCTACACTTGGGAAATTTGTGGATTTACACTTGGGAAATTTGTGGATCTACACTTTGGAAATTTGTGGATTTACACTTTGCAAATTTGTGGATCTACACTTGGGAAATTTGTGGATCTACACTTGGGAAATTTGTGGATCTACACTTGGGAAATTTTTGGATCTACACTAGGGAAATTTGTGGATCTACACTTGGGAAATTTGTGGATCTACACTTGGGAAATTTGTGGATCTATTCAAAGGGAAATTTGTGGATCTATACAAAGCAAAATTTGGATCTATACTTGGAAAATTTGTGGATCTATTCTTGGAAAATTTGGGGATATATGTTTGGATATTTGTTGATCTATACTTGGCAAATTTGTGGATCTAAACTTTAAAAATTTGTGGAACTACACTTGGGAAATTTGTGGATCTACACTTGGGAAATTTGTGGATCTACACTTGGGAAATTTGTGGATCTACACTTGTGAAATTTGTGGATCTACACTTGGGAAATTTGTTGATCTACACTTGGGAAATTTGTGGATCTACACTTGGGAAATTTGTGGATCTACACTTGGGAAAGTTGAGGATCTACACTTGGGAAATTTTTGGATCTACACTTGGGAAATTTTTGGATCTACACTTGGGAAATTTGTGGATCTACACTTGCTAATTTGTGGATCTACACTTGGCAAATTTATGGATCTACACTTGCTAATTTGTGGATCTACACTTGGCAAATTGGTGGATCTACACTTGGGAAATTTGTGGATTTACACTTGGCAAATTTGTGGATCTACACTTGGTAAATTTGTGGATCTACACTTTGCAAATTTGTGGATCTATACTTGGGAAATTTGTGGATCTAAACTCGCAAATTTGTGGATCTACACTTGGCAAATTTGTGGATCTACACTTGGGAAATTTGTGGATTTACACTTGGCAAATTTGTGGATCTACACTTGGTAAATTTGTGGATCTACACTTGGCAAATTTGTGGATCTACACTTGGTAAATTTGTGGATCTACACTTGGCAAATTTGTGGATCTACAGTTGGCAAATTTGTGGATCTACACTTGGGAAATTTGTGGATTTACACTTGGCAAATTTGTTTATCTACACTTGGTAAATTTGTGGATCTACACTTGGGAAATTTGTGGATCTACACTTGGGAAATTTGTGGATCTACACTTCCAAATTTGTGGATCTACACTTGGCAAATCGGTGGATCTAAACTTTAAAAATTTGTGGATCTACACTTGGGAAATTTGTGGATCTACACTTGGTAAATTTGTGGATCTGCACTTGGCAAATTTGTGGATCTGCACTTGGCAAATTTGTGGATCTACACTTGGGAAATTTGTGGATCTACACTTGGGAAATTTGTGGATCTACACTTGGCAAATTTGTGGATCTACACTTGGAAAATTTGTTTATCTACACTTGGGAAATTTGTGGATCTACACTTGGGAAATTTTTGGATCTACACTTGGGAAATTTGTGGATCTACAATTAGGAAATTTGTGGATCTACAATTGGGAAATTTGTGGATCTACACTTGGGAAATTTGTGGATCTACTCTTGGGAAATTTGTGGATCTACACTAGGGAAATTTGTGGATCTACACTTGGGAAATTTTTGGATCTACACTTGGGAAATTTGAGGGTCTACACTTGGGAAATTTTTGGATCTACACTTGGGAAATTTTTGGATCTACACTAGGGAAATTTGTGGATCTACACTTGGGAAATTTGTGGATCTACACTTGGGAAATTTGTGGATCTATACAAAGGGAAATTTGGATCTATACTTGGAAAATTTGTGGATCTATTCTTGGAAAATTTGGGGATATATGCTTGGAAATTTGTGATCTACACTTGGCAAATTTGTGGATCTAAACTTTAAAAATTTGTGGATCTACACTTGGGAAATTTGTGAATTTACACTTGGCAAATTTGTGGATCTACACTTGGTAAATTTGTGGATCTACACTTGGGAAATTTGTGGATCTACACTTGGGAAATTTGTGGATCTATAATTGGAAAATTTGTGGATCTATTCTTGGAAAATTTGGGGATATATGCTTGGATATTTGTTGATCTATTCTTGGGAAATATGTGTATCTATACTTGGGAAATATGTGTATCTATACTTGGGATTTTTGTGGATCTACACTTGGCAAATTTGTGGATCTAAACTTTAAAAATTTGTGGATCTACACTTGGGAGATTTGTGGATTTACACTTGGCAAATTTGTGGATCTACACTTGGCAAATTTGTGGATCTACACTTGGGAAATTTGTGGATTTACACTTGGGAAATTTGTGGATCTACACTTGTGAAATTTGTGGATCTACACTTGGGAAATTTGTGGATCTACACTTGGGAAATTTGTGGATCTACACTTGGGAAATTTGTGGATCTACACTTGGGAAAGTTGTGGAGCTACACTTGGGAAATTTGTGGATCTACACTTGGGAAATTTGTGGATCTACACTTGGGAAATTTGTGGATCTACACTTGGGAAATTTGTGGATCTACACTTGGGAAATTTTTGGATCTACACTAGGGAAATTTGTGGATCTACACTTGGGAAATTTGTGGATCTACACTTGGGAAATTTGTGGATCTATTCAAAGGGAAATTTGTGGATCTATACAAAGCAAAATTTGGATGTATTCCTGGAAAATTTGGGGATATATGCTTGGAAATTTGTTGATCTACACTTGGCAAATTTGTGGATCTAAACTTGGGAAATTTGTGGATCTACACTTTGTAAATTTGTGGATCTGCACTATGCAAATTTGTGGATCTACACTTGGGAAATTTGTGGATCTACACTCGCAACTTTGTGGATCTACACTTGGCAAATTTGTGGATCTAAACTTTAAAAATTTGTGGATCTACACTTGGGAAATTTGTATATTTACACTTGGCAATTTTGTGGATCTACTCTTGGTAAATTTGTGGATCTACACTTGGCAAATTTGTGGATCTACACTTGGTAAATTTGTGGATCTACACTTGGCAAATTTGTGGATCTACAGTTGGCAAATTTGTGGATCTACACTTGGGAAATTTGTGGATTTACACTTGGCAAATTTGTGGATCTACACTTGGTAAATTTGTGGATCTACACTTGGGAAATTTGTGGATCTACACTTGGGAAATTTGTGGATCTACACTTGCAAATTTGTGGATCTACACTTGGCAAATTTGTGGATCTAAACTTTAAAAATTTGTGGATTTATACTTGGGAAATATGTGGATTTATACTTGAGAAATTTGTGGATTTATACTTGGGAAATTTGTGGATTTATACTTAGGAAATTTGTGGATTTTCTCTTGGCAAATTTGTAGGTTTATACTTGAAAAATTGTGGATTTATATTTGGGAAATTTGTGGATTTATATTGGGGAAATTTGTGGATTTATACTTGGGAAATTTGTGGATTTATACTTAGGAAATTTGTGGATTTACACTTGGCAAATTTGTGGATCTACACTTGGCAAATTTGTGGATCTACACTTGGCAAATTTGTGGATCTACACTTGGCAAATTTATGGATCTACACTTAACAAATTTTGTGGATCTACACTTGCGAAATTTGTGGATCTACACTCGCAAATTTGTGGATCTACACTTGGCAAATTTGTGGATCTAAACTTTAAAAATTTGTGGATCTACACTTGGGAAATTTGTGGATTTACACTTGGCAAATTTGTGGATCTACACTTGGTAAATTTGTGGATCTACACTTGGCAAATTTGTGGATCTACACTTGGTAAATTTGTGGATCTACACTTGGCAAATTTGTGGATCTACAGTTGGCAAATTTGTGGATCTACACTTGGGAAATTTGTGGATTTACACTTGGGAAATTTGTGGATCTACACTTACAAATTTGTGGATCTACACTTGGCAAATTTGTGGATCTAAACTTTAAAAATTTGTGGATCTACACTTGGGAAATTTGTGGATTTACACTTGGCAAATTTGTGGATCTACACTTGGTAAATTTGTGGATCTGCACTTGGCAATTTTTTGGATCTACACTTGGCAAATTTGTGGATCTACACTTGGGAAATTTGTTGATCTACACTTGGCAAATTTGTGAATCTACACTTGGGAAATTTGTTTATCTACACTTGAGAAATTTGTGGATCTACACTTGGGAAATTTTTGGATCTACACTTGGGAAATTTGTGGATCTACACTTGGGAAATTTGTGGATCTACACTTGGGAAATTTGTGGATCTACTCTTGGGAAATTTGTGGATCTACACTAGGGAAATTTGTGGATCTACACTTGGGAAATTTGTTTATCTACACTTGGGAAATTTGTGGATCTATACTTGGAAAATTTGTGGATCTATTCTTGGAAAATTTGGGGATATATGCTTGGATATTTGTTGATCTATACTTGGGAAATATGTGTATCTATACTTGGGATTTTTGTGGATCTACACTTGGCAAATTTGTGGATCTACACTTTGCAAATTTGTGGATCTACACTTGGGAAATTTGTGGATCTACACTTGCAAATTTGTGGATCTACACTTGGCAAATTTTTGGATCTACACTTGTGAAATTTGTGGATCTACACTTGGGAAATTTGTGGATCTACTTTTGGGAAATTTGTGGATCTACACTTGGGAAATTTGTGGATCTACACTTGGGAAAGTTGAAGATCTACACTTGGGAAATTTGTGGATCTACACTTGGGAAAATTTTGGATCTACACTTGGGAAATTTGTGGGTCTACACTTTGCAAATTTGTGGATCTACACTTGGGAAATTTGTGGATCTACACTTGGGAAATTTGTGGATCTACACTTGGGAAATTTGTGGATCTATACAAAGGGAAATTTGGATCTATACTTGGAAAATTTGTGGATCTATTCTTGGAAAATTTGGGGATATATGCTTGGAAATTTGTGATCTACACTTGGCAAATTTGTGGATCTAAACTTTAAAAATTTGTGGATCTACACTTGGGAAATTTGTGAATTTACACTTGGCAAATTTGTGGATCTACACTTGGTAAATTTGTGGATCTACACTTGGGAAATTTGTGGATCTACACTTGGGAAATTTGTGGATCTATAATTGGAAAATTTGTGGATCTATTCTTGGAAAATTTGGGGATATATGCTTGGATATTTGTTGATCTATTCTTGGGAAATATGTGTATCTATACTTGGGAAATATGTGTATCTATACTTGGGATTTTTGTGGATCTACACTTGGCAAATTTGTGGATCTAAACTTTAAAAATTTGTGGATCTACACTTGGGAGATTTGTGGATTTACACTTGGCAAATTTGTGGATCTACACTTGGCAAATTTGTGGATCTACACTTGGGAAATTTGTGGATTTACACTTGGGAAATTTGTGGATCTACACTTGTGAAATTTGTGGATCTACACTTGGGAAATTTGTGGATCTACACTTGGGAAATTTGTGGATCTACACTTGGGAAATTTGTGGATCTACACTTGGGAAAGTTGTGGAGCTACACTTGGGAAATTTGTGGATCTACACTTGGGAAATTTGTGGATCTACACTTGGGAAATTTGTGGATCTACACTTGGGAAATTTGTGGATCTACACTTGGGAAATTTTTGGATCTACACTAGGGAAATTTGTGGATCTACACTTGGGAAATTTGTGGATCTACACTTGGGAAATTTGTGGATCTATTCAAAGGGAAATTTGTGGATCTATACAAAGCAAAATTTGGATGTATTCCTGGAAAATTTGGGGATATATGCTTGGAAATTTGTTGATCTACACTTGGCAAATTTGTGGATCTAAACTTGGGAAATTTGTGGATCTACACTTGGTAAATTTGTGGATCTGCACTATGCAAATTTGTGGATCTACACTTGGGAAATTTGTGGATCTACACTCGCAACTTTGTGGATCTACACTTGGCAAATTTGTGGATCTAAACTTTAAAAATTTGTGGATCTACACTTGGGAAATTTGTATATTTACACTTGGCAATTTTGTGGATCTACTCTTGGTAAATTTGTGGATCTACACTTGGCAAATTTGTGGATCTACACTTGGTAAATTTGTGGATCTACACTTGGCAAATTTGTGGATCTACAGTTGGCAAATTTGTGGATCTACACTTGGGAAATTTGTGGATTTACACTTGGCAAATTTGTGGATCTACACTTGGTAAATTTGTGGATCTACACTTGGGAAATTTGTGGATCTACACTTGGGAAATTTGTGGATCTACACTTGCAAATTTGTGGATCTACACTTGGCAAATTTGTGGATCTAAACTTTAAAAATTTGTGGATTTATACTTGGGAAATATGTGGATTTATACTTGAGAAATTTGTGGATTTATACTTGGGAAATTTGTGGATTTATACTTAGGAAATTTGTGGATTTTCTCTTGGCAAATTTGTAGGTTTATACTTGGGAAAATTGTGGATTTATATTTGGGAAATTTGTGGATTTATATTGGGGAAATTTGTGGATTTATACTTGGGAAATTTGTGGATTTATACTTAGGAAATTTGTGGATTTACACTTGGCAAATTTGTGGATCTACACTTGGCAAATTTGTGGATCTACACTTGGCAAATTTGTGGATCTACACTTGGCAAATTTATGGATCTACACTTAACAAATTTTGTGGATCTACACTTGCGAAATTTGTGGATCTACACTCGCAAATTTGTGGATCTACACTTGGCAAATTTGTGGATCTAAACTTTAAAAATTTGTGGATCTACACTTGGGAAATTTGTGGATTTACACTTGGCAAATTTGTGGATCTACACTTGGTAAATTTGTGGATCTACACTTGGCAAATTTGTGGATCTACACTTGGTAAATTTGTGGATCTACACTTGGCAAATTTGTGGATCTACAGTTGGCAAATTTGTGGATCTACACTTGGGAAATTTGTGGATTTACACTTGGGAAATTTGTGGATCTACACTTACAAATTTGTGGATCTACACTTGGCAAATTTGTGGATCTAAACTTTAAAAATTTGTGGATCTACACTTGGGAAATTTGTGGATTTACACTTGGCAAATTTGTGGATCTACACTTGGTAAATTTGTGGATCTGCACTTGGCAATTTTTTGGATCTACACTTGGCAAATTTGTGGATCTACACTTGGGAAATTTGTTGATCTACACTTGGCAAATTTGTGAATCTACACTTGGGAAATTTGTTTATCTACACTTGAGAAATTTGTGGATCTACACTTGGGAAATTTTTGGATCTACACTTGGGAAATTTGTGGATCTACACTTGGGAAATTTGTGGATCTACACTTGGGAAATTTGTGGATCTACTCTTGGGAAATTTGTGGATCTACACTAGGGAAATTTGTGGATCTACACTTGGGAAATTTGTTTATCTACACTTGGGAAATTTGTGGATCTATACTTGGAAAATTTGTGGATCTATTCTTGGAAAATTTGGGGATATATGCTTGGATATTTGTTGATCTATACTTGGGAAATATGTGTATCTATACTTGAGATTTTTGTGGATCTACACTTGGCAAATTTGTGGATCTACACTTTGCAAATTTGTGGATCTACACTTGGGAAATTTGTGGATCTACACTTGCAAATTTGTGGATCTACACTTGGCAAATTTTTGGATCTACACTTGTGAAATTTGTGGATCTACACTTGGGAAATTTGTGGATCTACTTTTGGGAAATTTGTGGATCTACACTTGGGAAATTTGTGGATCTACACTTGGGAAAGTTGAAGATCTACACTTGGGAAATTTGTGGATCTACACTTGGGAAAATTTTGGATCTACACTTGGGAAATTTGTGGGTCTACACTTTGCAAATTTGTGGATCTACACTTGGGAAATTTGTGGATCTACACTAGGGAAATTTGTGGATCTACACTTGGGAAATTTGTGGATCTACACTTGGGAAATTTGTGGATCTACACTTGGGAAATTTGTGGATCTATACAAAGGGAAATTTGTGGATCTATACAAAGCAAAATTTGGATCTATACTTGGAAAATTTGTGGATCTATTCTTGGAAAATTTGGGGATATATGCTTGGAAATTTGTTGATCTACACTTGGCAAATTTGTGGATCTAAACTTTAAAAATTTGTGGATCTACACTTGGGAAATTTGTGGATTTGCACTTGGCAAATTTGTGGATCTACACTTGGTAAATTTGTGGATCTACACTTGGCAAATTTGTGGATCTACACTGGAAAATTTGTGGATCTACACTTGGGAAATTTGTGGATTTACACTTGGGAAATTTGTGGATCTACACTTGTGAAATTTGTGGATCTACACTTGGGAAATTTGTGGATCTACACTTGGGAAATTTGTGGATCTACACTTGGGAAATTTGTGGATCTTCACTTGGGAAATTTGTGGATCTACACTTGGGAAATTTTTGGATCTACACTTGGGAAATTTGTGGGTCTACACTTTGGAAATTTGTGGATCTACACTTGGGAAATTTGTGGATCTACACTTGGCAAATTTGTGGATCTAAACTTTAAAAATTTGTGGATCTACACTTGGGAAATTTGTGGATTTACACTTGGCAAATTTGTGGATCTACACTTGGTAAATTTGTGGATCTACACTTGGCAAATTTGTGGATCTACACTTGCTAATTTGTGGATCTACACTTGGCAAATTTGTGGATCTACACTTGGGAAATTTGTGGATTTACACTTGGGAAATTTGTGGATCTACACTTGTGAAATTTGTGGATCTACACTTGGGAAATTTGTGGATCTACACTTGGGAAATTTGTGGATCTACACTTGGGAAATTTGTGGATCTTCACTTGGGAAAGTTGAGGATCTACACTTGGGAAATTTGTGGATCTACACTTGGGAAATTTTTGGATCTACACTTGGGAAATTTGTGGGTCTACACTTTGGAAATTTGTGGATCTACACTTGGGAAATTTGTGGATCTACACTTGGGAAATTTGTGGATCTACACTTGGGAAATTTTTGGATTTACACTAGGGAAATTTGTGGATCTACACTTGGGAAATTTGTGGTTCTACACTTGGGAAATTTGTGGATCTATACAAAGGGAAATTTATGGATCTATACAAAGCAAAATTGGGATCTATACTTGGAAAATTTGTGGATCTATTCTTGGAAAATTTGGGGATATATGCTTGGAAATTTGTTGATCTACACTTGGCAAATTTGTGGATCTAAACTTTAAAAATTTGTGGATCTACACTTGGGAAATTTGTGGATTTACACTTGGCAAATTTGTGGATCTACACTTGGTAAATTTGTGGATCTACACTTGGCAAATTTGTGGATCTACACTTGCTAATTTGTGGATCTACACTTGGCAAATTTGTGGATCTACACTTGGGAAATTTGTGGATTTACACTTGGGAAATTTGTGGATCTACACTTGTGAAATTTGTGGATCTACACTTGGGAAATTTGTGGATCTACACTTGGGAAATTTGTGGATCTACACTTGGGAAATTTGTGGATCTTCACTTGGGAAAGTTGTGGATCTACACTTGGGAAATTTGTGGATCTACACTTGGGAAATTTTTGGATCTACACTTGGGAAATTTGTGGGTCTACACTTTGGAAATTTGTGGATCTACACTTGGGAAATTTGTGGATCTACAATTGGGAAATTTGTGGATCTATACAAAGGGAAATTTGTGGATCTATACAAAGCAAAATTTGGATCTATACTTGGAAAATTTGTGGATCTATTCTTGGAAAATTTGGGGATATATTCTTGGAAATTTGTTGATCTACACTTGGCAAATTTGTGGATCTAAACTTTAAAAATTTGTGGATCTACACTTGGGAAATTTGTGGATTTACACTTGGCAAATTTGTGGATCTACACTTGGTAAATTTTTGGATCTACACTTGGGAAAGTTGTGGATCTACACTTGGGAAATTTGTGGATCTACACTTGGGAAATTTTTGGATCTACACTTGGGAAATTTTTGGATCTACACTTGGGAAATTTGTGGATCTACACTTGGGAAATTTGTGGATCTACACTTGGGAAATTTGTGGATCTACACTTGGGAAAGTTGAAGATCTACACTTGGGAAATTTGTGGATCTACACTTGGGAAATTTTTGGATCTACACTTGGGAAATTTGTGGGTCTACACTTTGCAAATTTGTGGATCTACACTTGGGAAATTTGTGGATCTACACTTGGGAAATTTTTGGATCTACACTAGGGAAATTTGTGGATCTACACTTGGGAAATTTGTGGATCTACCCTTGGGAAATTTGTGGATCTATACAAAGGGAAATTTGTGGATCTATACAAAGCAAAATTTGGATCTATACTTGGAAAATTTGTGGATCTATTCTTGGAAAATTTGTGGATCTATTCTTGGAAAATTTGGGGATATATGCTTGGAAATTTGTTGATCTACACTTGGCAAATTTGTGGATCTAAACTTTAAAAATTTGTGGATCTACACTTGGGAAATTTGTGGATTTACACTTGGCAAATTTGTGGATCTACACTTGGTAAATTTGTGGATCTACACTTGGCAAATTTGTGGATCTACACTTGCTAATTTGTGGATCTACACTTGGCAAATTTGTGGATCTACACTTGGGAAATTTGTGGATTTACACTTGGGAAATTTGTGGATCTACACTTGTGAAATTTGTGGATCTACACTTGGGAAATTTGTGGATCTACACTTGGGAAATTTGTGGATCTACACTTGGGAAATTTGTGGATCTTCACTTGGGAAAGTTGTGGATCTACACTTGGGAAATTTGTGGATCTACACTTGGGAAATTTTTGGATCTACACTTGGGAAATTTGTGGGTCTACACTTTGGAAATTTGTGGATCTACACTTGGGAAATTTGTGGATCTACACTTGGGAAATTTGTGGATCTACACTTGGGAAATTTTTGGATTTACACTAGGGAAATTTGTGGATCTACACTTGGGAAATTTGTGGATCTACACTTGGGAAATTTGTGGATCTATACAAAGGGAAATTTATGGATCTATACAAAGCAAAATTTGGATCTATACAAAGCAAAATTTGGATCTATACTTGGAAAATTTGTGGATCTATTCTTGGAAAATTTGGGGATATATGCTTGGAAATTTGTTGATCTACACTTGGCAAATTTGTGGATCTAAACTTTAAAAATTTGTGGATCTACACTTGGGAAATTTGTGGATTTACACTTGGCAAATTTGTGGATCTACACTTGGTAAATTTGTGGATCTACACTTGGCAAATTTGTGGATCTACACTTGCTAATTTGTGGATCTACACTTGGCAAATTTGTGGATCTACACTTGGGAAATATGTGGATTTACACTTGGGAAATTTGTGGATCTAAACTTGTGAAATTTGTGGATCTACACTTGGGAAATTTGTGGATCTACACTTGGGAAATTTGTGGATCTACACTTGGGAAATTTGTGGATCTTCACTTGGGAAAGTTGTGGATCTACACTTGGGAAATTTGTGGATCTACACTTGGGAAATTTTTGGATCTACACTTGGGAAATTTGTGGATCTACACTTGGGAAATTTGTGGATCTACACTTGGGAAAGTTGTGGATCTACACTTGGGAAAGTTGTGGATCTACACTTGGGAAAGTTGTGGATCTACACTTTGGAAATTTGTGGATCTACACTTGGGAAATTTGTGGATCTACACTTGGGAAATTTGTGGATCTACACTTGGGAAATTTGTGGATCTTCACTTGGGAAAGTTGTGGATCTACACTTGGGAAATTTGTGGGTCTACACTTTGGAAATTTGTGGATCTACACTTGGGAAATTTGTGGATCTACACTTGGGAAATTTGTGGATCTACACTTGGGAAATTTGTGGATCTACACTTGGGAAATTTTTGGATTTACACTAGGGAAATTTGTGGATCTACACTTGGGAAATTTGTGGATCTACACTTGGGAAATTTGTGGATCTATACAAAGGGAAATTTATGGATCTATACAAAGCAAAATTTGGATCTATACTTGGAAAATTTGTGGATCTATTCTTGGAAAATTTGGGGATATATGCTTGGAAATTTGTTGATCTACACTTGGCAAATTTGTGGATCTAAACTTTAAAAATTTGTGGATCTACACTTGGGAAATTTGTGGATTTACACTTGGCAAATTTGTGGATCTACACTTGGTAAATTTGTGGATCTACACTTGGCAAATTTGTGGATCTACACTTGCTAATTTTTGGATCTACACTTGGCAAATTTGTGGATCTACACTTGGGAAATTTGTGGATTTACACTTGGGAAATTTGTGGATCTACACTTGTGAAATTTGTGGATCTACACTTGGGAAATTTGTGGATCTACACTTGGGAAATTTGTGGATCTACACTTGGGAAATTTGTGGATCTTCACTTGGGAAAGTTGTGGATCTACACTTGGGAAATTTGTGGATCTACACTTGGGAAATTTTTGGATCTACACTTGGGAAATTTGTGGATCTACACTTGGGAAATTTGTGGATCTACACTTGGGAAAGTTGTGGATCTACACTTGGGAAAGTTGTGGATCTACACTTTGGAAATTTGTGGATCTACACTTGGGAAATTTGTGGATCTACACTTGGGAAATTTGTGGATCTACACTTGGGAAATTTGTGGATCTTCACTTGGGAAAGTTGTGGATCTACACTTGGGAAATTTGTGGGTCTACACTTTGGAAATTTGTGGATCTACACTTGGGAAATTTGTGGATCTACACTTGGGAAATTTGTGGATCTACACTTGGGAAATTTTTGGATTTACACTAGGGAAATTTGTGGATCTACACTTGGGAAATTTGTGGATCTACACTTGGGAAATTTGTGGATCTATACAAAGGGAATTTTATGGATCTATACAAAGCAAAATTTGGATCTATACTTGGAAAATTTGTGGATCTATTCTTGGAAAATTTGGGGATCTACACTTGGGAAATTTGTGGATCTACACTTGGGAAATTTGTGGATCTTAACTTGGGAAAGTTGTGGATCTACACTTGGGAAATTTGTGGATCTACACTTGGGAAATTTGTGGATCTACACTTGGGAAAGTTGTGGATCTACACTTGGGAAAGTTGTGGATCGACACTTTGGAAATTTGTGGATCTACACTTGGGAAATTTGTGGATCTACACTTGGGAAATTTGTGGATCTACACTTGGGAAATTTGTGGATCTTCACTTGGGAAAGTTGTGGATCTACACTTGGGAAATTTGTGGGTCTACACATTGGAAATTTGTGGATCTACACTTGGGAAATTTGTGGATCTACACTTGGGAAATTTGTGGATCTACACTTGGGAAATTTGTGGATCTACACTTGGGAAATTTTTGGATTTACACTAGGGAAATTTGTGGATCTACACTTGGGAAATTTGTGGATCTACACTTGGGAAATTTGTGGATCTATACAAAGGGAAATTTATGGATCTATACAAAGCAAAATTTGGATCTATACTTGGAAAATTTGTGGATCTATTCTTGGAAAATTTGGGGATATATGCTTGGAAATTTGTTGATCTACACTTGGCAAATTTGTGGATCTAAACTTGGAAAATTTGTGGATCTACACTTGGTAAATTTGTGGATCTACACTTTGCAAATTTGTGGATCTACACTTGGGAAATTTGTGGATCTACACTCGCAAATTTGTGGATCTACACTTGGCAAATTTGTGGATCTAAACTTTAAAAATTTGTGGATCTACACTTGGGAAATTTGTGGATCTACACTTGGGAAATTTGTGGATTTACACTTGGCAAATTTGTGGATCTACACTTGGTAAATTTGTGGATCTACACTAGGTAAATTTGTGGATCTGCACTTGGCAATTTTTTGGATCTACACTTGGTAAATTTGTGGATCTACACTTGGCAAATTTGTGGATCTAAACTTTAAAAATTTGTGGATCTACACTTGGGAAATTTGTGGATCTACACTTGGGAAATTTGTGGATTTACACTTGGCAAATTTGTGGATCTACACTTGGGAAATTTGTGGATCTATACAAAGGGAAATTTGTGGATCTATACAAAGCAAAATTTGGATCTATACTTGGAAAATTTGTGGATCTATTCTTGGAAAATTTGGGGATATATGCTTGGAAATTTGTTGATCTACACTTGGCAAATTTGTGGATCTAAACTTTAAAAATTTGTAGATCTACACTTGGGAAATTTGTGGATTTACACTTGGCAAATTTGTGGATCTACACTTGGGAAATGTTTGGATTTACACTAGGGAAATTTGTGGATCTACACTTGGGAAATTTGTGGATCTATACAAAGGGAAATTTATGGATCTATACAAAGCAAAATTTGGATCTATACTTGGAAAATTTGTGGATCTATTCTTGGAAAATTTGGGGATATATGCTTGGAAATTTGTTGATCTACACTTGGCAAATTTGTGGATCTAAACTTTAAAAATTTGTGGATCTACACTTGGGAAATTTGTGGATTTACACTTGGCAAATTTGTGGATCTACACTTGGTAAATTTGTGGATCTACACTTGGCAAATTTGTGGATCTACACTTGCTAATTTGTGGTTCTACACTTGGCAAATTTGTGGATCTACACTTGGGAAATTTGTGGATTTACACTTGGGAAATTTGTGGATCTACACTTGGGAAATTTGTGGATCTACACTTGGGAAATTTGTGGATCTTCACTTGGGAAAGTTGTGGATCTACACTTGGGAAATTTGTGGATCTACACTTGGGAAATTTTTGGATCTACACTTGGGAAATTTGTGGGTCTACACTTTGGAAATTTGTGGATCTACACTTGGGAAATTTGTGGATCTACAATTGGGAAATTTGTGGATCTATACAAAGGGAAATTTGTGGATCTATACAAAGCAAAATTTGGATCTATACTTGGAAAATTTGTGGATCTATTCTTGGAAAATTTGGGGATATATGCTTGGAAATTTGTTGATCTACACTTGGCAAATTTGTGGATCTACACTTTAAAAATTTGTGGATCTACACTTGGGAAATTTGTGGATTTACACTTGGAAAATTTGTGGATCTACACTTGGTAAATTTGTGGATCTACACTTGGCAAATTTGTGGATCTACACTTGCTAATTTGTGGATCTACACTTGGCGAATTTGTGGATCTACACTTGGGAAATTTGTGGATTTACACTTGGGAAATTTGTGGATCTACACTTGTGAAATTTGTGGATCTACACTTGGGAAATTTGTGGATCTACACTTGGGAAATTTGTGGATCTACACTTGGGAAATTTGTGGATCTACACTTGGGAAATTTTTGGATCTACACTTGGGAAATTTGTGGGTCTACACTTTGCAAATTTGTGGATCTACACTTGGGAAATTTGTGGATCTACACTTGGGAAATTTTTGGATCTACACTAGGGAAATTTGTGGATCTACACTTGGGAAATTTGTGGATCTACACTTGGGAAATTTGTGGATCTATACAAAGGGAAATTTGTGGATCTATACAAAGCAAAATTTGGATCTATACTTGGAAAATTTGTGGATCTATTCTTGGAAAATTTGGGGATATATGCTTGGAAATTTGTTGATCTACACTTGGCAAATTTGTGGATCTAAACTTTAAAAATTTGTGGATCTACACTTGGGAAATTTGTGGATTTACACTTGGCAAATTTGTGGATCTACACTTGGTAAATTTGTGGATCTACACTTGGCAAATTTGTGGATCTACACTTGGGAAATTTGTGGATTTACACTTGGGAAATTTGTGGATCTACACTTGTGAAATTTGTGGATCTACACTTGGGAAATTTGTGGATCTACACTTGGGAAATTTGTGGATCTACACTTGGGAAATTTGTGGATCTTCACTTGGGAAAGTTGTGGATCTACACTTGGGAAATTTGTGGATCTACACTTGGGAAATTTTTGGATCTACACTTGGGAAATTTGTGGGTCTACACTTTGGAAATTTGTGGATCTACACTTGGGAAATTTGTGGGTCTACACTTTGGAAATTTGTGGATCTACACTTGGGAAATTTGTGGATCTACACTTGGGAAATTTGTGGATCTACACTTGGGAAATTTTTGGATTTACACTAGGGAAATTTGTGGATCTACACTTGGGAAATTTGTGGATCTACACTTGGGAAATTTGTGGATCTATACAAAGGGAAATTTATGGATCTATACAAAGCAAAATTTGGATCTATACTTGGAAAATTTGTGGATCTATTCTAGAAAAATTTGGGGATATATGCTTGGAAATTTGTTGATCTACACTTGGCAAATTTGTGGATCTAAACTTTAAAAATTTGTGGATCTACACTTGGGAAATTTGTGGATTTACACTTGGCAAATTTGTGGATCTACACTTGGTAAATTTGTGGATCTACACTTGGCAAATTTGTGGATCTACACTTGCTAATTTGTGGATCTACACTTGGCAAATTTGTGGATCTACACTTGGGAAATTTGTGGATTTACACTTGGGAAATTTGTGGATTTACACTTGGCAAATTTGTGGATCTACACTTGGTAAATTTGTGGATCTACACTTGGGAAATTTGTGGATCTACACTTGGGAAATTTGTGGATCTACACTTGCAAATTTGTGGATCTACACTTGGCAAATTTGTGGATCTAAACTTTAAAAATTTGTGGATTTATACTTGGGAAATTTGTGGATTTATACTTGGGAAATTTGTGGATTTATACTTGGGAAATTTGTATATTTATACTTAGGAAATTTGTGGATTTATACTTGGGAAATTTGTGGATTTATACTTGGGAAATTTGTGGATTTATACTTGGGAAATTTGGATTTATACTTAGGAAATTTGTGGATTTATACTTGGGAAATTTGTGGATTTATACTTGGGAAATTTGTATATTTATACTTAAGAAATTTGTGGATTTATAATTGGGAAATTTGTGGATTTATACTTGGGAAATTTGTGGATTTATACTTGGGAAATTTGTGGATCTACACTTGGTAAATTTGTGGATCTACACTTGGCAAATTTGTGGATCTACACTTGGCAAATTTGTGGATCTACACTTGGCAAATTTGTGGATCTAAACTTTAAAAATTTGTGGATCTACACTTGGGAAATTTGTGGAGTTACACTTGGCAAATTTGTGGATCTACACTTGGTAAATTTGTGGATCTACACTTGGCAAATTTGTGGATCTACACTTGGTAAATTTGTGGATCTACACTTGGCAAATTTGTGGATCTACACTTGGTAAATTTGTGGATCTACACTTGGCAAATTTGTGGATCTACACTTGGTAAATTTGTGGATCTACACTTGGCAAATTTGTGGATCTACAGTTGGCAAATTTGTGGATCTACACTTGGGAAATTTGAGGATTTACACTTGGCAAATTTGTTTATCTACACTTGGTAAATTTGTGGATCTACACTTGGGAAATTTGTGGATCTACACTTGGGAAATTTGTGGATCTACACTTACAAATTTGTGGATCTACACTTGGCAAATCTGTGGATCTAAACTTTAAAAATTTGTGGATCTACACTTGGGAAATTTGTGGATTTACACTTGGCAAATTTGTGGATCTACACTTGGTAAATTTGTGGATCTGCACTTGGCAAATTTGTGGATCTACACTTGGCAAATTTGTGGATCTACACTTGGGAAATTTGTGGATCTACACTTGGGAAATTTGTGGATTTACACTTGGGAAATTTGTGGATTTATACTTGGGAAATTTGTGGATTTATACTTGGGAAATTTGTGGATTTATACTTGGGAAATTTGGATTTATACTTAGGAAATTTGTGGATTTATACTTGGGAAATTTGTGGATTTATACTTGGGAAATTTGTATATTTATACTTAAGAAATTTGTGGATTTATACTTGGGAAATTTGTGGATTTATACTTGGGAAATTTGTGGATTTATACTTGGGAAATTTGTGGATTTATTCTTAGGAAATTTGTGGATTTTCTCTTGGCAAATTTGTGGATTTATACTTAGTAAATTTGTGGATTTTCACTTGGCAAATTTGTGGATCTACACTTGGTAAATTTGTGGATCTACACTTGGCAAATTTGTGGATCTACACTTGGCAAATTTTGTGGATCTACACTTGGGAAATTTGCGGATCTACACTCGCAAATTTGTGGATCTACACTTGGCAAATTTGTGGATCTAAACTTTAAAAATTTGTGGATCTACACTTGGGAAATTTGTGGATTTACACTTGGCAAATTTGTGGATCTACACTTGGTAAATTTGTGGATCTACACTTGGCAAATTTGTGGATCTACACTTGGTAAATTTGTGGATCTACACTTGGCAAATTTGTGGATCTACAGTTGGCAAATTTGTGGATCTACACTTGGGAAATTTGTGGATTTACACTTGGCAAATTTGTTTATCTACACTTGGTAAATTTGTGGATCTACACTTGGGAAATTTGTGGATCTACACTTGGGAAATTTGTGGATCTACACTTGGCAAATCTGTGGATCTAAACTTTAAAAATTTGTGGATCTACACTTGGGAAATTTGTGGATTTACACTTGGCAAATTTGTGGATCTACACTTGGCAAATTTGTGGATCTACACTTGGGAAATTTGTGGATCTACACTTGGGAAATTTGTGGATCTACACTTACAAATTTGTGGATCTACACTTGGCAAATCTGTGGATCTAAACTTTAAAAATTTGTGGATCTACACTTGGGAAATTTGTGGATTTACACTTGGCAAATTTGTAGATCTACACTTGGTAAATTTGTGGATCTGCACTTGGCAAATTTGTGGATCTACACTTGGCAAATTTGTGGATCTACACTTGGGAAATTCGTGGATCTACACTTGGGAAATTTGTGGATTTACACTTGGGAAATTTGTGGATTTATACTTGGGAAATTTGTGGATTTATACTTGGGAAATTTGTGGATTTATACTTGGGAAACTTGGATTTATACTTAGGAAATTTGTGGATTTATACTTGGGAAATTTGTGGATTTATACTTGGGAAATTTGTATATTTATACTTAAGAAATTTGTGGATTTATACTTGGGAAATTTGTGGATTTATACTTGGGAAATTTGTGGATTTATACTTGGGAAATTTGTGGATTTATTCTTAGGAAATTTGTGGATTTTCTCTTGGCAAATTTGTGGATTTATACTTAGTAAATTTGTGGATTTTCACTTGGCAAATTTGTGGATCTACACTTGGTAAATTTGTGGATCTACACTTGGCAAATTTGTGGATCTACACTTGGCAAATTTATGGATCTACACTTGGCAAATTTTGTGGATCTACACTTGGGAAATTTGCGGATCTACACTCGCAAATTTGTGGATCTACACTTGGCAAATTTGTGGATCTAAACTTTAAAAATTTGTGGATCTACACTTGGGAAATTTGTGGATTTACACTTGGCAAATTTGTGGATCTACACTTGGTAAATTTGTGGATCTACACTTGGCAAATTTGTGGATCTACACTTGGTAAATTTGTGGATCTACACTTGGCAAATTTGTGGATCTACAGTTGGCAAATTTGTGGATTTACACTTGGCAAATTTGTTTATCTACACTTGGTAAATTTGTGGATCTAAACTTGGGAAATTTGTGGATCTACACTTGGCAAATCTGTGGATCTAAACTTTAAAAATTTGTGGATCTACACTTGGGAAATTTGTGGATTTACACTTGGCAAATTTGTGGATCTACACTTGGCAAATTTGTGGATCTACACTTGGGAAATTTGTGGATCTACACTTGGGAAATTTGTGGATCTACACTTGGCAAATTTGTGGATCTACACTTGGCAAATTTGTGGATCTACACTTGGGAAATTTGTTTATCTACACTTGGGAAATTTGTGGATCTACACTTGGGAAATTTGTGGATCTACACTTGGGAAATTTGTGGATCTACACTTGGGAAATTTGTGGATCTACTCTTGGGAAATTTGTGGATCTACACTAGGGAAATTTGTGGATCTACACTTGGGAAATTTGTGGATCTACACTTGGGAAATTTGTGGATCTATACTTGGAAAATTTGTGGAACTATTCTTGGAAAATTTGGGGATATATGCTTGGATATTTGTTGATCTATACTTGGGAAATATGTGTATCTATACTTGGGATTTTTGTGGATCTACACTTGGCAAATTTGTGGATCTACACTTTGCAAATTTGTGGATCTACACTTGGGAAATTTGTGGATCTACACTTGCAAATTTGTAGATCTACACTTGGCAAATTTGTGGATCTAAACTTTAAAAATTTGTGGATCTACACTTGGGAAATTTGTGGATCTACACTTGGGA
The DNA here is from genome assembly GCA_963920705.1 of Odiellus spinosus. Classification (NCBI taxonomy): domain Eukaryota; kingdom Metazoa; phylum Arthropoda; class Arachnida; order Opiliones; family Phalangiidae; genus Odiellus; species Odiellus spinosus. Next base: position 128,133 of record OY987233.1, read on the forward strand.
AATTTGTGGATCTTCACTTGGGAAAGTTGTGGATCTACACTTGGGAAATTTGTGGATCTACACTTGGGAAATTTGTGGATCTACACTTGGGAAATTTGTGGATCTACACTTGGGAAATTTGTGGATCTACACTTGGGAAATTTTTGGATCTACACTAGGGAAATTTGTGGATCTACACTTGGGAAATTTGTGGATCTACACTTGGGAAATTTGTGGATCTATACAAAGGGAAATTTGTGGATCTATACAAAGCAAAATTTGGATATATACTTGGAAAATTTGTGGATCTATTCTTGGAAAATTTGGGGATATATGCTTGGAAATTTGTTGATCTACACTTGGCAAATTTGTGGATCTAAACTTTAAAAATTTGTGGATCTACACTTGGGAAATTTGTGGATTTACACTTGGCAAATTTGTGGATCTATACTTGGTAAATTTGTGGATCTACACTTGTCAAATTTGTGGATCTACACTTGCTAATTTGTGGATCTACACTTGGCAAATTTGTGGATCTACACTTGGGAAATTTGTGGATTTACACTTGGGAAATTTGTGGATCTACACTTGTGAAATTTGTGGATCTACACTTGGGAAATTTGTGGATCTACACTTGGGAAATTTGTGGATCTACACTTGGGAAATTTGTGGATCTACACTTGGGAAAGTTGTGGATCTACACTTGGAAAATTTGTGGATATACACTTGGGAAATTTTTGGATCTACACTTGGGAAATTTGTGGGTCTACACTTGGGAGATTTGTGGATCTACACTTGGGAAATTTTTGGATCTACACTAGGGAAATTTGTGGATCTACACTTGGGAAATTTGTGGATCTACACTTGGGAAATTTGTGGATCTATACAAAGGGAAATTTGTGGATCTATACAAAGCAAAATTTGGATCTATTCTTGGAAAATTTGGGGATATATGCTTGGAAATTTGTTGATCTACACTTGGCAAATTTGTGGATCTAAACTTGGGAAATTTGTGGATCTACACTTGGTAAATTTGTGGATCTACACTTTGCAAATTTTTGGATCTACACTTGGGAAATTTGTGGATCTACACTCGCAAATTTGTGGATCTACACTTGGCAAATTTGTGGATCTAAACTTTAAAAATTTGTGGATCTACACTTGTTAAATTTGTGGATTTACATTTGGCAAATTTGTGGATCTACACTTGGTAAATTTGTGGATCTACACTTGACAAATTTGTGGATCTACACTTGGTAAATTTGTGGATCTACACTTGGCAAATTTGTGGATCTACAGTTGGCAAATTTGTGGATCTACACTTGGGAAATTTGTGGATTTACACTTGGCAAATTTGTGGATCTACACTTGGTAAATTTGTGGATCTACACTTGGGAAATTTGTGGATCTACACTTGGGAAATTTGTTGATCTACACTTGGCCAATTTGTGGATCTAAACTTTAAAAATTTGTGGATTTATACTTGGGAAATTTGTGGATTTATACTTGGGAAATTTGTGGATTTATACTTGGGAAATTTGTGGATTTATACTTGGGAAATTTGTATATTTATACTTAGGAAATTTGTGGATTTATACTTGGGAAATTTGTGGATCTACACTTGGGAAATTTGTGAATTTATACTTGGGAAATTTGTGGATTTATACTTGGGAAATTTGTGGATTTATACTTGGGAAATTTTTGAATTTGTACTTGGGAAATTTGTGAATTTATACTTGGGAAATTTGTGGATTTATACTTGGGAAATTTGTAGATTTATACTTGGGAAATTTGTGGATTTATACTTAGGAAATTTGTGGATTTATACTTAGGAAATTTGAGGATTTACACTTGACAAATTTGTGGATCTACTCTTTGCAAATTTGTGGATCTACACTTGGCAAATTTGTGGATCTACACTTGGCAAATTTGTGGATCTACACTTGGCAAATTTGTGGATCTACACTTGGCAAATTTTGTGGATTTACACTTGGGAAATTTGTGGATTTACACTTGGCAAATTTGTATATCTACACTTGTGAAATTTGTGGATCTATTCTTGGAAAATTTGGGGATATATGCTTGGAAATTTGTTGATCTACACTTGGCAAATTTGTGGATCTAAACTTGGGAAATTTGTGGATCTACACTTGGTAAATTTGTGGATCTACACTTTGCAAATTTTTGGATCTACACTTGGGAAATTTGTGGATCTACACTCGCAAATTTGTGGATCTACACTTGGCAAATTTGTGGATCTAAACTTTAAAAATTTGTGGATCTACACTTGTTAAATTTGTGGATTTACATTTGGCAAATTTGTGGATCTACACTTGGTAAATTTGTGGATCTACACTTGACAAATTTGTGGATCTACACTTGGTAAATTTGTGGATCTACACTTGGCAAATTTGTGGATCTACAGTTGGCAAATTTGTGGATCTACACTTGGGAAATTTGTGGATTTACACTTGGCAAATTTGTGGATCTACACTTGGTAAATTTGTGGATCTACACTTGGGAAATTTGTGGATCTACACTTGGGAAATTTGTTGATCTACACTTGGCCAATTTGTGGATCTAAACTTTAAAAATTTGTGGATTTATACTTGGGAAATTTGTGGATTTATACTTGGGAAATTTGTGGATTTATACTTGGGAAATTTGTGGATTTATACTTGGGAAATTTGTATATTTATACTTAGGAAATTTGTGGATTTATACTTGGGAAATTTGTGGATCTACACTTGGGAAATTTGTGAATTTATACTTGGGAAATTTGTGGATTTATACTTGGGAAATTTGTGGATTTATACTTGGGAAATTTTTGAATTTGTACTTGGGAAATTTGTGAATTTATACTTGGGAAATTTGTGGATTTATACTTGGGAAATTTGTAGATTTATACTTGGGAAATTTGTGGATTTATACTTAGGAAATTTGTGGATTTATACTTAGGAAATTTGAGGATTTACACTTGACAAATTTGTGGATCTACTCTTTGCAAATTTGTGGATCTACACTTGGCAAATTTGTGGATCTACACTTGGCAAATTTGTGGATCTACACTTGGCAAATTTGTGGATCTACACTTGGCAAATTTTGTGGATTTACACTTGGGAAATTTGTGGATTTACACTTGGCAAATTTGTATATCTACACTTGTGAAATTTGTGGATCTATTCTTGGAAAATTTGGGGATATATGCTTGGAAATTTGTTGATCTACACTTGGCAAATTTGTGGATCTAAACTTGGGAAATTTGTGGATCTACACTTGGTAAATTTGTGGATCTACACTTTGCAAATTTTTGGATCTACACTTGGGAAATTTGTGGATCTACACTCGCAAATTTGTGGATCTACACTTGGCAAATTTGTGGATCTAAACTTTAAAAATTTGTGGATCTACACTTGTTAAATTTGTGGATTTACATTTGGCAAATTTGTGGATCTACACTTGGTAAATTTGTGGATCTACACTTGACAAATTTGTGGATCTACACTTGGTAAATTTGTGGATCTACACTTGGCAAATTTGTGGATCTACAGTTGGCAAATTTGTGGATCTACACTTGGGAAATTTGTGGATTTACACTTGGCAAATTTGTGGATCTACACTTGGTAAATTTGTGGATCTACACTTGGGAAATTTGTGGATCTACACTTGGGAAATTTGTTGATCTACACTTGGCCAATTTGTGGATCTAAACTTTAAAAATTTGTGGATTTATACTTGGGAAATTTGTGGATTTATACTTGGGAAATTTGTGGATTTATACTTGGGAAATTTGTGGATTTATACTTGGGAAATTTGTATATTTATACTTAGGAAATTTTTGGATTTATACTTGGGAAATTTGTGGATCTACACTTGGGAAATTTGTGAATTTATACTTGGGAAATTTGTGGATTTATACTTGGGAAATTTGTGGATTTATACTTGGGAAATTTTTGAATTTGTACTTGGGAAATTTGTGAATTTATACTTGGGAAATTTGTGGATTTATACTTGGGAAATTTGTAGATTTATACTTGGGAAATTTGTGGATTTATACTTAGGAAATTTGTGGATTTATACTTAGGAAATTTGTGGATTTACACTTGACAAATTTGTGGATCTACTCTTTGCAAATTTGTGGATCTACACTTGGCAAATTTGTGGATCTACACTTGGCAAATTTGTGGATCTACACTTGGCAAATTTGTGGATCTACACTTGGCAAATTTTGTGGATTTACACTTGGGAAATTTGTGGATTTACACTTGGCAAATTTGTATATCTACACTTGTGAAATTTGTGGATCTATTCTTGGAAAATTTGGGGATATATGCTTGGAAATTTGTTGATCTACACTTGGCAAATTTGTGGATCTAAACTTGGGAAATTTGTGGATCTACACTTGGTAAATTTGTGGATCTACACTTTGCAAATTTTTGGATCTACACTTGGGAAATTTGTGGATCTACACTTGGCAAATTTGTGGATCTAAACTTTAAAAATTTGTGGATCTACACTTGTTAAATTTGTGGATTTACATTTGGCAAATTTGTGGATCTACACTTGGTAAATTTGTGGATCTACACTTGACAAATTTGTGGATCTACACTTGGTAAATTTGTGGATCTACACTTGGCAAATTTGTGGATCTACAGTTGGCAAATTTGTGGATCTACACTTGGGAAATTTGTGGATTTACACTTGGCAAATTTGTGGATCTACACTTGGTAAATTTGTGGATCTACACTTGGGAAATTTGTGGATCTACACTTGGCCAATTTGTGGATCTAAACTTTAAAAATTTGTGGATTTATACTTGGGAAATTTGTGGATTTATACTTGGGAAATTTGTGGATTTGTACTTGGGAAATTTGTGGATTTATACTTGGGAAATTTGTATATTTATACTTAGGAAATTTGTGGATTTATACTTGGGAAATTTGTGGATCTACACTTGGGAAATTTGTGAATTTATACTTAGGAAATTTGTGGATTTATACTTGGGAAATTTGTGGATTTATACTTGGGAAATTTTTGAATTTGTACTTGGGAAATTTGTGAATTTATACTTGGGAAATTTGTGGATTTATACTTGGGAAATTTGTAGATTTATACTTGGGAAATTTGTGGATTTATACTTAGGAAATTTGTGGATTTATACTTAGGAAATTTGTGGATTTACACTTGACAAATTTGTGGATCTACTCTTAGCAAATTTGTGGATCTACACTTGGCAAATTTGTGGATCTACACTTGGCAAATTTGTGGATCTACACTTGGCAAATTTGTGGATCTACACTTGGCAAATTTTGTGGATTTACACTTGGGAAATTTGTGGATTTACACTTGGCAAATTTGTATATCTACACTTGTGAAATTTGTGGATCTACACTTGGGAAATTTGTGGATCTACACTTGGGAAATTTGTGGATCTACACTTGGGAAATTTGTGAATTTATACTTGGGAAATTTGTGGATTTATACTTGGGAAATTTGTGGATTTATACTTGGGAAATTTGTGGATTTATACTTAGGAAATTTGTGGATTTATACTTAGGAAATTTGTGGATTTACACTTGACAAATTTGTGGATCTACTCTTTGCAAATTTGTGGATCTACACTTGGCAAATTTGTGGATCTACACTTGGCAAATTTGTGGATCTACACTTGGCAAATTTGTGGATCTACACTTGGCAAATTTTGTGGATTTACACTTGGGAAATTTGTGGATTTACACTTGGCAAATTTGTATATCTACACTTGTGAAATTTGTGGATCTATTCTTGGAAAATTTGGGGATATATGCTTGGAAATTTGTTGATCTACACTTGGCAAATTTGTGGATCTAAACTTGGGAAATTTGTGGATCTACACTTGGTAAATTTGTGGATCTACACTTTGCAAATTTTTGGATCTACACTTGGGAAATTTGTGGATCTACACTTGGCAAATTTGTGGATCTAAACTTTAAAAATTTGTGGATCTACACTTGTTAAATTTGTGGATTTACATTTGGCAAATTTGTGGATCTACACTTGGTAAATTTGTGGATCTACACTTGACAAATTTGTGGATCTACACTTGGTAAATTTGTGGATCTACACTTGGCAAATTTGTGGATCTACAGTTGGCAAATTTGTGGATCTACACTTGGGAAATTTGTGGATTTACACTTGGCAAATTTGTGGATCTACACTTGGTAAATTTGTGGATCTACACTTGGGAAATTTGTGGATCTACACTTGGCCAATTTGTGGATCTAAACTTTAAAAATTTGTGGATTTATACTTGGGAAATTTGTGGATTTATACTTGGGAAATTTGTGGATTTGTACTTGGGAAATTTGTGGATTTATACTTGGGAAATTTGTATATTTATACTTAGGAAATTTGTGGATTTATACTTGGGAAATTTGTGGATCTACACTTGGGAAATTTGTGAATTTATACTTAGGAAATTTGTGGATTTATACTTGGGAAATTTGTGGATTTATACTTGGGAAATTTTTGAATTTGTACTTGGGAAATTTGTGAATTTATACTTGGGAAATTTGTGGATTTATACTTGGGAAATTTGTAGATTTATACTTGGGAAATTTGTGGATTTATACTTAGGAAATTTGTGGATTTATACTTAGGAAATTTGTGGATTTACACTTGACAAATTTGTGGATCTACTCTTAGCAAATTTGTGGATCTACACTTGGCAAATTTGTGGATCTACACTTGGCAAATTTGTGGATCTACACTTGGCAAATTTGTGGATCTACACTTGGCAAATTTTGTGGATTTACACTTGGGAAATTTGTGGATTTACACTTGGCAAATTTGTATATCTACACTTGTGAAATTTGTGGATCTACACTTGGGAAATTTGTGGATCTACACTTGGGAAATTTGTGGATCTACACTTGGGAAATTTGTGAATTTATACTTGGGAAATTTGTGGATTTATACTTGGGAAATTTGTGGATTTATACTTGGGAAATTTGTGGATTTATACTTAGGAAATTTGTGGATTTATACTTAGGAAATTTGTGGATTTACACTTGACAAATTTGTGGATCTACTCTTTGCAAATTTGTGGATCTACACTTGGCAAATTTGTGGATCTACACTTGGCAAATTTGTGGATCTACACTTGGCAAATTTGTGGATCTACACTTGGCAAATTTTGTGGATTTACACTTGGGAAATTTGTGGATTTACACTTGGCAAATTTGTATATATACACTTCTGAAATTTGTGGATCTACACTTGGGAAATTTGTGGATCTACACTTGGGAAATTTGTGGATCTACACTTGGGAAATTTGTGAATTTATACTTGGGAAATTTGTGGATTAATACTTGGGAAATTTGTGGATTTATACTGGGGAAATTTGTGGATTTATACTTGGGAAATTTGTGGATTTATACTTAGGAAATTTGTGGATTTACACTTGGCAAATTTGTGGATCTACACTTGGTAAATTTGTGGATCTACACTTGGCAAATTTGTGGATCTACACTCGGCAAATTTGTGGATCTACACTTGGCAAATTTATGGATCTACACTTGGCAAATTTTGTGGATCTACACTTCGGAAATTTGTGGATCTACACTTGGGAAATTTGTGGATCTACATTTGGGAAATTTGTGGATCTACACTTGATAAATTTGTGGATCTACACTTGGCAAATTTGTGGATCTACACTTGGCAAATTTATGGATCTACACTTGGCAAATTTTGTAGATCTACACTTCGGAAATTTGTGGATCTATACTTGGGAAATTTGTGGATCTACACTTGGGAAATTTGTTTATCTACACTTGGGAAATTTGTGGATCTACACTTGTGAAATTTGTGGAGCTACACTTGGGAAATTTGTGGATCTACACTTGGGAAATTTGTGGATCTACACTTGGGAAATTTGTGGATCTACACTTGGGAAATTTGTGGATCTACACTTGGGAAATTTGTGGATCTACACTTGGGAAATTTGTGAATTTATGCTTGGGAAATTTGTGGATTTATACTTGGGAAATTTGTGGATTTATACTTGGGAAATTTGTGGATCTATACTGGGGAAATTTGTGGATTTATACTTGGGAAATTTGTGGATTTACACTTGGCAAATTTGTGGATCTACACTTGGTAAATTTGTGGATCTACACTTGGCAAATTTGTGGATCTACACTTGGCAAATTTGTGGATCTACACTTGGCAAATTTTGTGGATCTACACTTCGGAAATTTTTGGATCTACACTTGTGAAATTTGTGGATCTACACTTGGGAAATTTGTGGATCTACACTTGGGAAATTTGTGGATCTACACTTGACAAATTTGTGGATCTACACTTGGCAAATTTGTGGATCTACACTTGGCAAATTTATGGATCTACACTTGGCAAATTTTGTGGATCTACACTTCGGAAATTTGTGGATCTACACTTGGGAAATTTGTGGATCTACACTTGGGAAATTTGTGAATTTATGCTTGGGAAATTTGTGGATTTATATTTGGGAAATTTGTGGATTTATACTTGGGAAATTTGTTTATTTATACTTGGGAAATTTGTGGATTTATACTTAGGAAATTTGTGGATTTTCACTTGGCAAATTTGTAGATTTATACTTGGGAAATTTGTGGATTTATTATTGGGAAATTTGTGGATTTATACTTAGAAAATTTGTGGATTTACACTTGGCAAATTTGTGGATCTACACTTGGTAAATTTGTGGATCTACACTTGGCAAATTTGTGGATCCACACTTGGCAAATTTGTGGATCTACACTTGGCAAATTTGTGGATCTACACTTGGCAAATTTTGTGGATCTACACTTGGGAAAATTGTGGATTTACACTTGGCAAATTTGTGGATCTACACTTGTGAAATTTGTGGATCTACACTTGGGAAATTTGTGGATCTACACTTGGGAAATTTGTGGATCTACACTTGGGAAATTTGTGGATCTACACTTGGGAAATTTGTGAATTTATGCTTGGGAAATTTGTGGATTTATACTTGGGAAATTTGTGGATTTATACTTGGGAAATTTGTGGATCTATACTGGGGAAATTTGTGGATTTATACTTGGGAAATTTGTGGATTTACACTTGGCAAATTTGTGGATCTACACTTGGTAAATTTGTGGATCTACACTTGGCAAATTTGTGGATCTACACTTGGCAAATTTGTGGATCTACACTTGGCAAATTTTGTGGATCTACACTTCGGAAATTTGTGGATCTACACTTGGGAAATTTGTGGATCCACACTTGGGAAATTTGTGGATCTACACTTGGGAAATTTGTGGATCTACACTTGACAAATTTGTGGATCTACACTTGGCAAATTTGTGGATCTACACTTGGCAAATTTATGGATCTACACTTGGCAAATTTTGTGGATCTACACTTCGGAAATTTGTGGATCTACACTTGGGAAATTTGTGGATCTACACTTGGGATATTTGTTTATCTACACTTGGGAAATTTGTGGATCTACACTTGTGAAATTTGTCGATATACACTTGTGAAAATTGTGGAGCTATACTTGGGAAATTTGTGGATCTACACTTGGGAAATTTGTGGATCTACACTTGGGAAATTTGTGGATCTACACTTGGGAAATTTGTGGATCTACACTTGGGAAATTTGTGGATCTACACTTGGAAAATTTGTGGAAATACACTTGGGAAATATGTGGATCTACACTTGGGAAATTTGTGGATCTACACTTGGAAAATTTGTGGATCTACATTTGGGAAATTTGTTGATCTACACTTGGGAAATTTGTGGTTCTACACTTGGGAAATTTGTGTATCTACACTTGGGAAATTTGTGGATTTATACTTGGGAAATTTGTGGATTTATACTTCGGAAATTTGTGGATTTATACTTGGAAAATTTGTGGATTTATAATTGGGAATTTGTGGATTTATACTTGGGAAATTTGTGGGTCTAGACTTGGGAAATTTGTGGGTATAGACTTGGGACATTTGTGGATCTAGACTTGGGACATTTGTGGATCTACACTTGTGAAATTTGTGGATCTACACTTGGTAAATTTGTGGATCTACTCTTGGCAAATTTGTGGATCTACACTTGGCAAATTTGTGGATCTACACTTGGCAAATTTGTGGATCTACACTTGGCAAATTTGTGGATCTACACTTGGCAAATTTTGTGGATCTACACTTGGGAAATTTGTGGATTTACACTTGGCAAATTTGTGGATCTACACTTGTGAAATTTGTGGATCTACACTTGGGAAATTTGTGGATCTACACTTGGCAAATTTGTGGATCTACACTTGGGAAATTTGTGGATCTACACTTGGGAAATTTGTTTATCTACACTTGGGAAATTTGTGGATCTACACTTGTGAAATTTGTCGATATACACTTGTGAAATTTGTGGAGCTATACTTGGGAAATTTGTGGATCTACACTTGGGAAATTTGTGGATCTACACTTGGGAAATTTGTGGATCTACACTTGGAAAATTTGTGGATATACACTTGGGAAATATGTGGATCTACACTTGGGAAATTTGTGGATCTACACTTGGGAAATTTGTTGATCTACACTTGGGAAATTTGTGTATCTACACTTGGGAAATTTGTGGATTTATACTTGGGAAATTTGTGGATTTATACTTCGGAAATTTGTGGATTTATACTTGGAAAATGTGTGGATTTATAATTGGGAAATTTGTGGATTTATACTTGGAAAATTTGTGGGTCTAGACTTGGGAAATTTGTGGGTATAGACTTGGGACATTTGTGGATCTAGACTTGGGACATTTGTGGATCTACACTTGTGAAATTTGTGGATCTACACTTGGTAAATTTGTGGATCTACACTTGGGAAATTTGTGGATCTACTCTTGGCAAATTTGTGGATCTACACTTGGCAAATTTGTGGATCTACACTTGGCAAATTTGTGGATCTACACTTGGCAAATTTTGTGGATCTACACTTGGGAAATTTGTGGATTTACACTTGGCAAATTTGTGGATCTACACTTGTGAAATTTGTGGATCTACACTTGGTAAATTTGTGGATCTACACTTGGCAAATTTGTGGATCTACACTTGGCAAATTTGTGGATCTACACTTGGCAAATTTATGGATCTACACTTGGCAAATTTTGTGGATCTACACTTGGGAAATTTGTGGATCTACACTTGGGAAATTTGTGGATCTACACTTGACAAATTTGTGGATCTACACTTGGCAAATTTGTGGATCTACACTTGGCAAATTTATGGATCTACACTTGGCAAATTTTGTGGATCTACACTTCGGAAATTTGTGGATCTACACTTGGGAAATTTGTTTATCTACACTTGGGAAATTTGTGGATCTACACTTGTGAAATTTGTCGATATACACTTGTGAAAATTGTGGAGCTATACTTGGGAAATTTGTGGATCTACACTTGGGAAATTTGTGGATCTACACTTGGGAAATTTGTGGATCTACACTTGGGAAATTTGTGGATCTACACTTGGAAAATTTGTGGATATACACTTGGGAAATATGTGGATCTACACTTGGGAAATTTGTGGATCTACACTTGGAAAATTTGTGGATCTACATTTGGGAAATTTGTTGATCTACACTTGGGAAATTTGTGGTTCTACACTTGGGAAATTTGTGTATCTACACTTGGGAAATTTGTGGATTTATACTTGGGAAATTTGTGGATTTATACTTCGGAAATTTGTGGATTTATACTTGGAAAATTTGTGGATTTATAATTGGGAAATTTGTGGATTTATACTTGGGAAATTTGTGGGTCTAGACTTGGGAAATTTGTGGGTATAGACTTGGGACATTTGTGGATCTAGACTTGGGACATTTGTGGATCTACACTTGTGAAATTTGTGGATCTACACTTGGTAAATTTGTGGATCTACACTTGGGAAATTTGTGGATCTACTCTTGGCAAATTTGTGGATCTACACTTGGCAAATTTGTGGATCTACACTTGGCAAATTTGTGGATCTACACTTGGCAAATTTTGTGGATCTACACTTGGGAAATTTGTGGATTTACACTTGGCAAATTTGTGGATCAACACTTGTGAAATTTGTGGATCTACACTTGGGAAATTTGTGGATCTACACTTGGCAAATTTGTGGATCTACACTTGGGAAATTTGTGGATCTACACTTGGGAAATTTGTTTATCTACACTTGGGAAATTTGTGGATCTACACTTGTGAAATTTGTCGATATACACTTGTGAAATTTGTGGAGCTATACTTGGGAAATTTGTGGATCTACACTTGGGAAATTTGTGGATCTACACTTGGGAAATTTGTGGATCTACACTTGGGAAATTTGTGGATCTACACTTGGAAAATTTGTGGATATACACTTGGGAAATATGTGGATCTACACTTGGGAAATTTGTGGATCTACACTTGGAAAATTTGTTGATCTACACTTGGGAAATTTGTGGTTCTACACTTGGGAAATTTGTGTATCTACACTTGGGAAATTTGTGGATTTATACTTGGGAAATTTGTGGATTTATACTTCGGAAATTTGTGGATTTATACTTGGAAAAGGTGTGGATTTATAATTGGGAAATTTGTGGATCTATACTTGGGAAATTTGTGGGTCTAGACTTGGGAAATTTGTGGATTTATAATTGGGAAATTTGTGGATTTATACTTGGGAAATTTGTGGATCTACACTTGGCAAATTTGTTGATCTACACTTGGCAAATTTATGGATCTACACTTGGGAAATTTGTGGATCTACACTTGGGAAATTTGTGGATCTACACTTGACAAATTTGTGGATCTACACTTGGCAAATTTGTGGATCTACACTTGGCAAATTTATGGATCTACACTTGGCAAATTTTGTGGATCTACACTTCGGAAATTTGTGGATCTACACTTGGGAAATTTGTTTATCTACACTTGGGAAATTTGTGGATCTACACTTGTGAAATTTGTCGATATACACTTGTGAAAATTGTGGAGCTATACTTGGGAAATTTGTGGATCTACACTTGGGAAATTTGTGGATCTACACTTGGGAAATTTGTGGATCTACACTTGGGAAATTTGTGGATCTACACTTGGGAAATTTGTGGATCTACACTTGGAAAATTTGTGGATATACACTTGGGAAATATGTGGATCTACACTTGGGAAATTTGTGGATCTACACTTGGAAAATTTGTGGATCTACATTTGGGAAATTTGTTGATCTACACTTGGGAAATTTGTGGTTCTACACTTGGGAAATTTGTGTATCTACACTTGGGAAATTTGTGGATTTATACTTGGGAAATTTGTGGATTTATACTTCGGAAATTTGTGGATTTATACTTGGAAAATTTGTGGATTTATAATTGGGAAATTTGTGGATTTATACTTGGGAAATTTGTGGGTCTAGACTTGGGAAATTTGTGGGTATAGACTTGGGACATTTGTGGATCTAGACTTGGGACATTTGTGGATCTACACTTGTGAAATTTGTGGATCTACACTTGGTAAATTTGTGGATCTACACTTGGGAAATTTGTGGATCTACTCTTGGCAAATTTGTGGATCTACACTTGGCAAATTTGTGGATCTACACTTGGCAAATTTGTGGATCTACACTTGGCAAATTTTGTGGATCTACACTTGGGAAATTTGTGGATTTACACTTGGCAAATTTGTGGATCAACACTTGTGAAATTTGTGGATCTACACTTGGGAAATTTGTGGATCTACACTTGGCAAATTTGTGGATCTACACTTGGGAAATTTGTGGATCTACACTTGGGAAATTTGTTTATCTACACTTGGGAAATTTGTGGATCTACACTTGTGAAATTTGTCGATATACACTTGTGAAATTTGTGGAGCTATACTTGGGAAATTTGTGGATCTACACTTGGGAAATTTGTGGATCTACACTTGGGAAATTTGTGGATCTACACTTGGGAAATTTGTGGATCTACACTTGGAAAATTTGTGGATATACACTTGGGAAATATGTGGATCTACACTTGGGAAATTTGTGGATCTACACTTGGAAAATTTGTTGATCTACACTTGGGAAATTTGTGGTTCTACACTTGGGAAATTTGTGTATCTACACTTGGGAAATTTGTGGATTTATACTTGGGAAATTTGTGGATTTATACTTCGGAAATTTGTGGATTTATACTTGGAAAAGGTGTGGATTTATAATTGGGAAATTTGTGGATCTATTCTTGGGAAATTTGTGGGTCTAGACTTGGGAAATTTGTGGATTTATAATTGGGAAATTTGTGGATTTATACTTGGGAAATTTGTGGGTCTAGACTTGGGAAATTTGTGGGTATAGACTTGGGACATTTGTGGATCTAGACTTGGGACATTTGTGGATCTACACTTGTGAAATTTGTGGATCTACACTTGGTAAATTTGTGGATCTACACTTGGGAAATTTGTGGATCTACTCTTGGCAAATTTGTGGATCTACACTTGGCAAATTTGTGGATCTACACTTGGCAAATTTGTGGATCTACACTTGGCAAATTTTGTGGATCTACACTTGGGAAATTTGTGGATTTACACTTGGCAAATTTGTGGATCTACACTTGTGAAATTTGTGGATCTACACTTGGTAAATTTGTGGATCTACACTTGGCAAATTTGTGGATCTACACTTGGCAAATTTTGTGGATCTACACTTCGGAAATTTGTGGATCTACACTTGGGAAATTTGTGGATCTACACTTGGGAAATTTGTGGATCTACACTTGGGAAATTTGTGGATCTACACTTGGGAAATTTGTGGATCTACACTTGACAAATTTGTGGATCTACATTTGGCAAATTTGTGGATCTACACTTGGCAAATTTATGGATCTACACTTGGCAAATTTTGTGGATCTACACTTGGGAAATTTGTGGATCTACTCTTGGGAAATTTGTGGATCTACACTTGGGAAATTTGTGGATTTACACTTGGCAAATTTGTGGATCAACACTTGTGAAATTTGTGGATCTACACTTGGGAAATTTGTGGATCTACACTTGGCAAATTTGTGGATCTACACTTGGGAAATTTGTGGATCTACACTTGGGAAATTTGTTTATCTACACTTGGGAAATTTGTGGATCTACACTTGTGAAATTTGTCGATATACACTTGTGAAATTTGTGGAGCTATACTTGGGAAATTTGTGGATCTACACTTGGGAAATTTGTGGATCTACACTTGGGAAATTTGTGGATCTACACTTGGAAAATTTGTGGATATACACTTGGGAAATATGTGGATCTACACTTGGGTAATTTGTGGATCTACACTTGGGAAATTTGTTGATCTACACTTGGGAAATTTGTGGTTCTACACTTGGGAAATTTGTGTATCTACACTTGGAAAATGTGTGGATTTATAATTGGGAAATTTGTGGATCTATACTTGGGAAATTTGTGGGTCTAGACTTGGGAAATTTGTGGATTTATAATTGGGAAATTTGTGGATTTATACTTGGGAAATTTGTGGGTCTAGACTTGGGAAATTTGTGGGTATAGACTTGGGACATTTGTGGATCTAGACTTGGGACATTTGTGGATCTACACTTGTGAAATTTGTGGATCTACACTTGGTAATTTTGTGGATCTACACTTGGGAAATTTGTGGATCTACTCTTGGCAAATTTGTGGATCTACACTTGGCAAATTTGTGGATCTACACTTGGCAAATTTGTGGATCTACACTTGGCAAATTTTGTGGATCTACACTTGGGAAATTTGTGGATTTACACTTGGCAAATTTGTGGATCTACACTTGTGAAATTTGTGGATCTACACTTGGTAAATTTGTGGATCTACACTTGGCAAATTTGTGGATCTACACTTGGCAAATTTTGTGGATCTACACTTCGGAAATTTGTGGATCTACACTTGGGAAATTTGTGGATCTACACTTGGGAAATTTGTGGATCTACACTTGACAAATTTGTGGATCTACATTTGGCAAATTTGTGGATCTACACTTGGCAAATTTATGGATCTACACTTGGCAAATTTTGTGGATCTACACTTCGGAAATTTGTTGATCTACACTTGGGAAATTTGTGGATCTACACTTGGGAAATTTGTTTATCTACACTTGGGAAATTTGTGGATCTACACTTGTGAAATTTGTCGATATACACTTGTGAAAATTGTGGAGCTATACTTGGGAAATTTGTGGATCTACACTTGGGAAATTTGTGGATCTACACTTGGGAAATTTGTGGATCTACACTTGGGAAATTTGTGGATCTACACTTGGAAAATTTGTGGATATACACTTGGGAAATATGTGGATCTACACTTGGGAAATTTGTGGATCTACACTTGGAAAATTTGTGGATCTACATTTGGGAAATTTGTTGATCTACACTTGGGAAATTTGTGGTTCTACACTTGGGAAATTTGTGTATCTACACTTGGGAAATATGTGGATTTATACTTGGGAAATTTGTGGATTTATACTTCGGAAATTTGTGGATTTATACTTGGAAAATTTGTGGATTTATACTTGGGAAATTTGTGGATTTATACTTTGGAAATTTGTGGGTCTAGACTTGGGAAATTTGTGGGTATAGACTTGGGACATTTGTGGATCTACACTTGGAAAATTTGTGGATCTACATTTGGGAAATTTGTGGATCTACTCTTGGCAAATTTGTGGATCTACACTTGGCAAATTTGTGGATCTACACTTGGCAAATTTTGTGGATCTACACTTGGGAAATTTGTGGATTTACACTTGGCAAATTTGTGGATCTACACTTGTGAAATTTGTGGATCTACACTTGGGAAATTTGTGGATCTACACTTGGGAAATTTGTGGATCTACACTTGGCAAATTTGTGGATCTACACTTGGGAAATTTGTTTATCTACACTTGGGAAATTTGTGGATCTACACTTGTGAAATTTGTCGATATACACTTGTGAAATTTGTGGAGCTATACTTGGGAAATTTGTGGATCTACACTTGGGAAATTTGTGGATCTACACTTGGGAAATTTGTGGATCTACACTTGGGAAATTTGTGGATCTACACTTGGAAAATTTGTGGATATACACTTGGGAAATATGTGGATCTACACTTGGGAAATTTGTGGATCTACACTTGGGAAATTTGTTGATCTACACTTGGGAAATTTGTGGATCTACACTTGGGAAATTTGTGGATCTACACTTGAAAAATTTGTGGATATACACTTGGGAAATATGTGGATCTACACTTGGGAAATTTGTGGATCTACACTTGGAAAATTTGTGGATCTACATTTGGGAAATTTGTTGATCTACACTTGGGAAATTTGTGGTTCTACACTTGGGAAATTTGTGTATCTACACTTGGGAAATTTGTGGATTTATACTTGGGAAATTTGTGGATTTATACTTCGGAAATTTGTGGATTTATACTTGGAAAATTTGTGGATTTATAATTGGGAAATTTGTGGATTTATACTTGGGAAATTTGTGGGTCTAGACTTGGGAAATTTGTGGGTATAGACTTGGGACATTTGTGGATCTAGACTTGGGACATTTGTGGATCTACACTTGGTAAATTTGTGGATCTACACTTGGGAAATTTGTGGATCTACTCTTGGCAAATTTGTGGATCTACACTTGGCAAATTTGTGGATCTACACTTGGCAAATTTGTGGATCTACATTTGGCAAATTTTGTGGATCTACACTTGGGAAATTTGTGGATTTACACTTGGCAAATTTGTGGATCTACACTTGGGAAATTTGTCGATATACACTTGTGAAATTTGTGGAGCTATACTTGGGAAATTTGTGGTACTACACTTGGGAAATTTGTGGATCTACACTTGGGAAATTTGTGGATCTACACTTGGGAAATTTGTGGATCTACACTTGGAAAATTTGTGGATATACACTTGGGAAATATGTGGATCTACACTTGGGAAATTTGTGGATCTACACTTGGGAAATTTGTTGATCTACACTTGGGAAATTTGTGGATCTACACTTGGGAAATTTGTGGATCTACACTTGAAAAATTTGTGGATATACACTTGGGAAATATGTGGATCTACACTTGGGAAATTTGTGGATCTACACTTGGAAAATTTGTGGATCTACATTTGGGAAATTTGTTGATCTACACTTGGGAAATTTGTGGTTCTACACTTGGGAAATTTGTGTATCTACACTTGGGAAATTTGTGGATTTATACTTGGGAAATTTGTGGATTTATACTTCGGAAATTTGTGGATTTATACTTGGAAAATTTGTGGATTTATAATTGGGAAATTTGTGGATTTATACTTGGGAAATTTGTGGGTCTAGACTTGGGAAATTTGTGGGTATAGACTTGGGACATTTGTGGATCTAGACTTGGGACATTTGTGGATCTACACTTGTGAAATTTGTGGATCTACACTTGGTAAATTTGTGGATCTACACTTGGGAAATTTGTGGATCTACTCTTGGCAAATTTGTGGATCTACACTTGGCAAATTTGTGGATCTACACTTGGCAAATTTGTGGATCTACATTTGGCAAATTTTGTGGATCTACACTTGGGAAATTTGTGGATTTACACTTGGCAAATTTGTGGATCTACACTTGAGAAATTTGTGGATCTACACTTGGGAAATTTGTGGATCTACACTTGTCAAATTTGTGGATCTACACTTGGGAAATTTGGGGATCTACACTTGGGAAATTTGTTTATCTACACTTGGGAAATTTGTGGATCTACACTTGTGAAATTTGTCGATATACACTTGTGAAATTTGTGGAGCTATACTTGGGAAATTTGTGGATCTACACTTGGGAAATTTGTGGATCTACACTTGGGAAATTTGTGGATCTACACTTGGGAAATTTGTGGATCTACACTTGGAAAATTTGTGGATATACACTTGGGAAATATGTGGATCTACACTTGGGAAATTTGTGGATCTACACTTGGGAAATTTGTTGATCTACACTTGGGAAATTTGTGGTTCTACACTTGGGAAATTTGTGTATCTACACTTGGGAAATTTGTGGATTTATACTTGGGAAATTTGTGGATTTATACTTCGGAAATTTGTGGATTTATACTTAGAAAATGTGTGGATTTATAATTGGGAAATTTGTGGATTTATACTTGGGAAATTTGTGGGTCTAGACTTGGGAAATTTGTGGGTATAGACTTGGGACATTTGTGGATCTAGACTTGGGACATTTGTGGATCTACACTTGGTAAATTTGTGGATCTACACTTGGGAAATTTGTGGATCTACTCTTGGCAAATTTGTGGATCTACACTTGGCAAATTTGTGGATCTACACTTGGCAAATTTGTGGATCTACACTTGGCAAATTTTGTGGATCTACACTTGGGAAATTTGTGGATTTACACTTGGCAAATTTGTGGATCTACACTTGTGAAATTTGTGGATCTACACTTGGGAAATTTGTGGATCTACACTTGGCAAATTTGTGGATCTACACTTGGGAAATTTGTGAATTTATACTTGGGAAATTTGTGGATTTATACTTGGGAAATTTGTGGATTTATACTGGGGAAATTTGTGGATTTATACTTGGGAAATTTGTGGAATTATACTTAGGAAATTTGTGGATTTATACTTGGGACATTTGTGGATCTAGACTTGGGACATTTGTGGATCTAGACTTGGGACATTTTTGAATTTATACTTGGGAAATTTGTGAATTTATACTTGGGAAATTTGTGGATTTATACTTGGGAAATTTGTGGATTTATACTTCGGAAATTTGTGGATTTATACTTGGAAAATATGTGGATTTATAATTGGGAAATTTGTGGATCTATACTTGGGAAATTTGTGGGTCTAGACTTGGGAAATTTGTGGATTTATAATTGGGAAATTTGTGGATTTATACTTGGGAAATTTGTGGGTCTAGACTTGGGAAATTTGTGGGTATAGACTTGGGACATTTGTGGATCTAGACTTGGGACATTTGTGGATCTACACTTGTGAAATTTGTGGATCTACACTTGGTAAATTTGTGGATCTACACTTGGGAAATTTGTGGATCTACTCTTGGCAAATTTGTGGATCTACACTTGGCAAATTTGTGGATCTACACTTGGCAAATTTGTGGATCTACACTTGGCAAATTTTGTGGATCTACACTTGGGAAATTTGTGGATTTACACTTGGCAAATTTGTGGATCTACTCTTGTGAAATTTGTGGATCTACACTTGGTAAATTTGTGGATCTACACTTGGCAAATTTGTGGATCTACACTTGGCAAATTTTGTGGATCTACACTTCGGAAATTTGTGGATCTACACTTGGGAAATTTGTGGATCTACACTTGGGAAATTTGTGGATCTACACTTGGGAAATTTGTGGATCTACACTTGACAAATTTGTGGATCTACATTTGGCAAATTTGTGGATCTACACTTGGCAAATTTATGGATCTACACTTGGCAAATTTTGTGGATCTACACTTCGGAAATTTGTGGATCTACACTTGGGAAATTTGTGGATCTACACTTGGGAAATTTGCTTATCTACACTTGGGAAATTTGTGGATCTACACTTGTGAAATTTGTCGATATACACTTGTGAAAATTGTGGAGCTATACTTGGGAAATTTGTGGATCTACACTTGGGAAATTTGTGGATCTACACTTGGGAAATTTGTGGATCTACACATGGGAAATTTGTGGATCTACACTTGGAAAATTTGTGGATATACACTTGGGAAATATGTGGATCTACACTTGGGAAATTTGTGGATCTACACTTGGAAAATTTGTGGATCTACATTTGGGAAATTTGTTGATCTACACTTGGGAAATTTGTGGTTCTACACTTGGGAAATTTGTGTATCTACACTTGGGAAATATGTGGATTTATACTTGGGAAATTTGTGGATTTATACTTCGGAAATTTGTGGATTTATACTTGGAAAATTTGTGGATTTATAATTGGGAAATTTGTGGATTTATACTTGGGAAATTTGTGGGTCTAGACTTGGGAAATTTGTGGGTATAGACTTGGGACATTTGTGAATCTAGACTTGGGACATTTGTGGATCTACACTTGTGAAATTTGTGGATCTACACTTGGTAAATTTGTGGATCTACACTTGGGAAATTTGTGGATCTACTCTTGGCAAATTTGTGGATCTACACTTGGCAAATTTGTGGATCTACACTTGGCAAATTTGTGGATCTACACTTGGCAAATTTTGTGGATCTACACTTGGGAAATTTGTGGATTTACACTTGGCAAATTTGTGGATCTACACTTGTGAAATTTGTGGATCTACACTTGGGAAATTTGTGGATCTACACTTGGCAAATTTGTGGATCTACACTTGGGAAATTTGTGGATCTACACTTGGGAAATTTGTTTATCTACACTTGGGAAATTTGTGGATCTACACTTGTGAAATTTGTCGATATACACTTGTGAAATTTGTGGAGCTATACTTGGGAAATTTGTGGATCTACACTTGGGAAATTTGTGGATCTACACTTGGGAAATTTGTGGATCTACACTTGGGAAATTTGTGGATCTACACTTGGAAAATTTGTGGATATACACTTGGGAAATATGTGGATCTACACTTGGGAAATTTGTGGATCTACACTTGGGAAATTTGTTGATCTACACTTGGGAAATTTGTGGATCTACACTTGGGAAATTTGTGGATCTACACTTGAAAAATTTGTGGATATACACTTGGGAAATATGTGGATCTACACTTGGGAAATTTGTGGATCTACACTTGGAAAATTTGTGGATCTACATTTGGGAAATTTGTTGATCTACACTTGGGAAATTTGTGGTTCTACACTTGGGAAATTTGTGTATCTACACTTGGGAAATTTGTGGATTTATACTTGGGAAATTTGTGGATTTATACTTCGGAAATTTGTGGATTTATACTTGGAAAATTTGTGGATTTATAATTGGGAAATTTGTGGATTTATACTTGGGAAATTTGTGGGTCTAGACTTGGGAAATTTGTGGGTATAGACTTGGGACATTTGTGGATCTAGACTTGGGACATTTGTGGATCTACACTTGTGAAATTTGTGGATCTACACTTGGTAAATTTGTGGATCTACACTTGGGAAATTTGTGGATCTACTCTTGGCAAATTTGTGGATCTACACTTGGCAAATTTGTGGATCTACACTTGGCAAATTTGTGGATCTACACTTGGCAAATTTTGTGGATCTCCACTTGGGAAATTTGTGGATTTACACTTGGCAAATTTGTGGATCTACACTTGTGAAATTTGTGGATCTACACTTGGGAAATTTGTGGATCTACACTTGGCAAATTTGTGGATCTACACTTGGGAAATTTGGGGATCTACACTTGGGAAATTTGTTTATCTACACTTGGGAAATTTGTGGATCTACACTTGTGAAATTTGTCGATATACACTTGTGAAATTTGTGGAGCTATACTTGGGAAATTTGTGGATCTACACTTGGGAAATTTGTGGATCTACACTTGGGAAATTTGTGGATCTACACTTGGGAAATTTGTGGATCTACACTTGGAAAATTTGTGGATATACACTTGGGAAATATGTGGATCTACACTTGGGAAATTTGTGGATCTACACTTGGGAAATTTGTTGATCTACACTTGGGAAATTTGTGGTTCTACACTTGGGAAATTTGTGTATCTACACTTGGGAAATTTGTGGATTTATACTTGGGAAATTTGTGGATTTATACTTCGGAAATTTGTGGATTTATACTTAGAAAATGTGTGGATTTATAATTGGGAAATTTGTGGATTTATACTTGGGAAATTTGTGGGTCTAGACTTGGGAAATTTGTGGGTATAGACTTGGGACATTTGTGGATCTAGACTTGGGACATTTGTGGATCTACACTTGGTAAATTTGTGGATCTACACTTGGGAAATTTGTGGATCTACTCTTGGCAAATTTGTGGATCTACACTTGGCAAATTTTTGGATCTACACTTGGCAAATTTGTGGATCTACACTTGGCAAATTTTGTGGATCTACACTTGGGAAATTTGTGGATTTACACTTGGCAAATTTGTGGATCTACACTTGTGAAATTTGTGGATCTACACTTGGGAAATTTGTGGATCTACACTTGGCAAATTTGTGGATCTACACTTGGGAAATTTGTGAATTTATACTTGGGAAATTTGTGGATTTATACTTGGGAAATTTGTGGATTTATACTGGGGAAATTTGTGGATTTATACTTGGGAAATTTGTGGAATTATACTTAGGAAATTTGTGGATTTATACTTGGGACATTTGTGGATCTAGACTTGGGACATTTGTGGATCTAGACTTGGGACATTTTTGAATTTATACTTGGGAAATTTGTGAATTTATACTTGGGAAATTTGTGGATTTATACTTGGGAAATTTGTGGATTTATACTTGGGAAATTTGTGGATTTATACTTGGGAAATTTGTGGATTTATAATTGGGAAATTTGTGGATTTATACTTGGGAAATTTGTGGGTCTAGACTTGGGAAATTTGTGGGTATAGACTTGGGACATTTGTGGATCTAGACTTGGGACATTTGTGGATCTACACTTGTGAAATTTGTGGATCTACACTTGGTAAATTTGTGGATCTACACTTGGGAAATTTGTGGATCTACTCTTGGCAAATTTGTGGATCTACACTTGGCAAATTTGTGGATCTACACTTGGCAAATTTGTGGATCTACACTTGGCAAATTTTGTGGATCTACACTTGGGAAATTTGTGGATTTACACTTGGCAAATTTGTGGATCTACACTTGTGAAATTTGTGGATCTACACTTGGGAAATTTGTGGATCTACACTTGGCAAATTTGTGGATCTACACTTGGGAAATTTGTGGATCTACACTTGGGAAATTTGTTTATCTACACTTGGGAAATTTGTGGATCTACACTTGTGAAATTTGTCGATATACACTTGTGAAATTTGTGGAGCTATACTTGGGAAATTTGTGGATCTACACTTGGGAAATTTGTGGATCTACACTTGGGAAATTTGTGGATCTACACTTGGGAAATTTGTGGATCTACACTTGGAAAATTTGTGGATATACACTTGGGAAATATGTGGATCTACACTTGGGAAATTTGTGGATCTACACTTGGGAAATTTGTTGATCTACACTTGGGAAATTTGTGGATCTACACTTGGGAAATTTGTGGATCTACACTTGAAAAATTTGTGGATATACACTTGGGAAATATGTGGATCTACACTTGGGAAATTTGTGGATCTACACTTGGAAAATTTGTGGATCTACATTTGGGAAATTTGTTGATCTACACTTGGGAAATTTGTGGTTCTACACTTGGGAAATTTGTGTATCTACACTTGGGAAATTTGTGGATTTATACTTGGGAAATTTGTGGATTTATACTTCGGAAATTTGTGGATTTATACTTGGAAAATTTGTGGATTTATAATTGGGAAATTTGTGGATTTATACTTGGGAAATTTGTGGGTCTAGACTTGGGAAATTTGTGGGTATAGACTTGGGACATTTGTGGATCTAGACTTGGGACATTTGTGGATCTACACTTGTGAAATTTGTGGATCTACACTTGGTAAATTTGTGGATCTACACTTGGGAAATTTGTGGATCTACTCTTGGCAAATTTGTGGATCTACACTTGGCAAATTTGTGGATCTACACTTGGCAAATTTGTGGATCTACACTTGGCAAATTTTGTGGATCTACACTTGGGAAATTTGTGGATTTACACTTGTGAAATTTGTGGATCTACACTTGGGAAATTTGTGGATCTACACTTGGGAAATTTGGGGATCTACACTTGGGAAATTTGTTTATCTACACTTGGGAAATTTGTGGATCTACACTTGTGAAATTTGTCGATATACACTTGTGAAATTTGTGGAGCTATACTTGGGAAATTTGTGGATCTACACTTGGGAAATTTGTGGATCTACACTTGGGAAATTTGTGGATCTACACTTGGGAAATTTGTGGATCTACACTTGGAAAATTTGTGGATATACACTTGGGAAATATGTGGATCTACACTTGGGAAATTTGTGGATCTACACTTGGGAAATTTGTTGATCTACACTTGGGAAATTTGTGGTTCTACACTTGGGAAATTTGTGTATCTACACTTGGGAAATTTGTGGATTTATACTTGGGAAATTTGTGGATTTATACTTCGGAAATTTGTGGATTTATACTTAGAAAATGTGTGGATTTATAATTGGGAAATTTGTGGATTTATACTTGGGAAATTTGTGGGTCTAGACTTGGGAAATTTGTGGGTATAGACTTGGGACATTTGTGGATCTAGACTTGGGACATTTGTGGATCTACACTTGGTAAATTTGTGGATCTACACTTGGGAAATTTGTGGATCTACTCTTGGCAAATTTGTGGATCTACACTTGGCAAATTTTTGGATCTACACTTGGCAAATTTGTGGATCTACACTTGGCAAATTTTGTGGATCTACACTTGGGAAATTTGTGGATTTACACTTGGCAAATTTGTGGATCTACACTTGTGAAATTTGTGGATCTACACTTGGGAAATTTGTGGATCTACACTTGGCAAATTTGTGGATCTACACTTGGGAAATTTGTGAATTTATACTTGGGAAATTTGTGGATTTATACTTGGGAAATTTGTGGATTTATACTGGGGAAATTTGTGGATTTATACTTGGGAAATTTGTGGAATTATACTTAGGAAATTTGTGGATTTATACTTGGGACATTTGTGGATCTAGACTTGGGACATTTGTGGATCTAGACTTGGGACATTTTTGAATTTATACTTGGGAAATTTGTGAATTTATACTTGGGAAATTAATGGATTTATACTTGGGAAATTTGTGGATTTATACTTGGGAAATTTGTGGATTTATACTTGGGAAATTTGTGGATTTATACTTGGGAAATTTGTGGATTTATACTTAGGAAATTTGTGGATTTACACTTGACAAATTTGTGGATCTACACTTTGCAAAGTTGTGGATCTACACTTGGTAAATTTGTGGATCTACACTTGGCAAATTTGTGAATCTACACTTGGCAAATTTGTGGATCTACACTTGGCAAATTTTGTGGATCTACACTTGGGAAATTTGTGGATTTACACTTGGGAAATTTGTGGATCTACACTTGGGAAATTTGTGGATCTACACTTGGGAAATTTGTGGATCTACACTTGGGAAATTTGTGAATTTATACTTGGTAAATTTGTGGATTTATACTGGGGAAATTTGTGGATTTATACTTGGGAAATTTGTGGATTTATACTTAGGAAATTTGTGGATTTACACTTGGCAAATTTGTGGATTTACACTTGGCAAATTTGTGGATCTACACTTGTGAAATTTGTGGATCTACACTTGGGAAATTTGTGGATCTACACTTGGGAAATTTGTGGATCTACACTTGGGAAATTTGTGGATCTACACTTGGGAAATTTGTGAATTTATACTTGGTAAATTTGTGGATTTATACTGGGGAAATTTGTGGATTTATACTTGGGAAATTTGTGGATTTATACTTAGGAAATTTGTGGATTTACACTTGGCAAATTTGTGGATCTACACTTGGTAAATTTGTGGATCTACACTTGGCAAATTTGTGGATCTACACTTGGCAAATTTGTGGATCTACACTTAGCAAATTTATGGATCTACACTTGGCAAATTTTGTGGATCTACACTTCGGAAATTTGTGGATCTACACTTGGGAAATTTGTGGATCTACACTTGGGAAATTTGTGGATCTACACTTGATAAATTTGTGGATCTACACTTGGCAAATTTGTGGATCTACACTTGGGAAATTTGTGGATTTACACTTGGCAAATTTGTGGATCTACACTTGTGAAATTTGTGGATCTACACTTGGGAAATTTGTGGATCTACACTTGGGAAATTTGTTTATCTACACTTGGGAAATTTGTGAATTTATACTTGGGAAATTTGTGAATTTATACTTGGGAAATTTGTGGATCTACACTTGGCAAATTTGTGGATCTACACTTGGCAAATTTATGGATCTACACTTGGCAAATTTTGTGGATCTACACTTGGCAAATTTGTGGATCTACACTTGGGAAATTTGTTTATCTACACTTGGGAAATTTGTGGATCTACACTTGTGAAATTTGTGGATCTACACTTGTGAAATTTGTGGAGCTACACTTGGGAAATTTGTGGATCTACACCTGGGAAATTTGTGGATCTACACTTGGGAAATTTGTGGATCTACACTTGGGAAATTTGTGGATCTACACTTGGGAAATTTGTGGATCTACACTTGGTAAATTTGTGGATCTACACTTGGGAAATTTGTGAATTTATACTTGTAAAATTTGTGGATTTATACTTGGGAAATTTGTGGATTTATACTGGGGAAATTTGTGGATTTATACTTGGGAAATTTGTGGATTTATACTTAGGAAATTTGTGGATTTATACTTGGGACATTTGTGGATCTAGACTTGGGACATTTGTGGATCTAGACTTGGGACATTTTTGAATTTATACTTGGGAAATTTGTGAATTTATACTTGGGAAATTTGTGGATTTATACTTGGGAAATTTGTGGATTTATACTTGGGAAATTTGTGGATTTATACTTGGGAAATTTGTGGATTTATACTTGGGAAATTTGTGGATTTATACTTAGGAAATTTGTGGATTTACACTTGACAAATTTGTGGATCTACACTTTGCAAAGTTGTGGATCTACACTTTGCAAAGTTGTGGATCTACACTTGGTAAATTTGTGGATCTACACTTGGTAAATTTGTGGATCTACACTTGGCAAATTTGTGAATCTACACTTGGCAAATTTGTGGATCTACACTTGGCAAATTTTGTGGATCTACACTTGGGAAATTTGTGGATTTACACTTGGGAAATTTGTGGATCTACACTTGGGAAATTTGTGGATCTACACTTGGGAAATTTGTGGATCTACACTTGGGAAATTTGTGAATTTATACTTGGTAAATTTGTGGATTTATACTGGGGAAATTTGTGGATTTATACTTGGGAAATTTGTGGATTTATACTTAGGAAATTTGTGGATTTACACTTGGCAAATTTGTGGATTTACACTTGGCAAATTTGTGGATCTACACTTGTGAAATTTGTGGATCTACACTTGGGAAATTTGTGGATCTACACTTGGGAAATTTGTGGATCTACACTTGGGAAATTTGTGGATCTACACTTGGGAAATTTGTGAATTTATACTTGGTAAATTTGTGGATTTATACTGGGGAAATTTGTGGATTTATACTTGGCAAATTTGTGGATCTACACTTAGCAAATTTATGGATCTACACTTGGCAAATTTTGTGGATCTACACTTCGGAAATTTGTGGATCTACACTTGGGAAATTTGTGGATCTACACTTGGGAAATTTGTGGATCTACACTTGATAAATTTGTGGATCTACACTTGGCAAATTTGTGGATATACACTTGGCAAATTTATGGATCTACACTTGGCAAATTTTGTGGATCTACACTTGGGAAATTTGTAGATTTACACTTGGCAAATTTGTGGATCTACACTTGTGAAATTTGTGGATCTACACTTGGGAAATTTGTGGATCTACACTTGGGAAATTTGTGAATTTATACTTGGGAAATTTGTGAATTTATACTTGGGAAATTTGTGGATCTACACTTGGCAAATTTGTGGATCTACACTTTGCAAATTTGTGGATCTACACTTGGCAAATTTATGGATCTACACTTGGCAAATTTTGTGGATCTACACTTGGGAAATTTGTGGATCTACACTTGGGAAATTTGTGGATCTACACTTGGGAAATTTGTTTATCTACACTTGGGAAATTTGTGGATCTACACTTGTGAAATTTGTGGATCTACACTTGTGAAATTTGTGGAGCTACACTTGGGAAATTTGTGGATCTACACTTGGGAAATTTGTGGATCTACACTTGGGAAATTTGTGGATCTACACTTGGGAAATTTGTGGATATACACTTGGGAAATATGTGGATCTACACTTGGAAAATTTGTGGATCTACATTTGGGAAATTTATGGATCTACACTTGGGAAATTTGTGGTTCTACACTTGGGAAATTTGTGGTTCTACACTTGGGAAATTTGTGGATCTACACTTGGGAAATTTGTGGATTTATACTTGGGAAATTTGTGGATTTATACTTGGGAAATTTGTGGATTTATACTTGGGAAATTTGTGGATTTATACTTAGGAAATTTGTGGATTTACACTTGGCAAATTTGTGGATTTACACTTGGCAAATTTGTGGATCTACACTTGTGAAATTTGTGGATCTACACTTGGGAAATTTGTGGATCTACACTTGGGAAATTTGTGGATCTACACTTGGGAAATTTGTGGATCTACACTTGGGAAATTTGTGAATTTATACTTGGTAAATTTGTGGATTTATACTGGGGAAATTTGTGGATTTATACTTGGCAAATTTGTGGATCTACACTTAGCAAATTTATGGATCTACACTTGGCAAATTTTGTGGATCTACACTTCGGAAATTTGTGGATCTACACTTCGGAAATTTGTGGATCTACACTTGGGAAATTTGTGGATCTACACTTGGGAAATTTGTGGATCTACACTTGATAAATTTGTGGATATACACTTGGCAAATTTATGGATCTACACTTGGCAAATTTTGTGGATCTACACTTGGGAAATTTGTAGATTTACACTTGGCAAATTTGTGGATCTACACTTGTGAAATTTGTGGATCTACACTTGGGAAATTTGTGGATCTACACTTGGGAAATTTGTGGATCTACACTTGGGAAATTTGTGGATCTACACTTGGGAAATTTGTGAATTTATACTTGGGAAATTTGTGAATTTATACTTGGGAAATTTGTGGATCTACACTTGGCAAATTTGTGGATCTACACTTGGCAAATTTGTGGATCTACACTTGGCAAATTTATGGATCTACACTTGGCAAATTTTGTGGATCTACACTTGGGAAATTTGTGGATCTACACTTGGGAAATTTGTGGATCTACACTTGGGAAATTTGTTTATCTACACTTGGGAAATTTGTGGATCTACACTTGTGAAATTTGTGGATCTACACTTGTGAAATTTGTGGAGCTACACTTGGGAAATTTGTGGATCTACACTTGGGAAATTTGTGGATCTACACTTGGGAAATTTGTGGATCTACACTTGGGAAATTTGTGGATATACACTTGGGAAATATGTGGATCTACACTTGGAAAATTTGTGGATCTACATTTGGGAAATTTATGGATCTACACTTGGGAAATTTGTGGTTCTACACTTGGGAAATTTGTGGATCTACACTTGGGAAATTTGTGGATTTATACTTGGGAAATTTGTGGATTTATACTTGGGAAATTTGTGGATTTATACTTGGGAAATTTGTGGATTTATACATGGGAAATTTGTGGATTTATACTCCGGAAATTTGTGGATTTATACTTGCGAAATTTGTGGATTTATAATTGGGAAATTTGTGGATTTATAATTGGGAAATTTGTGGATTTATACTTGTTAAATTTGTGGGTCTAGACTTGGGAAATTTGTGGGTCTAGACTTGGGACATTTGTGGATCTAGACTTGGGACATTTGTGGATCTAGACTTGGGATATTTGTGGATTTATACTTGGGACATTTGTTGATCTAGACTTGGGACATTTGTGGATCTAGACTTGGGACATTTTTGAATTAATACTTGGGAAATTTTTGAATTTATACTTGGGAAATTTGTGGATTTATACTTGGGAAATTTGTGGATTTATACTTGGGAAATTTGTGGATTTATACTTGGGAAATTTGTGGATTTATACTTGGGAAATTTGTGGATATATACTTAGGAAATTTGTGGATTTACACTTGGCAAATATGTGGATCTACACTTTGCAAATTTGTGGATCTACACTTTGCAAATTTGTGGATCTACACTTGGGAAATTTGTGGATCTACACTTTGCAAATTTGTGGATCTACACTTTGCAAATTTGTGGATCTACACTTGGGAAATTTGTGGATCTACACTTGGGAAATTTGTGGATCTACACTTGGGAAAAACGTGGATATACACTTGGGAAATTTGTGGATCTACACTTGGGAAATTTGTGAATTTATACTTGGGAAATTTGTGGATTTATACTTGGGAAATTTGTGGATTTATACTGGGGAAATTTGTGGATTTATACTTGGAAATTTGTGGATTTACACTTGGCAAATTTGTGGATCTACACTTGGTAAATTTTTGGATCTACACTTGGCAAATTTGTGGATCTACACTTGGCAAATTTGTGGATCTACACTTGGCAAATTTATGGATCTACACTTGGCAAATTTTGTGGATCTACACTTCGGAAATTTGTGGATCTACACTTGGGAAATTTGTGGATCTACACTTGGGAAATTTGTGGATCTACACTTGATAAATTTGTGGATCTACACTTGGCAAATTTGTTGATCTACACTTGGCAAATTTATGGATCTACACTTGGGAAATTTGTGGATCTACACTTGGGAAATTTGTGGATCTACACTTGGGAAATTTGTGAATTTATACTTGGTAAATTTGTGGATTTATACTGGGGAAATTTGTGGATTTATACTTGGCAAATTTGTGGATCTACACTTAGCAAATTTATGGATCTACACTTGGCAAATTTTGTGGATCTACACTTCGGAAATTTGTGGATCTACACTTGGGAAATTTGTGGATCTACACTTGGGAAATTTGTGGATCTACACTTGATAAATTTGTGGATCTACACTTGGCAAATTTGTGGATATACACTTGGCAAATTTATGGATCTACACTTGGCAAATTTTGTGGATCTACACTTGGGAAATTTGTGGATTTACACTTGGCAAATTTGTGGATCTACACTTGTGAAATTTGTGGATCTACACTTGGGAAATTTGTGGATCTACAATTGGGAAATTTGTGGATCTACACTTGGGAAATTTGTGAATTTATACTTGGGAAATTTGTGAATTTATACTTGGGAAATTTGTGGATCTACACTTTTCAAATTTGTGGATCTACACTTGGCAAATTTATGGATCTACACTTGGCAAATTTTGTGGATCTACACTTGGGAAATTTGTGGATCTACACTTGGGAAATTTGTGGATCTACACTTGGGAAATTTGTTTATCTACACTTGGGAAATTTGTGAATCTACACTTGTGAAATTTGTGGATCTACACTTGTGAAATTTGTGGAGCTACACTTGGGAAATTTGTGGATCTACACTTGGGAAATTTGTGGATCTACACTTGGGAAATTTGTGGATCTACACTTGGGAAATTTGTGGATCTACACTTGGGAAATTTGTGGATATACACTTGGGAAATATGTGGATCTACACTTGGAAAATTTGTGGATCTACATTTGGGAAATTTGTGGATCTACACTTGGGAAATTTGTGGTTCTACACTTGGGAAATTTGTGGATCTACACTTGGGAAATTTGTGGATTTATACTTGGGAAATTTGTGGATTTATACTTGGGAAATTTGTGGATTTATACTTGGGAAATTTGTGGATTTATACATGGGAAATTTGTGGATTTATACTCCGGAAATTTGTGGATTTATACTTGCGAAATTTGTGGATTTATAATTGGGAAATTTGTGGATTTATACTTGTTAAATTTGTGGGTCTAGACTTGGGAAATTTGTGGGTCTAGACTTGGGACATTTGTGGATCTAGACTTGGGACATTTGTGGATCTAGACTTGGGATATTTGTGGATTTATACTTGGGACATTTGTTGATCTAGACTTGGGACATTTGTGGATCTAGACTTGGGACATTTTTGAATTAATACTTGGGAAATTTTTGAATTTATACTTGGGAAATTTGTGGATTTATACTTGGGAAATTTGTGGATTTATACTTGGGAAATTTGTGGATTTATACTTGGGAAATTTGTGGATTTATACTTGGGAAATTTGTGGATATATACTTAGGAAATTTGTGGATTTACACTTGGCAAATATGTGGATCTACACTTTGCAAATTTGTGGATCTACACTATGCAAATTTGTGGATCTACACTTGGGAAATTTGTGGATCTACACTTTGCAAATTTGTGGATCTACACTTGGAAAATTTGTGGATCTACACTTGGGAAATTTGTGGATCTACACTTGGGAAATTTTCTGATCTACACTTGGGAAATTTGTGGATTTACACTTGGCAAATTTGTGGATCTACACTTGGGAAATTTGTGGATCTACACTTGGGAAATTTGTGGATCTACACTTGGGAAAAACGTGGATATACACTTGGGAAATTTGTGGATCTACACCTGGGAAATTTGTGAATTTATACTTGGGAAATTTGTGGATTTATACTTGGGAAATTTGTGGATTTATACTGGGGAAATTTGTGGATTTATACTTGGAAATTAGTGGATTTACACTTGGCAAATTTGTGGATCTACACTTGGTAAATTTTTGGATCTACACTTGGCAAATTTGTGGATCTACACTTGGCAAATTTGTGGATCTACACTTGGCAAATTTATGGATCTACACTTGGCAAATTTTGTGGATCTACACTTCGGAAATTTGTGGATCCACACTTGGGAAATTTGTGGATCTACACTTGGGAAATTTGTGGATCTACACTTGATAAATTTGTGGATCTACACTTGGCAAATTTGTTGATCTACACTTGGCAAATTTATGGATCTACACTTGGCAAATTTTGTGGATCTACACTTCGGAAATTTGTGGATCTACACTTGGGAAATTTGTGGATCTACACTTGGGAAATTTGTTTATCTACACTTGGGAAATTTTTGGATCTACACTTGTGAAATTTGTGGATCTACACTTGTGAAATTTGTGGAGCTACACTTTTGAAATTTGTGGATCTACACTTGGGAAATTTGTGGATCTACACTTGGGAAATTTGTGGATCTACACTTGGGAAATTTGTGGATATACACTTGGGAAATATGTGGATCTACACTTGGAAAATTTGTGGATCTGCATTTGGGAAATTTGTGGATCTACACTTGGGAAATTTGTGGTTTTACACTTGGGAAATATTGTGGATCTACACTTGGGAAATTGGTGGATTTATACTTGGGAAATTTGTGGATTTATACTTGGGAAATTTGTGGATTTATACTTGGGAAATTTGTGGATTTATACTTGGGAAATTTGTGGATTTATATTTGGGAAATTTGTTTATTTATACTTGGGAAATTTGTGGATTTATACTTGGAAAATTTGTGGATTTATACTTGGGAAATTTGTGGATTTATACTTGGGAAATTTGTGGATTTAGACTTAGGAAATTTGTGGATTTACACTTTTCAAATTTATGGATCTTCACTTGGTAAATTTGTGGATCTACACTTGGTAATTTTGTGGATCTACACTTGGAAAATTTGTGGATCTACACTTGGGAAATTTGTGGATCTACACTTGGGAAATTTGTGGATTTATACTTGGGAAATTTGTGGATTTATACTTGGGAAATTTGTGGATTTATACTTGGGAAATATATGGATTTATATTTGGGAAATTTGTTTATTTATACTTGGGAAATTTGTGGATTTATACTTGGAAAATTTGTGGATTTATACTTGGGAAATTTGTGGATTTATACTTGGGAAATTTGTGGATTTATACTTAGGAAATTTGTGGATTTACACTTGGCAAATTTATGGATCTACACTTGGTAAATTTGTGGATCTACACTTGGCAAATTTGTGGATCTAAACTTGGCAAATTTGTGGATCTACACTTGGAAAATTTGTGGATCTACACTTGGGAAATTTGTGGATCTACACTTGGCAAATTTGTTTATCTACACTTGGCAAATTTGTGGATCTACACTTGGCAAATTTGTGGGTCTACACTTTGCAAATTTGTGGATCTACAATTGGGGAATTTGTGGATCTACACTTGGGAAATTTGTGGATCTACACTTGGGAAATTTGTGGGTCTACACTTGGCAAATTTGTGGATCTACACTTGGGAAATTTTTGGATCTACACTTGGGAAATTTGTGGATCTACACTTGGGAAATTTTTGGATCTACACTTGGGAAATTTGTGGATCTACACTTGGGAAATTTGTGGATCTACACTTGGGAAATTTGTGGATCTACACTTGGGAAATTTGTGGATCTACACTTGGGAAATTTGTGGATCTACACTTGGGAAATTTGTGGATCTACACTTAGGAAATTTGTGGATCTACACTTGGGAAATTTATGGATCTACACTTGGGAAATTTATGGATCTACACTTGGGAAATTTATGGATCTACACTTGGGAAATTTGTGGATCTACACTTGGGAAATTTTTGGATCTACACTTGGGAAATTTGTGGATCTACACTTGGGAAATTTGTGGATTTATACTTGGGAAATTTGGGGATTTATACTTGGGAAATTTATGGATTTATACTTGGGAAATTAGTGGATTTATAATTGGGAAATTTGTGGATTTATATTTGAGAAATTTGTGGATCTACACTTGGGAAATTTGTGGATCTACACTTGGGAAATTTGTGGATCTACACTTGGAAAATTTGTGGATCTACACTTGGGAAATTTGTGGATCTACACTTGGGAAATTTGTAGATCTACACTTGGGAAAATTGTGGATCTACTCTTGGGAAATTTGTCGATCTACACTAGTAAAATTTGTGGATCTACACTTGGGAAATTTGTGGATCTACACTTGGGAAATTTGTTATTCTACACTTGGGAAATTTGTGGATTTATACTTGGGAAATTTGGGGATTTACACTTTTCAAATTTGTGGATCTACACTTGGCAAATTTGTGGATCTACACTTGGCAAATTTGTGGATTTATACTTGCGAAATTTGTGGATTTATACTTGGGAAATTTGTGGATTTATACTTGGGAAATTTGTGGATTTATACTTGGGAAATTTGTGGATTTATATTTGGGAAATTTGTTTATTTATACCTGGGAAATTTGTGGATTTATACTTGGGAAATTTGTGGATTTATACTTAGGAAATTTGTGGATTTACACTTTTCAAATTTATGGATCTTCACTTGGTAAATTTGTGGATCTACACTTGGTAAATTTGTGGATCTACACTTGGAAAATTTGTGGATCTACACTTGGGAAATTTGTGGATCTACACTTGGGAAATTTGTGGATTTCCACTTCAAATTTATGGATCTTCACTTGGTAAATTTGTGGATCTACACTTGGTAATTTTGTGGATCTACACTTGGAAAATTTGTGGATCTACACTTGGGAAATTTGTGGATCTACACTTGGGAAATTTGTGGATTTATACTTGGGAAATTTGTGGATTTATACTTGGGAAATTTGTGGATTTATACTTGGGAAATTTATGGATTTATATTTGGGAAATTTGTTTATTTATACTTGGGAAATTTGTGGATTTATACTTGGAAAATTTGTGGATTTATACTTGGGAAATTTGTGGATTTATACTTGGGAAATTTGTGGATTTATACTTAGGAAATTTGTGGATTTACACTTGGCAAATTTATGGATCTACACTTGGTAAATTTGTGGATCTACACTTGGCAAATTTGTGGATCTAAACTTGGCAAATTTGTGGATCTACACCTGGAAAATTTGTGGATCTACACTTGGCAAATTTGTGGATCTACACTTGGGAAATTTGTGGATCTACACTTGGGAAATTTGTGGATCTACACTTGGCAAATTTGTTTATCTACACTTTGCAAATTTGTGGATCTACACTTGGGAAATTTGTGGATCTACACTTGGCAAATTTGTGGGTCTACGCTTTGCAAATATGTGGATCTACACTTGGGAAATTTTTGGATCTACACTTGGGAAATTTGTGGATCTACACTTGGGAAATTTTTGGATCTACACTTGGGAAATTTGTGGATCTACACTTGGGAAATTTGTGGATCTACACTTGGGAAATTTGTGGATCTACTCTTGGGAAATTTGTGGATCTACACTAGGGAAATTTGTGGTACTACACTTGGGAAATTTGTGGATCTGCACTTGGGAAATTTGTGGATCTATACAAAGCAAAATTTGGATTTATACTTGGAAAATTTGTGGATCTATTCTTGGAAAATTTGGGGATATATGCTTGGAAATTTGTTGATCTATACTTGGGAAATATGTGTATCTATACTTGGGATTTTTGTGGATCTACACTTGGCAAATTTGTGGATCTACACTTTGCAAATTTGTGTATCTACACTTGGGAAATTTGTGGATCTACACTTGCAAATTTGTGGATTTACACTTGGCAAATTTGTGGATCTACACTTTGCAAATTTGTGGATCTACACTTGGGAAATTTGTGGATCTACACTTGGGAAATTGGTGGATCTACACTTGGGAAATTTGTGGATCTACACTTGGGAAATTTGTGGATCTACACTTGGGAAATTTGTGGATCTACACTTGGGAAATTTGTGGATCTACACTTGGGAAATTTGTGGATATACACTTAGGAAATTTGTGGATCTACACTTGGGAAATTTATGGATCTACACTTGGGAAATTTGTGGATCTACACTTGGGAAATTTGTGGATCTACACTTGGGAAATTTTTGGATCTACACTTGGGAAATTTGTGGATCTACACTTGGGAAATTTGTGGATCTACACTTAGGAAATTTGTGGATCTACACTTGGGAAATTTATGGATCTACACTTGGGAAATTTTTGGATCTACACTTGGGAAATTTGTGGATCTACACTTGGGAAATTTGTGGATTTATACTTGGGAAATTTGGGGATTTATGCTTGGGAAATTTATGGATTTATACTTGGGAAATTAGTGGATTTATAATTGGGAAATTTGTGGATTTATATTTGAGAAATTTGTGGATCTACACTTGGGAAATTTGTGGATCTACACTTGGGAAATTTGTGGATCTACACTTGGAAAATTTGTGGATCTACACTTGGGAAATTTGTGGATCTACACTTGGGAAATTTGTGGATCTACACTTGAGAAAATTGTGGATCTACTCTTGGGAAATTTGTCGATCTACACTAGTAAAATTTGTGGATCTACACTTGGGAAATTTGTGGATCTACACTTGGGAAATTTGTTATTCTACACTTGGGAAATTTGTGGATTTATACTTGGGAAATTTGGGGATTTACACTTGGCAAATTTGTGGATCTACACTTGGCAAATTTGTGGATCTACACTTGGGAAATTTGTGGATTTATACTTGGGAAATTTGTGGATTTATACTTGGGAAATTTGTGGATTTATACTTGGGAAATTTGTGGATTTATACTTGGGAAATTTGTGGATTTACACTTGGCAAATTTATGGATCTACACTTGGGAAATTTGTGGATCTACACTTGGCAAATTTGTGGATCTAAACTTGGCAAATTTGTGGATCTACACCTTGAAAATTTGTGGATCTACACTTGGCAAATTTGTGGATCTACACTTGGGAAATTTGTGGATCTACACTTGGCAAATTTGTTTATCTACACTTTGCAAATTTGTGGATCTACACTTGGGAAATTTGTGGATCTACACTTGGCAAATTTGTGGGTCTACACTTTGCAAATTTGTGGATCTACACTTGGGAAATTTTTGGATCTACACTTGGGAAATTTGTGGATCTACACTTGGGAAATTTTTGGATCTACACTTGGGAAATTTGTGGATCTACACTTGGGAAATTTGTGGATCTACACTTGGGAAATTTGTGGATCTACTCTTGGGAAATTTGTGGATCTACACTAGGGAAATTTGTGGATCTACACTTGGGAAATTTGTGGATCTATACAAAGCAAAATTTTTATTTATACTTGGAAAATTTGTGGATCTATTCTTGGAAAATTTGGGGATATATGCTTGGAAATTTGTTGATCTATACTTGGGAAATATGTGTATCTATACTTGGGATTTTTGTGGATCTACACTTGGCAAATTTGTGGATCTACACTTTGCAAATTTGTGTATCTACACTTGGGAAATTTGTGGATCTACACTTGCAAATTTGTGGATTTACACTTGGCAAATTTGTGGATCTACACTTTGCAAATTTGTGGATCTACACTTGGGAAATTTGTGGATCTACACTTGGGAAATTGGTGGATCTACACTTGGGAAATTTGTGGATCTACACTTGGGAAATTTGTGGATCTACACTTGGGAAATTTGTGGATCTACACTTGGGAAATTTGTGGATCTACACTTGGGAAATTTGTGGATATACACTTAGGAAATTTGTGGATCTACACTTGGGAAATTTATGGATCTACACTTGGGAAATTTGTGGATCTACACTTGGGAAATTTGTGGATCTACACTTGGGAAATTTTTGGATCTACACTTGGGAAATTTGTGGATCTACACTTGGGAAATTTGTGGATTTATACTTGGGAAATTTGGGGATTTATACTTGGGAAATTTATGGATTTATACTTGGGAAATTAGTGGATTTATAATTGGGAAATTTGTGGATTTATATTTGAGAAATTTGTGGATCTACACTTGGGAAATTTGTGGATCTACACTTGGAAAATTTGTGGATCTACACTTGGGAAATTTGTGGATCTACACTTGGGAAATTTGTGGATCTACACTTGGGAAAATTGTGGATCTACTCTTGGGAAATTTGTCGATCTACACTAGTAAAATTTGTGGATCTACACTTGGGAAATTTGTGGATCTACACTTGGGAAATTTGTTATTCTACACTTGGGAAATTTGTGGATTTATACTTGGGAAATTTGGGGATTTACACTTGGCAAATTTGTGGATCTACACTTGGCAAATTTGTGGATCTACACTTGGGAAATTTGTGGATTTATACTTGGGAAATTTGTGGATTTATACTTGGGAAATTTGTGGATTTATACTTGGGAAATTTGTGGATTTATACTTGGGAAATTTGTGGATTTATACTTGGGAAATTTGTGGATTTATATTTGGGAAATTTGTTTATTTATACCTGGGAAATTTGTGGATTTATACTTTGAAAATTTGTGGATTTATACTTGGGAAATTTGTGGATTTATACTTTTCAAATTTATGGATTTACACTTTTCAAATTTATGGATCTTCACTTGGTAAATTTGTGGATCTACACTTGGTAAATTTGTGGATCTACACTTGGAAAATTTGTGGATCTACACTTGGGAAATTTGTGGATCTACACTTGGGAAATTTGTGGATTTATACTTGGGAAATTTGTGGATTTATACTTGGGAAATTTGTGGATTTATACTTGGGAAATTTGTGGATTTATACTTTGGAAATTTATGGATTTATATTTGGGAAATTTGTTTATTTATACTTGGGAAATTTGTGGATTTATACTTGGAAAATTTGTGGATTTATACTTGGGAAATTTGTGGATTTATACTTGGGAAATTTGTGGATTTATATTTGGGAAATTTGTTTATTTATACCTGGGAAATTTGTGGATTTATACTTTGAAAATTTGTGGATTTATATTTGGGAAATTTGTGGATTTATACTTTTCAAATTTATGGATTTACACTTTTCAAATTTATGGATCTTCACTTGGTAAATTTGTGGATCTACACTTGGTAAATTTGTGGATCTACACTTGGAAAATTTGTGGATCTACACTTGGGAAATTTGTGGATCTACACTAGGGAAATTTGTGGATCTACACTTGGGAAATTTGTGGATCTACACTTGGGAAATTTGTGGATCTATACAAAGCAAAATTTGGATTTATACTTGGAAAATTTGTGGATCTATTCTTGGAAAATTTGGGGATATATGCTTGGAAATTTGTTGATCTATACTTGGGAAATATGTGTATCTATACTTGGGATTTTTGTGGATCTACACTTGGGAAATTTGTGGATCTACACTTTGCAAATTTGTGGATATACACTTGGGAAATTTGTGGATCTACACTTGGCAAATTTGGGGATCTACACTTTGTTAATTTGTGGATCTACACTTGGAAAATTTGTGGATCTACACTTGGGAAATTTGTGGATCTACACTTGGGAAATTTGTGGATCTACACTTGGAAAATTTGTGGATCTACACTTGGGAAATTTGTGGATCTACGTTGGGAAATTTGTGGATCTACACTTGGGAAATTTGTGGATCTACTCTTGGGAAATTTGTGGATCTACACTAGGGAAATTTGTGGATCTACACTTGGGAAATTTGTGGATCTACACTTGGGAAATTTGTGGATCTATACAAAGCAAAATTTTTATTTATACTTGGAAAATTTGTGGATCTATTCTTGGAAAATTTGGGGATATATGCTTGGAAATTTGCTGATCTATACTTGGGAAATATGTGTATCTATACTTGGGATTTTTGTGGATCTACTCTTGGGAAATTTGTGGATCTACACTAGGGAAATTTGTGGATCTACACTTGGGAAATTTGTGGATCTACACTTGGGAAATTTGTGGATCTATACAAAGCAAAATTTTTATTTATACTTGGAAAATTTGTGGATCTATTCTTGGAAAATTTGGGGATATATGCTTGGAAATTTGCTGATCTATACTTGGGAAATATGTGTATCTATACTTGGGATTTTTGTGGATCTACACTTGGCAAATTTGTGGATCTACACTTTGCAAATTTGTGTATCTACACTTGGGAAATTTGTGGATCTACACTTGGGAAATTTGTGGATCTACACTTGCAAATTTGTGGATTTACACTTGGCAAATTTGTGGATCTACACTTTGCAAATTTGTGGATCTACACTTTGCAAATTTGTGGATCTACACTTGGGAAATTTGTGGATCTACACTTGGGAAATTGGTGGATCTACACTTGGGAAATTTGTGGATCTACACTTGGGAAATTTGTGGATCTACACTTGGGAAATTTGTGGATCTACACTTGGGAAATTTGTGGATCTACACTTGGGAAATTTGTGGATCTACACTTAGGAAATTTGTGGATCTACACTTGGGAAATTTATGGATCTACACTTGGGAAATTTGTGGATCTACACTTGGGAAATTTGTGGATCTACTCTTGGGAAATTTTTGGATCTACACTTGGGAAATTTGTGGAACTACACTTGGGAAATTTGTGGATTTATACTTGGGTAATTTGGGGATTTATACTTGGGAAATTTATGGATTTATACTTGGGAAATTAGTGGATTTATAATTGGGAAATTTGTGGATTTATATTTGAGAGATTTGTGGATCTACACTTGGGAAATTTGTGGATCTACACTTGGGAAATTTGTGGATCTACACTTGGAAAATTTGTGGATCTACACTTGGGAAATTTGTGGATCTACACTTGGGAAATTTGTGGATCTACACTTGGGAAAATTGTGGATTTATACTTGGGAAATTTGGGGATTTACACTTGGCAAATTTGTGGATCTATACTTGGCAAATTTGTGGATCTACACTTGGCAAATTTGTGGATTTATACTTGGGAAATTTGTGGATTTATACTTGGGAAATTTGTGGATTTATACTTGGGAAATTTGTGGATTTATACTTGGGAAATTTGTGGATTTATATTTGGGAAATTTGTTTATTTATACCTGGGAAATTTGTGGATTTATACTTTGAAAATTTGTGGATTTATACTTGGGAAATTTGTGGATTTATACTTTTCAAATTTATGGATTTACACTTTTCAAATTTATGGATCTTCACTTGGTAAATTTGTGGATCTACACTTGGGAAATTTGTGGATCTACACTTGGGAAATTTGTGGATTTATACTTGGGAAATTTGTGGATTTATACTTGGGAAATTTGTGGATTTATACTTTGGAAATTTATGGATTTATATTTGGGAAATTTGTTTATTTATACTTGGGAAATTTGTGGATTTATACTTGGAAAATTTGTGGATTTATACTTGGGAAATTTGGGATTTATACTTGGGAAATTTGTGGATTTATACTTAGGAAATTTGTGGATTGACACTTGGCAAATTTATGGATCTACACTTGGTAAATTTGTGGATCTACACTTGGCAAATTTGTGGATCTACACTTGGCAAATTTGTGGATCTACACTTGGCAAATTTGTGGATCTACACTTGGGAAATTTGTGGATCTACACTTGGCAAATTTGTTTATCTACACTTTGCAAATTTGTGGATCTACACTTGGGAAATTTGTGGATCTACACTTGGCAAATTTGTGGGTCTACACTTTGCAAATTTGTGGATCTACAATTGGGGAATTTGTGGATCTACACTTGGGAAATTTGTGGATCTACACTTGGGAAATTTGTGGGTCTACACTTTGCAAATTTGTGGATCTACACTTGGGAAATTTTTGGATCTACACTTGGGAAATTTGTGGATCTACACTTGGGAAATTTGTGGATCTACACTAGGGAAATTTGTGGATCTACACTTGGGAAATTTGTGGATCTATACAAAGCAAAATTTGGATTTATACTTGGACAATTTGTGGATCTATTCTTGGAAAATTTGGGGATATATGCTTGGAAATTTGTTGATCTATACTTGGGAAATATGTGTATCTATACTTGGGATTTTTGTGGATCTACACTTGGGAAATTTGTGGATCTACACTTTGCAAATTTGTGGATATACACTTGGGAAATTTGTGGATCTACACTTGGCAAATTTGTGGATCTACACTTTGTTAATTTATGGATCTACACTTGGAAAATTTGTGGATCTACACTTGGGAAATTTGTGGATCTACACTTGGGAAATTTGTGGATCTACACTTGGAAAATTTGTGGATCTACACTTGGGAAATTTGTGGATCTACACTTGGGAAATTTGTGGATCTACACTTGGGAAAATTGTGGATCTACTCTTGGGAAATTTGTGGATCTACACTAGTAAAATTTGTGGATCTACACTTGGGAAATTTGTGGATCTACACTTGGGAAATTTGTGGATCTACACTTGGGAAATTTGTGGATTTATACTTGGGAAATTTGTGGATTTATACTTGTGAAATTTGTGGATTTATAATTGGGAAATTTGTGGATTTATATTTGGGAAATTTGTGGATCTACACTTGGGAAATTTGTGGATCTACACTTGGGAAATTTGTGGATCTACACTTGGAAAATTTGTGGATCTACACTTGGGAAATTTGTGGATTTATACTTGGAAATTTGTGGATTTATTTTTGGGAAATTTGTGGATTTATACTTATGAAATTTGTGGATTTATATTTTGGAAATTTGTGGATTTATACTTGGGAAATTTGTGGACTTATACTTGGGAAATTTGTGGATTTATACTTGGCAAATTTGTGGATCTACACTTGGCAAATTTGTGGATCTACACTTGCAAATTTGTGGATTTACACTGTGCAAATTTGTGGATCTACACTTTGCAAATTTGTGGATCTACACTTGGGAAATTTGTGGATCTACACTTGGGAAATTTGTGGATCTACACTTGGGAAATTTGTGGATCTACACTTGGGAAATTTGTAGATCTACACTTGGGAAATTTGTGGATCTACACTTGGGAAATTTGTGGATCTACACTTTGTAAAATTTGTGGATATACACTTGGGAAATTTGTGGATCTACACTTGGCAAATTTGTGGATCTACACTTTGTTAATTTGTGGATCTACACTAGGAAAATTTGTGGATCTACACTTGGGAAATTTGTGGATCTACACTTGGGAAATTTGTGGATCTACACTTGGGAAAATTGTGGATCTACTCTTGGGAAATTTGTGGATCTACACTAGTAAAATTTGTGGATCTACACTTGGGAAATTTGTGGATCTACACTTTGTAAAATTTG
The DNA here is from genome assembly GCA_963920705.1 of Odiellus spinosus. Taxonomy (NCBI): domain Eukaryota; kingdom Metazoa; phylum Arthropoda; class Arachnida; order Opiliones; family Phalangiidae; genus Odiellus; species Odiellus spinosus. The sequence goes on from OY987233.1 coordinate 172,876, forward strand.
TGGATATACACTTGGGAAATTTGTGGATCTACACTTGGCAAATTTGTGGATCTACACTTTGTTAATTTGTGGATCTACACTAGGAAAATTTGTGGATCTACACTTGGGAAATTTGTGGATCTACACTTGGGAAATTTGTGGATCTACACTTGGGAAAATTGTGGATCTACTCTTGGGAAATTTGTGGATCTACACTATTAAAATTTGTGGATCTACACTAGTGAAATTTGTGGATCTACACTTGGGAAATTTGTGGATCTACACTTGGGAAATTTGTGGATCTATACAAAGCAAAATTTGGATTTATACTTGGAAAATTTGTGGATCTATTCTTGGAAAATTTGGGGATATATGCTTGGAAATTTGTTGATCTATACTTGGGAAATATGTGTATCTATACTTGGGATTTTTGTGGATCTACACTTGGCAAATTTGTGGATCTACACTTTGCAAATTTGTGGATCTACACTTGGGAAATTTGTGGATCTACACTTGCAAATTTGTGGATTTACACTGTGCAAATTTGTGGATCTTCACTTTGCAAATTTGTGGATCTACACTTGGGAAATTTGTGGATCTACACTTGGGAAATTTGTGGATCTACACTTGGGAAATTTGTGGATCTACACTTGGGAAATTTGTAGATCTACACTTGGGAAATTTGTGGATCTAAACTTGGGAAATATGTGGATCTACACTTTGCAAATTTGTGGATATACACTTGGGAAATTTGTGGATCTACACTTGGCAAATTTGTGGATCTACACTTTGTTAATTTGTGGATCTACACTTGGGAAATTTGTGGATCTACACTTGGGAAATTTGTGGATCTACACTTGGGAAAATTGTGGATCTACTCTTGGGAAATTTGTGGATCTACTCTTGGGAAATTTGTGGATCTACACTAGTAAAATTTGTGGATCTACACTTGGGAAATTTGTGGATCTACACTTGGGAAATTTGTGGATTTATACTTGGGAAATTTGTGGATTTATACTTGTGAAATTTGTGGATTTATAATTGGGAAATTTGTGGATTTATATTTGGGAAATTTGTGGATCTACACTTGGGAAATTTGTGGATCTACACTTGGGAAATTTGTGGATCTACACTTGGAAAATTTGTGGATCTACACTTGGGAAATTTGTGGATTTATACTTGGAAATTTGTGGATTTATTCTTGGGAAATTTGTGGATTTATACTTGTGAAATTTGTGGATTTATATTTTGGAAATTTGTGGATTTATACTTGGGAAATTTGTGGACTTATACTTGGGAAATTTGTGGATTTATACTTAGGAAATTTGTGGATTTACACTTGGCAAATTTGTGGATCTACACTTGGCAAATTTGTGGATCTACACTTGGCAAATTTGTGGATCTACACTTGCAAATTTGTGGATTTACAATGTGCAAATTTGTGGATCTACACTTTGCAAATTTGTGGATCTACACTTGGGAAATTTGTGGATCTACACTTGGGAAATTTGTGGATCTACACTTGGGAAATTTGTGGATCTACACTTGGGAAATTTGTAGATCTACACTTGGGAAATTTGTGGATCTACACTTGGGAAATTTGTGGATCTACACTTTGCAAATTTGTGGATATATACTTGGGAAATTTGTGGATCTACACTTGGCAAATTTGTGGATCTACACTTTGTTAATTTGTGGATCTACACTCGGAAAATTTGTGGATCTACACTTGGGAAATTTGTGGATCTACACTTGGGAAATTTGTGGATCTACACTTGGGAAAATTGTGGATCTACTCTTGGGAAATTTGTGGATCTACACTAGTAAAATTTGTGGATCTACACTTGGGAAATTTGTGGATATACACTTGGGAAATTTGTGGATCTACACTTGGGAAATTTGTGGATCTATAAAAAGCAAAATTTGGATTTATACTTGGAAAATTTGTGGATCTATTCTTGGAAAATTTGGGGATATATGCTTGGAAATTTGTTGATCTATACTTGGGAAATATGTGTATCTATACTTGGGATTTTTGTGGATCTACACTTGGCAAATTTGTGGATCTACGCTTTGCAAATTTGTGGATCTACACTTGGGAAATTTGTGGATCTACACTTGCAAATTTGTGGATTTACACTGTGCAAATTTGTGGATCTACACTTTGCAAATTTGTGGATCTACACTTGGGAAATTTGTGGATCTACACTTGGTAAATTTGTGGATCTACACTTGGGAAATTTGTGGATCTACACTTGGGAAATTTGTGGATCTATACAAAGCAAAATTTGGATTTATACTTGGAAAATTTGTGGATCTATTCTTGGAAAATTTGGGGATATATGCTTGGAAATTTGTTGATCTATACTTGGGAAATATGTGGATCTACACGTTGCAAATTTGTGGATCTACACTTGGGAAATTTGTGGATCTACACTTGCAAATTTGTGGATTTACACTGTGCAAATTTGTGGATCTACACTTTGCAAATTTGTGGATCTACACTTGGGAAATTTGTGGATCTACACTTGCAAATTTGTGGATTTACACTTGGCAAATTTGTGGATCTACACTTTGCAAATTTGTGGATCTACACTTGGGAAATTTGTGGATCTACACTTGGCAAATTTGTGGGTCTACACTTTGTAAATTTGTGGATCTACACTTGGGAAATTTGTGGATCTACACTTGGGAAATTTGTGGATTTATACTTGGAAATTTGTGGATTTATTCTTGGGAAATTTGTGGATTTATACTTGTGAAATTTGTGGATTTATATTTTGGAAATTTGTGGATTTATACTTGGGAAATTTGTGGACTTATACTTGGGAAATTTGTGGATTTATACTTAGGAAATTTGTGGATTTACACTTGGCAAATTTGTGGATCTACACTTGGCAAATTTGTGGATCTACACTTGGCAAATTTGTGGATCTACACTTGCAAATTTGTGGATTTACAATGTGCAAATTTGTGGATCTACACTTTGCAAATTTGTGGATCTACACTTGGGAAATTTGTGGATCTACACTTGGGAAATTTGTGGATCTACACTTGGGAAATTTGTGGATCTACACTTGGGAAATTTGTAGATCTACACTTGGGAAATTTGTGGATCTACACTTGGGAAATTTGTGGATCTACACTTTGCAAATTTGTGGATATATACTTGGGAAATTTGTGGATCTACACTTGGCAAATTTGTGGATCTACACTTTGTTAATTTGTGGATCTACACTCGGAAAATTTGTGGATCTACACTTGGGAAATTTGTGGATCTACACTTGGGAAATTTGTGGATCTACACTTGGGAAAATTGTGGATCTACTCTTGGGAAATTTGTGGATCTACACTAGTAAAATTTGTGGATCTACACTTGGGAAATTTGTGGATATACACTTGGGAAATTTGTGGATCTACACTTGGGAAATTTGTGGATCTATAAAAAGCAAAATTTGGATTTATACTTGGAAAATTTGTGGATCTATTCTTGGAAAATTTGGGGATATATGCTTGGAAATTTGTTGATCTATACTTGGGAAATATGTGTATCTATACTTGGGATTTTTGTGGATCTACACTTGGCAAATTTGTGGATCTACGCTTTGCAAATTTGTGGATCTACACTTGGGAAATTTGTGGATCTACACTTGCAAATTTGTGGATTTACACTGTGCAAATTTGTGGATCTACACTTTGCAAATTTGTGGATCTACACTTGGGAAATTTGTGGATCTACACTTGGTAAATTTGTGGATCTACACTTGGGAAATTTGTGGATCTATACAAAGCAAAATTTGGATTTATACTTGGAAAATTTGTGGATCTATTCTTGGAAAATTTGGGGATATATGCTTGGAAATTTGTTGATCTATACTTGGGAAATATGTGGATCTACACGTTGCAAATTTGTGGATCTACACTTGGGAAATTTGTGGATCTACACTTGCAAATTTGTGGATTTACACTGTGCAAATTTGTGGATCTACACTTTGCAAATTTGTGGATCTACACTTGGGAAATTTGTGGATCTACACTTGGGAAATTTGTGGATCTACACTTGGGAAATTTGTGGATCTACACTTGGGAAATTTGTAGATCTACACTTGGGAAATTTGTGGATCTACACTTGGGAAATTTGTGGATTTACACTTTGCAAATTTGTGGATATACACTTGGGAAATTTGTGGATCTACACTTGGCAAATTTGTGGATCTACACTTTGTTAATTTGTGGATCTACACTTGGAAAATTTGTGGATCTACACTTGGGAAATTTGTGGATCTACACTTGGGAAATTTGTGGATCTACACTAGTAAAATTTGTGGATCTACACTTGGGAAATTTGTGGATCTACACTTGGGAAATTTGTGGATTTATACTTGGGAAATTTGTGGATTTATACTTGTGAAATTTGTGGATTTATAATTGGGAAATTTGTTTATTTATATTTGGGAAATTTGTGGATCTACACTTGGGAAATTTGTGGATCTACACTTGGGAAATTTGTGGATCTACACTTGGAAAATTTGTGGATCTACACTTGGGAAATTTGTGGATTTATTCTTGGGAAATTTGTGGATTTATACTTATGAAATTTGTGGATTTATATTTTGGAAATTTGTGGATTTATACTTGGGAAATTTGTGGACTTATACTTGGGAAATTTGTGGATTTATACTTAGGAAATTTGTGGATTTACACTTGGCAAATTTGTGGATCTACACTTGGCAAATTTGTGGATCTACACTTGGCAAATTTGTGGATCTACACTTGGCAAATTTGTGGATCTACACTTGGGAAATTTGTGGATCTACTCTTGCAAATTTGTGGATCTACACTTGGCAAATTTGTGGATCTACACTTGGGAAATTTGTGGATCTACACTTGGCAAATTTGTGGGTCTACACTTTGTAAATTTGTGGATCTACACTTGGGAAATTTGTGGATCTACACTTGGGAAATTTTTGGATCTACACTTGGGAAATTTGTGGATCTACACTTGGAAAATTTGTGGATCTACACTTGGGAAATTTGTGGATCTACACTTGGGAAATTTGTGGATCTACACTTGGGAAAATTGTGGATCTACTCTTGGGAAATTTGTGGATCTACACTAGTAAAATTTGTGGATCTACACTTGAGAAATTTGTGGATCTACACTTGGGAAATTTGTTTATTTATACTTGGGAAATTTGGGGATTTACACTTGGCAAATTTGTGGATCTACACTTGGCAAATTTGTGGATCTACACTTGGCAAATTTGTGGATCTACACTTGGGAAATTTGTGGATCTACACTTGGGAAATTTGTGGATCTACTCTTGCAAATTTGTGGATCTACACTTGGCAAATTTGTGGATCTACACTTGGGAAATTTGTGGATCTACACTTGGCAAATTTGTGGGTCTAGACTTTGTAAATTTGTGGATCTGCACTTGGAAAATTTGTGGATCTACACTTGGGAAATTTGTGGATCTACAATTGGGAAATTTGTGGATCTACACTTGGGAAAATTGTGGATCTACTCTTGGGAAATTTGTGGATCTACACTAGTAAAATTTGAGGATCTACACTTGGGAAATTTGTGGATCTACACTTGGCAAATTTGTGGATCTACACTTGGCAAATTTGTGGATCTACACTTGGGAAATTTGTGGATCTACACTTGGCAAATTTGTGGATCTACACTTTGCAAATTTGTGGATATACACTTGGGAAATTTGTGGATCTACACTTGGCAAATTTGTGGGTCTACACTTTGTAAATTTGTGGATCTACACTTGGGAAATTTGTGGATCTACACTTGGGAAATTTTTGGATCTACACTTGGGAAATTTGTGGATCTACTCTTGGGAAATTTGTGGATCTACACTAGGGAAATTTGTGGATTTATACTTGGGAAATTTGGGGATTTATACTTGGGAAATTTGTGGATTTATACTTGGGAAATTTGTGGATTTATAATTGGGAAATTTGTGGATTTATATTTGGGAAATTTGTGGATCTACACTTGGGAAATTTGTGGATCTGCACTTGGGAAATTTGTGGATCTACACTTGGGAAATTTGTGGATCTACACTTGGGAAATTTTGGATCTACACTTGGGAAAATTGTGGATCTACACTTGGGAAAATTGTGGATCTACTCTTGGGAAATTTGTGGATCTACACTAGTAAAATTTGTGGATCTACACTTGGGAAATTTGTTATTCTACACTAGGGAAATTTGTTTATTTATACTTGGGAAATTTGGGGATTTACACTTGGCAAATTTGTGGATCTACACTTGGCAAATTTGTGGATCTACACTTGGGAAATTTGTGGATCTACACTTGGGAAATTTGTGGATCTACTCTTGCAAATTTGTGGATCTACACTTGGCAAATTTGTGGATCTACACTTTGCAAATTTGTGGATATACACTTGGGAAATTTGTGGATCTACACTTGGCAAATTTGTGGGTCTACACTTTGTAAATTTTTGGATCTACACTTGGAAAATTTGTGGATCTACACTTGGGAAATTTGTGGATCTACACTTGGGAAATTTGTGGATCTACACTTGGGAAAATTGTGGATCTACTCTTGGGAAATTTGTGGATCTACACTAGTAAAATTTGTGGATCTACACTTGGCAAATTTGTGGATCTACACTTTGCAAATTTGTGGATATACACTTGGGAAATTTGTGGATCTACACTTGGCAAATTTGTGGGTCTACACTTTGTAAATTTGTGGATCTACTCTTGCAAATTTGTGGATCTACACTTGGCAAATTTGTGGATCTACACTTTGCAAATTTGTGGATATACACTTGGGAAATTTGTGGATCTACACTTGGCAAATTTGTGGGTCTACACTTTGTAAATTTGTGGATCTACACTTGGAAAATTTGTGGATCTACACTTGGGAAATTTGTGGATCTACACTTGGGAAATTTGTGGATCTACACTTGGGAAAATTGTGGATCTACTCTTGGGAAATTTGTGGATCTACACTAGTAAAATTTGTGGATCTACACTTGGCAAATTTGTGGATCTACACTTTGCAAATTTGTGGATGTACACTTGGGAAATTTGTGGATCTACACTTGGCAAATTTGTGGGTCTACACTTTGTAAATTTGTGGATCTACACTTGGGAAATTTGTGGATCTACACTAGGGAAATTTGTGGATTTATACTTGGGAAATTTGGGGATTTATACTTGGGAAATTTGTGGATTTATACTTGGGAAATTTGTGGATTTATAATTGGGAAATTTGTGGATTTATATTTGGGAAATTTGTGGATCTACACTTGGGAAATTTGTGGATCTACACTTGGGAAATTTGTGGATCTACACTTGGGAAATTTGTGGATCTACACTTGGGAAATTTGTGGATCTACACTTGGGAAATTTGTGGATCTACACTTGGGAAATTTGTGGATCTACTCTTGGGAAATTTGTGGATCTACACTAGGGAAATTTGTGGATCTACACTTGGGAAATTTGTGGATCTACACTTGGAAAATTTGTGGATCTACACTTGGGAAATTTGTGGATCTACACTTGCGAAATTTGTGGATCTACACTTGGGAAATTTGTGGATTTATACTTGGGAAATTTGTGGATTTATACTTGGGAAATTTGTGGATTTATTCTTGGGAAATTTGTGGATTTATACTTAGGAAATTTGTGGATTTATATTTGGGAAATTTGTGGATTTATACTTTGGAAATTTGTGGATCTACACTTGGGAAATTTGTGGTTCTACTCTTGCAAATTTGTGGATCTACACTTTGCAAATTTGTGGATATACACTTGGGAAATTTGTGGATCTACACTTGGCAAATTTGTGGGTCTACACTTGGGAAATTTGTGGATCTATACTTGGGAAATTTTTGGATCTACACTTGGGAAATTTGGGGATCTACACTTGGGAAATTTGTGGATTTATACTTGGCAAATTTTGGGATTTATACTTGGGAAATTTGTGGATTTATACTTGGGAAATTTGTGGATTTATAATTGGGAAATTTGTGGATTTATAATTGGGATATTTGTGGATTAATATTTGGGAAATTTGTGGATCTACACTTGGCAAATTTGTGGATCTACACTTGGGAAATTTTTGGATCTACTCTTGCCAATTTGTGGATCTACACTTGGCAAATTTGTGGATCTACACTTTGCAAATTTGTGGATATACACTTGGGAAATTTGTGGATCTACACTTGGCAAATTTGTGGGTCTACACTTTGCAAATTTGTGGATCTAAACTTGGGAAATTTGTGGATCTACACTTGGGAAATTTTTGGATCTACACTTGGGAAATTTGTGGATCTACACTTGGGAAATTTGTGGATTTATACTTGGGAAATTTGGGGATTTATACTTGGGAAATTTATGGATTTATAATTGGGAAATTTGTGGATTTATACTTGGGAAATTTGTGGATTTATACTTGGAAAATTTGTGGATCTACACTTGGGAAATTTGTAGATCTACACTTGGGAAATTTGTGGATCTACACTTGGGAAATTTGTGGATTTATAATTGGGAAATTTGTGGATTTATATTTGGGAAATTTGTGGATCTACACTTGGGAAATTTGTGGATCTACACTTGGGAAATTTGTGGATCTACATTTGGGAAATTTGTGGATCTACACTTGGGAAATTTGTGGATCTACACTTGCGAAATTTGTGGATCTACACTTGGGAAATTTGTGGATCTACACTTGGGAAATTTGTGGATTTATACTTGGGAAATTTGTGGATTTATACTTGGGAAATTTGTGGATTTATTCTTGGGAAATTTATGGATTTATACTTAGGAAATTTGTGGATTTATATTTGGGAAATTTGTGGATTTATACTTGGGAAATTTGTGGATCTACACTTGGGAAATTTGTGGTTCTACTCTTGCAAATTTGTGGATCTACACTTTGCAGATTTGTGGATATACACTTGGGAAATTTGTGGATCTACACTTGGCAAATTTGTGGGTCTACACTTTGCAAATTTGTGGATCTACACTTGGGAAATTTGTGGATCTACACTTGGGAAATTTTTGGATCTACACTTGCGAAATTTGTGGATCTACACTTGGGAAATTTGTGGATCTACACTTGGGAAATTTGTGGATTTATACTTGGGAAATTTGTGGATTTATACTTGGGAAATTTGTGGATTTATTCTTGGGAAATTTATGGATTTATACTTAGGAAATTTGGCGATTTATATTTGGGAAATTTGTGGATTTATCCTTGGGAAATTTGTGGATCTACACTTGGGAAATTTGTGGTTCTACTCTTGCAAATTTGTGGATCTACACTTTGCAGATTTGTGGATATACACTTGGGAAATTTGTGGATCTACACTTGGCAAATTTGTGGGTCTACACTTTGCAAATTTGTGGATCTACACTTGGGAAATTTGTGGATCTACACTTGGGAAATTTGTGGATCTACACTTGGGAAATTTGTGGATTTATACTTAGGAAATTTGTGGATTGACACTTGGCAAATTTATGGATCTACACTTGGTAAATTTGTGGATCTACACTTGGCAAATTTGTGGATCTACCTTGGCAAATTTGTGGATCTACACTTGGCAAATTTGTGGATCTACACTTGGGAAATTTGTGGATCTACACTTGGCAAATTTGTTTATCTACACTTTGCAAATTTGTGGATCTACACTTGGGAAATTTGTGGATCTACACTTGGCAAATTTGTGGGTCTACACTTTGCAAATTTGTGGATCTACAATTGGGGAATTTGTGGATCTACACTTGGGAAATTTGTGGTTCTACACTTGGGAAATTTGTGGGTCTACACTTTGCAAATTTGTGGATCTACACTTGGGAAATTTTTGGATCTACACTTGGGAAATTTGTGGATCTACACTTGGGAAATTTGTGGATCTACACTTGGGAAATTTGTGGATCTACACTTGGGAAATTTGTGGATCTATACAAAGCAAAATTTGGATTTATACTTGGAAAATTTGTGGATCTATTCTTGGAAAATTTGGGGATATATGCTTGGAAATTTGTTGATCTATACTTGGGAAATATGTGTATCTATACTTGGGATTTTTGTGGATCTACACTTGGCAAATTTGTGGATCTACACTTTGCAAATTTGTGGATCTACACTTGGCAAATTTGTGGATCTACACTTTGCAAATTTGTGGATCTACACTTGGGAAATTTGTGGATCTACACTTTGCAAATTTGTGGATCTACACTTGGGAAATTTGTGGATCTACACTTGGGAAATTGGTGGATCTACACTTGGGAAATTTGTGGATCTACGCTTGGAAATTTGTTGATCTATACTTGGGAAATATGTGTATCTATACTTGGGATTTTTGTGGATCTACACTTGGCAAATTTGTGGATCTACACTTTGCAAATTTGTGGATCTACACTTGGGAAATTTGTGGATCTACACTTGCAAATTTGTGGATTTACACTGTGCAAATTTGTGGATCTACACTTGGAAAATTTGTGGATCTACACTTGGGAAATTTGTGGATCTACACTTGGGAAATTTGTGGATCTACACTTGGGAAAATTGTGGATCTACTCTTGGGAAATTTGTGGATCTACACTAGTAAAATTTGTGGATCTACACTTGGGAAATTTGTGGATCTACACTAGTAAAATTTGTGGATCTACACTTGGGAAATTTGTGGATCTACACTTGGGAAATTTGTGGATATATACTTGTGAAATTTGTGGATTTATAATTGGCAAATTTGTGGATTTATATTTGGGAAATTTGTGGATCTACACTTGGGAAATTTGTGGATCTACACTTGGGAAATTTGTGGATCTACACTTGGAAAATTTGTGGATCTACACTTGGGAAATTTGTGGATTTATACTTGGAAATTTGTGGATTTATTCTTGGGAAATTTGTGGATTTATACTTATGAAATTTGTGGATTTATATTTTGGAAATTTGTGGATTTATACTTGGGAAATTTGTGGACTTATACTTGGGAAATTTGTGGATTTATACTTAGGAAATTTGTGGATTTACACTTGGCAAATTTGTGGATCTACACTTGGCAAATTTGTGGATCTACACTTGGCAAATTTGTGGATCTACACTTGGCAAATTTGTGGATCTACTCTTGCAAATTTGTGGATCTACACTTGGCAAATTTGTGGATCTACACTTGGGAAATTTGTGGATCTACACTTGGCAAATTTGTGGGTCTACACTTTGTAAATTTGTGGATCTACACTTGGGAAATTTGTGGATCTACACTTAGGAAATTTTTGGATCTACACTTGGGAAATTTGTGGATCTACACTTGGAAAATTTGTGGATCTACACTTGGGAAATTTGTGGATCTACACTTGGGAAATTTGTGGATCTACACTTGGGAAAATTGTGGATCTACTCTTGGGAAATTTGTGGATCTACACTAGTAAAATTTGTGGATCTACACTAGTAAAATTTGTGGATCTACACTTGGGAAATTTGTGGATCTACACTTGGAAAATTTGTTATTCTACACTTGGGAAATTTGTTTATTTATACTTGGGAAATTTGGGGATTTACACTTGGCAAATTTGTGGATCTACACTTGGCAAATTTGTGGATCTACACTTGGGAAATTTGTGGATCTACACTTGGGAAATTTGTGGATCTACTCTTGCAAATTTGTGGATCTACACTTGGCAAATTTGTGGATCTACACTTTGCAAATTTGTGGATATACACTTGGGAAATTTGTGGATCTACACTTGGCAAATTTGTGGGTCTACACTTTGTAAATTTGTGGATCTACACTTGGGAAATTTGTGGATCTACACTTGGGAAATTTGTGGATCTACACTTGGGAAAATTGTGGATCTACTCTTGGGAAATTTGTGGATCTACACTAGTAAAATTTGTGGATCTACACTTGGGAAATTTGTGGATCTACACTTGGGAAATTTGTTATTCTACACTTGGGAAATTTGTTTATTTATACTTGGGAAATTTGGGGATTTACACTTGGCAAATTTGTGGATCTACACTTGGCAAATTTGTGGATCTACACCTGGGAAATTTGTGGATCTACACTTGGGAAATTTGTGGATCTACTCTTGCAAATTTGTGGATCTACACTTGGCAAATTTGTGGATCTACACTTTGCAAATTTGTGGATATACACTTGGGAAATTTGTGGATCTACACTTGGCAAATTTGTGGGTCTACACTTTGTAAATTTGTGGATCTACACTTGGAAAATTTGTGGATCTACACTTGGGAAATTTGTGGATCTACACTTGGGAAATTTGTGGATCTAAACTTGGGAAAATTGTGGATCTACTCTTGGGAAATTTGTGGATCTACACAAGTAAAATTTGTGGATCTACACTTGGGAAATTTGTGGATCTACACTTGGCAAATTTGTGGATCTACACTTGGGAAATTTGTGGATCTACACTTGGCAAATTTGTGGATCTACACTTCGCAAATTTGTGGATATACACTTGGGAAATTTGTGGATCTACACTTGGCAAATTTGTGGGTCTACACTTTGTAAATTTGTGGATCTACACTTGGGAAATTTGTGGATCTACACTTGGGAAATTTTTGGATCTACACTTGGGAAATTTGTGGATCTACTCTTGGGAAATTTGTGGATCTACACTAGGGAAATTTGTGGATTTATACTTGGGAAATTTGGGGATTTATACTTGGGAAATTTGTGGATTTATACTTGGGAAATTTGTGGATTTATAATTGGGAAATTTGTGGATCTACACTTGGGAAATTTGTAGATCTACACTTGGGAAATTTGTGGATCTACACTTGGGAAATTTTTGGATCTACACCTGGGAAATTTGTGGATCTAAACTTGGGAAATTTTTGGATCTACACTTGGGAAATTTTAGGATCTACACTAGGGAAATTTGTGGATCTACACTTGGGAAATATGTGGATCTACTCTTGGGAAATTTGTGGATCTACACTTGGGAAATTTGTGGATCTACACTTGGGAAATTTGTGGATCTATACAAAGGGAAATTTGTGGATCTATACAAAGGGAAATTTGGATCTATACTTGGAAAATTTGTGGATTTATTCTTATAAAATTTGTGGGTATATGCTTGGAAATTTGTTGATCTATACTTGTTAAATATGTGTATCTACACTTGGGAAATTTGTGGATCTACACTTGCGAAATTTGTGGATCTACACTTGGGAAATTTGCGGATTTATACTTGGGAAATTTGTGTATTTATACTTGGGAAATTTGTGGATTTATGCTTAGGAAATTTGTGGATTTATACTTAGGAAATTTGTGGATTTATATTTGGGAGATTTTTGGATTTATACTTGGGAAATTTGTGGATCTACACTTGGGAAATTTGTGGATCTACACTTGCAAATTTGTGGATTTACACTGTGCAAATTTGTGGATCTACACTTGGAAAATTTGTGGATCTACACTTGGGAAATTTGTGGATCTACACTTGGGAAATTTGTGGATCTACACTTGGGAAAATTGTGGATCTACTCTTGGGAAATTTGTGGATCTACACTAGTAAAATTTGTGGATCTACACTTGGGAAATTTGTGGATCTACACTAGTAAAATTTGTGGATCTACACTTGGGAAATTTGTGGATCTACACTTGGGAAATTTGTGGATATATACTTGTGAAATTTGTGGATTTATAATTGGCAAATTTGTGGATTTATATTTGGGAAATTTGTGGATCTACACTTGGGAAATTTGTCGATCTACACTTGGGAAATTTGTGGATCTACACTTGGAAAATTTGTGGATCTACACTTGGGAAATTTGTGGATTTATACTTGGAAATTTGTGGATTTATTCTTGGGAAATTTGTGGATTTATACTTATGAAATTTGTGGATTTATATTTTGGAAATTTGTGGATTTATACTTGGGAAATTTGTGGACTTATACTTGGGAAATTTGTGGATTTATACTTGGCAAATTTGTGGATCTACAGTTGGCAAATTTGTGGATCTACACTTGGCAAATTTGTGGATCTACACTTGGCAAATTTGTGGATCTACTCTTGCAAATTTGTGGATCTACACTTGGCAAATTTGTGGATCTACACTTGGGAAATTTGTGGATCTACACTTGGCAAATTTGTGGGTCTACACTTTGTAAATTTGTGGATCTACACTTGGGAAATTTGTGGATCTACACTTAGGAAATTTTTGGATCTACACTTGGGAAATTTGTGGATCTACACTTGGAAAATTTGTGGATCTACACTTGGGAAATTTGTGGATCTACACTTGGGAAATTTGTGGATCTACACTTGGGAAAATTGTGGATCTACTCTTGGGAAATTTGTGGATCTACACTTGGGAAATTTGTGGATCTACACTTGGAAAATTTGTTATTCTACACTTGGGAAATTTGTTTATTTATACTTGGGAAATTTGGGGATTTACACTTGGCAAATTTGTGGATCTACACTTGGCAAATTTGTGGATCTACACTTGGGAAATTTGTGGATCTACACTTGGGAAATTTGTGGATCTACTCTTGCAAATTTGTGGATCTACACTTGGCAAATTTGTGGATCTACACTTTGCAAATTTGTGGATATACACTTGGGAAATTTGTGGATCTACACTTGGCAAATTTGTGGGTCTACACTTTGTAAATTTGTGGATCTACACTTGGGAAATTTGTGGATCTACACTTGGGAAATTTGTGGATCTACACTTGGGAAAATTGTGGATCTACTCTTGGGAAATTTGTGGATCTACACTAGTAAAATTTGTGGATCTACACTTGGGAAATTTGTGGATCTACACTTGGGAAATTTGTTATTCTACACTTGGGAAATTTGTTTATTTATACTTGGGAAATTTGGGGATTTACACTTGGCAAATTTGTGGATCTACACTTGGCAAATTTGTGGATCTACACCTGGGAAATTTGTGGATCTACACTTGGGAAATTTGTGGATCTACTCTTGCAAATTTGTGGATCTACACTTGGCAAATTTGTGGATCTACACTTTGCAAATTTGTGGATATACACTTGGGAAATTTGTGGATCTACACTTGGCAAATTTGTGGGTCTACACTTTGTAAATTTGTGGATCTACACTTGGAAAATTTGTGGATCTACACTTGGGAAATTTGTGGATCTACACTTGGGAAATTTGTGGATCTAAACTTGGGAAAATTGTGGATCTACTCTTGGGAAATTTGTGGATCTACACAAGTAAAATTTGTGGATCTACACTTGGGAAATTTGTGGATCTACACTTGGCAAATTTGTGGATCTACACTTGGGAAATTTGTGGATCTACACTTGGCAAATTTGTGGATCTACACTTCGCAAATTTGTGGATATACACTTGGGAAATTTGTGGATCTACACTTGGCAAATTTGTGGGTCTACACTTTGTAAATTTGTGGATCTACACTTGGGAAATTTGTGGATCTACACTTGGGAAATTTTTGGATCTACACTTGGGAAATTTGTGGATCTACTCTTGGGAAATTTGTGGATCTACACTAGGGAAATTTGTGGATTTATACTTGGGAAATTTGGGGATTTATACTTGGGAAATTTGTGGATTTATACTTGGGAAATTTGTGGATTTATAATTGGGAAATTTGTGGATCTACACTTGGGAAATTTGTAGATCTACACTTGGGAAATTTGTGGATCTACACTTGGGAAATTTTTGGATCTACACCTGGGAAATTTGTGGATCTAAACTTGGGAAATTTTTGGATCTACACTTGGGAAATTTTAGGATCTACACTAGGGAAATTTGTGGATCTACACTTGGGAAATATGTGGATCTACTCTTGGGAAATTTGTGGATCTACACTTGGGAAATTTGTGGATCTACACTTGGGAAATTTGTGGATCTATACAAAGGGAAATTTGTGGATCTATACAAAGGGAAATTTGTGTATCTATACAAAGCAAAATTTGGATCTATACTTGGAAAATTTGTGGATTTATTCTTATAAAATTTGTGGGTATATGCTTGGAAATTTGTTGATCTATACTTGTTAAATATGTGTATCTACACTTGGGAAATTTGTGGATCTACACTTGCGAAATTTGTGGATCTACACTTGGGAAATTTGTGGATCTACACTTGGGAAATTTGCGGATTTATACTTGGGAAATTTGTGTATTTATACTTGGGAAATTTGTGGATTTATGCTTAGGAAATTTGTGGATTTATACTTAGGAAATTTGTGGATTTATATTTGGGAGATTTTTGGATTTATACTTGGGAAATTTGTGGATCTACACTTGGGAAATTTGTGGATCTACACTTGGCAAATTTGTGGATCTACACTTTGCAAATTTGTGGATATACACTTGGGAAATTTGTGGATCTACACTTGGCAAATT
The DNA here is from genome assembly GCA_963920705.1 of Odiellus spinosus. Lineage (NCBI taxonomy): Eukaryota > Metazoa > Arthropoda > Arachnida > Opiliones > Phalangiidae > Odiellus > Odiellus spinosus. The sequence goes on from OY987233.1 coordinate 189,229, forward strand.
TGTGGGTCTACACTTTGTAAATTTGTGGATCTACACTTGGGAAATTTGTGGATCTACACTTGGGAAATTTTTGGATCTACACTTGGGAAATTTGTGGATCTACTCTTGGGAAATTTGTGGATCTACACTAGGGAAATTTGTGGATTTATACTTGGGAAATTTGGGGATTTATACTTGGGAAATTTGTGGATTTATACTTGGGAAATTTGTGGATTTATAATTGGGAAATTTGTGGATCTACACTTGGGAAATTTGTAGATCTACACTTGGGAAATTTGTGGATCTACACTTGGGAAATTTTTGGATCTACACCAGGGAAATTTGTGGATCTAAACTTGGGAAATTTTTGGATCTACACTTGGGAAATTTGTGGATCTACACTTGGGAAATTTTAGGATCTACACTAGGGAAATTTGTGGATCTACACTTGGGAAATATGTGGATCTACTCTTGGGAAATTTGTGGATCTACACTTGGGAAATTTGTGGATCTACACTTGGGAAATTTGTGGATCTATACAAAGGGAAATTTGTGGATCTATACAAAGGGAAATTTGTGGATCTATACAAAGCAAAATTTGGATCTATACTTGGAAAATTTGTGGATTTATTCTTATAAAATTTGGGGGTATATGCTTGGAAATTTGTTGATCTATACTTGTTAAATATGTGTATCTACACTTGGGAAATTTGTGGATCTACACTTGCGAAATTTGTGGATCTACACTTGGGAAATTTGTGGATCTACACTTGGGAAATTTGCGGATTTATACTTGGGAAATTTGTGTATTTATACTTGGGAAATTTGTGGATTTATGCTTAGGAAATTTGTGGATTTATACTTAGGAAATTTGTGGATTTATATTTGGGAGATTTTTGGATTTATACTTGGGAAATTTGTGGACTTATACTTGGGAAATTTGTGGATTTACACTTGGCAAATTTGTGGATATACACTTGGCAAATTTGTGGATCTACACTTGGGAAATTTGTGGATCTACACTTGGGAAATTTGTGGATCTACACTTGGAAAATTTGTGGATCTACACTTGGGAAATTTGTGGATCTACTCTTGGGAAATTTGTGGATCTACACTAGGGAAATTTGTGGATCTACACTTGGGAAATTTGTGGATCTACACTTGGGAAATTTGTGGATCTCACTTGGGAAATTTGGGGATTTATACTTGGGAAATTTGTGGATTTATACTTGGGAAATTTGTGGATTTATAATTGGGAAATTTGTGGATTTATATTTGGGAAATTTGTGGATCTACACTTGGGAAATTTGTGGATCTACACTTGGGAAATTTGTGGATCTACACTTGGGAAACTTGTGGATCTACACTTGGGAAATTTTTGGATCTACACTTGGGAAATTTGTGGATCTACACTTGGGAAATTTGTGGATCTACACTTGGGAAATTTGTGGATCTACCCTTGGGAAATTTGTGGATCTACACTAGGGAAATTTGTGGATCTACACTTGGGAAATTTGTGGATCTACCCTTGGGAAATTTGTGGATCTATACAAAGCAAAATTTGGATTTATACTTGGAAAATTTTGGGATATATGCTTGGAAATTTGTTGATCTATACTTGGGAAATATGTGTATCTATACTTGGGATTTTTGTGGATCTACACTTGGCAAATTTGTGGATCTACACTTTGCAAATTTGTGCATCTACACTTGGGAAATTTGTGGATCTACACTTGCAAATTTGTGGATTTACACTTGGCAAATTTGTGGATCTACACTTTGCAAATTTGTGGATCTACACTTGGGAAATTTGTGGATCTACACTTGGGAAATTGGTGGATCTACACTTGGGAAATTTGTGGATCTACACTTGGGAAATTTTTGGATCTACACTTGGGAAATTTGTGGATCTACACTTGGGAAATTTGTGGATTTATACTTGGGAAATTTGGGGATTTATACTTGGGAAATTTATGGATTTATACTTGGGAAATTAGTGGATTTATAATTGGGAAATTTGTGGATTTATATTTGAGAAATTTGTGGATCTACACTTGGGAAATTTGTGGATCTACACTTGGGAAATTTGTGGATCTACACTTAGGAAATTTGTGGATCTACACTTGGGAAATTTATGGATCTACACTTGGGAAATTTGTGGATCTACACTTGGGAAATTTGTGGATCTACACTTGGGAAATTTTTGGATCTACACTTGGGAAATTTGTGGATCTACACTTGGGAAATTTGTGGATTTATACTTGGGAAATTTGGGGATTTATACTTGGGAAATTTATGGATTTATACTTGGGAAATTAGTGGATTTATAATTGGGAAATTTGTGGATTTATATTTGAGAAATTTGTGGATCTACACTTGGGAAAATTGTGGATCTACTCTTGGGAAATTTGTGGATCTACACTAGTAAAATTTGTGGATCTACACTTGGGAAATTTGTGGATCTACACTTGGGAAATTTGTTATTCTACACTTGGGAAATTTGTTTATTTATACTTGGGAAATTTGGGGATTTACACTTGGCAAATTTGTGGATCTACACTTGGCAAATTTGTGGATCTACACCTGGGAAATTTGTGGATCTACACTTGGGAAATTTGTGGATCTACTCTTGCAAATTTGTGGATCTACACTTGGCAAATTTGTGGATCTACACTTTGCAAATTTGTGGATATACACTTGGGAAATTTGTGGATCTACACTTGGCAAATTTGTGGGTCTACACTTTGTAAATTTGTGGATCTACACTTGGAAAATTTGTGGATCTACACTTGGGAAATTTGTGGATCTACACTTGGGAAATTTGTGGATCTAAACTTGGGAAAATTGTGGATCTACTCTTGGGAAATTTGTGGATCTAAACAAGTAAAATTTGTGGATCTACACTTGGGAAATTTGTGGATCTACACTTGGCAAATTTGTGGATCTACACTTGGGAAATTTGTGGATCTACACTTGGCAAATTTGTGGATCTACACTTTGCAAATTTGTGGATATACACTTGGGAAATTTGTGGATCTACACTTGGCAAATTTGTGGGTCTACACTTTGTAAATTTGTGGATCTACACTTGGGAAATTTGTGGATCTACACTTGGGAAATTTTTGGATCTACACTTGGGAAATTTGTGGATCTACTCTTGGGAAATTTGTGGATCTACACTAAGGAAATTTGTGGATTTATACTTGGGAAATTTGGGGATTTATACTTGGGAAATTTTTGGATCTACACTTGGGAAATTTGTGGATCTACTCTTGGAAAATTTGTGGATCTACACTTGGGAAATTTGTGGATCTACTCTTGGGAAATTTGTGGATCTACACTAGGGAAATTTGTGGATCTACACTTGGGAAATTTGTGGATCTACACTTGGGAAATTTGTGGATCTCACTTGGGAAATTTGGGGATTTATACTTGGGAAATTTGTGGATTTATACTTGGGAAATTTGTGGATTTATAATTGGGAAATTTGTGGATTTATATTTGGGAAATTTGTGGATCTACACTTGGGAAATTTGTGGATCTACACTTGGGAAATTTGTGGATCTACACTTGGGAAATTTGTGGATCTACACTTGGGAAATTTGTGGATCTACACTTGGGAAACTTGTGGATCTACACTTGGGAAATTTTTGGATCTACACTTGGGAAATTTGTGGATCTACACTTGGGAAATTTGTGGGTCTACACTTGGGAAATTTGTGGATCTACCCTTGGGAAATTTGTGGATCTACACTAGGGAAATTTGTGGATCTACACTTGGGAAATTTGTGGATCTACACTTGGGAAATTTGTGGATCTATACAAAGCAAAATTTGGATTTATACTTGGAAAATTTGGGGATATATGCTTGGAAATTTGTTGATCTATACTTGGGAAATATGTGTATCTATACTTGGGATTTTTGTGGATCTACACTTGGCAAATTTGTGGATCTACACTTTGCAAATTTGTGTATCTACACTTGGGAAATTTGTGGATCTACACTTGCAAATTTGTGGATTTACACTTGGCAAATTTGTGGATCTACACTTTGCAAATTTGTGGATCTACACTTGGGAAATTTGTGGATCTACACTTGGGAAATTGGTGGATCTACACTTGGGAAATTTGTGGATCTACACTTGGGAAATTTGTGGATCTACACTTGGGAAATTTGTGGATCTACACTTGGGAAATTTGTGGATCTACACTTGGGAAATTTGTGGATCTACACTTAGGAAATTTGTGGATCTACACTTGGGAAATTTATGGATCTACACTTGGGAAATTTGTGGATCTACACTTGGGAAATTTGTGGATCTACACTTGGGAAATTTTTGGATCTACACTTGGGAAATTTGTGGATCTACACTTGGGAAATTTGTGGATTTATACTTGGGAAATTTGGGGATTTATACTTGGGAAATTTATGGATTTATACTTGGGAAATTAGTGGATTTATAATTGGGAAATTTGTGGATTTATATTTGAGAAATTTGTGGATCTACACTTGGGAAATTTTTGGATCTACACTTGGGAAATTTGTGGATCTACACTTAGGAAATTTGTGGATCTACACTTGGGAAATTTATGGATCTACACTTGGGAAATTTGTGGATCTACACTTGGGAAATTTGTGGATCTACACTTGGGAAATTTTTGGATCTACACTTGGGAAATTTGTGGATCTACACTTGGGAAATTTGTGGATTTATACTTGGGAAATTTGAGGATTTATACTTGGGAAATTTATGGATTTATACTTGGGAAATTAGTGGATTTATAATTGGGAAATTTGTGGATTTATATTTGAGAAATTTGTGGATCTACACTTGGGAAATTTGTGGATCTACACTTGGGAAATTTGTGGATCTACACTTGGAAAATTTGTGGATCTACACTTGGGAAATTTGTGGATCTACACTTGGGAAATTTGTGGATCTACACTTGGGAAAATTGTGGATCTACTCTTGGGAAATTTGTGGATCTACACTAGTAAAATTTGTGGATCTACACTTGGGAAATTTGTGGATCTACACTTGGGAAATTTGTTATTCTACACTTGGGAAATTTGTGGATTTATACTTGGGAAATTTGGGGATTTACACTTGGCAAATTTGTGGATCTACACTTGGCAAATTTGTGGATCTACACTTGGCAAATTTGTGGATTTATACTTGGGAAATTTGTGGATTTATACTTGGGAAATTTGTGGATTTATACTTGGGAAATTTGTGGATTTATACTTGGGAAATTTGTGGATTTATATTTGGGAAATTTGTTTATTTATACTTGGGAAATTTGTGGATTTATACTTTGAAAATTTGTGGATTTATACTTGGGAAATTTGTCGATTTATACATGGGAAATTTGTGGATTTAGACTTAGGAAATTTGGGGATTTACACTTTTCAAATTTATGGATCTTCACTTGGTAAATTTGTGGATCTACACTTGGTAAATTTGTGGATCTACACTTGGAAAATTTGTGGATCTACACTTGGGAAATTTGTGGATCTACACTTTGCAAATTTGTGGATATACACTTGGGAAATTTGTGGATCTACACTTGGCAAATTTGTGGGTCTACACTTTGTAAATTTGTGGATCTACACTTGGGAAATTTGTGGATCTACACTTGGGAAATTTTTGGATCTACACTTGGGAAATTTGTGGATCTACTCTTGGGAAATTTGTGGATCTACACTAGGGAAATTTGTGGATTTATACTTGGGAAATTTGGGGATTTATACTTGAGAAATTTTTGGATCTACACTTGGGAAACTTGTGGATCTACTCTTGGAAAATTTGTGGATCTACACTTGGGAAATTTGTGGATCTACTCTTGGGAAATTTGTGGATCTACACTAGGGAAATTTGTGGATCTACACTTGGGAAATTTGTGGATCTACACTTGGGAAATTTGTGGATCTAACTTGGGAAATTTGGGGATTTATACTTGGGAAATTTGTGGATTTATACTTGGGAAATTTGTGGATTTATAATTGGGAAATTTGTGGATTTATATTTGGGAAATTTGTGGATCTACACTTGGGAAATTTGTGGATCTACACTTGGGAAATTTGTGGATCTACACTTGGGAAATTTGTGGATCTACACTTGGGAAACTTGTGGATCTACACTTGGGAAATTTTTGGATCTACACTTGGGAAATTTGTGGATCTACACTTGGGAAATTTGTGGATCTACCCTTGGGAAATTTGTGGATCTACACTAGGGAAATTTGTGGATCTACACTTGGGAAATTTGTGGATCTACACTTGGGAAATTTGTGGATCTACACTTGGGAAATTTGTGGATCTACCCTTGGGAAATTTGTGAATCTACACTAGGGAAATTTGTGGATCTACACTTGGGAAATTTGTGGATCTACACTTGGGAAATTTGTGGATCTATACAAAGCAAAATTTGGATTTATACTTGGAAAATTTGGGGATATATGCTTGGAAATTTGTTGATCTATACTTGGGAAATATGTGTATCTATACTTGGGATTTTTGTGGATCTACACTTGGCAAATTTGTGGATCTACACTTTGCAAATTTGTGTATCTACACTTGGGAAATTTGTGGATCTACACTTGCAAATTTGTGGATTTACACTTGGCAAATTTGTGGATCTACACTTTGCAAATTTGTGGATCTACACTTGGGAAATTTGTGGATCTACACTTGGGAAATTGGTGGATCTACACTTGGGAAATTTGTGGATCTACACTTGGGAAATTTGTGGATCTACACTTGGGAAATTTGTGGATCTACACTTGGGAAATTTGTGGATCTACACTTAGGAAATTTGTGGATCTACACTTAGGAAATTTGTGGATCTACACTTGGGAAATTTATGGATCTACACTTGAGAAATTTGTGGATCTACACTTGGGAAATTTGTGGATCTACACTTGGGAAATTTTTGGATCTACACTTGGGAAATTTGTGGATCTACACTTGGGAAATTTGTGGATTTATACTTGGGAAATTTGTGGATTTATACTTGGGAAATTTGGGGATTTATACTTGGGAAATTTATGGATTTATACTTGGGAAATTAGTGGATTTATAATTGGGAAATTTGTGGATTTATATTTGAGAAATTTGTGGATCTACACTTGGGAAATTTGTGGATCTACACTTGGGAAATTTGTGGATCTACACTTAGGAAATTTGTGGATCTACACTTGGGAAATTTATGGATCTACACTTGGGAAATTTGTGGATCTACACTTGGGAAATTTGTGGATCTACACTTGGGAAATTTTTGGATCTACACTTGGGAAATTTTTGGATCTACACTTGGGAAATTTGTGGATTTATACTTGGGAAATTTGGGGATTTATACTTGGGAAATTTATGGATTTATACTTGGGAAATTAGTGGATTTATAATTGGGAAATTTGTGGATTTATATTTGAGAAATTTGTGGATCTACACTTGGGAAATTTGTGGATCTACACTTGGGAAATTTGTGGATCTACACTTGGAAAATTTGTGGATCTACACTTGGGAAATTTGTGGATCTACATTTGGGAAATTTGTGGATCTACACTTGGGAAAATTGTGGATCTACTCTTGGGAAATTTGTGGATCTACACTAGTAAAATTTGTGGATCTACACTTGGGAAATTTGTGGATCTACACTTGGGAAATTTGTTATTCTACACTTGGGAAATTTGTGGATTTATACTTGGGAAATTTGTGGATTTATACTTGGGAAATTTGTGGATTTATACTTGGGAAATTTGTGGATTTATACTTGGGAAATTTGTGGATTTATATTTGGGAAATTTGTTTATTTATACTTGGGAAATTTGTGGATTTATACTTTGAAAATTTGTGGATTTATACTTGGGAAATTTGTCGATTTATACTTGGGAAATTTGTGGATTTAGACTTAGGAAATTTGGGGATTTATACTTTGAAAATTTGTGGATTTATACTTGGGAAATTTGTCGATTTATACTTGGGAAATTTGTGGATTTAGACTTAGGAAATTTGGGGATTTACACTTTTCAAATTTATGGATCTTCACTTGGTAAATTTGTGGATCTACACTTGGTAAATTTGTGGATCTACACTTGGAAAATTTGTGGATCTACACTTGGGAAATTTGTGGATCTACACTTGGGAAATTTGTGGATTTATACTTGGGAAATTTGTGGATTTATACTTGGGAAATTTGTGGATTTATACTTTGGAAATTTATGGATTTATATTTGGGAAATTTGTGGATTTATACTTGGGAAATTTGTGGATTTATACTTAGGAAATTTGTGGATTGACACTTGGCAAATTTATGGATCTACACTTGGTAAATTTGTGGATCTACACTTTGTTAATTTGTGGATCTACACTTGGAAAATTTGTGGATCTACACTTGGGAAATTTGTGGATCTACACTTGGGAAATTTGTGGATCTACACTTGGGAAAATTGTGGATCTACTCTTGGGAAATTTGTGGATCTACACTAGTAAAATTTGTGGATCTACACTTGGGAAATTTGTGGATCTACACTTGGGAAATTTGTGGATCTACACTTGGGAAATTTGTGGATTTATACTTGGGAAATTTGTGGATTTATACTTAGGAAATTTGTGGATTGACACTTGGCAAATTTATGGATCTACACTTGGTAAATTTGTGGATCTACACTTGGCAAATTTGTGGATCTACACTTGGCAAATTTGTGGATCTACACTTGGCAAATTTGTGGATCTACACTTGGGAAATTTGTGGATCTACACTTGGCAAATTTGTTTATCTACACTTTGCAAATTTGTGGATCTACACTTGGGAAATTTGTGGATCTACACTTGGCAAATTTGTGGGTCTACACTTTGCAAATTTGTGGATCTACACTTGGGAAATTTGTGGATTTATACTTGGGAAATTTGTGGATTTATACTTAGGAAATTTGTGGATTGACACTTGGCAAATTTATGGATCTACACTTGGTAAATTTGTGGATCTACACTTGGCAAATTTGTGGATCTACACTTGGCAAATTTGTGGATCTACACTTGGGAAATTTGTGGATCTACACTTGGGAAATTTGTGGATCTACACTTGGCAAATTTGTTTATCTACACTTTGCAAATTTGTGGATCTACACTTGGGAAATTTGTGGATCTACACTTGGCAAATTTGTGGGTCTACACTTTGCAAATTTGTGGATCTACAATTGGGGAATTTGTGGATCTACACTTGGGAAATTTGTGGTTCTACACTTGGGAAATTTGTGGGTCTACACTTTGCAAATTTGTGGATCTACACTTGGGAAATTTTTGGATCTACACTTGGGAAATTTGTGGATCTACACTTGGGAAATTTGTGGATCTACACTTGGGAAATTTGTGGATCTACACTTGGGAAATTTGTGGATCTATACAAAGCAAAATTTGGATTTATACTTGGAAAATTTGTGGATCTATTCTTGGAAAATTTGGGGATATATGCTTGGAAATTTGTTGATCTATACTTGGGAAATATGTGTATCTATACTTGGGATTTTTGTGGATCTACACTTGGCAAATTTGTGGATCTACACTTTGCAAATTTGTGGATCTACACTTGGGAAATTTGTGGATCTACACTTGCAAATTTGTGGATTTACACTGTGCAAATTTGTGGATCTACACTTTGCAAATTTGTGGATCTACACTTGGGAAATTTGTGGATCTACACTTGGGAAATTGGTGGATCTACACTTGGGAAATTTGTGGATCTACACTTGGGAAATTTGTGGATCTACACTTCTGAAATTTGTGGATCTACACTTGGGAAATTTGTGGATCTACACTTGGGAAATTTGTGGATCTACACTTTGCAAATTTGTGGATATACACTTGGGAAATTTGTGGATCTACACTTGGCAAATTTGTGGATCTACACTTTGTTAATTTGTGGATCTACACTTGGAAAATTTGTGGATCTACACTTGGGAAATTTGTGGATCTACACTTGGGAAATTTGTGGATCTACACTTGGGAAAAATGTGGATCTACTCTTGGGAAATTTGTGGATCTACACTAGTAAAATTTGTGGATCTACACTTGGGAAATTTGTGGATCTACACTTGGGAAATTTGTGGATCTACACTTGGGAAATTTGTGGATTTATACTTGGGAAATTTGTGGATTTATACTTAGGAAATTTGTGGATTGACACTTGGCAAATTTATGGATCTACACTTGGTAAATTTGTGGATCTACACTTGGCAAATTTGTGGATCTACACTTGGCAAATTTGTGGATCTACACTTGGCAAATTTGTGGATCTACACTTGGGAAATTTGTGGATCTACACTTGGCAAATTTGTTTATCTACACTTTGCAAATTTGTGGATCTACACTTGGGAAATTTGTGGATCTACACTTGGCAAATTTGTGGGTCTACACTTTGCAAATTTGTGGATCTACACTTGGGAAATTTGTGGATTTATACTTGGGAAATTTGTGGATTTATACTTAGGAAATTTGTGGATTGACACTTGGCAAATTTATGGATCTACACTTGGGAAATATTTGGATCTACACTTGGGAAATTTGTGGATCTACACTTGGGAAATTTGTGGATCTACACTTGGGAAATTTGTGGATCTACACTTGGGAAATTTGTGGATCTATACAAAGCAAAATTTGGATTTATACTTGGAAAATTTGTGGATCTATTCTTGGAAAATTTGGGGATATATGCTTGGAAATTTGTTGATCTATACTTGGGAAATATGTGTATCTATTCTTGGGATTTTTGTGGATCTACACTTTGCAAATTTGTGGATCTACACTTGGGAAATTTGTGGATCTACACTTGCAAATTTGTGGATTTACACTGTGCAAATTTGTGGATCTACACTTTGCAAATTTGTGGATCTACACTTGGGAAATTTGTGGATCTACACTTGGGAAATTGGTGGATCTACACTTGGGAAATTTGTGGATCTACACTTGGGAAAATTGTGGATCTACTCTTGGGAAATTTGTGGATCTACACTAGTAAAATTTGTGGATCTACACTTGGGAAATTTGTGGATCTACACTAGTAAAATTTGTGGATCTACACTTGGGAAATTTGTGGATCTACACTTGGGAAATTTGTGGATCTACACTTGGGAAATTTGTGGATTCATACTTGGGAAATTTGTGGATTTATACTTAGGAAATTTGTGGATTGACACTTGGCAAATTTATGGATCTACACTTGGTAAATTTGTGGATCTACACTTGGCAAATTTGTGGATCTACACTTGGCAAATTTGTGGATCTACACTTGGCAAATTTGTGGATCTACAATTGGGGAATTTGTGGATCTACACTTGGCAAATTTGTGGGTCTACACTTTGCAAATTTGTGGATCTACAATTGGGGAATTTGTGGATCTACACTTGGGAAATTTGTGGTTCTACACTTGGGAAATTTGTGGGTCTACACTTTGCAAATTTGTGGATCTACACTTGGGAAATTTTTGGATCTACACTTGGGAAATTTGTGGATCTACACTTGGGAAATTTGTGGATCTACACTTGGGAAATTTGTGGATCTACACTTGGGAAATTTGTGGATCTATTCTTGGAAAATTTGGGGATATATGCTTGGAAATTTGTTGATCTATACTTGGGAAATATGTGTATCTATACTTGGGATTTTTGTGGATCTACACTTGGCAAATTTGTGGATCTACACTTTGCAAATTTGTGGATCTACACTTGGGAAATTTGTGGATCTACACTTGCAAATTTGTGGATTTACACTGTGCAAATTTGTGGATCTACACTTTGCAAATTTGTGGATCTACACTTGGGAAATTTGTGGATCTACACTTGGGAAATTGGTGGATCTACACTTGGGAAATTTGTGGATCTACACTTGGGAAATTTGTGGATCTACACTTGGGAAATTTTTGGATCTACACTTGGGAAATTTGTGGATCTACACTTGGGAAATTTGTGGATCTACACTTTGCAAATTTGTGGATATACACTTGGGAAATTTGTGGATCTACACTTGGCAAATTTGTGGATCTACACTTTGTTAATTTGTGGATCTACACTTGGAAAATTTGTGGATCTACACTTGGGAAATTTGTGGATCTACACTAGTAAAATTTGTGGATCTACACTTGGGAAATTTGTGGATCTACACTTGGGAAATTTGTGGATCTACACTTGGGAAATTTGTGGATTTATACTTGGGAAATTTGTGGATTTATACTTAGGAAATTTGTGGATTGACACTTGGCAAATTTATGGATCTACACTTGGTAAATTTGTGGATCTACACTTGGCAAATTTGTGGATCTACACTTGGCAAATTTGTGGATCTACACTTGGCAAATTTGTGGATCTACACTTGGGAAATTTGTGGATCTACACTTGGCAAATTTGTTTATCTACACTTTGCAAATTTGTGGATCTACACTTGGGAAATTTGTGGATCTACACTTGGCAAATTTGTGGGTCTACACTTTGCAAATTTGTGGATCTACACTTGGGAAATTTGTGGATTTATACTTGGGAAATTTGTGGATTTATACTTAGGAAATTTGTGGATTGACACTTGGCAAATTTATGGATCTACACTTGGGAAATTTTTGGATCTACACTTGGGAAATTTGTGGATCTACACTTGGGAAATTTGTGGATCTACACTTGGGAAATTTGTGGATCTACACTTGGGAAATTTGTGGATCTATACAAAGCAAAATTTGGATTTATACTTGGAAAATTTGTGGATCTATTCTTGGAAAATTTGGGGATATATGCTTGGAAATTTGTTGATCTATACTTGGGAAATATGTGTATCTATACTTGGGATTTTTGTGGATCTACACTTGGCAAATTTGTGGATCTACACTTTGCAAATTTGTGGATCTACACTTGGGAAATTTGTGGATCTACACTTGCAAATTTGTGGATTTACACTGTGCAAATTTGTGGATCTACACTTTGCAAATTTGTGGATCTACACTTGGGAAATTTGTGGATCTACACTTGGGAAATTGGTGGATCTACACTTGGGAAATTTGTGGATCTACACTTGGGAAAATTGTGGATCTACTCTTGGGAAATTTGTGGATCTACACTAGTAAAATTTGTGGATCTACACTTGGGAAATTTGTGGATCTACACTAGTAAAATTTGTGGATCTACACTTGGGAAATTTGTGGATCTACACTTGGGAAATTTGTGGATCTACACTTGGGAAATTTGTGGATTCATACTTGGGAAATTTGTGGATTTATACTTAGGAAATTTGTGGATTGACACTTGGCAAATTTATGGATCTACACTTGGTAAATTTGTGGATCTACACTTGGCAAATTTGTGGATCTACACTTGGCAAATTTGTGGATCTACACTTGGCAAATTTGTGGATCTACACTTGGGAAATTTGTGGATCTACACTTGGCAAATTTGTTTATCTACACTTTGCAAATTTGTGGATCTACACTTGGGAAATTTGTGGATCTACACTTGGCAAATTTGTGGGTCTACACTTTGCAAATTTGTGGATCTACAATTGGGGAATTTGTGGATCTACACTTGGGAAATTTGTGGTTCTACACTTGGGAAATTTGTGGGTCTACACTTTGCAAATTTGTGGATCTACACTTGGGAAATTTTTGGATCTACACTTGGGAAATTTGTGGATCTACACTTGGGAAATTTGTGGATCTACACTTGGGAAATTTGTGGATCTACACTTGGGAAATTTGTGGATCTATACAAAGCAAAATTTGGATTTATACTTGGAAAATTTGTGGATCTATTCTTGGAAAATTTGGGGATATATGCTTGGAAATTTGTTGATCTATACTTGGGAAATATGTGTATCTATACTTGGGATTTTTGTGGATCTACACTTGGCAAATTTGTGGATCTACACTTGGGAAATTTGTGGATCTACACTTGGGAAAATTGTGGATCTACTCTTGGGAAATTTGTGGATCTACACTAGTAAAATTTGTGGATCTACACTTGGGAAATTTGTGGATCTACACTAGTAAAATTTGTGGATCTACACTTGGGAAATTTGTGGATCTACACTTGCGAAATTTGTGGATCTACACTTGGGAAATTTGTGGATTCATACTTGGGAAATTTGTGGATTTATACTTAGGAAATTTGTGGATTGACACTTGGCAAATTTATGGATCTACACTTGGTAAATTTGTGGATCTACACTTGGCAAATTTGTGGATCTACACTTGGCAAATTTGTGGATCTACACTTGGCAAATTTGTGGATCTACACTTGGGAAATTTGTGGATCTACACTTGGCAAATTTGTTTATCTACACTTTGCAAATTTGTGGATCTACACTTGGGAAATTTGTGGATCTACACTTGGCAAATTTGTGGGTCTACACTTTGCAAATTTGTGGATCTACAATTGGGGAATTTGTGGATCTACACTTGGGAAATTTGTGGTTCTACACTTGGGAAATTTGTGGGTCTACACTTTGCAAATTTGTGGATCTACACTTGGGAAATTTTTGGATCTACACTTGGGAAATTTGTGGATCTACACTTGGGAAATTTGTGGATCTACACTTGGGAAATTTGTGGATCTACACTTGGGAAATTTGTGGATCTATACAAAGCAAAATTTGGATTTATACTTGGAAAATTTGTGGATCTATTCTTGGAAAATTTGGGGATATATGCTTGGAAATTTGTTGATCTATACTTGGGAAATATGTGTATCTATACTTGGGATTTTTGTGGATCTACACTTGGCAAATTTGTGGATCTACACTTTGCAAATTTGTGGATCTACACTTGGGAAATTTGTGGATCTACACTTGCAAATTTGTGGATTTACACTGTGCAAATTTGTGGATCTACACTTTGCAAATTTGTGGATCTACACTTGGGAAATTTGTGGATCTACACTTGGGAAATTGGTGGATCTACACTTGGGAAATTTGTGGATCTACACTTGGGAAATTTGTGGATCTACACTTGGGAAATTTGTGGATCTACACTTGGGAAATTTGTGGATCTACACTTGGGAAATTTGTGGATCTACACTTTGCAAATTTGTGGATATACACTTGGGAAATTTGTGGATCTACACTTTGTTAATTTGTGGATCTACACTTGGAAAATTTGTGGATCTACACTTGGGAAATTTGTGGATCTACACTTGGGAAATTTGTGGATCTACACTTGGGAAAATTGTGGATCTACTCTTGGGAAATTTGTGGATCTACACTAGTAAAATTTGTGGATCTACACTTGGGAAATTTGTGGATCTACACTAGTAAAATTTGTGGATCTACACTTGGGAAATTTGTGGATCTACACTTGGGAAATTTGTGGATTTATACTTGTGAAATTTGTGGATTTATAATTGGCAAATTTGTGGATTTATATTTGGGAAATTTGTGGATCTACACTTGGGAAATTTGTGGATCTACACTTGGGAAATTTGTGGATCTACACTTGGAAAATTTGTGGATCTACACTTGGGAAATTTGTGGATTTATACTTGGAAATTTGTGGATTTATTCTTGGGAAATTTGTGGATTTATACTTATGAAATTTGTGGATTTATATTTTGGAAATTTGTGGATTTATACTTGGGAAATTTGTGGACTTATACTTGGGAAATTTGTGGATTTATACTTAGGAAATTTGTGGATTTACACTTGGCAAATTTGTGGATCTACACTTGGCAAATTTG
Organism: Odiellus spinosus; assembly: GCA_963920705.1. NCBI lineage: Eukaryota > Metazoa > Arthropoda > Arachnida > Opiliones > Phalangiidae > Odiellus > Odiellus spinosus. The sequence continues at coordinate 204,910 of OY987233.1, forward strand.
TGGATCTACACTTGGCAAATTTGTGGATCTACACTTGGCAAATTTGTGGATCTACTCTTGCAAATTTGTGGATCTACACTTGGCAAATTTGTGGATCTACTCTTGGGAAATTTGTGGATCTACACTTGGCAAATTTGTGGGTCTACACTTTGTAAATTTGTGGATCTACACTTGGGAAATTTGTGGATCTACACTTGGGAAATTTTTGGATCTACACTTGGGAAATTTGTGGATCTACACTTGGAAAATTTGTGGATCTACACTTGGGAAATTTGTGGATCTACACTTGGGAAATTTGTGGATCTACACTTGGAAAAATTGTGGATCTACTCTTGGGAAATTTGTGGATCTACACTAGTAAAATTTGTGGATCTACACTTGGGAAATTTGTGGATCTACACTTGGAAAATTTGTTATTCTACACTTGGGAAATTTGTTTATTTATACTTGGGAAATTTGGGGATTTACACTTGGCAAATTTGTGGATCTACACTTGGCAAATTTGTGGATCTACACTTGGGAAATTTGTGGATCTACACTTGGGAAATTTGTGGATCTACTCTTGCAAATTTGTGGATCTACACTTGGCAAATTTGTGGATCTACACTTTGCAAATTTGTGGATATACACTTGGGAAATTTGTGGATCTACACTTGGCAAATTTTTGGGTCTACACTTTGTAAATTTGTGGATCTACACTTGGAAAATTTGTGGATCTACACTTGGGAAATTTGTGGATCTACACTTGGGAAATTTGTGGATCTACACTTGGGAAAATTGTGGATCTACTCTTGGGAAATTTGTGGATCTACACTAGTAAAATTTGTGGATCTACACTTGGGAAATTTTTGGATCTACACTTGGGAAATTTGTTATTCTACACTTGGGAAATTTGTTTATTTATACTTGGGAAATTTGGGGATTTACACTTGGCACATTTGTGGATCTACACTTGGCAAATTTGTGGATCTACACCTGGGAAATTTGTGGATCTACACTTGGGAAATTTGTGGATCTACTCTTGCAAATTTGTGGATCTACACTTGGCAAATTTGTGGATCTACACTTTGCAAATTTGTGGATATACACTTGGGAAATTTGTGGATCTACACTTGGCAAATTTGTGGGTCTACACTTTGTAAATTTGTGGATCTACACTTGGAAAATTTGTGGATCTACACTTGGGAAATTTGTGGATCTACACATGGGAAATTTGTGGATCTAAACTTGGGAAAATTGTGGATCTACTCTTGGGAAATTTGTGGATCTACACAAGTAAAATTTGTGGATCTACACTTGGGAAATTTGTGGATCTACACTTGGCAAATTTGTGGATCTACACTTGGGAAATTTGTGGATCTACACTTGGGAAATTTGTGGATCTACACTTTGCAAATTTGTGGATATACACTTGGGAAATTTGTGGATCTACACTTGGCAAATTTGTGGGTCTACACTTTGTAAATTTGTGGATCTACACTTGGGAAATTTGTGGATCTACACTTGGGAAATTTTTGGATCTACACTTGGGAAATTTGTGGATCTACTCTTGGGAAATTTGTGGATCTACACTAGGGAAATTTGTGGATTTATACTTGGGAAATTTGTGGATTTATACTTGGGAAATTTGTGGATTTATACTTGGGAAATTTGTGGATTTATAATTGGGAAATTTGTGGATCTACACTTGGGAAATTTGTAGATCTACACTTGGGAAATTTGTGGATCTACACTTGGGAAATTTTTGGATCTACACCTGGGAAATTTGTGGATCTAAACTTGGGAAATTTTTGGATCTACACTTGGGAAATTTGTGGATCTACACTTGGGAAATTTTAGGATCTACACTAGGGAAATTTGTGGATCTACACTTGGGAAATATGTGGATCTACTCTTGGGAAATTTGTGGATCTACACTTGGGAAATTTGTGGATCTACACTTGGGAAATTTGTGGATCTATACAAAGGGAAATTTGTGGATCTATACAAAGGGAAATTTGTGGATCTATACAAAGCAAAATTTGGATCTATACTTGGAAAATTTGTGGATTTATTCTTATAAAATTTGGGGGTATATGCTTGGAAATTTGTTGATCTATACTTGTTAAATATGTGTATCTACACTTGGGAAATTTGTGGATCTACACTTGCGAAATTTGTGGATCTACACTTGGGAAATTTGTGGATCTACACTTGGGAAATTTGCGGATTTATACTTGGGAAATTTGTGTATTTATACTTGGGAAATTTGTGGATTTATGCTTAGGAAATTTGTGGATTTATACTTAGGAAATTTGTGGATTTATATTTGGGAGATTTTTGGATTTATACTTGGGAAATTTGTGGACTTATACTTGGGAAATTTGTGGATTTACACTTGGCAAATTTGTGGATATACACTTGGCAAATTTGTGGATCTACACTTGGGAAATTTGTGGATCTACACTTGGGAAATTTGTGGATCTACACTTGGAAAATTTGTGGATCTACACTTGGGAAATTTGTGGATCTACTCTTGGGAAATTTGTGGATCTACACTAGGGAAATTTGTGGATCTACACTTGGGAAATTTGTGGATCTACACTTGGGAAATTTGTGGATCTCACTTGGGAAATTTGGGGATTTATACTTGGGAAATTTGTGGATTTATAATTGGAAAATTTGTGGATTTATATTTGGGAAATTTGTGGATCTACACTTGGGAAATTTGTGGATCTACACTTGGGAAATTTGTGGATCTACACTTGGGAAACTTGTGGATCTACACTTGGGAAATTTTTGGATCTACACTTGGGAAATTTGTGGATCTACACTTGGGAAATTTGTGGATCTACACTTGGGAAATTTGTGGATCTACCCTTGGGAAATTTGTGGATCTACACTAGGAAAATTTGTGGATCTACACTTGGGAAATTTGTGGATCTACACTTGGGAAATTTGTGGATCTATACAAAGCAAAATTTGGATTTATACTTGGAAAATTTGGGGATATATGCTTGGAAATTTGTTGATCTATACTTGGGAAATATGTGTATCTATACTTGGGATTTTTGTGGATCTACACTTGGCAAATTTGTGGATCTACACTTTGCAAATTTGTGTATCTACACTTGGGAAATTTGTGGATTTACACTTGCAAATTTGTGGATTTACACTTGGCAAATTTGTGGATCTACACTTTGCAAATTTGTGGATCTACACTTGGGAAATTTGTGGATCTACACTTGGGAAATTGGTGGATCTACACTTGGGAAGTTTGTGGATCTACACTTGGGAAGTTTGTGGATCTACACTTGGGAAATTTGTGGATCTACACTTGGGAAATTTGTTTATCTACACTTGGGAAATTTGTGGATCTACACTTAGGAAATTTGTGGATCTACACTTAGGAAATTTGTGGATCTACACTTGGGAAATTTATGGATCTACACTTTGTTAATTTGTGGATCTACACTTGGAAAATTTGTGGATCTACACTTGGGAAATTTGTGGATCTACACTTGGGAAATTTGTGGATCTACACTTGGGAAAATTGTGGATCTACTCTTGGGAAATTTGTGGATCTACACTAGTAAAATTTGTGGATCTACACTTGGGAAATTTGTGGATCTACACTAGTAAAATTTGTGGATCTACACTTGGGAAATTTGTGGATCTACACTTGGGAAATTTGTGGATTTATACTTGTGAAATTTGTGGATTTATAATTGGCAAATTTGTGGATTTATATTTGGGAAATTTGTGGATCTACACTTGGGAAATTTGTGGATCTACACTTGGGAAATTTGTGGATCTACACTTGGAAAATTTGTGGATCTACACTTGGGAAATTTGTGGATTTATACTTGGAAATTTGTGGATTTATTCTTGGGAAATTTGTGGATTTATACTTATGAAATTTGTGGATTTATATTTTGGAAATTTGTGGATTTATACTTGGGAAATTTGTGGACTTATACTTGGGAAATTTGTGGATTTATACTTAGGAAATTTGTGGATTTACACTTGGCAAATTTGTGGATCTACACTTGGCAAATTTGTGGATCTACACTTGGCAAATTTGTGGATCTACACTTGGCAAATTTGTGGATCTACTCTTGCAAATTTGTGGATCTACACTTGGCAAATTTGTGGATCTACTCTTGGGAAATTTGTGGATCTACACTTGGCAAATTTGTGGGTCTACACTTTGTAAATTTGTGGATCTACACTTGGGAAATTTGTGGATCTACACTTGGGAAATTTTTGGATCTACACTTGGGAAATTTTTGGATCTACACTTGGAAAATTTGTGGATCTACACTTGGGAAATTTGTGGATCTACACTTGGGAAATTTGTGGATCTACACTTGGAAAAATTGTGGATCTACTCTTGGGAAATTTGTGGATCTACACTAGTAAAATTTGTGGATCTACACTTGGGAAATTTGTGGATCTACACTTGGAAAATTTGTTATTCTACACTTGGGAAATTTGTTTATTTATACTTGGGAAATTTGGGGATTTACACTTGGCAAATTTGTGGATCTACACTTGGCAAATTTGTGGATCTACACTTGGGAAATTTGTGGATCTACACTTGGGAAATTTGTGGATCTACTCTTGCAAATTTGTGGATCTACACTTGGCAAATTTGTGGATCTACACTTTGCAAATTTGTGGATATACACTTGGGAAATTTGTGGATCTACACTTGGCAAATTTTTGGGTCTACACTTTGTAAATTTGTGGATCTACACTTGGAAAATTTGTGGATCTACACTTGGGAAATTTGTGGATCTACACTGGGGAAATTTGTGGATCTACACTTGGGAAAATTGTGGATCTACTCTTGGGAAATTTGTGGATCTACACTAGTAAAATTTGTGGATCTACACTTGGGAAATTTGTGGATCTACACTTGGGAAATTTGTTATTCTACACTTGGGAAATTTGTTTATTTATACTTGGGAAATTTGGGGATTTACACTTGGCAAATTTGTGGATCTACACTTGGCAAATTTGTGGATCTACACCTGGGAAATTTGTGGATCTACACTTGGGAAATTTGTGGATCTACTCTTGCAAATTTGTGGATCTACACTTGGCAAATTTGTGGATCTACACTTTGCAAATTTGTGGATATACACTTGGGAAATTTGTGGATCTACACTTGGCAAATTTGTGGGTCTACACTTTGTAAATTTGTGGATCTACACTTGGAAAATTTGTGGATCTACACTTGGGAAATTTGTGGATCTACACATGGGAAATTTGTGGATCTAAACTTGGGAAAATTGTGGATCTACTCTTGGGAAATTTGTGGATCTACACAAGTAAAATTTGTGGATCTACACTTGGGAAATTTGTGGATCTACACTTGGCAAATTTGTGGATCGACACTTGGGAAATTTGTGGATCTACACTTGGGAAATTTGTGGATCTACACTTTGGAAATTTGTGGATATACACTTGGGAAATTTGTGGATCTACACTTGGCAAATTTGTGGGTCTACACTTTGTAAATTTGTGGATCTACACTTGGGAAATTTGTGGATCTACACTTGGGAAATTTTTGGATCTACACTTGGGAAATTTGTGGATCTACTCTTGGGAAATTTGTGGATCTACACTAGGGAAATTTGTGGATTTATACTTGGGAAATTTGGGGATTTATACTTGGGAAATTTGTGGATTTATACTTGGGAAATTTGTGGATTTATAATTGGGAAATTTGTGGATCTACACTTGGGAAATTTGTAGATCTACACTTGGGAAATTTGTGGATCTACACTTGGGAAATTTTTGGATCTACACCTGGGAAATTTGTGGATCTAAACTTGGGAAATTTTTGGATCTACACTTGGGAAATTTGTGGATCTACACTTGGGAAATTTTAGGATCTACACTAGGGAAATTTGTGGATCTACACTTGGGAAATATGTGGATCTACTCTTGGGAAATTTGTGGATCTACACTTGGGAAATTTGTGGATCTACACTTGGGAAATTTGTGGATCTATACAAAGGGAAATTTGTGGATCTATACAAAGGGAAATTTGTGGATCTATACAAAGCAAAATTTGGATCTATACTTGGAAAATTTGTGGATTTATTCTTATAAAATTTGGGGGTATATGCTTGGAAATTTGTTGATCTATACTTGTTAAATATGTGTATCTACACTTGGGAAATTTGTGGATCTACACTTGCGAAATTTGTGGATCTACACTTGGGAAATTTGTGGATCTACACTTGGGAAATTTGCGGATTTATACTTGGGAAATTTGTGTATTTATACTTGGGAAATTTGTGGATTTATGCTTAGGAAATTTGTGGATTTATACTTAGGAAATTTGTGGATTTATATTTGGGAGATTTTTGGATTTATACTTGGGAAATTTGTGGACTTATACTTGGGAAATTTGTGGATTTACACTTGGCAAATTTGTGGATATACATTTGGCAAATTTGTGGATCTACACTTGGGAAATTTGTGGATCTACACTTGGGAAATTTGTGGATCTACACTTGGAAAATTTGTGGATCTACACTTGGGAAATTTGTGGATCTACTCTTGGGAAATTTGTGGATCTACTCTTGGGAAATTTGTGGATCTACACTAGGGAAATTTGTGGATCTACACTTGGGAAATTTGTGGATCTACACTTGGGAAATTTGTGGATCTCACTTGGGAAATTTGGGGATTTATACTTGGGAAATTTGTGGATTTATACTTGGGAAATTTGTGGATTTATAATTGGGAAATTTGTGGATTTATATTTGGGAAATTTGTGGATCTACACTTGGGAAATTTGTGGATCTACACTTGGGAAATTTGTGGATCTACACTTGGGAAACTTGTGGATCTACACTTGGGAAATTTTTGGATCTACACTTGGGAAATTTGTGGATCTACACTTGGGAAATTTTTGGATCTACACTTGGGAAATTTGTGGATCTACCCTTGGGAAATTTGTGGATCTACACTAGGGAAATTTGTGGATCTACACTTGGGAAATTTGTGGATCTACACTTGGGAAATTTGTGGATCTATACAAAGCAAAATTTGGATTTATACTTGGAAAATTTGGGGATATATGCTTTTAAATTTGTTGATCTATACTTGGGAAATATGTGTATCTATACTTGGGATTTTTGTGGATCTACACTTGGCAAATTTGTGGATCTACACTTTGCAAATTTGTGTATCTACACTTGGGAAATTTGTGGATTTACACTTGCAAATTTGTGGATTTACACTTGGCAAATTTGTGGATCTACACTTTGCAAATTTGTGGATCTACACTTGGGAAATTTGTGGATTTACACTTGGGAAATTGGTGGATCTACACTTGGGAAGTTTGTGGATCTACACTTGGGAAATTTGTGGATCTACACTTGGGAAATTTGTGGATCTACACTTGGGAAATTTGTGGATCTACACTTAGGAAATTTGTGGATCTACACTTAGGAAATTTGTGGATCTACACTTGGGAAATTTATGGATCTACACTTGGGAAATTTGTGGATCTACACTTGGGAAATTTGTGGATCTACACTTGGGAAATTTGTTGATTTATACTTGGGAAATTTGGGGATTTATACTTGGGAAATTTATGGATTTATACTTGGGAAATTAGTGGATTTATAATTGGGAAATTTGTGGATTTATATTTGAGAAATTTGTGGATCTACACTTGGGAAATTTGTGGATCTACACTTGGGAAATTTGTGGATCTACACTTAGGAAATTTGTGGATCTACACTTGGGAAATTTATGGATCTACACTTGGGAAATTTGTGGATCTACACTTGGGAAATTTGTGGATCTACACTTGGGAAATTTTTGGATCTACACTTGGGAAATTTGTGGATCTCCACTTGGGAAATTTGTGGATTTATACTTGGGAAATTTGGGGATTTATACTTGGGAAATTTATGGATTTATACTTGGGAAATTAGTGGATTTATAATTGGGAAATTTGTGGATTTATATTTGAGAAATTTGTGGATTTATATTTGAGAAATTTGTGGATCTACACTTGGGAAAATTGTGGATCTACTCTTGGGAAATTTGTGGATCTACACTAGTAAAATTTGTGGATCTACACTTGGGAAATTTGTGGATCTACACTTGGGAAATTTGTTATTCTACACTTGGGAAATTTGTTTATTTATACTTGGGAAATTTGGGGATTTACACTTGGCAAATTTGTGGATCTACACTTGGCAAATTTGTGGATCTACACCTGGGAAATTTGTGGATCTACACTTGGGAAATTTGTGGATCTACTCTTGCAAATTTGTGGATCTACACTTGGCAAATTTGTGGATCTACACTTTGCAAATTTGTGGATATACACTTGGGAAATTTGTGGATCTACACTTGGCAAATTTGTGGGTCTACACTTTGTAAATTTGTGGATCTACACTTGGAAAATTTGTGGATCTACACTTGGGAAATTTGTGGATCTACACTTGGGAAATTTGTGGATCTAAACTTGGGAAAATTGTGGATCTACTCTTGGGAAATTTGTGGATCTACACAAGTAAAATTTGTGGATCTACACTTGGGAAATTTGTGGATCTACACTTGGGAAATTTGTGGATCTACACTTGGGAAATTTGTGGATCTACACTTGGGAAATTTGTGGATCTACACTTAGGAAATTTGTGGATCTACACTTGGGAAATTTATGGATCTACACTTGGGAAATTTGTGGATCTACACTTGGGAAATTTGTGGATCTACACTTGGGAAATTTTTGGATCTACACTTGGGAAATTTGTGGATCTACACTTGGGAAATTTGTGGATTTATACTTGGGAAATTTGGGGATTTATACTTGGGAAATTTATGGATTTATACTTGGGAAATTAGTGGATTTATAATTGGGAAATTTGTGGATTTATATTTGAGAAATTTGTGGATCTACACTTGGGAAATTTGTGGATCTACACTTGGGAAATTTGTGGATCTACACTTAGGAAATTTGTGGATCTACACTTGGGAAATTTATGGATCTACACTTGGGAAATTTGTGGATCTACACTTGGGAAACTTGTGGATCTACACTTGGGAAATTTTTGGATCTACACTTGGGAAATTTGTGGATCTACACTTGGGAAATTTGTGGATCTACACTTGTGAAATTTGTGGATCTACCCTTGGGAAATTTGTGGATCTACACTAGGGAAATTTGTGGATCTACACTTGGGAAATTTGTGGATCTACACTTGGGAAATTTGTGGATCTATACAAAGCAAAATTTGGATTTATACTTGGAAAATTTGGGGATATATGCTTGGAAATTTGTTGATCTATACTTGGGAAATATGTGTATCTATACTTGGGATTTTTGTGGATCTACACTTGGCAAATTTGTGGATCTACACTTTGCAAATTTGTGTATCTACACTTGGGAAATTTGTGGATCTACACTTGCAAATTTGTGGATTTACACTTGGCAAATTTGTGGATCTACACTTTGCAAATTTGTGGATCTACACTTGGGAAATTTGTGGATCTACACTTGGGAAATTGGTGGATCTACACTTGGGAAATTTGTGGATCTACACTTGGGAAATTTGTGGATCTACACTTGGGAAATTTGTGGATCTATACAAAGGGAAATTTGTGGATCTATACAAAGGGAAATTTGTGGATCTATACAAAGCAAAATTTGGATCTATACTTGGAAAATTTGTGGATTTATTCTTATAAAATTTGGGGGTATATGCTTGGAAATTTGTTGATCTATACTTGTTAAATATGTGTATCTACACTTGGGAAATTTGTGGATCTACACTTGCGAAATTTGTGGATCTACACTTGGGAAATTTGTGGATCTACACTTGGGAAATTTGCGGATTTATACTTGGGAAATTTGTGTATTTATACTTGGGAAATTTGTGGATTTATGCTTAGGAAATTTATGGATTTATACTTAGGAAATTTGTGGATTTATATTTGGGAGATTTTTGGATTTATACTTGGGAAATTTGTGGATTTATACTTAGGAAATTTGTGGATCTACACTTGGGAAATTGGTGGATCTACACTTGGCAAATTTGTGGATCTACACTTGGGAAATTTGTGGATCTACACTTGGGAAATTTGTGGATCTACACTTGGGAAATTTGTGGATCTACACTTAGGAAATTTGTGGATCTACACTTAGGAAATTTGTGGATCTACACTTGGGAAATTTATGGATCTACACTTGGGAAATTTGTGGATCTACACTTGGGAAATTTGTGGATCTACACTTGGGAAATTTTTGGATCTACACTTGGGAAATTTGTGGATCTACACTTGGGAAATTTGTGGATTTATACTTGGGAAATTTGGGGATTTATACTTGGGAAATTTATGGATTTATACTTGGGAAATTAGTGGATTTATAATTGGGAAATTTGTGGATTTATATTTGAGAAATTTGTGGATCTACACTTGGGAAATTTGTGGATCTACACTTGGGAAATTTGTGGATCTACACTTAGGAAATTTGTGGATCTACACTTGGGAAATTTATGGATCTACACTTGGGAAATTTGTGGATCTACACTTGGGAAATTTGTGGATCTACACTTGGGAAATTTGTGGATTTATACTTGGGAAATTTGGGGATTTATACTTGGGAAATTTATGGATTTATACTTGGGAAATTAGTGGATTTATAATTGGGAAATTTGTGGATTTATATTTGAGAAATTTGTGGATCTACACTTGGGAAATTTGTGGATCTACACTTGGGAAATTTGTGGATCTACACTTGGAAAATTTGTGGATCTACACTTGGGAAATTTGTGGATCTACACTTGGGAAATTTGTGGATCTACACTTGGGAAAATTGTGGATCTACTCTTGGGAAATTTGTGGATTTATACTTGGGAAATTTGGGGATTTATACTTGGGAAATTTATGGATTTATACTTGGGAAATTAGTGGATTTATAATTGGGAAATTTGTGGATTTATATTTGAGAAATTTGTGGATCTACACTTGGGAAATTTGTGGATCTACACTTGGGAAATTTGTGGATCTACACTTAGGAAATTTGTGGATCTACACTTGGGAAATTTATGGATCTACACTTGGGAAATTTGTGGATCTACACTTGGGAAATTTGTGGATCTACACTTGGGAAATTTGTGGATTTATACTTGGGAAATTTGGGGATTTATACTTGGGAAATTTATGGATTTATACTTGGGAAATTAGTGGATTTATAATTGGGAAATTTGTGGATTTATATTTGAGAAATTTGTGGATCTACACTTGGGAAATTTGTGGATCTACACTTGGAAAATTTGTGGATCTACACTTGGGAAATTTGTGGATCTACACTTGGAAAATTTTTAAATCTATACTTGGGAAATTTGTGAATCTATACTTGGGAAATTCGTGAATCTATACTTGGGAAATTTGTGAATCTATACTTGGGAAATTTGTGAATCTATACTTGGGAAATTTGTGAATCTATACTTGGGAAATTTGTGAATCTATACTTGGAAAATTTGTGAATCTATACTTGGAAAATTTGTGAATCTATACTTGGGAAATTTGTGAATCTATACTTGGGAAATTTGTGAATCTATACTTGGGAAATTTGCGGATTTATACTTGGGAAATTTGTGTATTTATACTTGGGAAATTTGTGGATTTATGCTTAGGAAATTTATGGATTTATACTTAGGAAATTTGTGGATTTATATTTGGGAGATTTTTGGATTTATACTTGGGAAATTTGTGGATTTATACTTAGGAAATTTGTGGATCTACACTTGGGAAATTGGTGGATCTACACTTGGCAAATTTGTGGATCTACACTTGGGAAATTTGTGGATCTACACTTGGGAAATTTGTGGATCTACACTTGGGAAATTTGTGGATCTACACTTAGGAAATTTGTGGATCTACACTTAGGAAATTTGTGGATCTACACTTGGGAAATTTATGGATCTACACTTGGGAAATTTGTGGATCTACACTTGGGAAATTTGTGGATCTACACTTGGGAAATTTTTGGATCTACACTTGGGAAATTTGTGGATCTACACTTGGGAAATTTGTGGATTTATACTTGGGAAATTTGGGGATTTATACTTGGGAAATTTATGGATTTATACTTGGGAAATTAGTGGATTTATAATTGGGAAATTTGTGGATTTATATTTGAGAAATTTGTGGATCTACACTTGGGAAATTTGTGGATCTACACTTGGGAAATTTGTGGATCTACACTTAGGAAATTTGTGGATCTACACTTGGGAAATTTATGGATCTACACTTGGGAAATTTGTGGATCTACACTTGGGAAATTTGTGGATCTACACTTGGGAAATTTGTGGATTTATACTTGGGAAATTTGGGGATTTATACTTGGGATATTTATGGATTTATACTTGGGAAATTAGTGGATTTATAATTGGGAAATTTGTGGATTTATATTTGAGAAATTTGTGGATCTACACTTGGGAAATTTGTGGATCTACACTTGGGAAATTTGTGGATCTACACTTGGAAAATTTGTGGATCTACACTTGGGAAATTTGTGGATCTACACTTGGGAAATTTGTGGATCTACACTTGGGAAAATTGTGGATCTACTCTTGGGAAATTTGTGGATTTATACTTGGGAAATTTGGGGATTTATACTTGGGAAATTTATGGATTTATACTTGGGAAATTAGTGGATTTATAATTGGGAAATTTGTGGATTTATATTTGAGAAATTTGTGGATCTACACTTGGGAAATTTGTGGATCTACACTTGGGAAATTTGTGGATCTACACTTAGGAAATTTGTGGATCTACACTTGGGAAATTTATGGATCTACACTTGGGAAATTTGTGGATCTACACTTGGGAAATTTGTGGATCTACACTTGGGAAATTTGTGGATTTATACTTGGGAAATTTGGGGATTTATACTTGGGAAATTTATGGATTTATACTTGGGAAATTAGTGGATTTATAATTGGGAAATTTGTGGATTTATATTTGAGAAATTTGTGGATCTACACTTGGGAAATTTGTGGATCTACACTTGGGAAATTTGTGGATCTACACTTGGAAAATTTGTGGATCTACACTTGGGAAATTTGTGGATCTACACTTGGGAAATTTGTGGATCTACACTTGGGAAAATTGTGGATCTACTCTTGGGAAATTTGTGGATCTACACTAGTAAAATTTGTGGATCTACACTTGGGAAATTTGTGGATCTACACTTTGGAAATTTGTTATTCTACACTTGGGAAATTTGTGGATTTATACTTGGGAAATTTGGGGATTTACACTTGGCAAATTTGTGGATCTACACTTGGCAAATTTGTGGATCTACACTTGGCAAATTTGTGGATTTATACTTGGGAAATTTGTGGATTTATACTTGGGAAATTTGTGGATTTATACTTGGGAAATTTGTGGATTTATACTTGGGAAATTTGTGGATTTATATTTGGGAAATTTGTTTATTTATACTTGGAAAATTTGTGGATTTATACTTTGAAAATTTGTGGATTTATACTTGGGAAATTTGTCGATTTATACTTGGGAAATTTGTGGATTTAGACTTAGGAAATTTGGGGATTTACACTTTTCAAATTTATGGATCTTCACTTGGTAAATTTGTGGATCTACACTTGGTAAATTTGTGGATCTACACTTGGAAAATTTGTGGATCTACACTTGGGAAATTTGTGGATCTACACTTGGGAAATTTGTGGATTTATACTTGGGAAATTTGTGGATTTATACTTGGGAAATTTGTGGATTTATACTTTGGAAATTTATGGATTTATATTTGGGAAATTTGTTTATTTATATTTGGGAAATTTGTGGATTTATACTTGGAAAATTTGTGGATTTATACTTGGGAAATTTGTGGATTTATACTTGGGAAATTTGTGGATTTATACTTAGGAAATTTGTGGATTGACACTTGGCAAATTTATGGATCTACACTTGGTAAATTTGTGGATCTACACTTGGCAAATTTGTGGATATACACTTGGCAAATTTGTGGATCTACACTTGGCAAATTTGTGGATCTACACTTGGGAAATTTGTGGATCTACACTTGGCAAATTTGTTTATCTACACTTTGCAAATTTGTGGATCTACACTTGGGAAATTTGTGGATCTACACTTGGCAAATTTGTGGGTCTACACTTTGCAAATTTGTGGAACTACAATTGGGGAATTTGTGGATCTACACTTGGGAAATTTGTGGTTCTACACTTGGGAAATTTGTGGGTCTACACTTTGCAAATTTGTGGATCTACACTTGGGAAATTTTTGGATCTACACTTGGGAAATTTGTGGATCTACACTTGGGAAATTTGTGGATCTACACTTGGGAAATTTGTGGATCTACACTTGGGAAATTTGTGGATCTATACAAAGCAAAATTTGGATTTATACTTGGAAAATTTGTGGATCTATTCTTGGAAAATTTGGGGATATATGCTTGGAAATTTGTTGATCTATACTTGGGAAATATGTGTATCTATACTTGGGATTTTTGTGGATCTACACTTGGCAAATTTGTGGATCTACACTTTGCAAATTTGTGGATCTACACTTGGGAAATTTGTGGATCTACACTTGCAAATTTGTGGATTTACACTGTGCAAATTTGTGGATCTACACTTTGCAAATTTGTGGATCTACACTTGGGAAATTTGTGGATCTACACTTGGGAAATTGGTGGATCTACACTTGGGAAATTTGTGGATCTACACTTGGGAAATTTGTGGATCTACACTTGGGAAATTTGTGGATCTACACTTGGGAAATTTGTGGATCTACACTTGGGAAATTTGTGGATCTACACTTTGCAAATTTGTGGATATACACTTGGGAAATTTGTGGATCTACACTTGGCAAATTTGTGGATCTACACTTTGTTAATTTGTGGATCTACACTTGGAAAATTTGTGGATCTACACTTGGGAAATTTGTGGATCTACACTTGGGAAATTTGTGGATCTACACTTGGGAAAATTGTGGATCTACTCTTGGGAAATTTGTGGATCTACACTAGTAAAATTTGTGGATCTACACTTGGGAAATTTGTGGATCTACACTTGGGAAATTTGTGGATCTACACTTGGGAAATTTGTGGATTTATACTTGGGAAATTTGTGGATTTATACTTGTGAAATTTGTGGATTTATAATTGGCAAATTTGTGGATTTATATTTGGGAAATTTGTGGATCTACACTTGGGAAATTTGTGGATCTACACTTGGGAAATTAGTGGATCTACACTTGGAAAATTTGTGGATCTACACTTGGGAAATTTGTGGATTTATACTTGGAAATTTGTGGATTTATTCTTGGGAAATTTGTGGATTTATACTTATGAAATTTGTGGATTTATATTTTGGAAATTTGTGGATTTATACTTGGGAAATTTGTGGACTTATACTTGGGAAATTTGTGGATTTATACTTAGGAAATTTGTGGATTTACACTTGGCAAATTTGTGGATCTACACTTGGGAAATTTGTGGATCTACACTTGGCAAATTTGTGGGTCTACACTTTGTAAATTTGTGGATCTACACTTGGGAAATTTGTGGATCTACACTTGGGAAATTTTTGGATCTACACTTGGCAAATTTGTGGATCTACACTTGGGAAATTTGTGGATCTACACTTGGGAAATTTGTGGGTATACACTTGGGAAAATTGTGGATCTACTCTTGGGAAATTTGTGGATCTACACTAGTAAAATTTGTGGATCTACACTTGGGAAATTTGTGGATCTACACTTGGGAAATTTGTTATTCTACACTTGGGAAATTTGTTTATTTATACTTGGGAAATTTGGGGATTTACACTTGGCAAATTTGTGGATCTACACTTGGCAAATTTGTGGATCTACACCTGGGAAATTTGTGGATCTACACTTGGGAAATTTGTGGATCTACACTTGGCAAATTTGTGGATATACACTTGGAAAATTTGTGGATCTACACTTGGGAAATTTGTGGATCTACACTTGGGAAATTTGTGGATCTAAACTTGGGAAAATTGTGGATCTACTCTTGGGAAATTTGTGGATCTACACAAGTAAAATTTGTGGATCTACACTTGGGAAATTTGTGGATCTACACTTGGCAAATTTGTGGATCTACACTTGGGAAATTTGTGGATCTACACTTGGCAAATTTGTGGATCTACACTTTGCAAATTTGTGGATATACACTTGGGAAATTTGTGGATCTACACTTGGCAAATTTGTGGGTCTACACTTGGGAAATTTGTGGATCTACTCTTGGGAAATTTGTGGATCTACACTAGGGAAATTTGTGGATTTATACTTGGGAAATTTGGGGATTTATACTTGGGAAATTTGTGGATTTATACTTGGGAAATTTGTGGATTTATAATTGGGAAATTTGTGGATTTATATTTGGGAAATTTGTGGATCTACACTTGGGAAATTTGTGGATCTACACTTGGGAAATTTGTGGATCTACACTTGGGAAATTTGTGGATCTACACTT
Source organism: Odiellus spinosus (assembly GCA_963920705.1). NCBI lineage: Eukaryota > Metazoa > Arthropoda > Arachnida > Opiliones > Phalangiidae > Odiellus > Odiellus spinosus. The sequence goes on from OY987233.1 coordinate 221,414, forward strand.
GGGAAATTTGTGGATCTACACTTGGGAAATTTGTGGATCTACTCTTGGGAAATTTGTGGATCTACACTAGGGAAATTTGTGGATCTACACTTGGGAAATTTGTGGATCTACACTTGGGAAATTTGTGGATCTACACTTGGGAAATTTGTGGATTTATACTTGGGAAATTTGTGGATTTATTCTTGGGAAATTTGTGGATTTATAATTGGGAAATTTGTGGATTTATATTTGGGAAATTTGTGGATCTACACTTGGGAAATTTGTGGATCTACACTTGGAAAATTTGTGGATCTACTCTTGGGAAATTTGTGGATCTACACTTGGGAAATTTGTGGATTTATACTTGGGAAATTTGTGGATTTATACTTGGGAAATTTGTGGATTTATTCTTGGGAAATTTGTGGATTTATACTTAGGAAATTTGTGGATTTATATTTGGGAAATTTGTGGATTTATACTTGGGAAATTTGTGGATCTACACTTGGGAAATTTGTGGTTCTACTCTTGCAAATTTGTGGATCTACACTTTGCAAATTTGTGGATATACACTTGGGAAATTTGTGGATCTACACTTGGCAAATTTGTGGGTCTACACTTTGCAAATTTGTGGATCTACACTTGGGAAATTTGTGGATCTACACTTGGGAAATTTTTGGATCTACACTTGGGAAATTTGGGGATCTACACTTGGGAAATTTGTGGATTTATACTTGGCAAATTTTGGGATTTATACATGGGAAATTTGTGGATTTATACTTGGGAAATTTGTGGATTTATAATTGGGAAATTTGTGGATTTATAATTGGGAAATTTGTGGATTTATAATTGGGATATTTGTGGATTTATATTTGGGAAATTTATGGATCTACACTTGGCAAATTTGTGGATCTACACTTGGGAAATTTGTGGATCTACTCTTGCCAATTTGTGGATCTACACTTGGCAAATTTGTGGATCTACACTTTGCAAATTTGTGGATATACACTTGGGAAATTTGTGGATCTACTCTTGCAAATTTGTGGATCTACACTTGGCAAATTTGTGGATCTACACTTGGGAAATTTGTGGATCTACACTTGGCAAATTTGTGGGTCTACACTTTGTAAATTTGTGGATCTACACTTGGGAAATTTGTGGATCTACACTTGGGAAATTTTTGGATCTACACTTGGGAAATTTGTGGATCTACACTTGGAAAATTTGTGGATCTACACTTGGGAAATTTGTGGATCTACACTTGGGAAAATTGTGGATCTACTCTTGGGAAATTTGTGGATCTACACTAGTAAAATTTGTGGATCTACACTTGGGAAATTTGTGGATCTACACTTGGAAAATTTGTTATTCTACACTTGGGAAATTTGTTTATTTATACTTGGGAAATTTGGGGATTTACACTTGGCAAATTTGTGGATCTACACTTGGCAAATTTGTGGATCTACACTTGGGAAATTTGTGGATCTACACTTGGGAAATTTGTGGATCTACACTTGGGAAAATTGTGGATCTACTCTTGGGAAATTTGTGGATCTACACTAGTAAAATTTGTGGATCTACACTAGTAAAATTTGTGGATCTACACTTGGGAAATTTGTGGATCTACACTTGGGAAATTTGTTATTCTACACTTGGGAAATTTGTTTATTTATACTTGGGAAATTTGGGGATTTACACTTGGCAAATTTGTGGATCTACACTTGGCAAATTTGTGGATCTACACCTGGGAAATTTGTGAATCTACACTTGGGAAATTTGTGGATCTACTCTTGCAAATTTGTGGATCTACACTTGGCAAATTTGTGGATATACACTTGGAAAATTTGTGGATCTACACTTGGGAAATTTGTGGATCTACACTTGGGAAATTTGTGGATCTAAACTTGGGAAAATTGTGGATCTACTCTTGGGAAATTTGTGGATCTACACAAGTAAAATTTGTGGATCTACACTTGGGAAATTTGTGGATCTACACTTGGCAAATTTGTGGATCTACACTTGGGAAATTTGTGGATCTACACTTGGCAAATTTGTGGATCTACACTTTGCAAATTTGTGGATATACACTTGGGAAATTTGTGGATCTACACTTGGCAAATTTGTGGGTCTACACTTTGTAAATTTGTGGATCTACACTTGGGAAATTTGTGGATCTACACTTGGGAAATTTTTGGATCTACACTTGGGAAATTTGTGGATCTACTCTTGGGAAATTTGTGGATCTACACTAGGGAAATTTGTGGATTTATACTTGGGAAATTTGGGGATTTATACTTGGGAAATTTGTGGATTTATACTTGGGAAATTTGTGGATTTATAATTGGGAAATTTGTGGATTTATATTTGGGAAATTTGTGGATCTACACTTGGGAAATTTGTGGATCTACACTTGGGAAATTTGTGGATCTACACTTGGGAAATTTGTGGATCTACACTTGGGAAATTTGTGGATCTACACTTGGGAAATTTGTGGATCTACTCTTGGGAAATTTGTGGATCTACACTAGGGAAATTTGTGGATCTACACTTGGGAAATTTGTGGATCTACACTTGGGAAATTTGTGGATCTACACTTGGGAAATTTGTGGATTTATACTTGGGAAATTTGTGGATTTATTCTTGGGAAATTTGTGGATTTATAATTGGGAAATTTGTGGATTTATATTTGGGAAATTTGTGGATCTACACTTGGGAAATTTGTGGATCTACACTTGGAAAATTTGTGGATCTACACTTGGGAAATTTGTGGATCTACACTTGCGAAATTTGTGGATCTACTCTTGGGAAATTTGTGGATCTACACTTGGGAAATTTGTGGATTTATACTTGGGAAATTTGTGGATTTATACTTGGGAAATTTGTGGATTTATTCTTGGGAAATTTGTGGATTCATACTTAGGAAATTTGTGGATTTATATTTGGGAAATTTGTGGATTTATACTTGGGAAATTTGTGGATCTACACTTGGGAAATTTGTGGTTCTACTCTTGCAAATTTGTGGATCTACACTTTGCAAATTTGTGGATATACACTTGGGAAATTTGTGGATCTACACTTGGCAAATTTGTGGGTCTACACTTTGCAAATTTGTGGATCTACACTTGGGAAATTTGTGGATCTACACTTGGGAAATTTTTGGATCTACACTTGGGAAATTTGGGGATCTACACTTGGGAAATTTGTGGATTTATACTTGGCAAATTTTGGGATTTATACATGGGAAATTTGTGGATTTATACTTGGGAAATTTGTGGATTTATAATTGGGAAATTTGTGGATTTATAATTGGGAAATTTGTGGATTTATAATTGGGATATTTGTGGATTTATATTTGGGAAATTTATGGATCTACACTTGGCAAATTTGTGGATCTACACTTGGGAAATTTGTGGATCTACTCTTGCCAATTTGTGGATCTACACTTGGCAAATTTGTGGATCTACACTTTGCAAATTTGTGGATATACACTTGGGAAATTTGTGGATCTACACTTGGCAAATTTGTGGGTCTACACTTTGCAAATTTGTGGATCTACACTTGGGAAATTTGTGGATCTACACTTGGGAAATTTGTGGATTTATACTTGGGAAATTTGGGGATTTATACTTGGGAAATTTATGGATTTATAATTGGGAAATTTGTGGATTTATACTTGGGAAATTTGTGGATTTATACTTGGAAAATTTGTGGATCTACACTTGGGAAATTTGTAGATCTACACTTGGGAAATTTGTGGATCTACACTTGGGAAATTTTTGGATCTACACCTGGGAAATTTGTGGATCTAAACTTGGGAAATTTTTGGATCTACACTTGGGAAATTTGTGGATCTACACTTGGGAAATTTTAGGATCTACACTAGGGAAATTTGTGGATCTACACTTGGGAAATATGTGGATCTACACTTGGGAAATTTGTGGATCTACACTTGGGAAAACTGTGGATCTACTCTTGGGAAATTTGTGGATCTACACTAGTAAAATTTGTGGATCTACACTTGGGAAATTTGTGGATCTACACTTGGGAAATTTGTTATTCTACACTTGGGAAATTTGTTTATTTATACTTGGGAAATTTGGGGATTTACACTTGGCAAATTTGTGGATCTACACTTGGCAAATTTGTGGATCTACACCTGGGAAATTTGTGGATCTACACTTGGGAAATTTGTGGATCTACTCTTGCAAATTTGTGGATCTACACTTGGCAAATTTGTGGATCTACACTTTGCAAATTTGTGGATATACACTTGGGAAATTTGTGGATCTACACTTGGCAAATTTGTGGGTCTACACTTAGTAAATTTGTGGATCTACACTTGGAAAATTTTTGGATCTACACTTGGGAAATTTGTGGATCTACACTTGGGAAATTTGTGGATCTAAACTTGGGAAAATTGTGGATATACTCTTGGGAAATTTGTGGATCTACACTAGTAAAATTTGTGGATCTACACTTGGGAAATTTGTGGATCTACACTTGGCAAATTTGTGGATCTACACTTGGGAAATTTGTGGATCTACACTTGGCAAATTTGTGGATCTACACTTTGCAAATTTGTGGATATACACTTGGGAAATTTGTGGATCTACACTTGGCAAATTTGTGGGTCTACACTTTGTAAATTTGTGGATCTACACTTGGGAAATTTGTGAATCTACACTTGGGAAATTTTTGGATCTACACTTGGGAAATTTGTGGATCTACTCTTGGGAAATTTGTGGATCTACACTAGGGAAATTTGTGGATTTATTCTTGGGAAATTTGGGGATTTATACTTGGGAAATTTGTGGATTTATACTTGGGAAATTTGTGGATTTATAATTGGGAAATTTGTGGATTTATATTTGGGAAATTTGTGGATCTACACTTGGGAAATTTGTGGATCTACACTTGGGAAATTTTTGGATCTACACTTGGGAAATTTGTGGATCTACACTTGGGAAATTTGTGGATCTACACTTGGGAAATTTGTGGATCTACACTTGGGAAATTTGTGGATCTACTCTTGGGAAATTTGTGGATCTACACTAGGGAAATTTGTGGATCTACACTTGGGTAATTTGTGGATCTACACTTGGGAAATTTGTGGATCTACACTTGGGAAATTTGTGGATCTACACTTGGGAAATTTGTGGATTTATTCTTGGGAAATTTGTGGATTTATAATTGGGAAATTTGTGGATTTATATTTGGGAAATTTGTGGATCTACACTTGGGAAATTTGTGGATCTACACTTGGAAAATTTGTGGATCTACACTTGGGAAATTTGTGGATCTACACTTGCGAAATTTGTGGATCTACTCTTGGGAAATTTGTGGATCTACACTTGGGAAATTTGTGGATTTATACTTGGGAAATTTGTGGATTTATACTTGGGAAATTTGTGGATTTATTCTTGGGAAATTTGTGGATTTATACTTAGGAAATTTGTGGATTTATATTTGGGAAATTTGTGGATTTATACTTGGGAAATTTGTGGATCTACACTTGGGAAATTTGTGGTTCTACTCTTGCAAATTTGTGGATCTACACTTTGCAAATTTGTGGATATACACTTGGGAAATTTGTGGATCTACACTTGGCAAATTTGTGGGTCTACACTTTGCAAATTTGTGGATCTACACTTGGGAAATTTGTGGATCTACACTTGGGAAATTTTTGGATCTACACTTGGGAAATTTGGGGATCTACACTTGGGAAATTTGTGGATTTATACTTGGCAAATTTTGGGATTTATACATGGGAAATTTGTGGATTTATACTTGAGAAATTTGTGGATTTATAATTGGGAAATTTGTGGATTTATAATTGGGATATTTGTGGATTTATATTTGGGAAATTTGTGGATCTACACTTGGCAAATTTGTGGATCTACACTTGGGAAATTTGTGGATCTACTCTTGCCAATTTGTGGATCTACACTTTGCAAATTTGTGGATATACACTTGGGAAATTTGTGGATCTACACTTGGCAAATTTGTGGGTCTACACTTTGCAAATTTGTGGATCTACACTTGGGAAATTTGTGGATCTACACTTGGGAAATTTTTGGATTTATACTTGGGAAATTTGGGGATTTATACTTGGGAAATTTAAGGATTTATAATTGGGAAATTTGTGGATTTATACTTGGGAAATTTGTGGATTTATACTTGGAAAATTTGTGGATCTACACTTGGGAAATTTGTAGATCTACACTTGGGAAATTTGTGGATCTACACTTGGGAAATTTTTGGATCTACACCTGGGAAATTTGTGGATCTAAACTTGGGAAATTTTTGGATCTACACTTGGGAAATTTGTGGATCTACACTTGGGAAATTTTAGGATCTACACTAGGGAAATTTGTGGATCTACACTTGGGAAATATGTGGATCTACACTTGGGAAATTTGTGGATCTACACTTGGGAAATTTGTGGATCTATACAAAGGGAAATTTGTGGATCTATACAAAGGGAAATTTGTGGATCTATACAAAGGGAAATTTGTGGATCTATACAAAGCACAATTTGGATCTATACTTGGAAAATTTGTGGATTTATTCTTATAAAATTTGGGGATATATGCTTGGAAATTTGTTGATCTATACTTGTTAAATATGTGTATCTACACTTGGGAAATTTGTGGATCTACACTTGGGAAATTTGTGGATCTGCACTTGGGAAATTTACGGATTTATACTTGGGAAATTTGTGTATTTATACTTGGGAAATTTGTGGATTTATGCTTAGGAAATTTGTGGATTTATACTTAGGAAATTTGTGGATTTATATTTGGGAGATTTTTGGATTTATACTTGGGAAATTTGTGGACTTATACTTGGGAAATTTGTGGATTTACACTTGGCAAATTTGTGGATCTACACTTGGCAAATTTGTGGATCTACACTTGGGAAATTTGTGGATCTACACTTGGGAAATTTGTGGATCTACACTTGGAAAATTTGTGGATCTACACTTGGGAAATTTGTGGATCTATTCTTGGGAAATTTGTGGATCTACACTAGGGAAATTTGTGGATCTACACTTGGGAAATTTGTGGATCTACACTTGGGAAATTTGTGGATCTCACTTGGGAAATTTGGGGATTTAAACTTGGGAAATATGTGGATTTATACTTGGGAAATTTGTGGATTTATATTTGGGAAATTTGTGGATCTACACTTTGGAAATTTGTGGATCTACACTTGGGAAATTTGTGGATCTACACTTGGGAAATTTGTGGATCTACACTTGGGAAATTTGTGGATCTACACTTGGGAAATTTTTGGATCTACGCTTGGGAAATTTGTGGATCTACACTTGGGAAATTTGTGGATCTACACTTGGGAAATTTTTGGATCTTCACTTGGGAAATTTGTGGATCTAAACTTGGGAAATTTGTGGATCTACACTTGGGAAATTTGTGGATCTACACTTGGGAAATTTGTGGATCTACTCTTGGGAAATTTGTGGATCTACACTAGGGAAATTTGTGGATCTACACTTGGGAAATTTGTGGATCTACACTTGGGAAATTTGTGGATCTATACAAAGGGAAATTTGTGGATCTATACAAAGCAAAATTTGGATCTAAACTTGGAAAAATTGTGGATTTATTCTTTGAAAATTTGGGGATATATGCTTGGAAATTTGTTGATCTATACTTGGGAATTATGTGTATATATACTTGGGATTTTTGTGGATCTACACTTGTAAATTTGTGGATCTACACTTGGAAAATTTTTGGATCTACACTTTGGAAATTTGTGGATTAACACTTGGCAAATTTGTGGATCTACACTTGCGAAATTTGTGGATCTACACTTGGCAAATTTGTTAATCCACACTTGGGAAATTTGGGGATTTATACTTGGGAAATTTGTGGATTTATACTTGGGAAATTTGTGGATTTATAATTGGGAGATTTGTGGATTTATATTTGGGAAATTTGTGGATCTACACTTGGGAAATTTGTGGATCTACACTTGGAAAATTTGTGGATCTACACTTGGGAAATTTGTGGATCTACACTTGGGAAATTTTTGGATCTACACTTGGGAAATTTGTGGATCTACACTTGGGAAATTTTTGGATCTTCACTTGGGAAATTTGTGGATCTACACTTGGGAAATTTGTGGATCTACACTTGGGAAATTTGTGGATCTACTCTTTTGAAATTTGTGGATCTACACTAGGGAAAATTTGTGGATCTACACTTGGGAAATTTGTGGATCTACACTTGGGAAATTTGTGGATCTATACAAAGGGAAATTTGTGGATCTATACAAAGCAAAATTTGGATCTAAACTTGGAAAAATTGTTTATTTATTCTTGGAAAATTTGTGGATATATGCTTTTAAATTTGTTGATCTATACTTGGGAAATATGTGTATCTATACTTGGGATTTTTGTGGATCTACAGTTGGCAAATTTGTGGATCTACACTTTGCAAATTTGTGGATCTACACTTGGGAAATTTGTGGATCTACACTTGCAAATTTGTGGATCTACACTTGGCAAATTTGTGGATCTACACTTTGCAAATTTGTGGATCTACACTTGGGAAATGTGTGGATCTACACTTGGCAAATTTGTGGATCTACACTTGGCAAATTTGTGGATCTACACTTGGGAAATTTGTTGATCTACACTTGCGAAATTTGTGGATCTACTCTTGGGAAATTTGTGGATCTACACTAAAGAAATTTGTGGATCTACACTTGGGAAATATGTGGATCTACACTTGGGAAATTTGTGGATCTATACAAAGGGAAATTTGTGGATCTATACAAAGGGAAATTTTTGGATCTATACAAAGAAAATTTGGATCTAAACTTGGAAAAATTGTGGATTTATTCTTGGAAAATTTGGGGATATATGCTTGGAAATTTATTGATCTATACTTGGGAAATATGTGTATCTATACTTCAGATTTTTGTGGATCTACACTTGGCAAATTTGTGGATCTACACTTTGCAAATTTGTGGATCTACACTTGGGAAATTTTTGGATCTACACTAGTGAAATTTGTGGATCTACACTTGGAAAATTTGTGGATCTACACTTGGGAAATTTGTGGATCTACACTTGGGAAATTTGTGGATCTATACAAAGCAAAATTTGGATCTAAACTTGGAAAAATTGTAGATTTATTCTTGGAAAATTTGGGGATATATGCTTGGAAATTTGTTGATCTATACTTGGCAAATTTGTGGATCTACACTTGGGAAATTTGGGGATTTATACTTGGGAAATTTGTGGATCTTCACTTGGGAAATTTGTGGATCTACACTTGGCAAATTTGTGGATCTACACTTGGGAAATTTGGGGATTTATACTTGGGAAATTTGGGGATTTATACTTGGGAAATTTGTGGATTTATAATTGGGAAATTTGTGGATTTATAATTGGGAAATTTGTGGATTTATATTTGGGAAATTTGTGGATCTACACTTGGGAAATTTGTGGATCTACACTTGGGAAATTTGTGGATCTACACTTGGAAAATTTGTGGATCTACACTTGGGAAATTTGTGGATCTACACTTGGGAAATTTGTTGATCTACACTTGGGAAATTTGTGGATCTACACTTGGGAAATTTTTGGATCTTCACTTGGGAAATTTGTGGATCTACACTTGGGAAATTTGTGGATCTACACTTGGGAAATTTGTGGATCTACACTTGGGAAATTTGTGGATCTACACATGGAAAATTTGTGGATCTACACTTGGGAAATTTGTGGATCTACACTTGGGAAATTTTTGGATCTACACTTGGGAAATTTGTGGATCTACTCTTTTGAAATTTGTGGATCTACATTAGGGAAATTTGTGGATCTACACTTGGGAAATTTGTGGATCTACACTTGGGAAATTTGTGGATCTATACAAAGGGAAATTTGTGGATCTATACAAAGCAAAATTTGGATCTAAACTTGGAAAAATTGTGGATTTATTCTTGGAAAATTTGGGGATATATGCTTGGAAATTTGTTGATCTATACTTGGGAAATATGTGTATCTATACTTGGGATTTTTGTGGATCTACCGTTGGCAAATTTGTGGACCTACACTTTGCAAATTTGTGGATCTACACTTGGGAAATTTGTGGATCTACACTAGTGAAATTTGTGGATCTACACTTGGAAAATTTGTGGATCTACACTTGGGAAATTTGTGGATCTACACTTGGGAAATTTGTGGATCTATACAAAGCAAAATTTGGATCTAAACTTGGAAAAATTGTGGATTTATTCTTGGAAAATTTGGGGATATATGCTTGGAAATTTGTTGATCTATACTTGGGGAATGTGTGTATCTATACTTGGGATTTTTGTGGATCTACATTGGCAAATTTGTGGATCTACACTTGGGAAATTTTTGGATCTACACTTGGGAAATTTGTGGATCTACACTTGGGAAACTTTTGGATCTTCACTTGGGAAATTTGTGGATCTACACTTGGCAAATTTGTGGATCTACACTTGGGAAATTTGTGGATTTATAATTGGGAAATTTGTGGATTTATAATTGGGAAATTTGTGGATTTATATTTGGGAAATTTGTGGATCTACACTTGGGGAATTTGTGGATCTACACTTGGGAAATTTGTGGATCTACACTTAGAAAATTTGTGGATCTACACTTGGGAAATTTGTGGATCTACACTTGGGAAATTTGTTTATCTACACTAGGGAAATTTGTGGATCTACACTTGGGAAATTTTTGGATCTTCACTTGGGAAATTTGTGGATCTACACTTGCAAATTTGTGGATCTACACTTGGCAAATTTGTGGATCTACACTTTGCAAATTTGTGGATCTACACTTGGGAAATTTGTGGATTTACACTTGGCAAATTTGTGGATCTACACTTGGTAAATTTGTGGATCTACAGTTGGCAAATTTTTGGATCTTCACTTGGGAAATTTGTGGATCTACACTTGGGAAATTTGTGGATCTACACTTGGGAAATTTGTGGATCTACACTTGGGAAATTTGTGGATCTACACATGGAAAATTTGTGGATCTACACTTGGGAAATTTGTGGATCTACACTTGGGAAATTTGTGGATCTACACTTGGGAAATTTTTGGATCTACACTTGGGAAATTTGTGGATCTACACTTGGGAAATTTTTGGATCTTCACTTGGGAAATTTGTGGATCTACACTTGGGAAATTTGTGGATCTACACTTGGGAAATTTGTGGATCTACTCTTTTGAAATTTGTGGATCTACAAAAGGGAAATTTGTGGATCTACACTTGGGAAATTTGTGGATCTACACTTGGGAAATTTGTGGATCTATACAAAGGGAAATTTGTGGATCTATACAAAGCAAAATTTGGATCTAAACTTGGAAAAATTGTGGATTTATTCTTGGAAAATTTGGGGATATATGCTTGGAAATTTGTTGATCTATACTTGGGAAATATGTGTATCTATACTTGGGATTTTTGTGGATCTACAGTTGGCAAATTTGTGGATCTACACTTTGCAAATTTGTGGATCTACACTTGGGAAATTTGTGGATCTACACTTGCAAATTTGTGGATCTACACTTGGCAAATTTGTGGATCTACACTTTGCAAATTTGTGGATCTACACTTGGGAAATTTGTGGATTTACACTTGGCAAATTTGTGGATCTACACTTGGTAAATTTGTGGATCTACACTTGGCAAATTTGTGGATCTACACTTGGCAAATTTGTGGATCTACACTTGGGAAATTTGTTGATCTACACTTGCGAAATTTGTGGATCTACTCTTGGGAAATTTGTGGATCTACACTAAAGAAATTTATGGATCTACACTAATGAAATTTGTGGATCTACACTTGGGAAATATGTGGATCTACACTTGGGAAATTTTTGGATCTACACTTGGGAAATTTGTGGATCTACACTTGGGAAATTTTTGGATCTTCACTTGGGAAATTTGTGGATCTACACTTGGGAAATTTGTGGATCTACACTTGGGAAATTTGTGGATCTACTCTTTTGAAATTTGTGGATCTACACTAGGGAAATTTGTGGATCTACACTTGGGAAATTTGTGGATCTACACTTGGGAAATTTGTTGATCTACACTTGCGAAATTTGTGGATCTACTCTTGGGAAATTTGTGGATCTACACTAAAGAAATTTATGGATCTACACTAATGAAATTTGTGGATCTACACTTGGGAAATATGTGGATCTACACTTGGGAAATTTGTGGATCTATACAAAGGGAAATTTGTGGATCTATACAAAGGGAAATTTGTGGATCTATACAAAGCAAAATTTGGATCTAAACTTGGAAAAATTGTGGATTTATTCTTGGAAAATTTGGGGATATATGCTTGGAAATTTATTGATCTATACTTGGGAAATATGTGTATCTATACTTGGGATTTTTGTGGATTTACACTTGGCAAATTTGTGGATCTACACTTTGCAAATTTGTGGATCTACACTTGGCAAATTTGTGGATCTACACTTTGCAAATTTGTGGATCTACACTTGGGAAATGTGTTGATTTACACTTGGCAAATTTATGGATCTACACTTGGTAAATTTGTGGATCTACACTTGGCAAATTTGTGGATCTACACTTGGCAAATTTGTGGATCTACACTTGGGAAATTTGTTGATCTACGCTTGCGAAATTTGTGGATCTACTCTTGGGAAATTTGTGGATCTACACTAAAGAAATTTGTGGATCTACACTTGGGAAATATGTGGATCTACACTTGGGAAATTTGTGGATCTATACAAAGGGAAATTTGTGGATCTATACAAAGGGAAATTTGTGGATCTATACAAAGGGAAATTTGTGGATCTATACAAAGCAAAATTTGGATCTAAACTTGGAAAAATTGTGGATTTATTCTTGGAAAATTTGGGGATATATGCTTGGAAATTTATTGATCTATACTTGGGAAATATGTGTATCTATACTTGGGATTTTTGTGGATTTACACTTGGCAAATTTGTGGATCTACACTTTGCAAATTTGTGGATCTACACTTGGCAAATTTGTGGATCTACACTTTGCAAATTTGTGGATCTACACTTGGGAAATGTGTGGATTTACACTTGGCAAATTTGTGGATCTACACTTGGTAAATTTGTGGATCTACACTTGGCAAATTTGTGGATCTACACTTGGGAAATTTGTTGATCTACGCTTGCGAAATTTGTGGATCTACTCTTGGGAAATTTGTGGATCTACACTAAAGAAATTTGTGGATCTACACTTGGGAAATATGTGGATCTACACTTGGGAAATTTGTGGATCTATACAAAGGGAAATTTGTGGATCTATACAAAGGGAAATTTGTGGCTCTATACAAAGCAAAATTTGTGGATCTATACAAAGCAAAATTTGGATCTAAACTTGGAAAAATTGTGGATTTATTCTTGGAAAATTTGGGGATATATGCTTGGAAATTTATTGATCTATACTTGGGAAATATGTGTATCTATACTTGGGATTTTTGTGGATCTACACTTGGCAAATTTGTGGATCTACACTTGGGAAATTTTTGGATCTTCACTTGGGAAATTTGTGGATCTACACTTGGGAAATTTGTGGATCTACACTTGGGAAATTTGTGGATCTACACTTGGGAAATTTGTGGATCTACACATGGAAAATTTGTGGATCTACACTTGGGAAATTTTTGGATCTACACTAGGGAAATTTGTGGATCTACACTTGGAAAATTTGTGGATCTACACTTGGGAAATTTGTGGATCTACACTTGGGAAATTTGTGGATCTATACAAAGCAAAATTTGGATCTAAACTTGGAAAAATTGTGGATTTATTCTTGGAAAATTTGGGGATATATGCTTGAAAATTTGTTGATCTATACTTGGGAAATGTGTTTATCTATACTTGGGATTTTTGTGGATCTACACTTGGCAAATTTGTGGATCTACACTTGGGAAATTTTTGAATCTACACTTGGGAAATTTGTGGATCTACACTTGGGAAATTTTTGGATCTTCACTTGGGAAATTTGTGGATCTACACTTGGCAAATTTGTGGATCTACACTTGGGAAATTTGGGGATTTATACTTGGGAAATTTGGGGATTTATACTTGGGAAATTTGTGGATTTATAATTGGGAAATTTGTGGATTTATAATTGGGAAATTTGTGGATTTATATTTGGGAAATTTGTGGATCTACACTTGGGAAATTTGTGGATCTACACTTGGGAAATTTGTGGATCTACACTTGGAAATTTGTGGATCTACACTTGGGAAATTTGTGGATCTACACTTGGGAAATTTGTTGATCTACACTTGGGAAATTTTTGGATCTTCACTTGGGAAATTTGTGGATCTACACTTGGGAAATTTGTGGATCTACACTTGGGAAATTTGTGGATCTACACTTGGGAAATTTGTGGATCTACACTTGCAAATTTGTGGATCTACACTTGGCAAATTTGTGGATCTACACTTTGCAAATTTGTGGATCTACACTTGGGAAATGTGTGGATTTACACTTGGCAAATTTGTGGATCTACACTTGGTAAATTTGTGGATCTACACTTGGCAAATTTGTGGATCTACACTTGGCAAATTTGTGGATCTACACTTGGGAAATTTGTTGATCTACACTTGCGAAATTTGTGGATCTACTCTTGGGAAATTTGTGGATCTACACTAAAGAAATTTGTGGATCTACACTTGGGAAATATGTGGATCTACACTTGGGAAATTTGTGGATCTATACAAAGGGAAATTTGTGGATCTATACAAAGGGAAATTTGTGGATCTATACAAAGCAAAATTTGGATCTAAACTTGGAAAAATTGTGGATTTATTCTTGGAAAATTTGGGGATATATGCTTGGAAATTTATTGATCTATACTTGGGAAATATGTGTATCTATACTTGGGATTTTTGTGGATTTACACTTGGCAAATTTGTGGATCTACACTTTGCAAATTTGTGGATCTACACTTTGCAAATTTGTGGATCTACACTTGGTAAATTTGTGGATCTACACTTGGGAAATTTGTGGATCTACACTTGCAAATTTGTGGATCTACACTCTGCAAATTTGTGGATCTACACTTTGCAAATTTGTGGATCTACACTTGGGAAATTTGTGGATTTACACTTGGCAAATTTGTGGATCTACACTTGGTAAATTTGTGGATCTACACTTGGCAAATTTGTGGATCTACACTTGGGAAATTTGTTGATCTACACTTGCGAAATTTGTGGATCTACTCTTGGGAAATTTGTGGATCTACACTAAAGAAATTTATGGATCTACACTAATGAAATTTGTGGATCTACACTTGGGAAATATGTGGATCTACACTTGGGAAATTTTTGGATCTACACTTGGGAAATTTGTGGATCTACACTTGGGAAATTTTTGGATCTTCACTTGGGAAATTTGTGGATCTACACTTGGGAAATTTGTGGATCTACACTTGGGAAATTTTTGGATCTACTCTTTTGAAATTTGTGGATCTACACTAGGGAAATTTGTGGATCTACACTTGGGAAATTTGTGGATCTACACTTGGGAAATTTGTGGATCTATACAAAGGGAAATTTGTGGATCTATACAAAGCAAAATTTAGATCTAAACTTGGAAAAATTGTGGATTTATTCTTGGAAAATTTGGGGATATATGCTTGGAAATTTGTTGATCTATACTTGGGAAATATGTGTATCTATACTTGGGATTTTTGTGGATCTACAGTTGGCAAATTTGTGGATCTACACTTTGCAAATTTGTGGATCTACACTTTGGAAATTTGTGGATCTACACTTGCAAATTTGTGGATCTACACTTGGCAAATTTGTGGATCTACACTTGGGAAATTGGTTGATCTACACTTGCGAAATTTGTGGATCTACTCTTGGGAAATTTGTGGATCTACACTAAAGAAATTTATGGATCTACACTAATGAAATTTGTGGATCTACACTTGGGAAATATGTGGATCTACACTTGGGAAATTTGTGGATCTATACAAAGGGAAATTTGTGGATCTATACAAAGGGAAATTTGTGGATCTATACAAAGCAAAATTTGGATCTAAACTTGGAAAAATTGTGGATTTATTCTTGGAAAATTTGGGGATATATGCTTGGAAATTTATTGATCTATACTTGGGAAATATGTGTATCTATACTTGGGATTTTTGTGGATTTACACTTGGCAAATTTGTGGATCTACACTTTGCAAATTTGTGGATCTACACTTGGCAAATTTGTGGATCTACACTTTGCAAATTTGTGGATCTACACTTGGGAAATGTGTGGATTTACACTTGGCAAATTTGTGGATCTACACTTGGTAAATTTGTGGATCTACACTTGGCAAATTTGTGGATCTACACTTGGCAAATTTGTGGATCTACACTTGGGAAATTTGTTGATCTACGCTTGCGAAATTTGTGGATCTACTCTTGGGAAATTTGTGGATCTACACTAAAGAAATTTGTGGATCTACACTTGGGAAATATGTGGATCTACACTTGGGAAATTTGTGGATCTATACAAAGGGAAATTTGTGGATCTATACAAAGGGAAATTTGTGGATCTATACAAAGCAAAATTTGGATCTAAACTTGGAAAAATTGTGGATTTATTCTTGGAAAATTTGGGGATATATGCTTGGAAATTTATTGATCTATACTTGGGAAATATGTGTATCTATACTTGGGATTTTTGTGGATTTACACTTGGCAAATTTGTGGATCTACACTTTGCAAATTTGTGGATCTACACTTGGCAAATTTGTGGATCTACACTTTGCAAATTTGTGGATCTACACTTGGGAAATGTGTGGATTTACACTTGGCAAATTTGTGGATCTACACTTGGTAAATTTGTGGATCTACACTTGGCAAATTTGTGGATCTACACTTGGGAAATTTGTTGATCTACGCTTGCGAAATTTGTGGATCTACTCTTGGGAAATTTGTGGATCTACACTAAAGAAATTTGTGGATCTACACTTGGGAAATATGTGGATCTACACTTGGGAAATTTGTGGATCTATAAAAAGGGAAATTTGTGGATCTATACAAAGGGAAATTTGTGGCTCTATACAAAGCAAAATTTGTGGATCTATACAAAGCAAAATTTGGATCTAAACTTGGAAAAATTGTGGATTTATTCTTGGAAAATTTGGGGATATATGCTTGGAAATTTATTGATCTATACTTGTGAAATATGTGTATCTATACTTGGGATTTTTGTGGATCTACACTTGGCAAATTTGTGGATCTACACTTGGGAAATTTGTGGATCTACACTTGGGAAATTTGTGGATCTACACTTGGGAAATTTGTGGATCTACACATGGAAAATTTGTGGATCTACACTTGGGAAATTTTTGGATCTACACTAGGGAAATTTGTGGATCTACACTTGAAAAATTTGTGGATCTACACTTGGGAAATTTGTGGATCTACACTTGGGAAATTTGTGGATCTATACAAAGCAAAATTTGGATCTAAACTTGGAAAAATTGTGGATTTATTCTTGGAAAGTTTGGGGATATATGCTTGAAAATTTGTTGATCTATACTTGGGAAATGTGTTTATCTATACTTGGGATTTTTGTGGATCTACACTTGGCAAATTTGTGGATCTACACTTGGGAAATTTTTGGATCTACACTTGGGAAATTTGTGGATCTACACTTGGGAAATTTGTGGATCTACACTTGGGAAATTTGTGGATCTACACTTGGGAAATTTGTGGATCTACACATGGAAAATTTGTGGATCTACACTTGGGAAATTTTTGGATCTACACTAGGGAAATTTGTGGATCTACACTTGAAAAATTTGTGGATCTACACTTGGGAAATTTGTGGATCTACACTTGGGAAATTTGTGGATCTATACAAAGCAAAATTTGGATCTAAACTTGGAAAAATTGTGGATTTATTCTTGGAAAGTTTGGGGATATATGCTTGAAAATTTGTTGATCTATACTTGGGAAATGTGTTTATCTATACTTGGGATTTTTGTGGATCTACACTTGGCAAATTTGTGGATCTACACTTGGGAAATTTTTGGATCTACACTTGGGAAATTTGTGGATCTACACTTGGGAAATTTTTGGATCTTCACTTGGGAAATTTGTGGATCTACACTTGGCAAATTTGTGGATCTACACTTGGGAAATTTGGGGATTTATACTTGGGAAATTTGGGGATTTATACTTGGGAAACTTGTGGATTTATAATTGGGAAATTTGTGGATTTATAATTGGGAAATTTGTGGATTTATATTTGGGAAATTTGTGGATCTACACTTGGGAAATTTGTGGATCTACACTTGGGAAATTTGTGGATCTACACTTGGAAATTTGTGGATCTACACTTGGGAAATTTGTGGATCTACACTTGGGAAATTTGTTGATCTACACTTGGGAAATTTGTGGATCTACACTTGGGAAATTTTTGGATCTTCACTTGGGAAATTTGTGGATCTACACTTGGGAAATTTGTGGATCTACACTTGGGAAATTTGTGGATCTACACTTGGGAAATTTGTGGATCTACACTTGGGAAATTTGTGGATCTACACTTGCAAATTTGTGGATCTACACTTGGCAAATTTGTGGATCTACACTTTGCAAATTTGTGGATCTACACTTGGGAAATGTGTGGATTTACACTTGGCAAATTTGTGGATCTACACTTGGTAAATTTGTGGATCTACACTTGGCAAATTTGTGGATCTACACTTGGCAAATTTGTGGATCTACACTTGGGAAATTTGTTGATCTACACTTGCGAAATTTGTGGATCTACTCTTGGGAAATTTGTGGATCTACACTAAAGAAATTTGTGGATCTACACTTGGGAAATATGTGGATCTACACTTGGGAAATTTGTGGATCTATACAAAGGGAAATTTGTGGATCTATACAAAGGGAAATTTGTGGATCTATACAAAGGCAAATTTGTGGATCTATACAAAGCAAAATTTGGATCTAAACTTGGAAAAATTGTGGATTTATTCTTGGAAAATTTGGGGATATATGCTTGGAAATTTATTGATCTATACTTGGGAAATATGTGTATCTATACTTGGGATTTTTGTGGATTTACACTTGGCAAATTTGTGGATCTACACTTTGCAAATTTGTGGATCTACACTTGGCAAATTTGTGGATCTACACTTTGTAAATTTGTGGATCTACACTTGGGAAATGTGTGGATTTACACTTGGCAAATTTGTGGATCTACACTTGGTAAATTTGTGGATCTACACTTGGGAAATTTGTTGATCTACACTTGGCAAATTTGTGGATCTACACTTGGGAAATTTGTTGATCTACGCTTGCGAAATTTGTGGATCTACTCTTGGGAAATTTGTGGATCTACACTAAAGAAATTTGTGGATCTACACTTGGGAAATATGTGGATCTACACTTGGGAAATTTGTGGATCTATACAAAGCAAAATTTGGATCTAAACTTGGAAAAATTGTGGATTTATTCTTGGAAAATTTGGGGATATATGCTTGGAAATTTATTGATCTATACTTGGGAAATATGTGTATCTATACTTGGGATTTTTGTGGATCTACACTTGGCAAATTTGTGGATCTACACTTGGGAAATTTTTGGATCTTCACTTGGGAAATTTGTGGATCTACACTTGGGAAATTTGTGGATCTACACTTGGGAAATTTGTGGATCTACACTTGGGAAATTTGTGGATCTACACATGGAAAATTTGTGGATCTACACTTGGGAAATTTTTGGATCTACACTAGGGAAATTTGTGGATCTACACTTGGAAAATTTGTGGATCTACACTTGGGAAATTTGTGGATCTACACTTGGGAAATTTGTGGATCTATACAAAGCAAAATTTGGATCTAAACTTGGAAAAATTGTGGATTTATTCTTGGAAAATTTGGGGATATATGCTTGAAAATTTGTTGATCTATACTTGGGAAATGTGTTTATCTATACTTGGGATTTTTGTGGATCTACACTTGGCAAATTTGTGGATCTACACTTGGCAAATTTGTGGATCTACACTTGGGAAATTTGGGGATTTATACTTGGGAAATTTAGGGATTTATACTTGGGAAATTTGTGGATTTATAATTGGGAAATTTGTGGATTTATAATTGGGAAATTTGTGGATTTATATTTGGGAAATTTGTGGATCTACACTTGGGAAATTTGTGGATCTACACTTGGGAAATTTGTGGATCTACACTTGGAAATTTGTGGATCTACACTTGGGAAATTTGTGGATCTACACTTGGGAAATTTGTTGATCTACACTTGGGAAATTTGTGGATCTACACTTGGGAAATTTTTGGATCTTCACTTGGGAAATTTGTGGATCTACACTTGGGAAATTTGTGGATCTACACTTGGGAAATTTGTGGATCTACACTTGGGAAATTTGTGGATCTACACTTGGCAAATTTGTGGATCTACACTTGCAAATTTGTGGATCTACACTTGGCAAATTTGTGGATCTACACTTTGCAAATTTGTGGATCTACACTTGGGAAATGTGTGGATTTACACTTGGCAAATTTGTGGATCTACACTTGGTAAATTTGTGGATCTACACTTGGCAAATTTGTGGATCTACACTTGGGAAATTTGTTGATCTACACTTGCGAAATTTGTGGATCTACTCTTGGGAAATTTGTGGATCTACACTAAAGAAATGTGTGGATCTACACTTGGGAAATATGTGGATCTACACTTGGGAAATTTGTGGATCTATACAAAGGGAAATTTGTGGATCTATACAAAGGGAAATTTGTGGATCTATACAAAGCAAAATTTGGATCTAAACTTGGAAAAATTGTGGATTTATTCTTGGAAAATTTGGGGATATATGCTTGGAAATTTATTGATCTATACTTGGGAAATATGTGTATCTATACTTGGGATTTTTGTGGATTTACACTTGGCAAATTTGTGGATCTACACTTTGCAAATTTGTGGATCTACACTTGGCAAATTTATGGATCTACACTTTGCAAATTTGTGGATCTACACTTGGGAAATGTGTGGATTTACACTTGGCAAATTTGTGGATCTACACTTGGTAAATTTGTGGATCTACACTTGGGAAATTTGTTGATCTACACTTGGCAAATTTGTGGATCTACACTTGGGAAATTTGTTGATCTACGCTTGCGAAATTTGTGGATCTACTCTTGGGAAATTTGTGGATCTACACTAAAGAAATTTGTGGATCTACACTTGGGAAATATGTGGATCTACACTTGGGAAATTTGTGGATCTATACAAAGGGAAATTTGTGGATCTATACAAAGGGAAATTTGTGGATCTATACAAAGCAAAATTTGGATCTAAACTTGGAAAAATTGTGGATTTATTCTTGGAAAATTTGGGGATATATGCTTGGAAATTTATTGATCTATACTTGGGAAATATGTGTATCTATACTTGGGATTTTTGTGGATCTACACTTGGCAAATTTGTGGATCTACACTTTGCAAATTTGTGGATCTACACTTGGGAAATTTTTGGATCTACACTAGGGAAATTTGTGGATCTACACTTGGAAAATTTGTGGATCTACACTTGGGAAATTTGTGGATCTACACTTGGGAAATTTGTGGATCTATACAAAGCAAAATTTGGATCTAAACTTGGAAAAATTGTGAATTTATTCTTGGAAAATTTGGGGATATATGCTTGGAAATTTGTTGATCTATACTTGGGAAATGTGTGTATCTATACTTGGGATTTTTGTGGATCTACACTTGGCAAATTTGTGGATCTACACTTGGGAAATTTTTGGATCTACACTTGGGAAATTTGTGGATCTACACTTGGGAAATTTTTGGATCTTCACTTGGGAAATTTGTGGATCTACACTTGGCAAATTTGTGGATCTACACTTGGGAAATTTGGGGATTTATACTTGGGAAATTTGGGGATTTATACTTGGGAAATTTGTGGATTTATAATTGGGAAATTTGTGGATTTATAATTGGGAAATTTGTGGATTTATATTTGGGAAATTTGTGGATCTACACTTGGGAAATTTGTGGATCTACACTTGGGAAATTTGTGGATCTACACTTGGAAAATTTGTGGATCTACACTTGGGAAATTTGTGGATCTACACTTGGGAAATTTGTTGAATTACACTTGGGAAATTTGTGGATCTACACTTGGGAAATTTTTGGATCTTCACTTGGGAAATTTGTGGATCTACACTTGGGAAATTTGTGGATCTACACTTGGGAAATTTGTGGATCTACACTTGGGAAATTTGTGGATCTACACTTGGGAAATTTGTGGATCTACACTTGCAAATTTGTGGATCTACACTTGGCAAATTTGTGGATCTACACTTTGCAAATTTGTGGATCTACACTTGGGAAATGTGTGGATTTACACTTGGCAAATTTGTGGATCTACACTTGGTAAATTTGTGGATCTACACTTGGCAAATTTGTGGATCTACACTTGGCAAATTTGTGGATCTACACTTGGGAAATTTGTTGATCTACACTTGCGAAATTTGTGGATCTACTCTTGGGAAATTTGTGGATCTACACTAAAGAAATTTGTGGATCTACACTTGGGAAATATGTGGATCTACACTTGGGAAATTTGTGGATCTATACAAAGGGAAATTTGTGGATCTATACAAAGGGAAATTTGTGGATCTATACAAAGGGAAATTTGTGGATCTATACAAAGGGAAATTTGTGGATCTATACAAAGCAAAATTTGGATCTAAACTTGGAAAAATTGTGGATTTATTCTTGGAAAATTTGGGGATATATGCTAGGAAATTTATTGATCTATACTTGGGAAATATGTGTATCTATACTTGGGATTTTTGTGGATCTACACTTTTCAAATTTGTGGATCTACACTTTGCAAATTTGTGGATCTACACTTGGGAAATTTTTGGATCTACACTAGGGAAATTTGTGGATCTTCACTTGGAAAATTTGTGGATCTACACTTGGGAAATTTGTGGATCTACACTTGGGAAATTTGTGGATCTATACAAAGCAAAATTTGGATCTAAACTTGGAAAAATTGTGAATTTATTCTTGGAAAATTTGGGGATATATGCTTGGAAATTTGTTGATCTATACTTGGGAAATGTGTGTATCTATACTTGGGATTTTTGTGGATCTACACTTGGCAAATTTGTGGATCTACACTTGGGAAATCTTTGGATCTACAATTGGGAAATTTGTGGATCTACACTTGGGAAATTTTTGGATCTTCACTTGGGAAATTTGGGGATTTATACTTGGGAAATTTGGGGATTTATACTTGGGAAATTTTTGGATTTATAATTGGGAAATTTGTGGATTTATAATTGGGAAATTTGTGGATTTATATTTGGGAAATTTGTGGATCTACACTTGGGAAATTTGTGGATCTACACTTGGGAAATTTGTGGATCTACACTTGGGAAATTTGTGGATCTACACTTGGGAAATTTTTGGATCTTCACTTGGGAAATTTGTGGATCTACACTTGGGAAATTTGTGGATCTACACTTGGGAAATTTGTGGATCTACACTTGGGAAATTTGTGGATCTTCACTTGGGAAATTTGTGGATCTACACTTGGGAAATTTGTGGATCTACACTTGGGAAAATTGTGGATCTACTCTTTTGAAATTTGTGGATCTACACTAGGGAAATTTGTGGTTCTACACTTGGGAAATATGTGGATCTACACTTGGGAAATTTGTGGATCTATACAAAGGGAAATTTGTGGATCTATACAAAGGGAAATTTGTGGATCTATACAAAGCAAAATTTGGATCTAAACTTGGAAAAATTGTGGATTTATTCTTGGAAAATTTGGGGATATATGCTTGGAAATTTATTGATCTATACTTGGGAAATATGTGTATCTATACTTGGGATTTTTGTGGATTTACACTTGGCAAATTTGTGGATCTCTACTTTGCAAATTTGTGGATCTACACTTGGGAAATTTTTGGATCTACACTAGGGAAATTTGTGGATCTACACTTGGGAAATTTGTGGATCTATACAAAGTAAAATTTGGTTCTAAACTTGGAAAAATTGTGGATTTATTCTTGGAAAATTTGGGGATATATGCTTGGAAATTTGTTGATCTATACTTGGGAAATATGTGTATCTATACTTGGGATTTTTGTGGATCTACACTTGGCAAATTTGTGGATCTACACTTGGGAAATTTTTGGATCTACACTTGGGAAATTTTTGGATCTTCACTTGGGAAATTTGTGGATCTACACTAGGCAAATTTGTGGATCTACACTTGGGAAATTTGGGGATTTATACTTGGGAAATTTGTGGATTTATACTTGGGAAATTTGTGGATCTACACTTGGGAAATTTGTGGATCTACACTTGGGAAATTTGTGGATCTACACTTGGGAAATTTGTGGATCTACACTTGGAAAATTTGTGGATCTACACTTGGGAAATTTGTGGATCTACACTTGGGAAATTTGTTGATCTACACTTGGGAAATTTTTGGATCTACACTTGGGAAATTTGTGGATCTACACTTGGGAAATTTTTGGATCTTCACTTGGGAAATTTGTGGATCTACACTTGGGAAATTTGTGGATCTACACTTGGGAAATTTGTGGATCTACACTTGGGAAATTTGTGGATCTACACTTCGAAAATTTTTGGATCTACACTTGGGAAATTTGTGGATCTACACTTGGGAAATTTGTTGATCTACACTTGGGAAATTTTTGGACCTACACTTGGGAAAAATGTGGATCTACACTTGGGAAATTTTTGGATCTTCACTTGGGAAATTTGTGGATCTACACTTGGGAAACTTGTGGATCTACACTTGGGAAATTTGTGGATCTACACTTGGAAAATTTGTGGATCTACACTTGGGAAATTTGTGGATCTAGACTTGGGAAATTTGTGGATCTACACTTGGGAAATTTTTGGATCTACACTTGGGAAATTTGTGGATCTACACTTGGGAAATTTGTGGATCTACACTTGGGAAATTTGTGGATCTACTCTTTTGAAATTTGTGGATCTACACTAGGGAAATTTGTGGATCTACACTTGGGAAATTTGTGGATCTACACTTGGGAAATTTGTGGATCTATACAAAGGGAAATTTGTGGATCTATAAAAAGCAAAATTTGGATCTAAACTTGGAAAAATTGTGGATTTATTCTTGGAAAATTTGGGGATATATGCTTGGAAATTTGTTGATCTATACTTGGGAAATATGTGTATCTATACTTGGGATTTTTGTGGATCTACAGTTGGCAAATTTGTGGATCTACACTTGGGAAATTTGTGGATTTACACTTGGCAAATTTGTGGATCTACACTTGGTAAATTTGTGGATCTACACTTGGCAAATTTGTGGATCTACACTTGGAAAAATTTGTGGATCTACACTTGGGAAATTTGTTGATCTACACTTGCGAAATTTGTGGATCTACTCTTGGGAAATTTGTGGATCTACACTAAAGAAATTTGTGGATCTACACTTGGGAAATATGTGGATCTACACTTGGGAAATTTGTGGATATATACAAAGAGAAATTTGTGGATCTATACAAAGGGAAATTTGTGGATCTATACAAAGCAAAATTTGGATCTAAACTTGGAAAAATTGTGGATTTATTCTTGGAAAATTTGGGGATATATGCTTGGAAATTTATTGATCTATACTTGGGAAATATGTGTATCTATACTTGGGATATTTGTGGATCTACACTTGGCAAATTTGTGGATCTACACTTTGCAAATTTGTGGATCTACACTTGGGAAATTTTTGGATCTACACTAGGGAAATTTGTGGATCTACACTTGGAAAATTTGTGGATCTACACTTGGGAAATTTGTGGATCTACACTTGGGAAATTTGTGGATCTATACAAAGCAAAATTTGGATCTAAACTTGGAAAAATTGTGGATTTATTCTTGGAAAATTTGGGGATATATGCTTCGAAATTTGTTGATCTATACTTGGGAAATATGTGTATCTATACTTGGGATTTTTGTGGATCTACACTTGGCAAATTTGTGGATCTACACTTGGGAAATTTTTGGATCTACACTTGGGAAATTTGTGGATCTACACTTGGGAAATTTTTGGATCTTCACTTGGGAAATTTGTGGATCTACACTTGGCAAATTTGTGGATCTACACTTGGGAAATTTGGGGATTTATACTTGGGAAATTTGTGGATTTATAATTGGGAAATTTGTGGATTTATATTTGGGAAATTTGTGGATCTACACTTGGCAAATTTGTGGATCTACACTTGGTAAATTTGTGGATCTACACTTGGCAAATTTGTGGATCTACACTTGGAAAAATTTGTGGATCTACACTTGGGAAATTTGTTGATCTACACTTGCGAAATTTGTGGATCTACACTTGGCAAATTTGTGGATCTACACTTTGCAAATTTGTGGATCTACACTTGGGAAATGTGTGGATTTACACTTGGCAAATTTGTGGATCTACACTTGGTAAATTTGTGGATCTACACTTGGCAAATTTGTGGATCTACACTTGGCAAATTTGTGGATCTACACTTGGGAAATTTGTTGATCTACACTTGCGAAATTTGTGGATCTACTCTTGGGAAATTTGTGGATCTACACTAAAGAAATTTGTGGATCTACACTTGGGAAATATGTGGATCTACACTTGGGAAATTTGTGGATCTATACAAAGGGAAATTTGTGGATCTATACAAAGGGAAATTTGTGGATCTATACAAAGCAAAATTTGGATCTAAACTTGGAAAAATTGTGGATTTATCCTTGGAAAATTTGGGGATATATGCTTGGAAATTTATTGATCTATACTTGGGAAATATGTGTATCTATACTTGGGATTTTTGTGGATTTACACTTGGCAAATTTGTGGATCTACACTTTGCAAATTTGTGGATCTACACTTGGCAAATTTGTGGATCTACACTTTGCAAATTTGTGGATCTACACTTGGGAAATGTGTGGATTTACACTTGGCAAATTTGTGGATCTACACTTGGTAAATTTGTGGATCTACACTTGGGAAATTTGTTGATCTACACTTGGCAAATTTGTGGATCTACACTTGGGAAATTTGTTGATCTACGCTTGCGAAATTTGTGGATCTACTCTTGGGAAATTTGTGGATCTACACTAAAGAAATTTGTGGATCTACACTTGGGAAATATGTGGATCTACACTTGGGAAATTTGTGGATCTATACAAAGGGAAATTTGTGGATCTATACAAAGGGAAATTTGTGGATCTATACAAAGCAAAATTTGGATCTAAACTTGGAAAAATTGTAGATTTATTCTTGGAAAATTTGGGGATATATGCTTGGAAATTTATTGATCTATACTTGGGAAATATGTGTATCTATACTTGGGATTTTTGTGGATCTACACTTGGCAAATTTGTGGATCTACACTTTGCAAATTTGTGGATCTACACTTGGGAAATTTTTGGATCTACACTAGGGAAATTTGTGGATCTACACTTGGAAAATTTGTGGATCTACACTTGGGAAATTTGTGGATCTACACTTGGGAAATTTGTGGATCTATACAAAGCAAAATTTGGATCTAAACTTGGAAAAATTGTGAATTTATTCTTGGAAAATTTGGGGATATATGCTTGGAAATTTGTTGATCTATACTTGGGAAATGTGTGTATCTATACTTGGGATTTTTGTGGATCTACACTTGGCAAATTTGTGGATCTACACTTGGATATTTTTGGATCTACACTTGGGAAATTTGTGGATCTACACTTGGGAAATTTTTGGATCTTCACTTGGGAAATTTGTGGATCTACACTTGGCAAATTTGTGGATCTACACTTGGGAAATTTGGGGATTTATACTTGGGAAATTTGGGGATTTATACTTGGGAAATTTGTGGATTTATAATTGGGAAATTTGTGGATTTATAATTGGGAAATTTGTGGATTTATATTTGGGAAATTTGTGGATCTACACTTGGGAAATTTGTGGATCTACACTTGGGAAATTTGTGGATCTACACTTGGAAAATTTGTGGATCTACACTTGGGAAATTTGTGGATCTACACTTGGGAAATTTGTTGAATTACACTTGGGAAATTTGTGGATCTACACTTGGGAAATTTTTGGATCTTCACTTGGGAAATTTGTGGATCTACACTTGGGAAATTTGTGGATCTACACTTGGGAAATTTGTGGATCTACACTTGGGAAATTTGTGGATCTACACTTGGGAAATTTGTGGATCTACACTTGCAAATTTGTGGATCTACACTTGGCAAATTTGTGGATCTACACTTTGCAAATTTGTGGATCTACACTTGGGAAATGTGTGGATTTACACTTGGCAAATTTGTGGATCTACACTTGGTAAATTTGTGGATCTACACTTGGCAAATTTGTGGATCTACACTTGGCAAATTTGTGGATCTACACTTGGGAAATTTGTTGATCTACACTTGCGAAATTTGTGGATCTACTCTTGGGAAATTTGTGGATCTACACTAAAGAAATTTGTGGATCTACACTTGGGAAATATGTGGATCTACACTTGGGAAATTTGTGGATCTATACAAAGGGAAATTTGTGGATCTATACAAAGGGAAATTTGTGGATCTATACAAAGGGA
Source organism: Odiellus spinosus (assembly GCA_963920705.1). Lineage (NCBI taxonomy): Eukaryota > Metazoa > Arthropoda > Arachnida > Opiliones > Phalangiidae > Odiellus > Odiellus spinosus. The sequence continues at coordinate 250,032 of OY987233.1, forward strand.
AATTTGTGGATCTATACAAAGCAAAATTTGGATCTAAACTTGGAAAAATTGTGGATTTATTCTTGGAAAATTTGGGGATATATGCTTGGAAATTTATTGATCTATACTTGGGAAATATGTGTATCTATACTTGAGATTTTTGTGGATCTACACTTTTCAAATTTGTGGATCTACACTTTGCAAATTTGTGGATCTACACTTGGGAAATTTTTGGATCTACACTAGGGAAATTTGTGGATCTTCACTTGGAAAATTTGTGGATCTACACTTGGGAAATTTGTGGATCTACACTTGGGAAATTTGTGGATCTATACAAAGCAAAATTTGGATCTAAACTTGGAAAAATTGTGAATTTATTCTTGGAAAATTTGGGGATATATGCTTGGAAATTTGTTGATCTATACTTGGGAAATGTGTGTATCTATACTTGGGATTTTTGTGGATCTACACTTGGCAAATTTGTGGATCTACACTTGGGAAATCTTTGGATCTACAATTGGGTAATTTGTGGATCTACACTTGGGAAATTTTTGGATCTTCACTTGGGAAATTTGGGGATTTATACTTGGGAAATTTGGGGATTTATACTTGGGAAATTTTTGGATTTATAATTGGGAAATTTGTGGATTTATATTTGGGAAATTTGTGGATTTATAATTGGGAAATTTGTGGATTTATATTTGGGAAATTTGTGGATCTACACTTGGGAAATTTGTGGATCTACACTTGGGAAATTTGTGGATCTACACTTGGAAAATTTGTGGATCTACACTTGGGAAATTTGTGGATCTACACTTGGGAAATTTGTTGAATTACACTTGGGAAATTTGTGGATCTACACTTGGGAAATTTTTGGATCTTCACTTGGGAAATTTGTGGATCTACACTTGGGAAATTTGTGGATCTACACTTGGGAAATTTGTGGATCTACACTTGGGAAATTTGTGGATCTACACTTGGGAAATTTGTGGATCTACACTTGCAAATTTGTGGATCTACACTTGGCAAATTTGTGGATCTACACTTTGCAAATTTGTGGATCTACACTTGGGAAATGTGTGGATTTACACTTGGCAAATTTGTGGATCTACACTTGGTAAATTTGTGGATCTACACTTGGCAAATTTGTGGATCTACACTTGGCAAATTTGTGGATCTACACTTGGGAAATTTGTTGATCTACACTTGCGAAATTTGTGGATCTACTCTTGGGAAATTTGTGGATCTACACTAAAGAAATTTGTTGATCTACACTTGGGAAATATGTGGATCTACACTTGGGAAATTTGTGGATCTATACAAAGGGAAATTTGTGGATCTATACAAAGGGAAATTTGTGGATCTATACAAAGGGAAATTTGTGGATCTATACAAAGCAAAATTTGGATCTAAACTTGGAAAAATTGTGGATTTATTCTTGGAAAATTTGGGGATATATGCTTGGAAATTTATTGATCTATACTTGGGAAATATGTGTATCTATACTTGAGATTTTTGTGGATCTACACTTTTCAAATTTGTGGATCTACACTTTGCAAATTTGTGGATCTACACTTGGGAAATTTTTGGATCTACACTAGGGAAATTTGTGGATCTTCACTTGGAAAATTTGTGGATCTACACTTGGGAAATTTGTGGATCTACACTTGGGAAATTTGTGGATCTATACAAAGCAAAATTTGGATCTAAACTTGGAAAAATTGTGAATTTATTCTTGGAAAATTTGGGGATATATGCTTGGAAATTTGTTGATCTATACTTGGGAAATGTGTGTATCTATACTTGGGATTTTTGTGGATCTACACTTGGCAAATTTGTGGATCTACACTTGGGAAATCTTTGGATCTACAATTGGGTAATTTGTGGATCTACACTTGGGAAATTTTTGGATCTTCACTTGGGAAATTTGGGGATTTATACTTGGGAAATTTGGGGATTTATACTTGGGAAATTTTTGGATTTATAATTGGGAAATTTGTGGATTTATAATTGGGAAATTTGTGGATTTATATTTGGGAAATTTGTGGATCTACACTTGGGAAATTTGTGGATCTACACTTGGGAAATTTGTGGATCTACACTTGGGAAATTTTTGGATCTTCACTTGGGAAATTTGTGGATCTACACTTGGGAAATTTGTGGATCTACACTTGGGAAATTTGTGGATCTACACTTGGGAAATTTGTGGATCTACACATGGAAAATTTGTGGATCTACACTTGGGAAATTTGTGGATCTACACTTGGGAAATTTGTGGATCTACACTTGGGAAATTTGTGGATCTACACTTGGGAAATTTTTGGATCTACACTTGGGAAATTTGTGGATCTACACTTGGGAAATTTTTGGATCTTCACTTGGGAAATTTGTGGATCTACACTTGGGAAATTTGTGGATCTACACTTGGGAAAATTGTGGATCTACTCTTTTGAAATTTGTGGATCTACACTAGGGAAATTTGTGGTTCTACACTTGGGAAATATGTGGATCTACACTTGGGAAATTTGTGGATCTATACAAAGGGAAATTTGTGGATCTATACAAAGCAAAATTTGGATCTAAACTTGGAAAAATTGTGGATTTATTCTTGGAAAATTTGGGGATATATGCTTGGAAATTTATTGATCTATACTTGGGAAATATGTGTATCTATACTTGGGATTTTTGTGGATTTACACTTGGCAAATTTGTGGATCTACACTTTGCAAATTTGTGGATCTACACTTGGGAAATTTTTGGATCTACACTAGGGAAATTTTTGGATCTACACTAGGGAAATTTGTGGATCTACACTTGGAAAATTTGTGGATCTACACTTGGGAAATTTGTGGATCTACACTTGGGAAATTTGTGGATCTATACAAAGTAAAATTTGGTTCTAAACTTGGAAAAATTGTGGATTTATTCTTGGAAAATTTGGGGATATATGCTTGGAAATTTGTTGATCTATACTTGGGAAATATGTGTCTCTATACTTGGGATTTTTGTGGATCTACACTTGGCAAATTTGTGGATCTACACTTGGGAAATTTTTGGATCTACACTTGGGAAATTTGTGGATCTACACTTGGGAAATTTTTGGATCTTCACTTGGGAAATTTGTGGATCTACACTAGGCAAATTTGTGGATCTACACTTGGGAAATTTGGGGATTTATACTTGGGAAATTTGTGGATTTATACTTGGGAAATTTGTGGATTTATAATTGGGAAATTTGTGGATCTACACTTGGGAAATTTGTGGATCTACACTTGGGAAATTTGTGGATCTACACTTGGGAAATTTGTGGATCTACACTTGGAAAATTTGTGGATCTACACTTGGGAAATTTGTGGATCTACACTTGGGAAATTTGTTGATCTACACTTGGGAAATTTTTGGATCTACACTTGGGAAATTTGTGGATCTACACTTGGGAAATTTTTGGATCTTCACTTGGGAAATTTGTGGATCTACACTTGGGAAATTTGTGGATCTACACTTGGGAAATTTGTGGATCTACACTTCGAAAATTTGTGGATCTACACTTGGGAAATTTGTGGATCTACACTTGGGAAATTTGTTGATCTACACTTGGGAAATTTTTGGACCTACACTTGGGAAAAATGTGGATCTACACTTGGGAAATTTTTGGATCTTCACTTGGGAAATTTGTGGATCTACACTTGGGAAACTTGTGGATCTACACTTGGGAAATTTGTGGATCTACACTTGGAAAATTTGTGGATCTACACTTGGGAAATTTGTGGATCTACACTTGGGAAATTTGTGGATCTACTCTTTTGAAATTTGTGGATCTACACTAGGGAAATTTGTGGATCTACACTTGGGAAATTTGTGGATCTACACTTGGGAAATTTGTGGATCTATACAAAGGGAAATTTGTGGATCTATAAAAAGCAAAATTTGGATCTAAACTTGGAAAAATTGTGGATTTATTCTTGGAAAATTTGGGGATATATGCTTGGAAATTTGTTGATCTATACTTGGGAAATATGTGTATCTATACTTGGGATTTTTGTGGATCTACAGTTGGCAAATTTGTGGATCTACACTTTGCAAATTTGTGGATCTACACTTGGGAAATTTGTGGATCTACACTTGCAAATTTGTGGATCTACACTTGCAAATTTGTGGATCTACACTTGGCAAATTTGTGGATCTACACTTTGCAAATTTGTGGATCTACACTTGGGAAATTTGTGGATTTACACTTGGCAAATTTGTGGATCTACACTTGGTAAATTTGTGGATCTACACTTGGCAAATTTGTGGATCTACACTTGGAAAAATTTGTGGATCTACACTTGGGAAATTTGTTGATCTACACTTGCGAAATTTGTGGATCTACTCTTGGGAAATTTGTGGATCTACACTAAAGAAATTTGTGGATCTACACTTGGGAAATATGTGGATCTACACTTGAGAAATTTGTGGATATATACAAAGGGAAATTTGTGGATCTATACAAAGGGAAATTTGTGGATCTATACAAAGGGAAATTTGTGGATCTATACAAAGCAAAATTTGGATCTAAACTTGGAAAAATTGTGGATTTATTCTTGGAAAATTTGGGGATATATGCTTGGAAATTTATTGATCTATACTTGGGAAATATGTGTATCTATACTTGGGATTTTTGTGGATCTACACTTGGCAAATTTGTGGATCTACAATTTGCAAATTTGTGGATCTACACTTGGGAAATTTTTGGATCTACACTAGGGAAATTTGTGGATCTACACTTGGAAAATTTGTGGATCTACACTTGGGAAATTTGTGGATCTACACTTGGGAAATTTGTGGATCTATACAAAGCAAAATTTGGATCTAAACTTGGAAAAATTGTGGATTTATTCTTGGAAAATTTGGGGATATATGCTTGGAAATTTGTTGATCTATACTTGGGAAATATGTGTATCTATACTTGGGATTTTTGTGGATCTACACTTGGCAAATTTGTGGATCTACACTTGGGAAATTTTTGGATCTACACTTGGGAAATTTGTGGATCTACACTTGGGAAATTTTTGGATCTTCACTTGGGAAATTTGTGGATCTACACTTGGCAAATTTGTGTATCTACACTTGGCAAATTTGTGTATCTACACTTGGGAAATTTGGGGATTTATACTTGGGAAATTTATGGATTTATACTTGGGAAATTTGTGGATTTATAATTGGGAAATTTGTGGATTTATATTTGGGAAATTTGTGGATCTACACTTGGCAAATTTGTGGATCTACACTTGGTAAATTTGTGGATCTACACTTGGCAAATTTGTGGATCTACACTTGGAAAAATTTGTGGATCTACACTTGGGAAATTTGTTGATCTACACTTGCGAAATTTGTGGATCTACTCTTGGGAAATTTGTGGATCTACACTAAAGAAATTTGTGGATCTACACTTGGGAAATATGTGGATCTACACTTGGGAAATTTGTGGATATATACAAAGGGAAATTTGTGGATCTATACAAAGGGAAATTTGTGGATCTATACAAAGCAAAATTTGGATCTAAACTTGGAAAAATTGTGGATTTATTCTTGGAAAATTTGGGGATATATGCTTGGAAATTTATTGATCTATACTTGGGAAATATGTGTATCTATACTTGGGATTTTTGTGGATCTAGACTTGGCAAATTTGTGGATCTACACTTTGCAAATTTGTGGATCTACACTTGGAAAATTTGTGGATCTACACTTGGGAAATTTGTGGATCTACACTTGGGAAATTTTTGGATCTATACAAAGCAAAATTTGGATCTAAACTTGGAAAAATTGTGTATTTATTCTTGGTAAATTTGGGGATATATGCTTGGAAATTTGTTGATCTATACTTGGGAAATATGTGTATCTATACTTGGGATTTTTGTGGATCTACACTTGGCAAATTTGTGGATCTACACTTGGGAAATTTTTGGATCTACACTTGGGAAACTTGTGGATCTACACTTGGGAAATTTGTGGATCTACACTTGGAAAATTTGTGGATCTACACTTGGGAAATTTGTGGATCTACACTTGGGAAATTTGTGGATCTACACTTGGGAAATTTTTGGATCTACACTTGGGAAATTTGTGGATCTACACTTGGGAAATTTTTGGATCTTCACTTGGGAAATTTGTGGATCTACACTTGGCAAATTTGTGGATCTACACTTCGAAAATTTGTGGATCTACACTTGGGAAATTTGTGGATCTACACTTGTTAAATTTGTTGATCTACACTTGGGAAATTTTTGGACCTACACTTGGGAAAAATGTGGATCTACACTTGGGAAATTTTTGGATCTTCACTTGGGAAATTTGTGGATCTACACTTGGGAAACTTGTGGATCTACACTTGGGAAATTTGTGGATCTACACTTGAAAAATTTGTGGATCTACACTTGGGAAATTTGTGGATCTACACTTGGGAAATTTGTGGATCTACACTTGGGAAATTTTTGGATCTACACTTGGGAAATTTGTGGATCTACACTTGGGAAATTTTTGGATCTTCACTTGGGAAATTTGTGGATCTACACTTGGGAAATTTGTGGATCTACACTTGGGAAATTTGTGGATCTACTCTTTTGAAATTTGTGGATCTACACTAGGGAAATTTGTGGATCTACACTTGGGAAATTTGTGGATCTACACTTTGGAAATTTGTGGATCTATACAAAGGGAAATTTGTGGATCTATAAAAAGCAAAATTTGGATCTAAACTTGGAAAAATTGTGGATTTATTCTTGGAAAATTTGGGGATATATGCTTGGAAATTTGTTGATCTATACTTGGGAAATATGTGTATCTATACTTGGGATTTTTGTGGATCTACAGTTGGCAAATTTGTGGATCTACACTTTGCAAATTTGTGGATCTACACTTGGGAAATTTGTGGATCTACACTTGCAAATTTGTGGATCTACACTTGGCAAATTTGTGGATCTACACTTTGCAAATTTGTGGATCTACACTTGGGAAATTTGTGGATTTACACTTGGCAAATTTGTGGATCTACACTTGGTAAATTTGTGGATCTACACTTGGCAAATTTGTGGATCTACACTTGGAAAAATTTGTGGATCTACACTTGGGAAATTTGTTGATCTACACTTGCGAAATTTGTGGATCTACTCTTGGGAAATTTGTGGATCTACACTAAAGAAATTTGTGGATCTACACTTGGGAAATATGTGGATCTACACTTGGGAAATATGTGGATATATACAAAGGGAAATTTGTGGATCTATACAAAGGGAAATTTGTGGATCTATACAAAGCAAAATTTGGATCTAAACTTGGAAAAATTGTGGATTTATTCTTGGAAAATTTGGGGATATATGCTTGGTAATTTATTGATCTATACTTGGGAAATATGTGTATCTATACTTGGGATTTTTGTGGATCTACACTTTGCAAATTTGTGGATCTACACTTGGGAAATTTTTGGATCTACACTAGGGAAATTTGTGGATCTACACTTGGAAAATTTGTGGATCTACACTTGGGAAATTTGTTTATCTACACTTGGGAAATTTGTGGATCTATACAAAGCAAAATTTGGATCTAAACTTGGAAAAATTGTGGATTTATTCTTGGAAAATTTGGGGATATATGCTTGGAAATTTGTTGATCTATACCTGGGAAATATGTGTATCTATACTTGGGATTTTTGTGGATCTACACTTGGCAAATTTGTGGATCTACCCTTGGGAAATTTTTGGATCTACACTTGGGAAATTTGTGGATCTACACTTGGGAAATTTTTGGATCTTCGCTTGGGAAATTTGTGGATCTACACTTGGCAAATTTGTGGATCTACACTTGGGAAATTTGGGGATTTATACTTGGGAAATTTGTGGATTTATACTTGGGAAATTTGTGGATTTATAATTGGGAAATTTGTGGATTTATATTTGGGAAATTTGTGGATCTACACTTGGCAAATTTGTGGATCTACACTTGGTAAATTTGTGGATCTACAATTGGCAAATTTGTGGATCTACACTTGGAAAAATTTGTGGATCTACACTTGGGAAATTTGTTGATCTACACTTGCGAAATTTGTGGATCTACTCTTGGGAAATTTGTGGATCTACACTAAAGAAATTTGTGGATCTACACTTGGGAAATATGTGGATCTACACTTGGGAAATTTGTGGATATATACAAAGGGAAATTTGTGGATCTATACAAAGGGAAATTTGTGGATCTATACAAAGCAAAATTTGGATCTAAACTTGGAAAAATTGTGGATTTATTCTTGGAAAATTTGGGGATATATGCTTGGAAATTTATTGATCTATACTTGGGAAATATGTGTATCTATACTTGGGATTTTTGTGGATCTACACTTGGCAAATTTGTGGATCTACTTTTTGCAAATTTGTGGATCTACACTTGGGAAATTTGTGGATCTACACTTGGAAAATTTGTGGATTTACACTTGGGAAATTTGTGGATCTACACTTGGGAAATTTGTGGATCTACACTTGGGAAATTTGTGGATCTACACTTGGAAAATTTGTGGATCTACACTTGGGAAATTTGTGGATCTACACTTGGGAAATTTGTGGATCTACACTTGGGAAATTTTTGGATCTACACTTGGGAAATTTGTGGATCTACACTTGGGAAATTTTTGGATCTTCACTTGGGAAATTTGTGGATCTACACTTGGCAAATTTGTGGATCTACACTTCGAAAATTTGTGGATCTACACTTGGGAAATTTGTGGATCTACACTTGGGAAATTTGTTGATCTACACTTGGGAAATTTTTGGACCTACACTTGGGAAAAATGTGGATCTACACTTGGCAAATTTGTGGATCTACTTTTTGCAAATTTGTGGATCTACACTTGGGAAATTTGTGGATCTACACTTGGGAAATTTGTTGATCTACGCTTGCGAAATTTGTGGATCTACTCTTGGGAAATTTGTGGATCTACACTAAAGAAATTTGTGGATCTACACTTGGGAAATATGTGGATCTACACTTGGGAAATTTGTGGATCTATACAAAGGGAAATTTGTGGATCTACACTTGGGAAATTTGTGGATCTACACTTGGGAAATTTTTGGATCTATACAAAGCAAAATTTGGATCTAAACTTGGAAAAATTGTGTATTTATTCTTGGTAAATTTGGGGATATATGCTTGGAAATTTGTTGATCTATACTTGGGAAATATGTGTATCTATACTTGGGATTTTTGTGGATCTACACTTGGCAAATTTGTGGATCTACACTTGGGAAATTTTTGGATCTACACTTGGGAAACTTGTGGATCTACACTTGGGAAATTTGTGGATCTACACTTGGAAAATTTGTGGATCTACACTTGGGAAATTTGTGGATCTACACTTGGGAAATTTGTGGATCTACACTTGGGAAATTTTTGGATCTACACTTGGGAAATTTGTGGATCTACACTTGGGAAATTTTTGGATCTTCACTTGGGAAATTTGTGGATCTACACTTGGCAAATTTGTGGATCTACACTTCGAAAATTTGTGGATCTACACTTGGGAAATTTGTGGATCTACACTTGTTAAATTTGTTGATCTACACTTGGGAAATTTTTGGACCTACACTTGGGAAAAATGTGGATCTACACTTGGGAAATTTTTGGATCTTCACTTGGGAAATTTGTGGATCTACACTTGGGAAACTTGTGGATCTACACTTGGGAAATTTGTGGATCTACACTTGGAAAATTTGTGGATCTACACTTGGGAAATTTGTGGATCTACACTTGGGAAATTTGTGGATCTACACTTGGGAAATTTGTGGATCTACACTTGGGAAATTTTTGGATCTACACTTGGGAAATTTGTGGATCTACACTTGGGAAATTTTTGGATCTTCACTTGGGAAATTTGTGGATCTACACTTGGGAAATTTGTGGATCTACACTTGGGAAATTTGTGGATCTACTCTTTTGAAATTTGTGGATCTACACTAGGGAAATTTGTGGATCTACACTTGGGAAATTTGTGGATCTACACTTTGGAAATTTGTGGATCTATACAAAGTGAAATTTGTGGATCTATAAAAAGCAAAATTTGGATCTAAACTTGGAAAAATTGTGGATTTATTCTTGGAAAATTTGGGGATATATGCTTGGAAATTTGTTGATCTATACTTGGGAAATATGTGTATCTATACTTGGGATTTTTGTGGATCTACACTTGGCAAATTTGTGGATCTACACTTGGGAAATTTTTGGATCTACACTTGGGAAACTTGTGGATCTACACTTGGGAAATTTGTGGATCTACACTTGGAAAATTTGTGGATCTACACTTGGGAAATTTGTGGATCTACACTTGGGAAATTTGTGGATCTACACTTGGGAAATTTTTGGATCTACACTTGGGAAATTTGTGGATCTACACTTGGGAAATTTTTGGATCTTCACTTGGGAAATTTGTGGATCTACACTTGGCAAATTTGTGGATCTACACTTCGAAAATTTGTGGATCTACACTTGGGAAATTTGTGGATCTACACTTGTTAAATTTGTTGATCTACACTTGGGAAATTTTTGGACCTACACTTGGGAAAAATGTGGATCTACACTTGGGAAATTTTTGGATCTTCACTTGGGAAATTTGTGGATCTACACTTGGGAAACTTGTGGATCTACACTTGGGAAATTTGTGGATCTACACTTGGAAAATTTGTGGATCTACACTTGGGAAATTTGTGGATCTACACTTGGGAAATTTGTGGATCTACACTTGGGAAATTTGTGGATCTACACTTGGGAAATTTTTGGATCTACACTTGGGAAATTTGTGGATCTACACTTGGGAAATTTTTGGATCTTCACTTGGGAAATTTGTGGATCTACACTTGGGAAATTTGTGGATCTACACTTGGGAAATTTGTGGATCTACTCTTTTGAAATTTGTGGATCTACACTAGGGAAATTTGTGGATCTACACTTGGGAAATTTGTGGATCTACACTTTGGAAATTTGTGGATCTATACAAAGTGAAATTTGTGGATCTATAAAAAGCAAAATTTGGATCTAAACTTGGAAAAATTGTGGATTTATTCTTGGAAAATTTGGGGATATATGCTTGGAAATTTGTTGATCTATACTTGGGAAATATGTGTATCTATACTTGGGATTTTTGTGGATCTACAGTTGGCAAATTTGTGGATCTACACTTTGCAAATTTGTGGATCTACACTTGGGAAATTTGTGGATCTACACTTGCAAATTTGTGGATCTACACTTGGCAAATTTGTGGATCTACACTTTGCAAATTTGTGGATCTACACTTGGGAAATTTGTGGATTTACACTTGGCAAATTTGTGGATCTACACTTGGTAAATTTGTGGATCTACACTTGGCAAATTTGTGGATCTTCACTTGGAAAAATTTGTGGATCTACACTTGGGAAATTTGTTGATCTACACTTGCGAAATTTGTGGATCTACTCTTGGGAAATTTGTGGATCTACACTAAAGAAATTTGTGGATCTACACTTGGGAAATATGTGGATCTACACTTGGGAAATATGTGGATATATACAAAGGGAAATTTGTGGATCTATACAAAGGGAAATTTGTGGATCTATACAAAGCAAAATTTGGATCTAAACTTGGAAAAATTGTGGATTTATTCTTGGAAAATTTGGGGATATATGCTTGGTAATTTATTGATCTATACTTGGGAAATATGTGTATCTATACTTGGGATTTTTGTGGATCTACACTTTGCAAATTTGTGGATCTACACTTGGGAAATTTTTGGATCTACACTAGGGAAATTTGTGGATCTACACTTGGAAAATTTGTGGATCTACACTTGGGAAATTTGTGGATCTACACTTGGGAAATTTGTGGATCTATACAAAGCAAAATTTGGATCTAAACTTGGAAAAATTGTGGATTTATTCTTGGAAAATTTGGGGATATATGCTTGGAAATTTGTTGATCTATACCTGGGAAATATGTGTATCTATACTTGGGATTTTTGTGGATCTACACTTGGCAAATTTGTGGATCTACCCTTGGGAAATTTTTGGATCTACACTTGGGAAATTTGTGGATCTACACTTGGGAAATTTTTGGATCTTCACTTGGGAAATTTGTGGATCTACACTTGGCAAATTTGTGGATCTACACTTGGGAAATTTGGGGATTTATACTTGGGAAATTTGTGGATTTATACTTGGGAAATTTGTGGATTTATAATTGGGAAATTTGTGGATTTATATTTGGGAAATTTGTGGATCTACACTTGGCAAATTTGTGGATCTACACTTGGTAAATTTGTGGATCTACAATTGGCAAATTTGTGGATCTACACTTGGAAAAATTTGTGGATCTACACTTGGGAAATTTGTTGATCTATACTTGCGAAATTTGTGGATCTACTCTTGGGAAATTTGTGGATCTACACTAAAGAAATTTGTGGATCTACACTTGGGAAATATGTGGATCTACACTTGGGAAATTTGTGGATATATACAAAGGGAAATTTGTGGATCTATACAAAGGGAAATTTGTGGATCTATACAAAGCAAAATTTGGATCTAAACTTGGAAAAATTGTGGATTTATTCTTGGAAAATTTGGGGATATATGCTTGGAAATTTATTGATCTATACTTGGGAAATATGTGTATCTATACTTGGGATTTTTGTGGATCTACACTTGGCAAATTTGTGGATCTACTTTTTGCAAATTTGTGGATCTACACTTGGGAAATTTGTGGATCTACACTTGGAAAATTTGTGGATTTACACTTGGGAAATTTGTGGATCTACACTTGGGAAATTTGTGGATCTACACTTGGGAAATTTGTGGATCTACACTTGGAAAATTTGTGGATCTACACTTGGGAAATTTGTGGATCTACACTTGGGAAATTTGTGGATCTACACTTGGGAAATTTTTGGATCTACACTTGGGAAATTTGTGGATCTACACTTGGGAAATTTTTGGATCTTCACTTGGGAAATTTGTGGATCTACACTTGGCAAATTTGTGGATCTACACTTCGAAAATTTGTGGATCTACACTTGGGAAATTTGTGGATCTACACTTGGGAAATTTGTTGATCTACACTTGGGAAATTTTTGGACCTACACTTGGGAAAAATGTGGATCTACACTTGGCAAATTTGTGGATCTACTTTTTGCAAATTTGTGGATCTACACTTGGGAAATTTGTGGATCTACACTTGGAAAATTTGTGGATCTACACTTGGGAAATTTGTGGATCTACACTTGGGAAATTTGTGGATCTACACTTGGGAAATTTGTGGATCTACACTTGGAAAATTTGTGGATCTACACTTGGGAAATTTGTGGATCTACACTTGGGAAATTTGTGGATCTACACTTGGGAAATTTTTGGATCTACACTTGGGAAATTTGTGGATCTACACTTGGGAAATTTTTGGATCTTCACTTGGGAAATTTGTGGATCTACACTTGGCAAATTTGTGGATCTACACTTCGAAAATTTGTGGATCTACACTTGGGAAATTTGTGGATCTACACTTGGGAAATTTGTTGATCTACACTTGGGAAATTTTTGGACCTACACTTGGGAAAAATGTGGATCTACACTTGGGAAATTTTTGGATCTTCACTTGGGAAATTTGTGGATCTACACTTGGGAAACTTGTGGATCTACACTTGGGAAATTTGTGGATCTACACTTGGAAAATTTGTGGATCTACACTTGGGAAATTTGTGGATCTACACTTGGGAAATTTGTGGATCTACACTTGGGAAATTTTTGGATCTACACTTGGGAAATTTGTGGATCTACACTTGGGAAATTTTTGGATCTTCACTTGGGAAATTTGTGGATCTACACTTGGGAAATTTGTGGATCTACACTTGGGAAATTTGTGGATCTACTCTTTTGAAATTTGTGGATCTACACTAGGGAAATTTGTGGATCTACACTTGGGAAATTTGTGGATCTACACTTTGGAAATTTGTGGATCTATACAAAGGGAAATTTGTGGATCTATAAAAAGCAAAATTTGGATCTAAACTTGGAAAAATTGTGGATTTATTCTTGGAAAATTTGGGGATATATGCTTGGAAATTTGTTGATCTATACTTGGGAAATATGTGTATCTATACTTGGGATTTTTGTGGATCTACAGTTGGCAAATTTGTGGATCTACACTTTGCAAATTTGTGGATCTACACTTGGGAAATTTGTGGATCTACACTTGCAAATTTGTGGATCTACACTTGGCAAATTTGTGGATCTACACTTTGCAAATTTGTGGATCTACACTTGGGAAATTTGTGGATTTACACTTGGCAAATTTGTGGATCTACACTTGGTAAATTTGTGGATCTACACTTGGCAAATTTGTGGATCTACACTTGGGAAATTTGTGGATCTACACTTGGAAAATTTGTGGATCTACACTTGGGAAATTTGTGGATCTACACTTGGGAAATTTGTGGATCTACACTTGGGAAATTTGTGGATCTACACTTGGAAAATTTGTGGATCTACACTTGGGAAATTTGTGGAACTACACTTGGGAAATTTGTGGATCTACACTTGGGAAATTTGTGGATCTACACTTGGGAAATTTGTGGATCTACTCTTGGGAAATTTGTGGATCTACACTAGGGAAATTTCTGGATCTACACTTGGGAAGTTTGTGGCTTTATACTTGGTAAATTTGTGGATTTATACTTGGGAAATTTGTGGATTTATACTTGGGAAATTTGTGGATTTATACTTGGGAAATTTGTGGATTAATATTTGGGAAATTTGTTTATTTATACTTGGGAAATTTGTGGATTTATGCTTGGGAAATTTGTGGATTTATACTTGGGAAATTTGTGGATTTATACTTGGGAAATTTGTGGATTTATACTTGGCAAATTTGTGGATCTACACTTGGTAAATTAGTGGATCTACACTTGGAAAATTAGTGGATCTACACTTGGCAAATTTGTGGATCTACACTTGGCAAATTTGTGGATCTACACTTGGGAAATTTGTGGATCTACTCTTGGGAAATTTGTGGATCTACACTAGGGAAATTTCTGGATCTACACTTGGGAAGTTTGTGGCTTTATACTTGGTAAATTTGTGGATTTATACTTGGGAAATTTGTGGATTTATACTTGGGAAATTTGTGGATTTATACTTGGGAAATTTGTGGATTAATATTTGGGAAATTTGTTTATTTATACTTGGGAAATTTGTGGATTTATGCTTGGGAAATTTGTGGATTTATACTTGGGAAATTTGTGGATTTATACTTGGGAAATTTGTGGATTTATACTTAGGAAATTTGTGGATTTACACTTGGCAAATTTGTGGATCTACACTTGGTAAATTTGTGGATCTACACTTGGAATATTAGTGGATCTACACTTGGCAAATTTGTGGATCTACACTTGGCAAATTTGTGGATCTACACTTGGGAAATTTGTGGATCTACACTTGGGAAATTTGTGGGTCTACACTTTGCAAATTTGTGGATCTACACTTTGCAAATTTGTGGATCTACACTTGGCAAATTTGTGGATCTACACTTGGCAAATTTGTGGATCTACACTTGGGAAATTTGTGGATCTAGACTTGGGACATTTTTGAATTTATACTTGGGAAATTTGTGGATTTATACTTGTGAAATTTGTGGATTTATACTTGGGAAATTTGTGGATTTATACTTGGGAAATTTGTGGATTTATACTTGTGAAATTTGTGGATCTACACTTGGGAAATTTGTGGATCTACTCTTGGGAAATTTGTGGATCTACACTAGGGAAATTTCTGGATCTACACTTGGGAAATTT
This sequence comes from Odiellus spinosus, assembly GCA_963920705.1. NCBI lineage: Eukaryota > Metazoa > Arthropoda > Arachnida > Opiliones > Phalangiidae > Odiellus > Odiellus spinosus. The sequence goes on from OY987233.1 coordinate 265,840, forward strand.
GTGGATCTACACTTGGGAAATTTGTGGATCTACTCTTGGGAAATTTGTGGATCTACACTAGGGAAATTTCTGGATCTACACTTGGGAAGTTTGTGGCTTTATACTTGGTAAATTTGTGGATTTATACTTGGGAAATTTGTGGATTTATACTTGGGAAATTTGTGGATTTATACTTGGGAAATTTGGGATTAATATTTGGGAAATTTGTTTATTTATACTTGGGAAATTTGTGGATTTATGCTTGGGAAATTTGTGGATTTATACTTGGGAAATTTGTGGATTTATACTTGGGAAATTTGTGGATTTATACTTGGCAAATTTGTGGATCTACACTTGGTAAATTAGTGGATCTACACTTGGAAAATTAGTGGATCTACACTTGGCAAATTTGTGGATCTACACTTGGCAAATTTGTGGATCTACACTTGGGAAATTTGTGGATCTACTCTTGGGAAATTTGTGGATCTACACTAGGGAAATTTCTGGATCTACACTTGGGAAGTTTGTGGCTTTATACTTGGTAAATTTGTGGATTTATACTTGGGAAATTTGTGGATTTATACTTGGGAAATTTGTGGATTTATACTTGGGAAATTTGTGGATTAATATTTGGGAAATTTGTTTATTTATACTTGGGAAATTTGTGGATTTATGCTTGGGAAATTTGTGGATTTATACTTGGGAAATTTGTGGATTTATACTTGGGAAATTTGTGGATTTATACTTAGGAAATTTGTGGATTTACACTTGGCAAATTTGTGGATCTACACTTGGTAAATTTGTGGATCTACACTTGGAATATTAGTGGATCTACACTTGGCAAATTTGTGGATCTACACTTGGCAAATTTGTGGATCTACACTTGGGAAATTTGTGGATCTACACTTGGGAAATTTGTGGGTCTACACTTTGCAAATTTGTGGATCTACACTTTGCAAATTTGTGGATCTACACTTGGCAAATTTGTGGATCTACACTTGGGAAATTTGTGGATCTAGACTTGGGACATTTTTGAATTTATACTTGGGAAATTTGTGGATTTATACTTGTGAAATTTGTGGATTTATACTTGGGAAATTTGTGGATTTATACTTGGTAAATTTGTGGATTTATACTTGGGAAATTTGTGGATTTATACTTGGGAAATTTGTGGATTTATACTTGGGAAATTTGTGGATTAATATTTGGGAAATTTGTTTATTTATACTTGGGAAATTTGTGGATTTATGCTTGGGAAATTTGTGGATTTATACTTGGGAAATTTGTGGATTTATACTTGGGAAATTTGTGGATTTATACTTAGGAAATTTGTGGATTTACACTTGGCAAATTTGTGGATCTACACTTGGTAAATTTGTGGATCTACACTTGGAATATTAGTGGATCTACACTTGGCAAATTTGTGGATCTACACTTGGCAAATTTGTGGATCTACACTTGGGAAATTTGTGGATCTACACTTGGGAAATTTGTGGGTCTACACTTTGCAAATTTGTGGATCTACACTTTGCAAATTTGTGGATCTACACTTGGCAAATTTGTGGATCTACACTTGGCAAATTTGTGGATCTACACTTGGGAAATTTGTGGATCTAGACTTGGGACATTTTTGAATTTATACTTGGGAAATTTGTGGATTTATACTTGTGAAATTTGTGGATTTATACTTGGGAAATTTGTGGATTTATACTTGGGAAATTTGTGGATTTATACTTGTGAAATTTGTGGATCTACACTTGGGAAATTTGTGGATCTACTCTTGGGAAATTTGTGGATCTACACTAGGGAAATTTCTGGATCTACACTTGGGAAGTTTGTGGCTTTATACTTGGTAAATTTGTGGATTTATACTTGGGAAATTTGTGGATTTATACTTGGGAAATTTGTGGATTTATACTTGGGAAATTTGTGGATTAATATTTGGGAAATTTGTTTATTTATACTTGGGAAATTTGTGGATTTATGCTTGGGAAATTTGTGGATTTATACTTGGGAAATTTGTGGATTTATACTTGGGAAATTTGTGGATTTATACTTAGGAAATTTGTGGATTTACACTTGGCAAATTTGTGGATCTACACTTGGTAAATTTGTGGATCTACACTTGGTAAATTTGTGGATCTACACTTGGCAAATTTGTGGATCTACACTTGGCAAATTTGTGGATCTACACTTGGCAAATTTGTGGATCTACACTTGGGAAATTTGTGGATCTACACTTGGGAAATTTGTGGGTCTACACTTTGCAAATTTGTGGATCTACACTTGGCAAATTTGTGGATCTACACTTGGCAAATTTGTGGATCTACACTTGGGAAATTTGTGGATCTACACTTGGGAAATTTGTGGATCTAGACTTGGGGCATTTTTGAATTTATACTTGGGAAATTTGTGGATTTATACTTGTGAAATTTGTGGATTTATACTTGGGAAATTTGTGGATTTATACTTGGGAAATTTGTGGATTTATACTTTTGAAGTTTGTGGATTTATACTTGGGAAATTTGTGGATTTTCACTGGGCAAATTTGTAGATTTATACTTGGGAAATTTGTGGATTTATATTTGGGAAATTTGTGGATTTATACTCGGGAAATTTGTGGATTTATACTCGGGAAATTTGTGGATTTATACTTAGGAAATTTGTGGATTTACACTTGGCAAATTTGTGGATCTACACTTGGGAAATTTGTGGATCTACACTTGGCAAATTTGTGGGTCTACACTTTGCAAATTTGTGGATCTACAGTTGGGAAATTTTCTGATCTACACTTGGGAAATTTTCTGATCTACACTTAGGAAATTTGTGGATCTACGCTTGTTAAATTTGTGGATCTACACTTGGGAAATTTTTGGATCTACTCTTGGGAAATTTGTGGATCTACACTAGGGAAATTTGTGGATCTACACTTGGGAAATTTGTGGATCTACAGTTGGTAAATTTGTGGATCTATACAAAGGGAAATTTGTGGATCTATACAAAGGGAAATTTGTGGATCTATACAAAGCAAAATTTGGATCTATACTTGGAAAATTTGTGGATTTATTCTTAGAAAATTTGGGGATATATGCTTGGAAATTTGTTGATCTATACTTGGGAAATATGTGTATCTATACTTGGGATTTTTGTGGATCTACACTTGGCAAATTTGTGGATCTACACTTTGCAAATTTGTGGATCTACACTTGGGAAATTTGTGGATCTACACTTGGGAAATTTGTGGATCTACACTTGTGAAATTTGTGGATCTACACTTGTGAAATTTGTGGAGCTGCACTTGGGAAATTTGTGGATATACACTTGGGAAATATGTGGATCTACACTTGGGAAATATGTGGATCTACACTTGGCAAATTTGTGGATCTACACTTGGCAAATTTGTGGATCTACACTTGAAAATTTGTGGATCTAAACTTGGCAAATTTGTGGATCTAAACTTGGTAAAATTGTGGATCTACACTTGGCAAATTTGTGGATCTACACTTGGGAAATTTGTGGATTTACACTTGGAAAATTTGTGGATCTACACTTGGTAAATTTGTGGATCTGCACTTGGCAAATTTGTGGATCTACACTTGGTAAATTTGTGGATCTGCACTTGGCAAATTTGTGGATCTACACTTGGCAAATTTGTGGATCTACACTTGGGAAATTTGTGGATCTACACTTGCTAATTTGTGGATCTACACTTGGCAAATTTGTGGATCTACACTTGGCAAATTTGTGGATTTACACTTGGGAAATTTGTGGATTTATACTTAGGAAATTTGTGGATTTACACTTGGCAAATTTGTGGATCTACACCTGGTAAATTTGTGGATCTACACTTGGCAAATTTGTGGATCTACACTTGGCAAATTTGTGGATCTACACTTGGCAAATTTGTGGATCTACACTTGGCAAATTTGTGGATCTACACTTGGGAAATTTGTGGATCTACACTTGGGAAATTTGTGGATCTACACTTGGGAAATTTGTGGATCTACACTTGGGAAATTTGTGGATCTACACTTGGGAAAGTTGTGGATCTACACTTTGGAAATTTGTGGATTTACACTTTGCAAATTTGTGGATCTACACTTGGGAAATTTGTGGATCTACACTTGGGAAATTTGTGGATCTACACTTGGGAAATTTTTGGATCTACACTAGGGAAATTTGTGGATCTACACTTGGGAAATTTGTGGATCTACACTTGGGAAATTTGTGGATCTATACAAAGGGAAATTTGTGGATCTATACAAAGCAAAATTTGGATCTATACTTGGAAAATTTGTGGATCTATTCTTGGAAAATTTGGGGATATATGCTTGGATATTTGTTGATCTATACTTTGCAAATTTGTGGATCTAAACTTTAAAAATTTGTGGATCTACACTTGGGAAATTTGTGGATCTACACTTGGGAAATTTGTGGATCTACACTTGGGAAATTTGTGGATCTACACTTGTGAAATTTGTGGATCTACACTTGGGAAATTTATGGATCTACACTTGGGAAATTTGTGGATCTACACTTGGGAAATTTGTGGATCTACACTTGGGAAAGTTGAGGATCTACACTTGGGAAATTTGTGGATCTACACTTGGGAAATTTGTGGATCTACACTTGCTAATTTGTGGATCTACACTTGGCAAATTTATGGATCTACACTTGCTAATTTGTGGATCTACACTTGGCAAATTGGTGGATCTACACTTGGGAAATTTGTGGATTTACACTTGGCAAATTTGTGGATCTACACTAGGTAAATTTGTGGATCTACACTTTGCAAATTTGTGGATCTATACTTGGGAAATTTGTGGATCTACACTCGCAAATTTGTGGATCTACACTTGGCAAATTTGTTGATCTACACTTGGGAAATTTGTGGATTTACACTTGGCAAATTTGTGGATCTACACTTGGTAAATTTGTGGATCTACACTTGGCAAATTTGTGGATCTACACTTGGTAAATTTGTGGATTTATACTTGGGAAATTTGTGGATTTATACTTGTGAAATTTGTGGATCTACACTTGGGAAATTTGTGGATCTACTCTTGGGAAATTTGTGGATCTACACTAGGGAAATTTCTGGATCTACACTTGGGAAGTTTGTGGCTTTATACTTGGTAAATTTGTGGATTTATACTTGTGAAATTTGTGGATTTATACCTGGGAAATTTGTGGATTTATACTTGGGAAATTTGTGGATTAATATTTGGGAAATTTGTTTATTTATTCTTGGGAAATTTGTGGATTTATGCTTGGGAAATTTGTGGATTTATACTTGGCAAATTTGTGGATTTATACTTGGCAAATTTATGGATCTACACTTGGCAAATTTTGTGGATCTACACTTGGGAAATTTGTGGATCTACACTTGGGAAATTTGTGGATCTACACTTGGGAAATTTGTGGATCTACACTTGGGAAATTTGTGGATCTACACTTGGGAAATTTGTGGATTTACACTTGGCAAATTTGTTTATCTACACTTGGTAAATTTGTGGATCTACACTTGGGAAATTTGTGGATCTACACTTGGGAAATTTATGGATCTACACTTACAAATTTGTGGATCTACACTTGGCAAATCTGTGGATCTAAACTTTAAAAATTTGTGGATCTACACTTGGGAAATTTGTGGATCTACACTTGGTAAATTTGTGGATCTGCACTTGGCAAATTTGTGGATCTGCACTTGGCAAATTTGTGGATCTACACTTGGGAAATTTGTGGATCTACACTTCGGAAATTTTTGGATCTACACTTGGCAAATTTGTGGATCTACACTTGGCAAATTTGTTTATCTACACTTGGGAAATTTGTGGATTTACACTTGGGAAATTTGTGGATCTACACTTTGGAAATTTGTGGATTTACACTTTGCAAATTTGTGGATCTACACTTGGGAAATTTGTGGATCTACACTTGGGAAATTTGTGGATCTACACTTGGGAAATTTTTGGATCTACACTAGGGAAATTTGTGGATCTACACTTGGGAAATTTGTGGATCTACACTTGGGAAATTTGTGGATCTATTCAAAGGGAAATTTGTGGATCTATACAAAGCAAAATTTGGATCTATACTTGGAAAATTTGTGGATCTATTCTTGGAAAATTTGGGGATATATGCTTGGATATTTGTTGATCTATACTTGGCAAATTTGTGGATCTAAACTTTAAAAATTTGTGGATCTACACTTGGGAAATTTGTGGATCTACACTTGGGAAATTTGTGGATCTACACTTGGGAAATTTGTGGATCTACACTTGTGAAATTTGTGGATCTACACTTGGGAAATTTGTGGATCTACACTTGGGAAATTTGTGGATCTACACTTGGGAAATTTGTGGATCTACACTTGGGAAAGTTGAGGATCTACACTTGGGAAATTTGTGGATCTACACTTGGGAAATTTTTGGATCTACACTTGGGAAATTTGTGGATCTACACTTGCTAATTTGTGGATCTACACTTGGCAAATTTATGGATCTACACTTGCTAATTTGTGGATCTACACTTGGCAAATTGGTGGATCTACACTTGGGAAATTTGTGGATTTACACTTGGCAAATTTGTGGATCTACACTTGGTAAATTTGTGGATCTACACTTTGCAAATTTGTGGATCTATACTTGGGAAATTTGTGGATCTAAACTCGCAAATTTGTGGATCTACACTTGGCAAATTTGTGGATCTACACTTGGGAAATTTGTGGATTTACACTTGGCAAATTTGTGGATCTACACTTGGTAAATTTGTGGATCTACACTTGGCAAATTTGTGGATCTACACTTGGTAAATTTGTGGATCTACACTTGGCAAATTTGTGGATCTACAGTTGGCAAATTTATGGATCTACACTTGGGAAATTTGTGGATTTACACTTGGCAAATTTGTTTATCTACACTTGGTAAATTTGTGGATCTACACTTGGGAAATTTGTGGATCTACACTTGGGAAATTTGTGGATCTACACTTACAAATTTGTGGATCTACACTTGGCAAATCTGTGGATCTAAACTTTAAAAATTTGTGGATCTACACTTGGGAATTTGTGGATCTACACTTGGTAAATTTGTGGATCTGCACTTGGCAAATTTGTGGATCTGCACTTGGCAAATTTGTGGATCTACACTTGGGAAATTTGTGGATCTACACTTGGGAAATTTGTGGATCTACACTTGGCAAATTTGTGGATCTACACTTGGGAAATTTGTTTATCTACACTTGGGAAATTTTTGGATCTACACTTGGGAAATTTTTGGATCTACACTTGGGAAATTTGTGGATCTACAATTAGGAAATTTGTGGATCTACAATTGGGAAATTTGTGGATCTACACTTGGGAAATTTGTGGATCTACTCTTGGGAAATTTGTGGATCTACACTAGGGAAATTTGTGGATCTACACTTGGGAAATTTGTGGATCTACACTTGGGAAATTTGTGGATCTATAATTGGAAAATTTGTGGATCTATTCTTGGAAAATTTGGGGATATATGCTTGGATATTTGTTGATCTATACTTGGGAAATATGTGTATCTATACTTGGGATTTTTGTGGATCTACACTTGGCAAATTTGTGGATCTACACTTGGGAAATTTGTTGATCTATACTTGGGAAATTTGTGGATCTACACTTTTGAAATTTTTGGATCTACACTTGGTAAATTTGTGGATCTACACTTGGCAAATTTGTGGATCTACACTTGGTAAATTTGTGGATCTACACTTGGCAAATTTGTGGATCTACAGTTGGCAAATTTATGGATCTACACTTGGGAAATTTGTGGATTTACACTTGGCAAATTTGTTTATCTACACTTGGTAAATTTGTGGATCTACACTTGGGAAATTTGTGGATCTACACTTGGGAAATTTGTGGATCTACACTTACAAATTTGTGGATCTACACTTGGCAAATCTGTGGATCTAAACTTTAAAAATTTGTGGATCTACACTTGGGAAATTTGTGGATCTACACTTGGTAAATTTGTGGATCTGCACTTGGCAAATTTGTGGATCTGCACTTGGCAAATTTGTGGATCTACACTTGGGAAATTTGTGGATCTACACTTGGGAAATTTGTGGATCTACACTTGGCAAATTTGTGGATCTACACTTGGGAAATTTGTTTATCTACACTTGGGAAATTTTTGGATCTACACTTGGGAAATTTTTGGATCTACACTTGGGAAATTTGTGGATCTACAATTAGGAAATTTGTGGATCTACAATTGGGAAATTTGTGGATCTACACTTGGGAAATTTGTGGATCTACTCTTGGGAAATTTTTGGATCTACACTAGGGAAATTTGTGGATCTACACTTGGGAAATTTGTGGATCTACACTTGGGAAATTTGTGGATCTATAATTGGAAAATTTGTGGATCTATTCTTGGAAAATTTGGGGATATATGCTTGGATATTTGTTGATCTATACTTGGGAAATATGTGTAACTATACTTGGGATTTTTGTGGATCTACACTTGGCAAATTTGTGGATCTACACTTGGGAAATTTGTTGATCTATACTTGGGAAATTTGTGGATCTACACTTTTGAAATTTTTGGATCTACACTTGGGAAATTTGTGGGTCTACACTTTGCAAATTTGTGTATCTACACTTGGGAAATTTTTGGATCTACACTTGGGAAATTTTTGGATCTACACTAGGGAAATTTGTGGATCTACACTTGGGAAATTTGTGGATCTACACTTGGGAAATTTGTGGATCTATACAAAGGGAAATTTGTGGATCTATACAAAGCAAAATTTGGATCTATACTTGGAAAATTTGTGGATCTATTCTTGGAAAATTTGGGGATATATGCTTGGAAATTTGTGATCTACACTTGGCAAATTTGTGGATCTAAACTTTAAAAATTTGTGGATCTACACTTGGGAAATTTGTGAATTTACACTTGGCAAATTTGTGGATCTACACTTGGTAAATTTGTGGATCTACACTTGGGAAATTTGTGGATCTACACTTGGGAAATTTGTGGATCTATAATTGGAAAATTTGTGGATCTATTCTTGGAAAATTTGGGGATATATGCTTGGATATTTGTTGATCTATTCTTGGGAAATATGTGTATCTATACTTGGGAAATATGTGTATCTATACTTGGGATTTTTGTGGATCTACACTTGGCAAATTTGTGGATCTAAACTTTAAAAATTTGTGGATCTACACTTGGGAGATTTGTGGATTTACACTTGGCAAATTTGTGGATCTACACTTGGCAAATTTGTGGATCTACACTTGGGAAATTTGTGGATTTACACTTGGGAAATTTGTGGATCTACACTTGTGAAATTTGTGGATCTACACTTGGGAAATTTGTGGATCTACACTTGGGAAATTTGTGGATCTACACTTGGGAAATTTGTGGATCTACTCTTGGTAAATTTGTGGATCTACACTTGGGAAATTTTTGGATCTACACTTGGGAAATTTGTGGATCTACACTTGGGAAATTTGTGGATCTACACTTGGGAAATTTGTGGATCTACACTTGGGAAATTTTTGGATCTACACTAGGGAAATTTGTGGATCTACACTTGGGAAATTTGTGGATCTACACTTGGGTAATTTGTGGATCTATTCAAAGGGAAATTTGTGGATCTATACAAAGCAAAATTTGGATCTATTCCTGGAAAATTTGGGGATATATGCTTGGAAATTTGTTGATCTACACTTGGCAAATTTGTGGATCTAAACTTGGGAAATTTGTGGATCTACACTAGGTAAATTTGTGGATCTGCACTTAGCAAATTTGTGGATCTACACTTGGGAAATTTGTGGATCTACACTCGCAACTTTGTGGATCTACACTTGGCAAATTTGTGGATCTAAACTTTAAAAATTTGTGGATCTACACTTGGGAAATTTGTGGATTTACACTTGGCAATTTTGTGGATCTACTCTTGGTAAATTTGTGGATCTACACTTGGCAAATTTGTGGATCTACACTTGGTAAATTTGTGGATCTACACTTGGCAAATTTGTGGATCTACAGTTGGCAAATTTGTGGATCTACACTTGGGTAATTTGTGGATTTACACTTGGCAAATTTGTGGATCTACACTTGGTAAATTTGTGGATCTACACTTGGGAAATTTGTGGATCTACACTTGGGAAATTTGTGGATCTACACTTGCAAATTTGTGGATCTACACTTGGCAAATTTGTGGATCTAAACTTTAAAAATTTGTGGATTTATACTTGGGAAATATGTGGATTTATACTTGAGAAATTTGTGGATTTATACTTGGGAAATTTGTGGATTTATACTTAGGAAATTTGTGGATTTTCTCTTGGCAAATTTGTAGGTTTATACTTGGGAAAATTGTGGATTTATATTTGGGAAATTTGTGGATTTATATTGGGGAAATTTGTGGATTTATACTTGGGAAATTTGTGGATTTATACTTAGGAAATTTGTGGATTTACACTTGGCAAATTTGTGGATCTACACTTGGTAAATTTGTGGATCTACACTTGGCAAATTTGTGGATCTACACTTGGCAAATTTATGGATCTACACTTAACAAATTTTGTGGATCTACACTTGCGAAATTTGTGGATCTACACTCGCAAATTTGTGGATCTACACTTGGCAAATTTGTGGATCTAAACTTTAAAAATTTGTGGATCTACACTTGGGAAATTTGTGGATTTACACTTGGCAAATTTGTGGATCTACACTTGGTAAATTTGTGGATCTACACTTGGCAAATTTGTGGATCTACACTTGGTAAATTTGTGGATCTACACTTGGCAAATTTGTGGATCTACAGTTGGCAAATTTGTGGGTCTACACTTGGGAAATTTGTGGATTTACACTTGGGAAATTTGTGGATCTACACTTACAAATTTGTGGATCTACACTTGGCAAATTTGTGGATCTAAACTTTAAAAATTTGTGGATCTACACTTGGGAAATTTGTGGATTTACACTTGGCAAATTTGTGGATCTACACTTGGTAAATTTGTGGATCTGCACTTGGCAATTTTTTGGATCTACACTTGGCAAATTTGTGGATCTACACTTGGGAAATTTGTAGATCTACACTTGGCAAATTTGTGAATCTACACTTGGGAAATTTGTTTATCTACACTTGAGAAATTTGTGGATCTACACTTGGGAAATTTTTGGATCTACACTTGGGAAATTTGTGGATCTACACTTGGGAAATTTGTGGATCTACACTTGGGAAATTTGTGGATCTACTCTTGGGAAATTTGTGGATCTACACTAGGGAAATTTGTGGATCTACACTTGGGAAATTTGTGGATCTACACTTGGGAAATTTGTGGATCTATACTTGGAAAATTTGTGGATCTATTCTTGGAAAATTTGGGGATATATGCTTGGATATTTGTTGATCTATACTTGTGAAATATGTGTATCTATACTTGGGATTTTTGTGGATCTACACTTGGCAAATTTGTGGATCTACACTTTGCAAATTTGTGGATCTACACTTGGGAAATTTGTGGATCTACACTTGCAAATTTGTAGATCTACACTTGGCAAATTTGTGGATCTAAACTTAAAAATTTGTGGATCTACACTTGGGAAATTTGTGGATCTACACTTGGCAAATTTGTGGATCTACACTTGGCAAATTTGTGGATCTACACTTGTGAAATTTGTGGATCTACACTTGGGAAATTTGTGGATCTACTTTTGGGAAATTTGTGGATCTACACTTGGGAAAGTTGAAGATCTACACTTGGGAAATTTGTGGATCTACACTTGGGAAATTTTTGGATCTACACTTGGGAAATTTGTGGGTCTACACTTTGCAAATTTGTGGATCTACACTTGGGAAATTTGTGGATCTACACTTGGGAAATTTTTGGATCTACACTAGGGAAATTTGTGGATCTACACTTGGGAAATTTGTGGATCTACACTTGGGAAATTTGTGGATCTATACAAAGGGAAATTTGTGGATCTATACAAAGCAAAATTTGGATCTATACTTGGAAAATTTGTGGATCTATTCTTGGAAAATTTGGGGATATATGCTTGGAAATTTGTTGATCTACACTTGGCAAATTTGTGGATCTAAACTTTAAAAATTTGTGGATCTACACTTGGGAAATTTGTGGATTTACACTTGGCAAATTTGTGGATCTACACTTTGCAAATTTGTGGATCTACTCTTGGGAAATTTGTGGATCTACACTAAAGAAATTTGTGGATCTACACTTGGGAAATTTGTGGATCTACACTTGGGAAATTTGTGGATCTACACTTGGGAAATTTGTGGATCTACACATGGAAAATTTGTGGATCTACACTTGGGAAATTTTTGGATCTACACTAGGGAAATTTGTGGATCTACACTTGAAAAATTTGTGGATCTACACTTGGGAAATTTGTGGATCTACACTTGGGAAATTTGTGGATCTATACAAAGCAAAATTTGGATCTAAACTTGGAAAAATTGTGGATTTATTCTTGGAAAGTTTGGGGATATATGCTTGAAAATTTGTTGATCTATACTTGGGAAATGTGTTTATCTATACTTGGGATTTTTGTGGATCTACACTTGGCAAATTTGTGGATCTACACTTGGGAAATTTTTGGATCTACACTTGGGAAATTTGTGGATCTACACTTGGTAAATTTGTGGATCTACACTTGGCAAATTTGTGGATCTACACTTGCAAATTTGTGGATCTACACTTGGCAAATTTGTGGATCTACACTTGGGAAATTTGTGGATTTACACTTGGGAAATTTGTGGATCTACACTTGTGAAATTTGTGGATCTACACTTGGCAAATTTGTGGATCTACACTTGTGAAATTTGTGGATCTACACTTGGGAAATTTGTGGATCTACTTTTGGGAAATTTGTGGATCTACACTTGGGAAAGTTGAAGATCTACACTTGGGAAATTTGTGGATCTACACTTGGGAAATTTTTGGATCTACACTTGGGAAATTTGTGGGTCTACACTTTGCAAATTTGTGGATCTACACTTGGGAAATTTGTGGATCTACACTTGGGAAATTTTTGGATCTACACTAGGGAAATTTGTGGATCTACACTTGGGAAATTTGTGGATCTACACTTGGGAAATTTGTGGATCTATACAAAGGGAAATTTGTGGATCTATACAAAGCAAAATTTGGATCTATACTTGGAAAATTTGTGGATCTATTCTTGGAAAATTTGGGGATATATGCTTGGAAATTTGTTGATCTACACTTGGCAAATTTGTGGATCTACACTCGCAAATTTGTGGATCTACACTTGGCAAATTTGTGGATCTAAACTTTAAAAATTTGTGGATCTACACTTGGGAAATTTGTGGATTTACACTTGGCAAATTTGTGGATCTACACTTGGTAAATTTGTGGATCTACACTTGGCAAATTTGTGGATCTACACTTGGTAAATTTGTGGATCTACACTTGGCAAATTTGTGGATCTACAGTTGGCAAATTTGTGGATCTACACTTGGGAAATTTGTGGATTTACACTTGGGAAATTTGTGGATCTACACTTACAAATTTGTGGATCTACACTTGGCAAATTTGTGGATCTAAACTTTAAAAATTTGTGGATCTACACTTGGGAAATTTGTGGATTTACACTTGGCAAATTTGTGGATCTACACTTGGTAAATTTGTGGATCTGCACTTGGCAATTTTTTGGATCTACACTTGGCAAATTTGTGGATCTACACTTGGGAAATTTGTTGATCTACACTTGGCAAATTTGTGAATCTACACTTGGGAAATTTGTTTATCTACACTTGAGAAATTTGTGGATCTACACTTGGGAAATTTTTGGATCTACACTTGGGAAATTTGTGGATCTACACTTGGGAAATTTGTGGATCTACACTTGGGAAATTTGTGGATCTACTCTTGGGAAATTTGTGGATCTACACTAGGGAAATTTGTGGATCTACACTTGGGAAATTTGTGGATCTACACTTGGGAAATTTGTGGATCTATACTTGGAAAATTTGTGGATCTATTCTTGGAAAATTTGGGGATATATGCTTGGATATTTGTTGATCTATACTTGTGAAATATGTGTATCTATACTTGGGATTTTTGTGGATCTACACTTGGCAAATTTGTGGATCTACACTTTGCAAATTTGTGGATCTACACTTGGGAAATTTGTGGATCTACACTTGCAAATTTGTAGATCTACACTTGGCAAATTTGTGGATCTAAACTTAAAAATTTGTGGATCTACACTTGGGAAATTTGTGGATCTACACTTGGCAAATTTGTGGATCTACACTTGGCAAATTTGTGGATCTACACTTGTGAAATTTGTGGATCTACACTTGGGAAATTTGTGGATCTACTTTTGGGAAATTTGTGGATCTACACTTGGGAAAGTTGAAGATCTACACTTGGGAAATTTGTGGATCTACACTTGGGAAATTTTTGGATCTACACTTGGGAAATTTGTGGGTCTACACTTTGCAAATTTGTGGATCTACACTTGGGAAATTTGTGGATCTACACTTGGGAAATTTTTGGATCTACACTAGGGAAATTTGTGGATCTACACTTGGGAAATTTGTGGATCTACACTTGGGAAATTTGTGGATCTATACAAAGGGAAATTTGTGGATCTATACAAAGCAAAATTTGGATCTATACTTGGAAAATTTGTGGATCTATTCTTGGAAAATTTGGGGATATATGCTTGGAAATTTGTTGATCTACACTTGGCAAATTTGTGGATCTAAACTTTAAAAATTTGTGGATCTACACTTGGGAAATTTGTGGATTTACACTTGGCAAATTTGTGGATCTACACTTGGTAAATTTGTGGATCTACACTTGGCAAATTTGTGGATCTACACTTGCAAATTTGTGGATCTACACTTGGCAAATTTGTGGATCTACACTTGGGAAATTTGTGGATTTACACTTGGGAAATTTGTGGATCTACACTTGTGAAATTTGTGGATCTACACTTGGCAAATTTGTGGATCTACACTTGTGAAATTTGTGGATCTACACTTGGGAAATTTGTGGATCTACTTTTGGGAAATTTGTGGATCTACACTTGGGAAAGTTGAAGATCTACACTTGGGAAATTTGTGGATCTACACTTGGGAAATTTTTGGATCTACACTTGGGAAATTTGTGGGTCTACACTTTGCAAATTTGTGGATCTACACTTGGGAAATTTGTGGATCTACACTTGGGAAATTTTTGGATCTACACTAGGGAAATTTGTGGATCTACACTTGGGAAATTTGTGGATCTACACTTGGGAAATTTGTGGATCTATACAAAGGGAAATTTGTGGATCTATACAAAGCAAAATTTGGATCTATACTTGGAAAATTTGTGGATCTATTCTTGGAAAATTTGGGGATATATGCTTGGAAATTTGTTGATCTACACTTGGCAAATTTGTGGATCTAAACTTTAAAAATTTGTGGATCTACACATGGGAAATTTGTGGATCTACACTTGGGAAATTTGTGGATTTACACTTGGCAAATTTGTGGATCTACACTTGGCAAATTTGTGGATCTACACTTGCAAATTTGTGGATCTACACTTGGCAAATTTGTGGATCTACACTTGGGAAATTTGTGGATTTACACTTGGGAAATTTGTGGATCTACACTTGTGAAATTTGTGGATCTACACTTGGGAAATTTGTGGATCTACACTTGGGAAATTTGTGGATCTACACTTGGGAAATTTGTGGATCTTCACTTGGGAAATTTGTGGATCTACACTTGGGAAATTTTTGGATCTACACTTGGGAAATTTGTGGGTCTACACTTTGGAAATTTGTGGATCTACACTTGGGAAATTTGTGGATCTACACTTGGGAAATTTGTGGATCTACACTTGGGAAATTTTTGTATCTACACTTGGGAAATTTTTGGATTTACACTAGGGAAATTTGTGGATCTACACTTGGGAAATTTGTGGATCTACACTTGGCAAATTTGTGGATCTACACTTGGCAAATTTGTGGATCTACACTTGGGAAATTTGTGGATCTACACTTGGGAAATTTGTGGATCTACACTTGGGAAATTTGTGGATCTACACTTGGCAAATTTGTGGATCTACACTTGGGAAATTTGTTGATCTACACTTGGCAAATTTGTGAATCTACACTTGGGAAATTTGTTTATCTACACTTGAGAAATTTGTGGATCTACACTTGGGAAATTTTTGGATCTACACTTGGGAAATTTGTGGATCTACACTTGGGAAATTTGTGGATCTACACTTGGGAAATTTGTGGATCTACTCTTGGGAAATTTGTGGATCTACACTAGGGAAATTTGTGGGTCTACACTTTGCAAATTTGTGGATCTACACTTGGGAAATTTGTGGATCTACACTTGGGAAATTTTTGGATCTACACTAGGGAAATTTGTGGATCTACACTTGGGAAATTTGTGGATCTACACTTGGGAAATTTGTGGATCTATACAAAGGGAAATTTGTGGATCTATACAAAGCAAAATTTGGATCTATACTTGGAAAATTTGTGGATCTATTCTTGGAAAATTTGGGGATATATGCTTGGAAATTTGTTGATCTACACTTGGCAAATTTGTGGATCTAAACTTTAAAAATTTGTGGATCTACACATGGGAAATTTGTGGATCTACACTTGGGAAATTTGTGGATTTACACTTGGCAAATTTGTGGATCTACACTTGGCAAATTTGTGGATCTACACTTGCAAATTTGTGGATCTACACTTGGCAAATTTGTGGATCTACACTTGGGAAATTTGTGGATTTACACTTGGGAAATTTGTGGATCTACACTTGTGAAATTTGTGGATCTACACTTGGGAAATTTGTGGATCTACACTTGGGAAATTTGTGGATCTACACTTGGGAAATTTGTGGATCTTCACTTGGGAAATTTGTGGATCTACACTTGGGAAATTTTTGGATCTACACTTGGGAAATTTGTGGGTCTACACTTTGGAAATTTGTGGATCTACACTTGGGAAATTTGTGGATCTACACTTGGGAAATTTGTGGATCTACACTTGGGAAATTTTTGTATCTACACTTGGGAAATTTTTGGATTTACACTAGGGAAATTTGTGGATCTACACTTGGGAAATTTGTGGATCTACACTTGGCAAATTTGTGGATCTACACTTGGCAAATTTGTGGATCTACACTTGGGAAATTTGTGGATCTACACTTGGGAAATTTGTGGATCTACACTTGGGAAATTTGTGGATCTACACTTGGCAAATTTGTGGATCTACACTTGGGAAATTTGTTGATCTACACTTGGCAAATTTGTGAATCTACACTTGGGAAATTTGTTTATCTACACTTGAGAAATTTGTGGATCTACACTTGGGAAATTTTTGGATCTACACTTGGGAAATTTGTGGATCTACACTTGGGAAATTTGTGGATCTACACTTGGGAAATTTGTGGATCTACTCTTGGGAAATTTGTGGATCTACACTAGGGAAATTTGTGGATCTACACTTGGGAAATTTGTGGATCTACACTTGGGAAATTTGTGGATCTATACTTGGAAAATTTGTGGATCTATTCTTGGAAAATTTGGGGATATATGCTTGGATATTTGTTGATCTATACTTGTGAAATATGTGTATCTATACTTGGGATTTTTGTGGATCTACACTTGGCAAATTTGTGGATCTACACTTTGCAAATTTGTGGATCTACACTTGGGAAATTTGTGGATCTACACTTGCAAATTTGTAGATCTACACTTGGCAAATTTGTGGATCTAAACTTAAAAATTTGTGGATCTACACTTGGGAAATTTGTGGATCTACACTTGGCAAATTTGTGGATCTACACTTGGCAAATTTGTGGATCTACACTTGTGAAATTTGTGGATCTACACTTGGGAAATTTGTGGATCTACTTTTGGGAAATTTGTGGATCTACACTTGGGAAATTTGTGGATCTACACTTGGGAAAGTTGAAGATCTACACTTGGGAAATTTGTGGATCTACACTTGGGAAATTTTTGGATCTACACTTGGGAAATTTGTGGGTCTACACTTTGCAAATTTGTGGATCTACACTTGGGAAATTTGTGGATCTACACTTGGGAAATCTTTGGATCTACACTTGGGAAATTTGTGGATCTATACAAAGGGAAATTTGTGGATCTATACAAAGCAAAATTTGGATCTATACTTGGAAAATTTGTGGATCTATTCTTGGAAAATTTGGGGATATATGCTTGGAAATTTGTTGATCTACACTTGGCAAATTTGTGGATCTAAACTTTAAAAATTTGTGGATCTACACTTGGGAAATTTGTGGATTTACACTTGGCAAATTTGTGGATCTACACTTGGTAAATTTGTGGATCTACACTTGGCAAATTTGTGGATCTACACTTGGGAAATTTGTGGATTTACACTTGGGAAATTTGTGGATCTACACTTGTGAAATTTGTGGATCTACACTTGGGAAATTTGTGGATCTACACTTGGGAAATTTGTGGATCTACACTTGGGAAATTTGTGGATCTTCACTTGGGAAATTTGTGGATCTACACTTGGGAAATTTTTGGATCTACACTTGGGAAATTTATGGGTCTACACTTTGGAAATTTGTGGATCTACACTTGGGAAATTTGTGGATCTACACTTGGGAAATTTGTGGATCTACACTTGGGAAATTTTTGTATCTACACTTGGGAAATTTTTGGATTTACACTAGGGAAATTTGTGGATCTACACTTGGGAAATTTGTGGATCTACACTTGGCAAATTTGTGGATCTACACTTGGCAAATTTGTGGATCTACACTTGGCAAATTTGTGGATCTACACTTGGCAAATTTGTGGATCTACACTTGGGAAATTTGTGGATCTACACTTGGGAAATTTGTGGATCTACACTTGGGAAATTTGTGGATCTACACTTGGGAAATTTGTGGATCTACACTTGGGAAAGTTGAAGATCTACACTTGGGAAATTTGTGGATCTACACTTGGGAAATTTTTGGATCTACACTTGGGAAATTTGTGGGTCTACACTTTGCAAATTTGTGGATCTACACTTGGGAAATTTGTGGATCTACACTTGGGAAATTTTTGGATCTACACTAGGGAAATTTGTGGAACTACACTTGGGAAATTTGTGGATCTACACTTGGGAAATTTGTGGATCTATACAAAGGGAAATTTGTGGATCTATACAAAGCAAAATTTGGATCTATACTTGGAAAATTTGTGGATCTATTCTTGGAAAATTTGGGGATATATGCTTGGAAATTTGTTGATCTACACTTGGCAAATTTGTGGATCTAAACTTTAAAAATTTGTGGATCTACACTTGGGAAATTTGTGGATTTACACTTGGCAAATTTGTGGATCTACACTTGGTAAATTTGTGGATCTACACTTGGCAAATTTGTGGATCTACACTTGCAAATTTGTGGATCTACACTTGGCAAATTTGTGGATCTACACTTGGGAAATTTGTGGATTTACACTTGGGAAATTTGTGGATCTACACTTGTGAAATTTGTGGATCTACACTTGGGAAATTTGTGGATCTACACTTGGGAAATTTGTGGATCTACACTTGGGAAATTTGTGGATCTTCACTTGGGAAATTTGTGGATCTACACTTGGGAAATTTTTGGATCTACACTTGGGAAATTTGTGGGTCTACACTTTGGAAATTTGTGGATCTACACTTGGGAAATTTGTGGATCTACACTTGGGAAATTTGTGGATCTACACTTGGGAAATTTTTGTATCTACACTTGGGAAATTTTTGGATTTACACTAGGGAAATTTGTGGATCTACACTTGGGAAATTTGTGGATCTACACTTGGCAAATTTGTGGATCTACACTTGGCAAATTTGTGGATCTACACTTGGCAAATTTGTGGATCTACACTTGGCAAATTTGTGGATCTACACTTGGGAAATTTGTGGATCTACACTTGGGAAATTTGTGGATCTACACTTGGGAAATTTGTGGATCTACACTTGGGAAAGTTGAAGATCTACACTTGGGAAATTTGTGGATCTACACTTGGGAAATTTTTGGATCTACACTTGGGAAATTTGTGGGTCTACACTTTGCAAATTTGTGGATCTACACTTGGGAAATTTGTGGATTTACACTTGGGAAATTTTTGGATCTACACTAGGGAAATTTGTGGATCTACACTTGGGAAATTTGTGGATCTACAATTGGGAAATTTGTGGATCTATACAAAGGGAAATTTGTGGATCTATACAAAGCAAAATTTGGATCTATACTTGGAAAATTTGTGGATCTATTCTTGGAAAATTTGGGGATATATGCTTGGAAATTTGTTGATCTACACTTGGCAAATTTGTGGATCTAAAGTTTAAAAATTTGTGGATCTACACTTGGTAAATTTGTGGATCTACACTTGGCAAATTTGTGGATCTACACTTGCTAATTTGTGGATCTACACTTGGGAAATTTGTGGATTTACACTTGGGAAATTTGTGGATCTACACTTGGGAAATTTGTGGATCTACACTTGGGAAATTTGTGGATCTACACTTGGGAAATTTGTGGATCTTCACTTGGGAAAGTTGTGGATCTACACTTGGGAAATTTGTGGATCTACACTTGGGAAATTTTTGGATCTACACTTGGGAAATTTGTGGATCTACACTTGGAAAATTTGTGGATCTACACTTGGGAAATTTGTGGATCTACACTTGCGAAAGTTGAAGATCTACACTTGAGAAATTTGTGGATCTACACTTGGGAAATTTTTGGATCTACACTTGGGAAATTTGTGGGTCTACACTTTGCAAATTTGTGGATCTACACTTGGGAAATTTGTGGATCTACACTTGGGAAATTTGTGGATCTACACTTGGGAAATTTTTGGATCTACACTAGGGAAATTTGTGGATCTACACTTGGGAAATTTGTGGATCTACACTTGGGAAATTTGTGGATCTATACAAAGGGAAATTTGTGGATCTATACAAAGCAAAATTTGGATCTATACTTGGAAAATTTGTGGATCTATTCTTGGAAAATTTGGGGATATATGCTTGGAAATTTGTTGATCTACACTTGGCAAATTTGTGGATCTAAACTTTAAAAATTTGTGGATCTACACTTGGGAAATTTGTGGATTTACACTTGGCAAATTTGTGGATCTACACTTGGTAAATTTGTGGATCTACACTTGGCAAATTTGTGGATCTACACTTGCTAATTTGTGGATCTACACTTGGCAAATTTGTGGATCTACACTTGGGAAATTTGTGGATTTACACTTGGGAAATTTGTGGATCTACACTTGTGAAATTTGTGGATCTACACTTGGGAAATTTGTGGATCTACACTTGGGAAATTTGTGGATCTACACTTGGAAAATTTGTGGATCTACACTTGGGAAATTTGTGGATCTACACTTGCGAAAGTTGAAGATCTACACTTGAGAAATTTGTGGATCTACACTTGGGAAATTTTTGGATCTACACTTGGGAAATTTGTGGGTCTACACTTTGCAAATTTGTGGATCTACACTTGGGAAATTTGTGGATCTACACTTGGGAAATTTTTGGATCTACACTAGGGAAATTTGTGGATCTACACTTGGGAAATTTGTGGATCTACACTTGGGAAATTTGTGGATCTATACAAAGGGAAATTTGTGGATCTATACAAAGCAAAATTTGGATCTATACTTGGAAAATTTGTGGATCTATTCTTGGAAAATTTGGGGATATATGCTTGGAAATTTGTTGATCTACACTTGGCAAATTTGTGGATCTAAACTTTAAAAATTTGTGGATCTACACTTGGGAAATTTGTGGATTTACACTTGGCAAATTTGTGGATCTACACTTGGTAAATTTGTGGATCTACACTTGGCAAATTTGTGGATCTACACTTGCTAATTTGTGGATCTACACTTGGGAAATTTGTGGATCTACACTTGGGAAATTTGTGGATTTACACTTGGGAAATTTGTGGATCTACACTTGTGAAATTTGTGGATCTACACTTGGGAAATTTGTGGATCTACACTTGGGAAATTTGTGGATCTACACTTGGGAAATTTGTGGATCTTCACTTGGGAAAGTTGAGGATCTACACTTGGGAAATTTGTGGATCTACACTT
Source organism: Odiellus spinosus (assembly GCA_963920705.1). Classification (NCBI taxonomy): domain Eukaryota; kingdom Metazoa; phylum Arthropoda; class Arachnida; order Opiliones; family Phalangiidae; genus Odiellus; species Odiellus spinosus. The sequence goes on from OY987233.1 coordinate 287,972, forward strand.
GGGAAATTTTTGGATCTACACTTGGGAAATTTGTGGGTCTACACTTTGGAAATTTGTGGATCTACACTTGGGAAATTTGTGGATCTACACTTGGGAAATTTGTGGATCTACACTTGGGAAATTTTTGGATTTACACTAGGGAAATTTGTGGATCTACACTTGGGAAATTTGTGGATCTACACTTGGGAAATTTGTGGATCTATACAAAGGGAAATTTATGGATCTATACAAAGCAAAATTTGGATCTATACTTGGAAAATTTGTGGATCTATTCTTGGAAAATTTGGGGATATATGCTTGGAAATTTGTTGATCTACACTTGGCAAATTTGTGGATCTAAACTTTAAAAATTTGTGGATCTACACTTGGGAAATTTGTGGATTTACACTTGGCAAATTTGTGGATCTACACTTGGTAAATTTGTGGATCTACACTTGGCAAATTTGTGGATCTGCACTTGCTAATTTGTGGATCTACACTTGGCAAATTTGTGGATCTACTCTTGGGAAATTTGTGGATCTACACTTGGAAAATTTGTGGATCTACACTTGGGAAATTTGTGGATCTACACTTGCGAAAGTTGAAGATCTACACTTGAGAAATTTGTGGATCTACACTTGGGAAATTTTTGGATCTACACTTGGGAAATTTGTGGGTCTACACTTTGCAAATTTGTGGATCTACACTTGGGAAATTTGTGGATCTACACTTGGGAAATTTTTGGATCTACACTAGGGAAATTTGTGGATCTACACTTGGGAAATTTGTGGATCTACACTTGGGAAATTTGTGGATCTATACAAAGGGAAATTTGTGGATCTATACAAAGCAAAATTTGGATCTATACTTGGAAAATTTGTGGATCTATTCTTGGAAAATTTGGGGATATATGCTTGGAAATTTGTTGATCTACACTTGGCAAATTTGTGGATCTAAACTTTAAAAATTTGTGGATCTACACTTGGGAAATTTGTGGATTTACACTTGGCAAATTTGTGGATCTACACTTGGTAAATTTGTGGATCTACACTTGGCAAATTTGTGGATCTACACTTGCTAATTTGTGGATCTACACTTGGGAAATTTGTGGATCTACACTTGGGAAATTTGTGGATTTACACTTGGGAAATTTGTGGATCTACACTTGTGAAATTTGTGGATCTACACTTGGGAAATTTGTGGATCTACACTTGGGAAATTTGTGGATCTACACTTGGGAAATTTGTGGATCTTCACTTGGGAAAGTTGAGGATCTACACTTGGGAAATTTGTGGATCTACACTTGGGAAATTTTTGGATCTACACTTGGGAAATTTGTGGGTCTACACTTTGGAAATTTGTGGATCTACACTTGGGAAATTTGTGGATCTACACTTGGGAAATTTGTGGATCTACACTTGGGAAATTTTTGGATTTACACTAGGGAAATTTGTGGATCTACACTTGGGAAATTTGTGGATCTACACTTGGGAAATTTGTGGATCTATACAAAGGGAAATTTATGGATCTATACAAAGCAAAATTTGGATCTATACTTGGAAAATTTGTGGATCTATTCTTGGAAAATTTGGGGATATATGCTTGGAAATTTGTTGATCTACACTTGGCAAATTTGTGGATCTAAACTTTAAAAATTTGTGGATCTACACTTGGGAAATTTGTGGATTTACACTTGGCAAATTTGTGGATCTACACTTGGTAAATTTGTGGATCTACACTTGGCAAATTTGTGGATCTGCACTTGCTAATTTGTGGATCTACACTTGGCAAATTTGTGGATCTACTCTTGGGAAATTTGTGGATCTACACTTGGAAAATTTGTGGATCTACACTTGGGAAATTTGTGGATCTACACTTGCGAAAGTTGAAGATCTACACTTGAGAAATTTGTGGATCTACACTTGGGAAATTTTTGGATCTACACTTGGGAAATTTGTGGGTCTACACTTTGCAAATTTGTGGATCTACACTTGGGAAATTTGTGGATCTACACTTGGGAAATTTTTGGATCTACACTAGGGAAATTTGTGGATCTACACTTGGGAAATTTGTGGATCTACACTTGGGAAATTTGTGGATCTATACAAAGGGAAATTTGTGGATCTATACAAAGCAAAATTTGGATCTATACTTGGAAAATTTGTGGATCTATTCTTGGAAAATTTGGGGATATATGCTTGGAAATTTGTTGATCTACACTTGGCAAATTTGTGGATCTAAACTTTAAAAATTTGTGGATCTACACTTGGGAAATTTGTGGATTTACACTTGGCAAATTTGTGGATCTACACTTGGTAAATTTGTGGATCTACACTTGGCAAATTTGTGGATCTACACTTGCTAATTTGTGGATCTACACTTGGGAAATTTGTGGATCTACACTTGGGAAATTTGTGGATTTACACTTGGGAAATTTGTGGATCTACACTTGTGAAATTTGTGGATCTACACTTGGGAAATTTGTGGATCTACACTTGGGAAATTTGTGGATCTACACTTGGGAAATTTGTGGATCTTCACTTGGGAAAGTTGAGGATCTACACTTGGGAAATTTGTGGATCTACACTTGGGAAATTTTTGGATCTACACTTGGGAAATTTGTGGGTCTACACTTTGGAAATTTGTGGATCTACACTTGGGAAATTTGTGGATCTACACTTGGGAAATTTGTGGATCTACACTTGGGAAATTTTTGGATTTACACTAGGGAAATTTGTGGATCTACACTTGGGAAATTTGTGGATCTACACTTGGGAAATTTGTGGATCTATACAAAGGGAAATTTATGGATCTATACAAAGCAAAATTTGGATCTATACTTGGAAAATTTGTGGATCTATTCTTGGAAAATTTGGGGATATATGCTTGGAAATTTGTTGATCTACACTTGGCAAATTTGTGGATCTAAACTTTAAAAATTTGTGGATCTACACTTGGGAAATTTGTGGATTTACACTTGGCAAATTTGTGGATCTACACTTGGTAAATTTGTGGATCTACACTTGGCAAATTTGTGGATCTGCACTTGCTAATTTGTGGATCTACACTTGGCAAATTTGTGGATCTACTCTTGGGAAATTTGTGGATCTACACTTGGAAAATTTGTGGATCTACACTTGGGAAATTTGTGGATCTACACTTGCGAAAGTTGAAGATCTACACTTGAGAAATTTGTGGATCTACACTTGGGAAATTTTTGGATCTACACTTGGGAAATTTGTGGGTCTACACTTTGCAAATTTGTGGATCTACACTTGGGAAATTTGTGGATCTACACTTGGGAAATTTTTGGATCTACACTAGGGAAATTTGTGGATCTACACTTGGGAAATTTGTGGATCTACACTTGGGAAATTTGTGGATCTATACAAAGGGAAATTTGTGGATCTATACAAAGCAAAATTTGGATCTATACTTGGAAAATTTGTGGATCTATTCTTGGAAAATTTGGGGATATATGCTTGGAAATTTGTTGATCTACACTTGGAAAATTTGTGGATCTAAACTTTAAAAATTTGTGGATCTACACTTGGGAAATTTGTGGATTTACACTTGGCAAATTTGTGGATCTACACTTGGTAAATTTGTGGATCTACACTTGGCAAATTTGTGGATCTACACTTGCTAATTTGTGGATCTACACTTGGGAAATTTGTGGATCTACACTTGGGAAATTTGTGGATTTACACTTGGGAAATTTGTGGATCTACACTTGTGAAATTTGTGGATCTACACTTGGGAAATTTGTGGATCTACACTTGGGAAATTTGTGGATCTACACTTGGGAAATTTGTGGATCTTCACTTGGGAAAGTTGAGGATCTACACTTGGGAAATTTGTGGATCTACACTTGGGAAATTTTTGGATCTACACTTGGGAAATTTGTGGGTCTACACTTTGGAAATTTGTGGATCTACACTTGGGAAATTTGTGGATCTACACTTGGGAAATTTGTGGATCTACACTTGGGAAATTTTTGGATTTACACTAGGGAAATTTGTGGATCTACACTTGGGAAATTTGTGGATCTACACTTGGGAAATTTGTGGATCTATACAAAGGGAAATTTATGGATCTATACAAAGCAAAATTTGGATCTATACTTGGAAAATTTGTGGATCTATTCTTGGAAAATTTGGGGATATATGCTTGGAAATTTGTTGATCTACACTTGGCAAATTTGTGGATCTAAACTTTAAAAATTTGTGGATCTACACTTGGGAAATTTGTGGATTTACACTTGGCAAATTTGTGGATCTACACTTGGTAAATTTGTGGATCTACACTTGGCAAATTTGTGGATCTGCACTTGCTAATTTGTGGATCTACACTTGGCAAATTTGTGGATCTACACTTGGGAAATTTGTGGATTTACACTTGGGAAATTTGTGGATCTACACTTGTGAAATTTTTGGATCTACACTTGGGAAATTTGTGGATCTACACTTGGGAAATTTGTGGATCTACACTTGGGAAATTTGTGGATCTTCACTTGGGAAAGTTGTGGATCTACACTTGGGAAATTTGTGGATCTACACTTGGGAAATTTTTGGATCTACACTTGGGAAATTTGTGGGTCTACACTTTGGAAATTTGTGGATCTACACTTGGGAAATTTGTGGATCTACAATTGGGAAATTTGTGGATCTATACAAAGGGAAATTTGTGGATCTATACAAAGCAAAATTTGGATCTATACTTGGAAAATTTGTGGATCTATTCTTGGAAAATTTGGGGATATATGCTTGGAAATTTGTTGATCTACACTTGGCAAATTTGTGGATCTAAACTTTAAAAATTTGTGGATCTACACTTGGGAAATTTGTGGATTTACACTTGGCAAATTTGTGGATCTACACTTGGGAAATTTGTGGATCTACACTTGGCAAATTTGTGGATCTACACTTGCTAATTTGTGGATCTACACTTGGCAAATTTGTGGATCTACACTTGGGAAATTTGTGGATTTACACTTGGGAAATTTGTGGATCTACACTTGTGAAATTTGTGGATCTACACTTGGGAAATTTGTGGATCTACACTTGGGAAATTTGTGGATCTTCACTTGGGAAAGTTGTGGATCTACACTTGGGAAATTTGTGGATCTACACTTGGGAAATTTTTGGATCTACACTTGGGAAATTTTTGGATCTACACTTGGGAAATTTGTGGATCTACACTTGGGAAATTTGTGGATCTACACTTGGGAAAGTTGAAGATCTACACTTGGGAAATTTGTGGATCTACACTTGGGAAATTTTTGGATCTACACTTGGGAAATTTGTGGGTCTACACTTTGCAAATTTGTGGATCTACACTTGGGAAATTTGTGGATCTACACTAGGGAAATTTTTGGATCTACACTAGGGAAATTTGTGGATCTACACTTGGGAAATTTGTGGATCTACACTTGGGAAATTTGTGGATCTATACAAAGGGAAATTTGTGGATCTATACAAAGCAAAATTTGGATCTATACTTGGAAAATTTGTGGATCTATTCTTGGAAAATTTGGGGATATATGCTTGGAAATTTGTTGATCTACACTTGGCAAATTTGTGGATCTAAACTTTAAAAATTTGTGGATCTACACTTGGGAAATTTGTGGATTTACACTTGGCAAATTTGTGGATCTACACTTGGTAAATTTGTGGATCTACACTTGGCAAATTTGTGGATCTACACTTGCTAATTTGTGGATCTACACTTGGCAAATTTGTGGATCTACACTTGGGAAATTTGTGGATTTACACTTGGGAAATTTGTGGATCTACACTTGTGAAATTTGTGGATCTACACTTGGGAAATTTGTGGATCTACACTTGGGAAATTTGTGGATCTACACTTGGGAAATTTGTGGATCTTCACTTGGGAAAGTTGTGGATCTACACTTGGGAAATTTTTGGATCTACACTTGGGAAATTTGTGGGTCTACACTTTGGAAATTTGTGGATCTACACTTGGGAAATTTGTGGATCTACACTTGGGAAATTTGTGGATCTACACTTGGGAAATTTTTGGATTTACACTAGGGAAATTTGTGGATCTACACTTGGGAAATTTGTGGATCTACACTTGGGAAATTTGTGGATCTATACAAAGGGAAATTTATGGATCTATACAAAGCAAAATTTGGATCTATACTTGGAAAATTTGTGGATCTATTCTTGGAAAATTTGGGGATATATGCTTGGAAATTTGTTGATCTACACTTGGCAAATTTGTGGATCTAAACTTTAAAAATTTGTGGATCTACACTTGGGAAATTTGTGGATTTACACTTGGCAAATTTGTGGATCTACACTTGGTAAATTTGTGGATCTACACTTGGCAAATTTGTGGATCTACACTTGCTAATTTGTGGATCTACACTTGTGAAATTTGTGGATCTACACTTGGGAAATTTGTGGATCTACACTTGGGAAATTTGTGGATCTACACTTGGGAAATTTTTGGATCTACACTTGGGAAATTTGTGGATCTACACTTGGGAAATTTGTGGATCTACACTTGGGAAAGTTGTGGATCTACACTTGGGAAATTTGTGGGTCTACACTTTGGAAATTTGTGGATCTACACTTGGGAAATTTGTGGATCTACACTTGGGAAATTTGTGGATCTACACTTGGGAAATTTGTGGATCTTCACTTGGGAAAGTTGTGGATCTACACTTGGGAAATTTGTGGGTCTACACTTTGGAAATTTGTGGATCTACACTTGGGAAATTTGTGGATCTACACTTGGGAAATTTGTGGATCTACTCTTGGGAAATTTGTGGATCTACACTTGGGAAATTTTTGGATTTACACTAGGGAAATTTGTGGATCTACACTTGGGAAATTTGTGGATCTACACTTGGGAAATTTGTGGATCTATACAAAGGGAAATTTATGGATCTATACAAAGCAAAATTTGGATCTATACTTGGAAAATTTGTGGATCTATTCTTGGAAAATTTGGGGATATATGCTTGGAAATTTGTTGATCTACACTTGGCAAATTTGTGGATCTAAACTTGGAAAATTTGTGGATCTACACTTGGTAAATTTGTGGATCTACACTTTGCAAATTTGTGGATCTACACTTGGGAAATTTGTGGATCTACACTCGCAAATTTGTGGATCTACACTTGGCAAATTTGTGGATCTAAACTTTAAAAATTTGTGGATCTACACTTGGGAAATTTGTGGATCTACACTTGGGAAATTTGTGGATTTACACTTGGCAAATTTGTGGATCTACACTTGGTAAATTTGTGGATCTACACTTGGTAAATTTGTGGATCTGCACTTGGCAATTTTTTGGATCTACACTTGGTAAATTTGTGGATCTACACTTGGGAAATTTGTGGATCTACACTTGGGAAATTTGTGGATCTTCACTTGGGAAAGTTGTGGATCTACACTTGGGAAATTTGTGGATCTTCACTTGGGAAAGTTGTGGATCTACACTTGGGAAATTTTTGGATCTACACTTGGGAAATTTGTGGGTCTACACTTTGGAAATTTGTGGATCTACACTTGGGAAATTTGTGGATCTACACTTGGGAAATTTGTGGATCTACACTTGGGAAATTTTTGGATTTACACTAGGGAAATTTGTGGATCTACACTTGGGAAATTTGTGGATCTACACTTGGGAAATTTGTGGATCTATACAAAGGGAAATTTATGGATCTATACAAAGCAAAATTTGGATCTATACTTGGAAAATTTGTGGATCTATTCTTGGAAAATTTGGGGATATATGCTTGGAAATTTGTTGATCTACACTTGGCAAATTTGTGGATCTAAACTTTAAAAATTTGTGGATCTACACTTGGGAAATTTGTGGATTTACACTTGGCAAATTTGTGGATCTACACTTGGTAAATTTGTGGATCTACACTTGGCAAATTTGTGGATCTACACTTGCTAATTTGTGGATCTACACTTGTGAAATTTGTGGATCTACACTTGGGAAATTTGTGGATCTACACTTGGGAAATTTGTGGATCTACACTTGGGAAATTTTTGGATCTACACTTGGGAAATTTGTGGATCTACACTTGGGAAATTTGTGGATCTACACTTGGGAAAGTTGTGGATCTACACTTGGGAAATTTGTGGGTCTACACTTTGGAAATTTGTGGATCTACACTTGGGAAATTTGTGGATCTACACTTGGGAAATTTGTGGATCTACACTTGGGAAATTTGTGGATCTTCACTTGGGAAAGTTGTGGATCTACACTTGGGAAATTTGTGGGTCTACACTTTGGAAATTTGTGGATCTACACTTGGGAAATTTGTGGATCTACACTTGGGAAATTTGTGGATCTAATCTTGGGAAATTTGTGGATCTACACTTGGGAAATTTTTGGATTTACACTAGGGAAATTTGTGGATCTACACTTGGGAAATTTGTGGATCTACACTTGGGAAATTTGTGGATCTATACAAAGGGAAATTTATGGATCTATACAAAGCAAAATTTGGATCTATACTTGGAAAATTTGTGGATCTATTCTTGGAAAATTTGGGGATATATGCTTGGAAATTTGTTGATCTACACTTGGCAAATTTGTGGATCTAAACTTTAAAAATTTGTGGATCTACACTTGGCAAATTTGTGGATCTACACTTGGTAAATTTGTGGATCTACACTTGGCAAATTTGTGGATCTACACTTGCTAATTTGTGGATCTACACTTGGCAAATTTGTGGATCTACACTTGGGAAATTTGTGGATTTACACTTGGGAAATTTGTGGATCTACACTTGTGAAATTTGTGGATCTACACTTGGGTAATTTGTGGATCTACACTTGGGAAATTTGTGGATCTTCACTTGGGAAAGTTGTGGATCTACACTTGGGAAAGTTGTGGATCTACACTTGGGAAATTTGTGGATCTACACTTGGGAAATTTTTGGATCTACACTTGGGAAATTTGTGGGTCTACACTTTGGAAATTTGTGGATCTACACTTGGGAAATTTGTGGATCTACACTTGGGAAATTTGTGGATCTACACTTGGGAAATTTTTGGATTTACACTAGGGAAATTTGTGGATCTACACTTGGGAAATTTGTGGATCTACACTTGGGAAATTTGTGGATCTATACAAAGGGAAATTTATGGATCTATACAAAGCAAAATTTGGATCTATACTTGGAAAATTTGTGGATCTATTCTTGGAAAATTTGGGGATATATGCTTGGAAATTTGTTGATCTACACTTGGCAAATTTGTGGATCTAAACTTTAAAAATTTGTGGATCTACACTTGGGAAATTTGTGGATTTACACTTGGCAAATTTGTGGATCTACACTTGGTAAATTTGTGGATCTACACTTGGCAAATTTGTGGATCTACACTTGGGAAATTTGTGGATCTATACAAAGGGAAATTTATGGATCTATACAAAGCAAAATTTGGATCTATACTTGGAAAATTTGTGGATCTATTCTTGGAAAATTTGGGGATATATGCTTGGAAATTTGTTGATCTACACTTGGCAAATTTGTGGATCTAAACTTTAAAAATTTGTGGATCTACACTTGGGAAATTTGTGGATTTACACTTGGCAAATTTGTGGATCTACACTTGGTAAATTTGCGGATCTACACTTGGCAAATTTGTGGATCTACACTTGCTAATTTGTGGATCTACACTTGGCAAATTTGTGGATCTACACTTGGGAAATTTGTGGATTTACACTTGGGAAATTTGTGGATCTACACTTGTGAAATTTGTGGATCTACACTTGGGAAATTTGTGGATCTACACTTGGGAAATTTGTGGATCTACACTTGGGAAATTTGTGGATCTTCACTTGGGAAAGTTGTGGATCTACACTTGGGAAATTTGTGGATCTACACTTGGGAAATTTTTGGATCTACACTTGGGAAATTTGTGGATCTACACTTGGGAAATTTGTGGATCTACACTTGGGAAAGTTGTGGATCTACACTTGGGAAATTTGTGGGTCTACACTTTGGAAATTTGTGGATCTACACTTGGGAAATTTGTGGATCTACACTTGGGAAATTTGTGGATCTACACTTGGGAAATTTGTGGATCTTCACTTGGGAAAGTTGTGGATCTACACTTGGGAAATTTGTGGGTCTACACTTTGGAAATTTGTGGATCTACACTTGGGAAATTTGTGGATCTACACTTGGGAAATTTGTGGATCTACACTTGGGAAATTTGTGGATCTACACTTGGGAAATTTTTGGATTTACACTAGGGAAATTTGTGGATCTACACTTGGGAAATTTGTGGATCTACACTTGGGAAATTTGTGGATCTATACAAAGGGAAATTTATGGATCTATACAAAGCAAAATTTGGATCTATACTTGGAAAATGTGTGGATCTATTCTTGGAAAATTTGGGGATATATGCTTGGAAATTTGTTGATCTACACTTGGCAAATTTGTGGATCTAAACTTGGAAAATTTGTGGATCTACACTTGGTAAATTTGTGGATCTACACTTTGCAAATTTGTGGATCTACACTTGGGAAATTTGTGGATCTACACTCGCAAATTTGTGGATCTACACTTGGCAAATTTGTGGATCTAAACTTTAAAAATTTGTGGATCTACACTTGGGAAATTTGTGGATCTACACTTGGGAAATTTGTGGATTTACACTTGGCAAATTTGTGGATCTACACTTGGTAAATTTGTGGATCTACACTTGGTAAATTTGTGGATCTGCACTTGGCAATTTTTTGGATCTACACTTGGTAAATTTGTGGATCTACACTTGGCAAATTTGTGGATCTAAACTTTAAAAATTTGTGGATCTACACTTGGGAAATTTGTGGATCTACACTTGGGAAATTTGTGGATTTACACTTGGCAAATTTGTGGATCTACACTTGGGAAATTTGTGGATCTATACAAAGGGAAATTTGTGGATCTATACAAAGCAAAATTTGGATCTATACTTGGAAAATTTGTGGATCTATTCTTGGAAAATTTGGGGATATATGCTTGGAAATTTGTTGATCTACACTTGGCAAATTTGTGGATCTAAACTTTAAAAATTTGTGGATCTACACTTGGGAAATTTGTGGATTTACACTTGGCAAATTTGTGGATCTACACTTGGTAAATTTGTGGATCTACACTTGGCAAATTTGTGGATCTACACTTGCAAATTTGTGGATCTACACTTGGCAAATTTTTGGATCTACACTTGGGAAATTTGTGGATTTACACTAGGGAAATTTGTGGATCTACACTTGTGAAATTTGTGGATCTACACTTGGGAAATTTGTGGATCTACACTTGGGAAATTTGTGGATCTACACTTGGGAAATTTGTGGATCTTCACTTGGGAAATTTGTGGATCTACACTTGGGAAATTTTTGGATCTACACTTGGGAAATTTGTGGGTCTACACTTTGGAAATTTGTGGATCTACACTTGGGAAATTTGTGGATCTACACTTGGGAAATTTGTGGATCTACACTTGGGAAATTTTTGGATCTACACTTGGGAAATTTTTGGATTTACACTAGGGAAATTTGTGGATCTACACTTGGGAAATTTGTGGATCTACACTTGGCAAATTTGTGGATCTACACTTGGCAAATTTGTGGATCCACACTTGGCAAATTTGTGGATCTACACTTGGGAAATTTGTGGATCTACACTTGGGAAATTTGTGGATCTACACTTGGGAAATTTGTGGATCTACACTTGGGAAAGTTGAAGATCTACACTTGGGAAATTTGTGGATCTACACTTGGGAAATTTTTGGATCTACACTTGGGAAATTTGTGGGTCTACACTTTGCAAATTTGTGGATCTACACTTGGGAAATTTGTGGATCTACACTTGGGAAATTTTTGGATCTACACTAGGGAAATTTGTGGATCTACACTTGGGAAATTTGTGGATCTACAATTGGGAAATTTGTGGATCTATACAAAGGGAAATTTGTGGATCTATACAAAGCAAAATTTGGATCTATACTTGGAAAATTTGTGGATCTATTCTTGGAAAATTTGGGGATATATGCTTGGAAATTTGTTGATCTACACTTGGCAAATTTGTGGATCTAAACTTTAAAAATTTGTGGATCTACACTTGGGAAATTTGTGGATTTACACTTGGCAAATTTGTGGATCTACACTTGGTAAATTTGTGGATCTACACTTGGCAAATTTGTGGATCTACACTTGCTAATTTGTGGATCTACACTTGGCAAATTTGTGGATCTACACTTGGGAAATTTGTGGATTTACACTTGGGAAATTTGTGGATCTACACTTGTGAAATTTGTGGATCTACACTTGGGAAATTTGTGGATCTACACTTGGGAAATTTGTGGATCTACACTTGGGAAATTTGTGGATCTTCACTTGGGAAAGTTGTGGATCTACACTTGGGAAATTTGTGGATCTACACTTGGGAAATTTTTGGATCTACACTTGGGAAATTTGTGGATCTACACTTGGGAAATTTGTGGATCTACACTTGGGAAATTTGTGGATCTACACTTGGGAAAGTTGAAGATCTACACTTGGGAAATTTGTGGATCTACACTTGGGAAATTTTTGGATCTACACTTTGCAAATTTGTGGATCTACACTTGGGAAATTTGTGGATCTACACTTGGGAAATTTTTGGATCTACAGTAGGGAAATTTGTGGATCTACACTTGGGAAATTTGTGGATCTACACTTGGGAAATTTGTGGATCTATACAAAGGGAAATTTGTGGATCTATACAAAGCAAAATTTGGATCTATACTTGGAAAATTTGTGGATCTATTCTTGGAAAATTTGGGGATATATGCTTGGAAATTTGTTGATCTACACTTGGCAAATTTGTGGATCTAAACTTTAAAAATTTGTGGATCTACACTTGGGAAATTTGTGGATTTACACTTGGCAAATTTGTGGATCTACACTTGGTAAATTTGTGGATCTACACTTGGCAAATTTGTGGATCTACACTTGCTAATTTGTGGATCTACACTTGGCAAATTTGTGGATCTACACTTGGGAAATTTGTGGATTTACACTTGGGAAATTTGTGGATCTACACTTGTGAAATTTGTGGATCTACACTTGGGAAATTTGTGGATCTACACTTGGGAAATTTGTGGATCTACACTTGGGAAATTTGTGGATCTACACTTGGGAAATTTGTGGATCTTCACTCGGGAAAGTTGTGGATCTACACTTGGGAAATTTGTGGATCTACACTTGGGAAATTTTTGGATCTACACTTGGGAAATTTGTGGGTCTACACTTTGGAAATTTGTGGATCTACACTTGGGAAATTTGTGGATCTACACTTGGGAAATTTGTGGATCTAAACTTGGGAAATTTTTGGATTTACACTAGGGAAATTTGTGGATCTACACTTGGGAAATTTGTGGATCTATACAAAGGGAAATTTGTGGATCTATACAAAGCAAAATTTGGATCTATACTTGGAAAATTTGTGGATCTATTCTTGGAAAATTTGGGGATATATGCTTGGAAATTTGTTGATCTACACTTGGCAAATTTGTGGATCTAAACTTTAAAAATTTGTGGATCTACACTTGGGAAATTTGTGGATTTACACTTGGCAAATTTGTGGATCTACACTTGGTAAATTTGTGGATCTACACTTGGCAAATTTGTGGATCTACACTTGCAAATTTGTGGATCTACACTTGCTAATTTGTGGATCTACACTTGGCAAATTTGTGGATCTACACTTGGGAAATTTGTGGATTTACACTTGGGAAATTTGTGGATCTACACTTGTGAAATTTGTGGATCTACACTTGGGAAATTTGTGGATCTACACTTGGGAAATTTGTGGATTTCACTCGGGAAAGTTGTGGATCTACACTTGGGAAATTTGTGGATCTATTCTTGGAAAATTTGGGGATATATGCTTGGAAATTTGTTGATCTACACTTGGCAAATTTGTGGATCTAAACTTTAAAAATTTGTGGATGTACACTAGGGAAATTTGTGGATTTACACTTGGCAAATTTGTGGATCTACACTTGGTAAATTTGTGGATCTACACTTGGCAAATTTGTGGATCTACACTTGCTAATTTGTGGATCTACACTTGGCAAATTTGTGGATCTACACTTGGGAAATTTGTGGATTTACACTTGGGAAATTTGTGGATCTAAACTTTAAAAATTTGTGGATCTACACTTGGGAAATTTGTGGATTTACACTTGGCAAATTTGTGGATCTACACTTGGTAAATTTGTGGATCTACACTTGGCAAATTTGTGGATCTACACTTGCTAATTTGTGGATCTACACTTGGCAAATTTGTGGATCTACACTTGGGAAATTTGTGGATTTACACTTGGCAAATTTGTGGATCTACACTTGGTAAATTTGTGGATCTACACTTGGCAAATTTGTGGATCTACACTTGCTAATTTGTGGATCTACACTTGGCAAATTTGTGGATCTACACTTGGGAAATTTGTGGATTTACACTTGGGAAATTTGTGGATCTACACTTGTGAAATTTGTGGATCTACACTTGGGAAATTTGTGGATCTACACTTGGGAAATTTGTGGATCTACACTTGGGAAATTTGTGGATCTACACTTGGGAAATTTGTGGATCTGCACTTGGCAATTTTTTGGATCTACACTTGGTAAATTTGTGGATCTACACTTGGCAAATTTGTGGATCTAAACTTTAAAAATTTGTGGATCTACACTTTGGAAATTTGTGGATCTACACTTGGGAAATTTGTGGATCTACACTTGGGAAATTTGTGGATCTACACTTGGGAAATTTTTGGATTTACACTAGGGAAATTTGTGGATCTACACTTGGGAAATTTGTGGATCTACACTTGGGAAATTTGTGGATCTACACTTGTGAAATTTGTGGATCTATACAAAGGGAAATTTGTGGATCTATACAAAGCAAAATTTGGATCTATACTTGGAAAATTTGTGGATCTATTCTTGGAAAATTTGGGGATATATGCTTGGAAATTTGTGGATCTAAACTTGGGAAATTTGTGGATCTACACTTGGTAAATTTGTGGATCTACACTTTGCAAATTTGTGGATCTACACTTGGGAAATTTGTGGATCTACACTTGGGAAATTTGTGGATCTACACTCGCAAATTTGTGGATCTACACTTGGCAAATTTGTGGATCTAAACTTGGCAAATTTGTGGATCTAAACTTTAAAAATTTGTGGATCTACACTTGGGAAATTTGTGGATTTACACTTGGCAAATTTGTGGATCTACACTTGGTAAATTTGTGGATCTACACTTGGCAAATTTGTGGATCTACACTTGGTAAATTTGTGGATCTACACTTGGCAAATTTGTGGATCTACAGTTGGCAAATTTGTGGATCTACACTTGGGAAATTTGTGGATTTACACTTGGCAAATTTGTGGATCTACACTTGGTAAATTTGTGGATCTACACTTGGGAAATTTGTGGATCTACACTTGGGAAATTTGTGGATCTACACTTGCAAATTTGTGGATCTACACTTGGCAAATTTGTGGATCTAAACTTTAAAAATTTGTGGATTTATACTTGGGAAATTTGTGGATTTATACTTGGGAAATTTGTGGATTTATACTTGGGAAATTTGTATATTTATACTTAGGAAATTTGTGGATTTATACTTGGGAAATTTGTGGATTTATACTTGGGAAATTTGTGGATTTATACTTGGGAAATTTGGATTTATACTTAGGAAATTTGTGGATTTATACTTGGGAAATTTGTGGATTTATACTTGGGAAATTTGTATATTTATACTTAAGAAATTTGTGGATTTAAACTTGGGAAATTTGTGGATTTATACTTGGGAAATTTGTGGATTTATACTTGGGAAATTTGTGGATCTACACTTGGTAAATTTGTGGATCTACACTTGGCAAATTTGTGGATCTACACTTGGCAAATTTGTGGATCTACACTTGGCAAATTTGTGGATCTAAACTTTAAAAATTTGTGGATCTACACTTGGGAAATTTGTGGAGTTACACTTGGCAAATTTGTGGATCTACACTTGGTAAATTTGTGGATCTACATTTGGCAAATTTGTGGATCTACACTTGGTAAATTTGTGGATCTACACTTGGCAAATTTGTGGATCTACAGTTGGCAAATTTGTGGATCTACACTTGGGAAATTTGTGGATTTACACTTGGCAAATTTGTTTATCTACACTTGGTAAATTTGTGGATCTACACTTGGGAAATTTGTGGATCTACACTTGGGAAATTTGTGGATCTACACTTACAAATTTGTGGATCTACACTTGGCAAATCTGTGGATCTAAACTTTAAAAATTTGTGGATCTACACTTGGGAAATTTGTGGATTTACACTTGGCAAATTTGTGGATCTACACTTGGTAAATTTGTGGATCTGCACTTGGCAAATTTGTGGATCTACACTTGGCAAATTTGTGGATCTACACTTGGGAAATTTGTGGATCTACACTTGGGAAATTTGTGGATTTACACTTGGGAAATTTGTGGATTTATACTTGGGAAATTTGTGGATTTATACTTGGGAAATTTGTGGATTTATACTTGGGAAATTTGGATTTATACTTAGGAAATTTGTGGATTTATACTTGGGAAATTTGTGGATTTATACTTGGGAAATTTGTGGATTTATACTTGGGAAATTTGTATATTTATACTTAAGAAATTTGTGGATTTATACTTGGGAAATTTGTGGATTTATACTTGGGAAATTTGTGGATTTATACTTGGGAAATTTGTGGATTTATTCTTAGGAAATTTGTGGATTTTCTCTTGGCAAATTTGTGGATTTATACTTAGTAAATTTGTGGATTTTCACTTGGCAAATTTGTGGATCTACACTTGGTAAATTTGTGGATCTACACTTGGCAAATTTGTGGATCTACACTTGGCAAATTTATGGATCTACACTTGGCAAATTTTGTGGATCTACACTTGGGAAATTTGCGGATCTACACTCGCAAATTTGTGGATCTACACTTGGCAAATTTGTGGATCTAAACTTTAAAAATTTGTGGATCTACACTTGGGAAATTTGTGGATTTACACTTGGCAAATTTGTGGATCTACACTTGGTAAATTTGTGGATCTACACTTGGCAAATTTGTGGATCTACACTTGGTAAATTTGTGGATCTACACTTGGCAAATTTGTGGATCTACAGTTGGCAAATTTGTGGATCTACACTTGGGAAATTTGTGGATTTACACTTGGCAAATTTGTTTATCTACACTTGGTAAATTTGTGGATCTACACTTGGGAAATTTGTGGATCTACACTTGGGAAATTTGTGGATCTACACTTGGCAAATCTGGGATCTAAACTTTAAAAATTTGTGGATCTACACTTGGGAAATTTGTGGATTTACACTTGGCAAATTTGTGGATCTACACTTGGCAAATTTGTGGATCTACTCTTGGGAAATTTGTGGATCTACACTTGGGAAATTTGTGGATCTACACTTGGCAAATTTGTGGATCTACACTTGGCAAATTTGTGGATCTACACTTGGGAAATTTGTTTATCTACACTTGGGAAATTTGTGGATCTACACTTGGGAAATTTTTGGATCTACACTTGGGAAATTTGTGGATCTACACTTGGGAAATTTGTGGATCTACACTTGGGAAATTTGTGGATCTACTCTTGGGAAATGTGTGGATCTACACTAGGGAAATTTGTGGATCTACACTTGGGAAATTTGTGGATCTACACTTGGGAAATTTGTGGATCTATACTTGGAAAATTTGTGGAACTATTCTTGGAAAATTTGGGGATATATGCTTGGATATTTGTTGATCTATACTTGGGAAATATGTGTATCTATACTTGGGATTTTTGTGGATCTACACTTGGCAAATTTGTGGATCTACACTTTGCAAATTTGTGGATCTACACTTGGGAAATTTGTGGATCTACACTTGCAAATTTGTAGATCTACACTTGGCAAATTTGTGGATCTAAACTTTAAAAATTTGTGGATCTACACTTGGGAAATTTGTGGATCTACACTTGGCAAATTTGTGGATCTACACTTGGGAAATTTGTGGATCTACACTCGGGAAATTTGTGGATCTACATTTGGGAAATTTGTGGATCTTCACTTGGGAAAGTTGTGGATCTACACTTGGGAAATTTGTGGATCTACACTTGGGAAATTTGTGGATCTACACTTGGGAAATTTGTGGATCTACACTTGGGAAATTTGTGGATCTACACTTGGGAAATTTGTGGATCTACACTTGGGAAAGTTGAGGATCTACACTTGGGAAATTTGTGGATATACACTTGGGAAATTTTTGGATCTACACTTGGGAAATTTGTGGTTCTACACTTTGCAAATTTGTGGATCTACACTTGGGAAATTTGTGGATCTACACTTGGGAAATTTTTGGATCTACACTAGGGAAATTTGTGGATCTACACTTGGGAAATTTGTGGATCTACACTTGGGAAATTTGTGGATCTATACAAAGGGAAATTTGTGGATCTATACAAAGCAAAATTTGGATATATACTTGGAAAATTTGTGGATCTATTCTTGGAAAATTTTGGGATATATGCTTGGAAATTTGTTGATCTACACTTGGCAAATTTGTGGATCTAAACTTTAAAAATTTGTGGATCTACACTTGGGAAATTTGTGGATTTACACTTGGCAAATTTATGGATCTACACTTGGTAAATTTGTGGATCTACACTTGCTAATTTGTGGATCTACACTTGGCAAATTTGTGGATCTACACTTGGGAAATTTGTGGATTTACACTTGGGAAATTTGTGGATCTACACTTGTGAAATTTGTGGATCTACACTTGGGAAATTTGTGGATCTACACTTGGGAAATTTGTTGATCTACACTTGGGAAATTTGTGGATCTACACTTGGGAAAGTTGTGGATCTACACTTGGAAAATTTGTGGATATACACTTGGGAAATTTTTGGATCTACACTTGGGAAATTTGTGGGTCTACACTTTGCAAATTTGTGGATCTACACTTGGCAAATTTGTGGATCTACTCTTGGGAAATTTGTGGATCTACACTTGGGAAATTTGTGGATCTACACTTGGCAAATTTGTGGATCTACACTTGGCAAATTTGTGGATCTACACTTGGGAAATTTGTTTATCTACACTTGGGAAATTTGTGGATCTACACTTGGGAAATTTTTGGATCTACACTTGGGAAATTTGTGGATCTACACTTGGGAAATTTGTGGATCTACACTTGGGAAATTTGTGGATCTACTCTTGGGAAATGTGTGGATCTACACTAGGGAAATTTGTGGATCTACACTTGGGAAATTTGTGGATCTACACTTGGGAAATTTGTGGATCTATACTTGGAAAATTTGTGGAACTATTCTTGGAAAATTTGGGGATATATGCTTGGATATTTGTTGATCTATACTTGGGAAATATGTGTATCTATACTTGGGATTTTTGTGGATCTACACTTGGCAAATTTGTGGATCTACACTTTGCAAATTTGTGGATCTACACTTGGGAAATTTGTGGATCTACACTTGCAAATTTGTAGATCTACACTTGGCAAATTTGTGGATCTAAACTTTAAAAATTTGTGGATCTACACTTGGGAAATTTGTGGATCTACACTTGGCAAATTTGTGGATCTACACTTGGGAAATTTGTGGATCTACACTCGGGAAATTTGTGGATCTACATTTGGGAAATTTGTGGATCTTCACTTGGGAAAGTTGTGGATCTACACTTGGGAAATTTGTGGATCTACACTTGGGAAATTTGTGGATCTACACTTGGGAAATTTGTGGATCTACACTTGGGAAATTTGTGGATCTACACTTGGGAAATTTGTGGATCTACACTTGGGAAATTTGTGGATCTACACTTGGGAAAGTTGAGGATCTACACTTGGGAAATTTGTGGATATACACTTGGGAAATTTTTGGATCTACACTTGGGAAATTTGTGGTTCTACACTTTGCAAATTTGTGGATCTACACTTGGGAAATTTGTGGATCTACACTTGGGAAATTTTTGGATCTACACTAGGGAAATTTGTGGATCTACACTTGGGAAATTTGTGGATCTACACTTGGGAAATTTGTGGATCTATACAAAGGGAAATTTGTGGATCTATACAAAGCAAAATTTGGATATATACTTGGAAAATTTGTGGATCTATTCTTGGAAAATTTTGGGATATATGCTTGGAAATTTGTTGATCTACACTTGGCAAATTTGTGGATCTAAACTTTAAAAATTTGTGGATCTACACTTGGGAAATTTGTGGATTTACACTTGGCAAATTTATGGATCTACACTTGGTAAATTTGTGGATCTACACTTGCTAATTTGTGGATCTACACTTGGCAAATTTGTGGATCTACACTTGGGAAATTTGTGGATTTACACTTGGGAAATTTGTGGATCTACACTTGTGAAATTTGTGGATCTACACTTGGGAAATTTGTGGATCTACACTTGGGAAATTTGTTGATCTACACTTGGGAAATTTGTGGATCTACACTTGGGAAAGTTGTGGATCTACACTTGGAAAATTTGTGGATATACACTTGGGAAATTTTTGGATCTACACTTGGGAAATTTGTGGGTCTACACTTTGCAAATTTGTGGATCTACACTTGGGAAATTTGTGGATCTACACTTGGGAAATTTGTGGATCTACACTTGGGAAATTTTTGGATCTACACTAGGGAAATTTGTGGATCTACACTTGGGAAATTTGTGGATCTACACTTGGGAAATTTGTGGATCTATACAAAGGGAAATTTGTGGATCTATACAAAGCAAAATTTGGATCTATACTTGGAAAATTTGTGGATCTATTCTTGGAAAATTTGGGGATATATGCTTGGAAATTTGTTGATCTACACTTGGCAAATTTGTGGATCTAAACTTGGGAAATTTGTGGATCTACACTTGGTAAATTTGTGGATCTACACTTTGCAAATTTTTGGATCTACACTTGGGAAATTTGTGGATCTACACTCGCAAATTTGTGGATCTACACTTGGCAAATTTGTGGATCTAAACTTTAAAAATTTGTGGATCTACACTTGTTAAATTTGTGGATTTACATTTGGCAAATTTGTGGATCTACACTTGGTAAATTTGTGGATCTACACTTGACAAATTTGTGGATCTACACTTGGTAAATTTGTGGATCTACACTTGGCAAATTTGTGGATCTACAGTTGGCAAATTTGTGGATCTACACTTGGGAAATTTGTGGATTTACACTTGGCAAATTTGTGGATCTACACTTGGTAAATTTGTGGATCTACACTTGGTAAATTTGTGGATCTACACTTGGCAAATTTGTGGATCTACACTTGGGAAATTTGTGGATCTACACTTGGGAAAGTTGAGGATCTACACTTGGGAAATTTGTGGATATACACTTGGGAAATTTTTGGATCTACACTTGGGAAATTTGTGGTTCTACACTTTGCAAATTTGTGGATCTACACTTGGGAAATTTGTGGATCTACACTTGGGAAATTTTTGGATCTACACTAGGGAAATTTGTGGATCTACACTTGGGAAATTTGTGGATCTACACTTGGGAAATTTGTGGATCTATACAAAGGGAAATTTGTGGATCTATACAAAGCAAAATTTGGATATATACTTGGAAAATTTGTGGATCTATTCTTGGAAAATTTTGGGATATATGCTTGGAAATTTGTTGATCTACACTTGGCAAATTTGTGGATCTAAACTTTAAAAATTTGTGGATCTACACTTGGGAAATTTGTGGATTTACACTTGGCAAATTTATGGATCTACACTTGGTAAATTTGTGGATCTACACTTGCTAATTTGTGGATCTACACTTGGCAAATTTGTGGATCTACACTTGGGAAATTTGTGGATTTACACTTGGGAAATTTGTGGATCTACACTTGTGAAATTTGTGGATCTACACTTGGGAAATTTGTGGATCTACACTTGGGAAATTTGTTGATCTACACTTGGGAAATTTGTGGATCTACACTTGGGAAAGTTGTGGATCTACACTTGGAAAATTTGTGGATATACACTTGGGAAATTTTTGGATCTACACTTGGGAAATTTGTGGGTCTACACTTTGCAAATTTGTGGATCTACACTTGGCAAATTTGTGGATCTACTCTTGGGAAATTTGTGGATCTACACTTGGGAAATTTGTGGATCTACACTTGGCAAATTTGTGGATCTACACTTGGCAAATTTGTGGATCTACACTTGGGAAATTTGTTTATCTACACTTGGGAAATTTGTGGATCTACACTTGGGAAATTTTTGGATCTACACTTGGGAAATTTGTGGATCTACACTTGGGAAATTTGTGGATCTACACTTGGGAAATTTGTGGATCTACTCTTGGGAAATGTGTGGATCTACACTAGGGAAATTTGTGGATCTACACTTGGGAAATTTGTGGATCTACACTTGGGAAATTTGTGGATCTATACTTGGAAAATTTGTGGAACTATTCTTGGAAAATTTGGGGATATATGCTTGGATATTTGTTGATCTATACTTGGGAAATATGTGTATCTATACTTGGGATTTTTGTGGATCTACACTTGGCAAATTTGTGGATCTACACTTTGCAAATTTGTGGATCTACACTTGGGAAATTTGTGGATCTACACTTGCAAATTTGTAGATCTACACTTGGCAAATTTGTGGATCTAAACTTTAAAAATTTGTGGATCTACACTTGGGAAATTTGTGGATCTACACTTGGCAAATTTGTGGATCTACACTTGGGAAATTTGTGGATCTACACTCGGGAAATTTGTGGATCTACATTTGGGAAATTTGTGGATCTTCACTTGGGAAAGTTGTGGATCTACACTTGGGAAATTTGTGGATCTACACTTGGGAAATTTGTGGATCTACACTTGGGAAATTTGTGGATCTACACTTGGGAAATTTGTGGATCTACACTTGGGAAATTTGTGGATCTACACTTGGGAAAGTTGAGGATCTACACTTGGGAAATTTGTGGATATACACTTGGGAAATTTTTGGATCTACACTTGGGAAATTTGTGGTTCTACACTTTGCAAATTTGTGGATCTACACTTGGGAAATTTGTGGATCTACACTTGGGAAATTTGTGGATCTACACTTGGGAAATTTGTGGATCTATACAAAGGGAAATTTGTGGATCTATACAAAGCAAAATTTGGATATATACTTGGAAAATTTGTGGATCTATTCTTGGAAAATTTTGGGATATATGCTTGGAAATTTGTTGATCTACACTTGGCAAATTTGTGGATCTAAACTTTAAAAATTTGTGGATCTACACTTGGGAAATTTGTGGATTTACACTTGGCAAATTTATGGATCTACACTTGGTAAATTTGTGGATCTACACTTGCTAATTTGTGGATCTACACTTGGCAAATTTGTGGATCTACACTTGGGAAATTTGTGGATTTACACTTGGGAAATTTGTGGATCTACACTTGTGAAATTTGTGGATCTACACTTGGGAAATTTGTGGATCTACACTTGGGAAATTTGTTGATCTACACTTGGGAAATTTGTGGATCTACACTTGGGAAAGTTGTGGATCTACACTTGGAAAATTTGTGGATATACACTTGGGAAATTTTTGGATCTACACTTGGGAAATTTGTGGGTCTACACTTTGCAAATTTGTGGATCTACACTTGGGAAATTTGTGGATCTACACTTGGGAAATTTGTGGATCTACACTTGGGAAATTTTTGGATCTACACTAGGGAAATTTGTGGATCTACACTTGGGAAATTTGTGGATCTACACTTGGGAAATTTGTGGATCTATACAAAGGGAAATTTGTGGATCTATACAAAGCAAAATTTGGATCTATACTTGGAAAATTTGTGGATCTATTCTTGGAAAATTTGGGGATATATGCTTGGAAATTTGTTGATCTACACTTGGCAAATTTGTGGATCTAAACTTGGGAAATTTGTGGATCTACACTTGGTAAATTTGTGGATCTACACTTTGCAAATTTTTGGATCTACACTTGGGAAATTTGTGGATCTACACTCGCAAATTTGTGGATCTACACTTGGCAAATTTGTGGATCTAAACTTTAAAAATTTGTGGATCTACACTTGTTAAATTTGTGGATTTACATTTGGCAAATTTGTGGATCTACACTTGGTAAATTTGTGGATCTACACTTGACAAATTTGTGGATCTACACTTGGTAAATTTGTGGATCTACACTTGGCAAATTTGTGGATCTACAGTTGGCAAATTTGTGGATCTACACTTGGGAAATTTGTGGATTTACACTTGGCAAATTTGTGGATCTACACTTGGTAAATTTGTGGATCTACACTTGGGAAATTTGTGGATCTACACTTGGGAAATTTGTTGATCTACACTTGGCCAATTTGTGGATCTAAACTTTAAAAATTTGTGGATTTATACTTGGGAAATTTGTGGATTTATACTTGGGAAATTTGTGGATTTATACTTGGGAAATTTGTGGATTTATACTTGGGAAATTTGTATATTTATACTTAGGAAATTTGTGGATTTATACTTGGGAAATTTGTGGATCTACACTTGGGAAATTTGTGAATTTATACTTGGGAAATTTGTGGATTTATACTTGGGAAATTTGTGGATTTATACTTGGGAAATTTTTGAATTTGTACTTGGGAAATTTGTGAATTTATACTTGGGAAATTTGTGGATTTATACTTGGGAAATTTGTGGATTTATACTTGGGAAATTTGTGGATTTATACTTAGGAAATTTGTGGATTTATACTTAGGAAATTTGTGGATTTACGCTTGACAAATTTGTGGATCTACTCTTTGCAAATTTGTGGATCTACAATTGGCAAATTTGTCGATCTACACTTGGCAAATTTGTGGATCTACACTTGGCAAATTTGTGGATCTACACTTGGCAAATTTTGTGGATTTACACTTGGGAAATTTGTGGATTTACACTTGGCAAATTTGTATATCTACACTTGTGAAATTTGTGGATCTACACTTGGGAAATTTGTGGATCTACACTTGGGAAATTTGTGGATCTACACTTGGGAAATTTGTGAATTTATACTTGGGAAATTTGTGGATTTATACTTGGGAAATTTGTGGATTTATACTGGGGAAATTTGTGGATTTATACTTGGGAAATTTGTGGATTTATACTTAGGAAATTTGTGGATTTACACTTGGCAAATTTGTGGATCTACACTTGGTAAATTTGTGGATCTACACTTGGCAAATTTGTGGATCTACACTCGGCAAATTTGTGGATCTACACTTGGCAAATTTATGGATCTACACTTGGCAAATTTTGTGGATCTACACTTCGGAAATTTGTGGATCTATACTTGGGAAATTTGTGGATCTACACTTGGGAAATTTGTTTATCTACACTTGGGAAATTTGTGGATCTACACTTGTGAAATTTGTGGAGCTACACTTGGGAAATTTGTGGATCTACACTTGGGAAATTTGTGGATCTACACTTGGGAAATTTGTGGATCTACACTTGGGAAATTTGTGGATCTACACTTGGGAAATTTGTGGATCTACACTTGGGAAATTTGTGAATTTATGCTTGGGAAATTTGTGGATTTATACTAGGGAAATTTGTGGATCTATACTGGGGAAATTTGTGGATTTATACTTGGGAAATTTGTGGATTTACACTTGGCAAATTTGTGGATCTACACTTGGTAAATTTTTGGATCTACACTTGGCAAATTTGTGGATCTACACTTGGCAAATTTGTGGATCTACACTTGGCAAATTTTGTGGATCTACACTTCGGAAATTTTTGGATCTACACTTGTGAAATTTGTGGATCTACACTTGGGAAATTTGTGGATCTACACTTGGGAAATTTGTGGATCTACACTTGGGAAATTTTTGGATCTACACTTGACAAATTTGTGGATCTACACTTGGCAAATTTGTGGATCTACACTTGGCAAATTTATGGATCTACACTTGGCAAATTTTGTGGATCTACACTTCGGAAATTTGTGGATCTACACTTGGGAAATTTGTGGATCTACACTTGGGAAATTTGTGAATTTATGCTTGGGAAATTTGTGGATTTATATTTGGGAAATTTGTGGATTTATACTTGGGAAATTTGTGGATTTATACTTGGGAAATTTGTGGATTTATACTTAGGAAATTTGTGGATTTTCACTTGGCAAATTTGTAGATTTATACTTGGGAAATTTGTGGATTTATATTTGGGAAATTTGTGGATTTATACTTAGAAAATTTGTGGATTTACACTTGGCAAATTTGTGGATCTACACTTGGTAAATTTGTGGATCTACACTTGGGAAATTGTTGGATCTACACTTGGCAAATTTGTGGATCTACACTTGGCAAATTTGTGGATCTACACTTGGCAAATTTTGTGGATCTACACTTGGGAAATTTGTGGATTTACACTTGGCAAATTTGTGGATCTACACTTGTGAAATTTGTGGATCTACACTTGGGAAATTTGTGGATCTACACTTGGGAAATTTGTGGATCTACACTTGGGAAATTTGTGGATCTACACTTGGGAAATTTGTGAATTTATGCTTGGGAAATTTGTGGATTTATACTTGGGAAATTTGTGGATTTATACTTGGGAAATTTGTGGATCTATACTGGGGAAATTTGTGGATTTATACTTGGGAAATTTGTGGATTTACACTTGGCAAATTTGTGGATCTACACTTGGTAAATTTGTGGATCTACACTTGGCAAATTTGTGGATCTACACTTGGCAAATTTGTGGATCTACACTTGGCAAATTTTGTGGATCTACACTTCGGAAATTTGTGGATCTACACTTGGGAAATTTGTGGATCCACACTTGGGAAATTTGTGGATCTACACTTGGGAAATTTGTGGATCTACACTTGACAAATTTGTGGATCTACACTTGGCAAATTTGTGGATCTACACTTGGCAAATTTATGGATCTACACTTGGCAAATTTTGTGGATCTACACTTCGGAAATTTGTGGATCTACACTTGGGAAATTTGTGGATCTACACTTGGGATATTTGTTTATCTACACTTGGGAAATTTGTGGATCTACACTTGTGAAATTTGTCGATATACACTTGTGAAAATTGTGGAGCTATACTTGGGAAATTTGTGGATCTACACTTGGGAAATTTGTGGATCTACACTTGGGAAATTTGTGGATCTACACTTGGGAAATTTGTGGATCTACACTTGGGAAATTTGTGGATCTACACTTGGAAAATTTGTGGATATACACTTGGGAAATATGTGGATCTACACTTGGGAAATTTGTGGATCTACACTTGGAAAATTTGTGGATCTACATTTGGGAAATTTGTTGATCTACACTTGGGAAATTTGTGGTTCTACACTTGGGAAATTTGTGTATCTACACTTGGGAAATTTGTGGATTTATACTTCGGAAATTTGTGGATTTATGCTTGGAAAATTTGTGGATCTAAACTTTAAAAATTTGTGGATCTACACTTGTTAAATTTGTGGATTTACATTTGGCAAATTTGTGGATCTACACTTGGTAAATTTGTGGATCTACACTTGGCAAATTTGTGGATCTACACTTGGTAAATTTGTGGATCTACACTTGGCAAATTTGTGGATCTACAGTTGGCAAATTTGTGGATCTACACTTGGGAAATTTGTGGATTTACACTTGGCAAATTTGTGGATCTACACTTGGTAAATTTGTGGATCTACACTTGGGAAATTTGTGGATCTACACTTGGGAAATTTGTTGATCTACACTTGGCAAATTTGTGGATCTAAACTTTAAAAATTTGTGGATTTATACTTGGGAAATTTGTGGATTTATACTTGGGAAATTTGTGGATTTATACTTGGGAAATTTGTGGATTTATACTTGGGAAATTTGTATATTTATACTTAGGAAATTTGTGGATTTATACTTGGGAAATTTGTGGATCTACACTTGGGAAATTTGTGAATTTATACTTGGGAAATTTGTGGATTTATACTTGGGAAATTTGTGGATTTATACTGGGGAAATTTGTGGATTTATACTTGGGAAATTTGTGGATTTATACTTGGGAAATTTGTTGATTTATACTTGGGACATTTGTGGATCTAGACTTGGGACATTTGTGGATCTAGACTTGGGACATTTTTGAATTTGTACTTGGGAAATTTGTGAATTTATACTTGGGAAATTTGTGGATTTATACTTGGGAAATTTGTGGATTTATACTTGGGAAATTTGTGGATTTATACTTAGGAAATTTGTGGATTTATACTTAGGAAATTTGTGGATTTACACTTGACAAATTTGTGGATCTACTCTTTGCAAATTTGTGGATCTACACTTGGCAAATTTGTGGATCTACACTTGGCAAATTTGTGGATCTACACTTGGCAAATTTGTGGATCTACACTTGGCAAATTTTGTGGATTTACACTTGGGAAATTTGTGGATTTACACTTGGCAAATTTGTATATCTACACTTCTGAAATTTGTGGATCTACACTTGGGAAATTTGTGGATCTACACTTGGGAAATTTGTGGATCTACACTTGGGAAATTTGTGAATTTATACTTGGCAAATTTGTGGATTTATACTTGGGAAATTTGTGGATTTATACTGGGGAAATTTGTGGATTTATACTTGGGAAATTTGTGGATTTATACCTAGGAAATTTGTGGATTTACACTTGGCAAATTTGTGGATCTACACTTGGTAAATTTGTGGATCTACACTTGGCAAATTTGTGGATCTACACTCGGCAAATTTGTGGATCTACACTTGGCAAATTTATGGATCTACACTTGGCAAATTTTGTGGATCTACACTTCGGAAATTTGTGGATCTACACTTGATAAATTTGTGGATCTACACTTGGCAAATTTGTGGATCTACACTTGGCAAATTTATGGATCTACACTTGGCAAATTTTGTAGATCTACACTTCGGAAATTTGTGGATCTATACTTGGGAAATTTGTGGATCTACACTTGGGATATTTGTTTATCTACACTTGGGAAATTTGTGGATCTACACTTGTGAAATTTGTCGATTTACACTTGTGAAAATTGTGGAGCTATACTTGGGAAATTTGTGGATCTACACTTGGGAAATTTGTGGATCTACACTTGGGAAATTTGTGGATCTACACTTGGGAAATTTGTGGATCTACACTTGGAAAATTTGTGGATATACACTTGGGAAATATGTGGATCTACACTTGGGAAATTTGTGGATCTACACTTGGAAAATTTGTGGATCTACATTTGGGAAATTTGTTGATCTACACTTGGGAAATTTGTGGTTCTACACTTGGGAAATTTGTGTATCTACACTTGGGAAATTTGTGGATTTATACTTGGGAAATTTGTGGATTTATACTTCGGAAATTTGTGGATTTATACTTGGAAAATTTGTGGATTTATAATTGGGAATTTGTGGATTTATACTTGGGAAATTTGTGGGTCTAGACTTGGGAAATTTGTGGGTATAGACTTGGGACATTTGTGGATCTAGACTTGGGACATTTGTGGATCTACACTTGTGAAATTTGTGGATCTACACTTGGTAAATTTGTGGATCTACTCTTGGCAAATTTGTGGATCTACACTTGGCAAATTTGTGGATCTACACTTGGCAAATTTGTGGATCTACACTTGGCAAATTTTGTGGATCTACACTTGGGAAATTTGTGGATTTACACTTGGCAAATTTGTGGATCTACACTTGTGAAATTTGTGGATCTACACTTGGGAAATTTGTGGATCTACACTTGGCAAATTTGTGGATCTACACTTGGGAAATTTGTGGATCTACACTTGGGAAATTTGTTTATCTACACTTGGGAAATTTGTGGATCTACACAAAGGGAAATTTGTGGATCTATACAAAGCAAAATTTGGATATATACTTGGAAAATTTGTGGATCTATTCTTGGAAAATTTGGGGATATATGCTTGGAAATTTGTTGATCTACACTTGGCAAATTTGTGGATCTAAACTTTAAAAATTTGTGGATCTACACTTGGGAAATTTGTGGATTTACACTTGGCAAATTTGTGGATCTACACTTGGTAAATTTGTGGATCTACACTTGTCAAATTTGTGGATCTACACTTGCTAATTTGTGGATCTACACTTGGTAAATTTGTGGATCTACACTTGGGAAATTTGTGGATTTACACTTGGGAAATTTGTGGATCTACACTTGTGAAATTTGTGGATCTACACTTGGGAAATTTGTGGATCTACACTTGGGAAATTTGTGGATCTACACTTGGGAAATTTGTGGATCTACACTTGGGAAAGTTGTGGATCTACACTTGGAAAATTTGTGGATATACACTTGGGAAATTTTTGGATCTACACTTGGGAAATTTGTGGGTCTACACTTTGCAAATTTGTGGATCTACACTTGGGAAATTTGTGGATCTACACTTGGGAAATTTGTGGATCTACACTTGGGAAATTTTTGGATCTACACTAGGGAAATTTGTGGATCTACACTTGGGAAATTTGTGGATCTACACTTGGGAAATTTGTGGATCTATACAAAGGGAAATTTGTGGATCTATACAAAGCAAAATTTGGATCTATACTTGGAAAATTTGTGGATCTATTCTTGGAAAATTTGGGGATATATGCTTGGAAATTTGTTGATCTACACTTGGCAAATTTGTGGATCTAAACTTGGGAAATTTGTGGATCTACACTTGGTAAATTTGTGGATCTACACTTTGCAAATTTTTGGATCTACACTTGGGAAATTTGTGGATCTACACTTGGGAAATTTGTGGATCTACACTTGGGAAATTTGTGGATCTATACAAAGGGAAATTTGTGGATCTATACAAAGCAAAATTTGGATATATACTTGGAAAATTTGTGGATCTATTCTTGGAAAATTTGGGGATATATGCTTGGAAATTTGTTGATCTACACTTGGCAAATTTGTGGATCTAAACTTTAAAAATTTGTGGATCTACACTTGGGAAATTTGTGGATTTACACTTGGCAAATTTGTGGATCTACACTTGGTAAATTTGTGGATCTACACTTGTCAAATTTGTGGATCTACACTTGCTAATTTGTGGATCTACACTTGGTAAATTTGTGGATCTACACTTGGGAAATTTGTGGATTTACACTTGGGAAATTTGTGGATCTACACTTGTGAAATTTGTGGATCTACACTTGGGAAATTTGTGGATCTACACTTGGGAAATTTGTGGATCTACACTTGGGAAATTTGTGGATCTACACTTGGGAAAGTTGTGGATCTACACTTGGAAAATTTGTGGATATACACTTGGGAAATTTTTGGATCTACACTTGGGAAATTTGTGGGTCTACACTTTGCAAATTTGTGGATCTACACTTGGGAAATTTGTGGATCTACACTTGGGAAATTTGTGGATCTACACTTGGGAAATTTTTGGATCTACACTAGGGAAATTTGTGGATCTACACTTGGGAAATTTGTGGATCTACACTTGGGAAATTTGTGGATCTATACAAAGGGAAATTTGTGGATCTATACAAAGCAAAATTTGGATCTATACTTGGAAAATTTGTGGATCTATTCTTGGAAAATTTGGGGATATATGCTTGGAAATTTGTTGATCTACACTTGGCAAATTTGTGGATCTAAACTTGGGAAATTTGTGGATCTACACTTGGCAAATTTGTGGATCTACACTTTAAAAATTTGTGGATCTACACTTGGGAAATTTGTGGATTTACACTTGGCAAATTTGTGGATCTACACTTGGTAAATTTGTGGATCTACACTTGTCAAATTTGTGGATCTACACTTGCTAATTTGTGGATCTACACTTGGTAAATTTGTGGATCTACACTTGGGAAATTTGTGGATTTACACTTGGGAAATTTGTGGATCTACACTTGTGAAATTTGTGGATCTACACTTGGGAAATTTGTGGATCTACACTTGGGAAATTTGTGGATCTACACTTGGGAAATTTGTGGATCTACACTTGGGAAAGTTGTGGATCTACACTTGGAAAATTTGTGGATATACACTTGGGAAATTTTTGGATCTACACTTGGGAAATTTGTGGGTCTACACTTTGCAAATTTGTGGATCTACACTTGGGAAATTTGTGGATCTACACTTGGGAAATTTGTGGATCTACACTTGGGAAATTTTTGGATCTACACTAGGGAAATTTGTGGATCTACACTTGGGAAATTTGTGGATCTACACTTGGGAAATTTGTGGATCTATACAAAGGGAAATTTGTGGATCTATACAAAGCAAAATTTGGATCTATACTTGGAAAATTTGTGGATCTATTCTTGGAAAATTTGGGGATATATGCTTGGAAATTTGTTGATCTACACTTGGCAAATTTGTGGATCTAAACTTGGGAAATTTGTGGATCTACACTTGGTAAATTTGTGGATCTACACTTTGCAAATTTTTGGATCTACACTTGGGAAATTTGTGGATCTACACTCGCAAATTTGTGGATCTACACTTGGCAAATTTGTGGATCTAAACTTTAAAAATTTGTGGATCTACACTTGTTAAATTTGTGGATTTACATTTGGCAAATTTGTGGATCTACACTTGGTAAATTTGTGGATCTACACTTGGCAAATTTGTGGATCTACACTTGGTAAATTTGTGGATCTACACTTGGCAAATTTGTGGATCTACAGTTGGCAAATTTGTGGATCTACACTTGGGAAATTTGTGGATTTACACTTGGCAAATTTGTGGATCTACACTTGGTAAATTTGTGGATCTACACTTGGGAAATTTGTGGATCTACACTTGGGAAATTTGTTGATCTACACTTGGCAAATTTGTGGATCTAAACTTTAAAAATTTGTGGATTTATACTTGGGAAATTTGTGGATTTATACTTGGGAAATTTGTGGATTTATACTTGGGAAATTTGTGGATTTATACTTGGGAAATTTGTATATTTATACTTAGGAAATTTGTGGATTTATACTTGGGAAATTTGTGGATCTACACTTGGGAAATTTGTGAATTTATACTTAGGAAATTTGTGGATTTATACTTGGGAAATTTGTGGATTTATACTGGGGAAATTTGTGGATTTATACTTGGGAAATTTGTGGATTTATACTTGGGAAATTTGTGGATTTATACTTGGGACATTTGTGGATCTAGACTTGGGACATTTGTGGATCTAGACTTGGGACATTTTTGAATTTGTACTTGGGAAATTTGTGAATTTATACTTGGGAAATTTGTGGATTTATACTTGGGAAATTTGTGGATTTATACTTGGGAAATTTGTGGATTTATACTTAGGAAATTTGTGGATTTATACTTAGGAAATTTGTGGATTTACACTTGACAAATTTGTGGATCTACTCTTTGCAAATTTGTGGATCTACACTTGGCAAATTTGTGGATCTACACTTGGCAAATTTGTGGATCTACACTTGGCAAATTTGTGGATCTACACTTGGCAAATTTTGTGGATTTACACTTGGGAAATTTGTGGATTTACACTTGGCAAATTTGTATATCTACACTTCTGAAATTTGTGGATCTACACTTGGGAAATTTGTGGATCTACACTTGGGAAATTTGTGAATTTATACTTGGGAAATTTGTGGATTTATACTTGGGAAATTTGTGGATTTATACTGGGGAAATTTGTGGATTTATACTTGGGAAATTTGTGGATTTATACTTAGGAAATTTGTGGATTTACACTTGGCAAATTTGTGGATCTACACTTGGTAAATTTGTGGATCTACACTTGGCAAATTTGTGGATCTACACTCGGCAAATTTGTGGATCTACACTTGGCAAATTTATGGATCTACACTTGGCAAATTTTGTGGATCTACACTTCGGAAATTTGTGGATCTACACTTGGGAAATTTGTGGATCTACATTTGGGAAATTTGTGGATCTACACTTGATAAATTTGTGGATCTACACTTGGCAAATTTGTGGATCTACACTTGGCAAATTTATGGATCTACACTTGGCAAATTTTGTAGATCTACACTTCGGAAATTTGTGGATCTATACTTGGGAAATTTGTGGATCTACACTTGGGAAATTTGTTTATTTACACTTGGGAAATTTGTGGATCTACACTTGTGAAATTTGTGGAGCTACACTTGGGAAATTTGTGGATCTACACTTGGGAAGTTTGTGGATCTACACTTGGGAAATTTGTGGATCTACACTTGGGAAATTTGTGGATCTACACTTGGGAAATTTGTGGATCTACACTTGGGAAATTTGTGAATTTATGCTTGGGAAATTTGTGGATTTATACTTGGGAAATTTGTGGATTTATACTTGGGAAATTTGTGGATCTATACTGGGGAAATTTGTGGATTTATACTTGGGAAATTTGTGGATTTACACTTGGCAAATTTGTGGATCTACACTTGGTAAATTTGTGGATCTAAACTTTAAAAATTTGTGGATCTACACTTGTTAAATTTGTGGATTTACATTTGGCAAATTTGTGGATCTACACTTGGTAAATTTGTGGATCTACACTTGGCAAATTTGTGGATCTACACTTGGTAAATTTGTGGATCTACACTTGGCAAATTTGTGGATCTACAGTTGGCAAATTTGTGGATCTACACTTGGGAAATTTGTGGATTTACACTTGGCAAATTTGTGGATCTACACTTGGTAAATTTGTGGATCTACACTTGGGAAATTTGTGGATCTACACTTGGGAAATTTGTTGATCTACACTTGGCAAATTTGTGGATCTAAACTTTAAAAATTTGTGGATTTATACTTGGGAAATTTGTGGATTTATACTTGGGAAATTTGTGGATTTATACTTGGGAAATTTGTGGATTTATACTTGGGAAATTTGTATATTTATACTTAGGAAATTTGTGGATTTATACTTGGGAAATTTGTGGATCTACACTTGGGAAATTTGTGAATTTATACTTAGGAAATTTGTGGATTTATACTTGGGAAATTTGTGGATTTATACTGGGGAAATTTGTGGATTTATACTTGGGAAATTTGTGGATTTATACTTGGGAAATTTGTGGATTTATACTTGGGACATTTGTGGATCTAGACTTGGGACATTTGTGGATCTAGACTTGGGACATTTTTGAATTTGTACTTGGGAAATTTGTGAATTTATACTTGGGAAATTTGTGGATTTATACTTGGGAAATTTGTGGATTTATACTTGGGAAATTTGTGGATTTATACTTAGGAAATTTGTGGATTTATACTTAGGAAATTTGTGGATTTACACTTGACAAATTTGTGGATCTACTCTTTGCAAATTTGTGGATCTACACTTGGCAAATTTGTGGATCTACACTTGGCAAATTTGTGGATCTACACTTGGCAAATTTGTGGATCTACACTTGGCAAATTTTGTGGATTTACACTTGGGAAATTTGTGGATTTACACTTGGCAAATTTGTATATCTACACTTCTGAAATTTGTGGATCTACACTTGGGAAATTTGTGGATCTACACTTGGGAAATTTGTGGATCTACACTTGGGAAATTTGTGAATTTATACTTGGGAAATTTGTGGATTTATACTTGGGAAATTTGTGGATTTATACTGGGGAAATTTGTGGATTTATACTTGGGAAATTTGTGGATTTATACTTAGGAAATTTGTGGATTTACACTTGGCAAATTTGTGGATCTACACTTGGTAAATTTGTGGATCTACACTTGGCAAATTTGTGGATCTACACTCGGCAAATTTGTGGATCTACACTTGGCAAATTTATGGATCTACACTTGGCAAATTTTGTGGATCTACACTTCGGAAATTTGTGGATCTACACTTGGGAAATTTGTGGATCTACATTTGGGAAATTTGTGGATCTACACTTGATAAATTTGTGGATCTACACTTGGCAAATTTGTGGATCTACACTTGGCAAATTTATGGATCTACACTTGGCAAATTTTGTAGATCTACACTTCGGAAATTTGTGGATCTATACTTGGGAAATTTGTGGATCTACACTTGGGAAATTTGTTTATTTACACTTGGGAAATTTGTGGATCTACACTTGTGAAATTTGTGGAGCTACACTTGGGAAATTTGTGGATCTACACTTGGGAAGTTTGTGGATCTACACTTGGGAAATTTGTGGATCTACACTTGGGAAATTTGTGGATCTACACTTGGGAAATTTGTGGATCTACACTTGGGAAATTTGTGAATTTATGCTTGGGAAATTTGTGGATTTATACTTGGGAAATTTGTGGATTTATACTTGGGAAATTTGTGGATCTATACTGGGGAAATTTGTGGATTTATACTTGGGAAATTTGTGGATTTACACTTGGCAAATTTGTGGATCTACACTTGGTAAATTTGTGGATCTACACTTGGCAAATTTGTGGATCTACACTTGGCAAATTTGTGGATCTACACTTGGCAAATTTTGTGGATCTACACTTCGGAAATTTTTGGATCTACACTTGTGAAATTTATGGATCTACACTTGGGAAATTTGTGGATCTACACTTGGGAAATTTGTGGATCTACACTTGGGAAATTTGTGGATCTACACTTGACAAATTTGTGGATCTACACTTGGCAAATTTGTGGATCTACACTTGGCAAATTTATGGATCTACACTTGGCAAATTTTGTGGATCTACACTTCGGAAATTTGTGGATCTACATTTGGGAAATTTGTGGATCTACACTTGGGAAATTTGTGAATTTATGCTTGGGAAATTTGTGGATTTATATTTGGGAAATTTGTGGATTTATACTTGGGAAATTTGTGGATTTATACTTGGGAAATTTGTGGATTTATACTTAGGAAATTTGTGGATTTTCACTTGGCAAATTTGTAGATTTATACTTGGGAAATTTGTGGATTTATATTTGGGAAATTTGTGGATTTATACTTAGAAAATTTGTGGATTTACACTTGGCAAATTTGTGGATCTACACTTGGTAAATTTGTGGATCTACACTTGGCAAATTTGTGGATCTACACTTGGCAAATTTGTGGATCTACACTTGGGAAATTTGTGGATCTACACTTGGCAAATTTTGTGGATCTACACTTGGGAAATTTGTGGATTTACACTTGGCAAATTTGTGGATCTACACTTGTGAAATTTGTGGATCTACACTTGGGAAATTTGTGGATCTACACTTGGGAAATTTGTGGATCTACACTTGGGAAATTTGTGGATCTACACTTGGGAAATTTGTGAATTTATGCTTGGGAAATTTGTGGATTTATACTTGGGAAATTTGTGGATCTACACTTGGTAAATTTGTGGATCTACACTTGGCAAATTTGTGGATCTACACTTGGCAAATTTTGTGGATTTACACTTCGGAAATTTGTGGATCTACACTTGGGAAATTTGTGGATCCACACTTGGGAAATTTGTGGATCTACACTTGGGAAATTTGTGGATCTACACTTGACAAATTTGTGGATCTACACTTGGCAAATTTGTGGATCTACACTTGGCAAATTTATGGATCTACACTTGGCAAATTTTGTGGATCTACACTTCGGAAATTTGTGGATCTACACTTGGGAAATTTGTGGATCTACACTTGGGATATTTGTTTATCTACACTTGGGAAATTTGTGGATCTACACTTGTGAAATTTGTCGATATACACTTGTGAAAATTGTGGAGCTATACTTGGGAAATTTGTGGATCTACACTTGGGAAATTTGTGGATCTACACTTGGGAAATTTGTGGATCTACACTTGGGAAATTTGTGGATCTACACTTGGGAAATTTGTGGATCTACACTTGGAAAATTTGTGGATATACACTTGGGAAATATGTGGATCTACACTTGGGAAATTTGTGGATCTACACTTGGAAAATTTGTGGATCTACATTTGGGAAATTTGTTGATCTACACTTGGGAAATTTGTGGTTCTACACTTGGGAAATTTGTGTATCTACACTTGGGAAATTTGTGGATTTATACTTGGGAAATTTGTGGATTTATACTTCGGAAATTTGTGGATTTATACTTGGAAAATTTGTGGATTTATAATTGGGAATTTGTGGATTTATACTTGGGAAATTTGTGGGTCTAGACTTGGGAAATTTGTGGGTATAGACTTGGGACATTTGTGGATCTAGACTTGGGACATTTGTGGATCTACACTTGTGAAATTTGTGGATCTACACTTGGTAAATTTGTGGATCTACTCTTGGCAAATTTGTGGATCTACACTTGGCAAATTTGTGGATCTACACTTGGCAAATTTGTGGATCTACACTTGGCAAATTTTGTGGATCTACACTTGGGAAATTTGTGGATTTACACTTGGCAAATTTGTGGATCTACACTTGTGAAATTTGTGGATCTACACTTGGGAAATTTGTGGATCTACACTTGTGAAATTTGTGGAGCTACACTTGGGAAATTTGTGGATCTACACTTGGGAAGTTTGTGGATCTACACTTGGGAAATTTGTGGATCTACACTTGGGAAATTTGTGGATCTACACTTGGGAAATTTGTGGATCTACACTTGGGAAATTTGTGAATTTATGCTTGGGAAATTTGTGGATTTATACTTGGGAAATTTGTGGATTTATACTTGGGAAATTTGTGGATCTATACTGGGGAAATTTGTGGATTTATACTTGGGAAATTTGTGGATTTACACTTGGCAAATTTGTGGATCTACACTTGGTAAATTTGTGGATCTACACTTGGCAAATTTGTGGATCTACACTTGGCAAATTTGTGGATCTACACTTGGCAAATTTTGTGGATCTACACTTCGGAAATTTTTGGATCTACACTTGTGAAATTTGTGGATCTACACTTGGGAAATTTGTGGATCTACACTTGGGAAATTTGTGGATCTACACTTGGGAAATTTGTGGATCTACACTTGACAAATTTGTGGATCTACACTTGGCAAATTTGTGGATCTACACTTGGCAAATTTATGGATCTACACTTGGCAAATTTTGTGGATCTACACTTCGGAAATTTGTGGATCTACATTTGGGAAATTTGTGGATCTACACTTGGGAAATTTGTGAATTTATGCTTGGGAAATTTGTGGATTTATATTTGGGAAATTTGTGGATTTATACTTGGGAAATTTGTGGATTTATACTTGGGAAATTTGTGGATTTATACTTAGGAAATTTGTGGATTTTCACTTGGCAAATTTGTAGATTTATACTTGGGAAATTTGTGGATTTATATTTGGGAAATTTGTGGATTTATACTTAGAAAATTTGTGGATTTACACTTGGCAAATTTGTGGATCTACACTTGGTAAATTTGTGGATCTACACTTGGCAAATTTGTGGATCTACACTTGGCAAATTTGTGGATCTACACTTGGGAAATTTGTGGATCTACACTTGGCAAATTTTGTGGATCTACACTTGGGAAATTTGTGGATTTACACTTGGCAAATTTGTGGATCTACACTTGTGAAATTTGTGGATCTACACTTGGGAAATTTGTGGATCTACACTTGGGAAATTTGTGGATCTACACTTGGGAAATTTGTGGATCTACACTTGGGAAATTTGTGAATTTATGCTTGGGAAATTTGTGGATTTATACTTGGGAAATTTGTGGATCTACACTTGGTAAATTTGTGGATCTACACTTGGCAAATTTGTGGATCTACACTTGGCAAATTTTGTGGATTTACACTTCGGAAATTTGTGGATCTACACTTGGGAAATTTGTGGATCCACACTTGGGAAATTTGTGGATCTACACTTGGGAAATTTGTGGATCTACACTTGACAAATTTGTGGATCTACACTTGGCAAATTTGTGGATCTACACTTGGCAAATTTATGGATCTACACTTGGCAAATTTTGTGGATCTACACTTCGGAAATTTGTGGATCTACACTTGGGAAATTTGTGGATCTACACTTGGGATATTTGTTTATCTACACTTGGGAAATTTGTGGATCTACACTTGTGAAATTTGTCGATATACACTTGTGAAAATTGTGGAGCTATACTTGGGAAATTTGTGGATCTACACTTGGGAAATTTGTGGATCTACACTTGGGAAATTTGTGGATCTACACTTGGGAAATTTGTGGATCTACACTTGGGAAATTTGTGGATCTACACTTGGAAAATTTGTGGATATACACTTGGGAAATATGTGGATCTACACTTGGGAAATTTGTGGATCTACACTTGGAAAATTTGTGGATCTACATTTGGGAAATTTGTTGATCTACACTTGGGAAATTTGTGGTTCTACACTTGGGAAATTTGTGTATCTACACTTGGGAAATTTGTGGATTTATACTTGGGAAATTTGTGGATTTATACTTCGGAAATTTGTGGATTTATACTTGGAAAATTTGTGGATTTATAATTGGGAATTTGTGGATTTATACTTGGGAAATTTGTGGGTCTAGACTTGGGAAATTTGTGGGTATAGACTTGGGACATTTGTGGATCTAGACTTGGGACATTTGTGGATCTACACTTGTGAAATTTGTGGATCTACACTTGGTAAATTTGTGGATCTACTCTTGGCAAATTTGTGGATCTACACTTGGCAAATTTGTGGATCTACACTTGGCAAATTTGTGGATCTACACTTGGCAAATTTTGTGGATCTACACTTGGGAAATTTGTGGATTTACACTTGGCAAATTTGTGGATCTACACTTGTGAAATTTGTGGATCTACACTTGGGAAATTTGTGGATCTACACTTGGCAAATTTGTGGATCTACACTTGGGAAATTTGTGGATCTACACTTGGGAAATTTGTTTATCTACACTTGGGAAATTTGTGGATCTACACTTGTGAAATTTGTCGATATACACTTGTGAAATTTGTGGAGCTATACTTGGGAAATTTGTGGATCTACACTTGGGAAATTTGTGGATCTACACATGGGAAATTTGTGGATCTACACTTGGAAAATTTGTGGATATACACTTGGGAAATATGTGGATCTACACTTGGGAAATTTGTGGATCTACACTTGGGAAATTTGTTGATCTACACTTGGGAAATTTGTGGATTTATACTTGGGAAATTTGTGGATTTATACTTCGGAAATTTGTGGATTTATACTTGGAAAATGTGTGGATTTATAATTGGGAAATTTGTGGATTTATACTTGGAAAATTTGTGGGTCTAGACTTGGGAAATTTGTGGGTATAGACTTGGGACATTTGTGGATCTAGACTTGGGACATTTGTGGATCTACACTTGTGAAATTTGTGGATCTACACTCGGTAAATTTGTGGATCTACACTTGGGAAATTTGTGGATCTACTCTTGGCAAATTTGTAGATCTACACTTGGCAAATTTGTGGATCTACACTTGGCAAATTTGTGGATCTACACTTGGCAAATTTTGTGGATCTACACTTGGGAAATTTGTGGATTTACACTTGGCAAATTTGTGGATCTACACTTGTGAAATTTGTGGATCTACACTTGGTAAATTTGTGGATCTACACTTGGCAAATTTGTGGATCTACACTTGGCAAATTTGTGGATCTACACTTGGCAAATTTATGGATCTACACTTGGCAAATTTTGTGGATCTACACTTGGGAAATTTGTGGATCTACACTTGGGAAATTTGTGGATCTACACTTGACAAATTTGTGGATCTACACTTGGCAAATTTGTGGATCTACACTTGGCAAATTTATGGATCTACACTTGGCAAATTTTGTGGATCTACACTTCGGAAATTTGTGGATCTACACTTGGGAAATTTGTTTATCTACACTTGGGAAATTTGTGGATCTACACTTGTGAAATTTGTCGATATACACTTGTGAAAATTGTGGAGCTATACTTGGGAAATTTGTGGATCTACACTTGGGAAATTTGTGGATCTACACTTGGGAAATTTGTGGATCTACACTTGGGAAATTTGTGGATCTACACTTGGGAAATTTGTGGATCTACACTTGGAAAATTTGTGGATATACACTTGGGAAATATGTGGATCTACACTTGGGAAATTTGTGGATCTACACTTGGAAAATTTGTGGATCTACATTTGGGAAATTTGTTGATCTACACTTGGGAAATTTGTGGTTCTACACTTGGGAAATTTGTGTATCTACACTTGGGAAATTTGTGGTTCTACACTTGGGAAATTTGTGTATCTACACTTGGGAAATTTGTGGATTTATACTTGGGAAATTTGTGGATTTATACTTCGGAAATTTGTGGATTTATACTTGGAAAATTTGTGGATTTATAATTGGGAAATTTGTGGATTTATACTTGGGAAATTTGTGGGTCTAGACTTGGGAAATTTGTGGGTATAGACTTGGGACATTTGTGGATCTAGACTTGGGACATTTGTGGATCTACACTTGTGAAATTTGTGGATCTACACTTGGTAAATTTATGGATCTACACTTGGGAAATTTGTGGATCTACTCTTGGCAAATTTGTGGATCTACACTTGGTAAATTTTGTGGATCTACACTTGGGAAATTTGTGGATTTACACTTGGCAAATTTGTGGATCAACACTTGTGAAATTTGTGGATCTACACTTGGGAAATTTGTGGATCTACACTTGGCAAATTTGTGGATCTACACTTGGGAAATTTGTGGATCTACTCTTGGGAAATTTGTTTATCTACACTTGGGAAATTTGTGGATCTACACTTGTGAAATTTGTCGATATACACTTGTGAAATTTGTGGAGCTATACTTGGGAAATTTGTGGATCTACACTTGGGAAATTTGTGGATCTACACTTGGGAAA
The DNA here is from genome assembly GCA_963920705.1 of Odiellus spinosus. Taxonomy (NCBI): domain Eukaryota; kingdom Metazoa; phylum Arthropoda; class Arachnida; order Opiliones; family Phalangiidae; genus Odiellus; species Odiellus spinosus. Next base: position 330,730 of record OY987233.1, read on the forward strand.
TTTGTGGATCTACACTTGGGAAATTTGTGGATCTACACTTGGAAAATTTGTGGATATACACTTGGGAAATATGTGGATCTACACTTGGGAAATTTGTGGATCTACACTTGGGAAATTTGTTGATCTACACTTGGGAAATTTGTGGATCTACACTTGGGAAATTTGTGGATCCACACTTGGGAAATTTGTGGATCTACACTTGGGAAATTTGTGGATCTACACTTGACAAATTTGTGGATCTACACTTGGCAAATTTGTGGATCTACACTTGGCAAATTTATGGATCTACACTTGGCAAATTTTGTGGATCTACACTTCGGAAATTTGTGGATCTACACTTGGGAAATTTGTGGATCTACACTTGGGATATTTGTTTATCTACACTTGGGAAATTTGTGGATCTACACTTGTGAAATTTGTCGATATACACTTGTGAAAATTGTGGAGCTATACTTGGGAAATTTGTGGATCTACACTTGGGAAATTTGTGGATCTACACTTGGGAAATTTGTGGATCTACACTTGGGAAATTTGTGGATCTACACTTGGGAAATTTGTGGATCTACACTTGGAAAATTTGTGGATATACACTTGGGAAATATGTGGATCTACACTTGGGAAATTTGTGGATCTACACTTGGAAAATTTGTGGATCTACATTTGGGAAATTTGTTGATCTACACTTGGGAAATTTGTGGTTCTACACTTGGGAAATTTGTGTATCTACACTTGGGAAATTTGTGGATTTATACTTGGGAAATTTGTGGATTTATACTTCGGAAATTTGTGGATTTATACTTGGAAAATTTGTGGATTTATAATTGGGAATTTGTGGATTTATACTTGGGAAATTTGTGGGTCTAGACTTGGGAAATTTGTGGGTATAGACTTGGGACATTTGTGGATCTAGACTTGGGACATTTGTGGATCTACACTTGTGAAATTTGTGGATCTACACTTGGTAAATTTGTGGATCTACTCTTGGCAAATTTGTGGATCTACACTTGGCAAATTTGTGGATCTACACTTGGCAAATTTGTGGATCTACACTTGGCAAATTTTGTGGATCTACACTTGGGAAATTTGTGGATTTACACTTGGCAAATTTGTGGATCTACACTTGTGAAATTTGTGGATCTACACTTGGGAAATTTGTGGATCTACACTTGGCAAATTTGTGGATCTACACTTGGGAAATTTGTGGATCTACACTTGGGAAATTTGTTTATCTACACTTGGGAAATTTGTGGATCTACACTTGTGAAATTTGTCGATATACACTTGTGAAATTTGTGGAGCTATACTTGGGAAATTTGTGGATCTACACTTGGGAAATTTGTGGATCTACACATGGGAAATTTGTGGATCTACACTTGGAAAATTTGTGGATATACACTTGGGAAATATGTGGATCTACACTTGGGAAATTTGTGGATCTACACTTGGGAAATTTGTTGATCTACACTTGGGAAATTTGTGGATTTATACTTGGGAAATTTGTGGATTTATACTTCGGAAATTTGTGGATTTATACTTGGAAAATGTGTGGATTTATAATTGGGAAATTTGTGGATTTATACTTGGAAAATTTGTGGGTCTAGACTTGGGAAATTTGTGGGTATAGACTTGGGACATTTGTGGATCTAGACTTGGGACATTTGTGGATCTACACTTGTGAAATTTGTGGATCTACACTCGGTAAATTTGTGGATCTACACTTGGGAAATTTGTGGATCTACTCTTGGCAAATTTGTAGATCTACACTTGGCAAATTTGTGGATCTACACTTGGCAAATTTGTGGATCTACACTTGGCAAATTTTGTGGATCTACACTTGGGAAATTTGTGGATTTACACTTGGCAAATTTGTGGATCTACACTTGTGAAATTTGTGGATCTACACTTGGTAAATTTGTGGATCTACACTTGGCAAATTTGTGGATCTACACTTGGCAAATTTGTGGATCTACACTTGGCAAATTTATGGATCTACACTTGGCAAATTTTGTGGATCTACACTTGGGAAATTTGTGGATCTACACTTGGGAAATTTGTGGATCTACACTTGACAAATTTGTGGATCTACACTTGGCAAATTTGTGGATCTACACTTGGCAAATTTATGGATCTACACTTGGCAAATTTTGTGGATCTACACTTCGGAAATTTGTGGATCTACACTTGGGAAATTTGTTTATCTACACTTGGGAAATTTGTGGATCTACACTTGTGAAATTTGTCGATATACACTTGTGAAAATTGTGGAGCTATACTTGGGAAATTTGTGGATCTACACTTGGGAAATTTGTGGATCTACACTTGGGAAATTTGTGGATCTACACTTGGGAAATTTGTGGATCTACACTTGGGAAATTTGTGGATCTACACTTGGAAAATTTGTGGATATACACTTGGGAAATATGTGGATCTACACTTGGGAAATTTGTGGATCTACACTTGGAAAATTTGTGGATCTACATTTGGGAAATTTGTTGATCTACACTTGGGAAATTTGTGGTTCTACACTTGGGAAATTTGTGTATCTACACTTGGGAAATTTGTGGTTCTACACTTGGGAAATTTGTGTATCTACACTTGGGAAATTTGTGGATTTATACTTGGGAAATTTGTGGATTTATACTTCGGAAATTTGTGGATTTATACTTGGAAAATTTGTGGATTTATAATTGGGAAATTTGTGGATTTATACTTGGGAAATTTGTGGGTCTAGACTTGGGAAATTTGTGGGTATAGACTTGGGACATTTGTGGATCTAGACTTGGGACATTTGTGGATCTACACTTGTGAAATTTGTGGATCTACACTTGGTAAATTTATGGATCTACACTTGGGAAATTTGTGGATCTACTCTTGGCAAATTTGTGGATCTACACTTGGTAAATTTTGTGGATCTACACTTGGGAAATTTGTGGATTTACACTTGGCAAATTTGTGGATCAACACTTGTGAAATTTGTGGATCTACACTTGGGAAATTTGTGGATCTACACTTGGCAAATTTGTGGATCTACACTTGGGAAATTTGTGGATCTACTCTTGGGAAATTTGTTTATCTACACTTGGGAAATTTGTGGATCTACACTTGTGAAATTTGTCGATATACACTTGTGAAATTTGTGGAGCTATACTTGGGAAATTTGTGGATCTACACTTGGGAAATTTGTGGATCTACACTTGGGAAATTTGTGGATCTACACTTGGGAAATTTGTGGATCTACACTTGGAAAATTTGTGGATATACACTTGGGAAATATGTGGATCTACACTTGGGAAATTTGTGGATCTACACTTGGGAAATTTGTTGATCTACACTTGGGAAATTTGTGGTTCTACACTTGGGAAATTTGTGTATCTACACTTGGGAAATTTGTGGATTTATACTTGGGAAATTTGTGGATTTATACTTCGGAAATTTGTGGATTTATACTTGGAAAATGTGTGGATTTATAATTGGGAAATTTGTGGATCTATACTTGGGAAATTTGTGGGTCTAGACTTGGGAAATTTGTGGATTTATAATTGGGAAATTTGTGGATTTATACTTGGGAAATTTGTGGGTCTAGACTTGGGAAATTTGTGGGTATAGACTTGGGACATTTGTGGATCTAGACTTGGGACATTTGTGGATCTACACTTGTGAAATTTGTGGATCTACACTTGGTAAATTTGTGGATCTACACTTGGGAAATTTGTGGATCTACTCTTGGCAAATTTGTGGATCTACACTTGGCAAATTTGTGGATCTACACTTGGCAAATTTGTGGATCTACACTTGGCAAATTTTGTGGATCTACACTTTGGAAATTTGTGGATTTACACTTGGCAAATTTGTGGATCTACACTTGTGAAATTTGTGGATCTACACTTGGTAAATTTGTGGATCTACACTTGGCAAATTTGTGGATCTACACTTGGCAAATTTTGTGGATCTACACTTCGGAAATTTGTGGATCTACACTTGGGAAATTTGTGGATCTACACTTGGGAAATTTGTGGATCTACACTTGGGAAATTTGTGGATCTACACTTGACAAATTTGTGGATCTACATTTGGCAAATTTGTGGATCTACACTTGACAAATTTGTGGATCTACATTTGGCAAATTTGTGGATCTACACTTGGCAAATTTATGGATCTACACTTGGCAAATTTTGTGGATCTACACTTCGGAAATTTGTGGATCTACACTTGGGAAATTTGTGGATCTACACTTGGGAAATTTGTTTATCTACACTTGGGAAATTTGTGGATCTACACTTGTGAAATTTGTCGATATACACTTGTGAAAATTGTGGAGCTATACTTGGGAAATTTGTGGATCTACACTTGGGAAATTTGTGGATCTACACTTGGGAAATTTGTGGATCTACACTTGGGAAATTTGTGGATCTACACTTGGGAAATTTGTGGATCTACACTTGGAAAATTTGTGGATATACACTTGGGAAATATGTGGATCTACACTTGGGAAATTTGTGGATCTACACTTGGAAAATTTGTGGATCTACATTTGGGAAATTTGTTGATCTACACTTGGGAAATTTGTGGTTCTACACTTGGGAAATTTGTGTATCTACACTTGGGAAATATGTGGATTTATACTTGGGAAATTTGTGGATTTATACTTCGGAAATTTGTGGATTTATACTTGGTAAATTTGTGGATTTATAATTGGGAAATTTGTGGATTTATACTTGGGAAATTTGTGGGTCTAGACTTGGGAAATTTGTGGGTATAGACTTGGGACATTTGTGGATCTAGACTTGGGAGATTTGTGGATCTACACTTGTGAAATTTGTGGATCTACACTTGGTAAATTTGTGGATCTACACTTGGGAAATTTGTGGATCTACTCTTGGCAAATTTGTGGATCTACACTTGGCAAATTTGTGGATCTACACTTGGCAAATTTTGTGGATCTACACTTGGGAAATTTGTGGATTTACACTTGGCAAATTTGTGGATCTACACTTGTGAAATTTGTGGATCTACACTTGGGAAATTTGTGGATCTACACTTGGCAAATTTGTGGATCTACACTTGGGAAATTTGTGGATCTACACTTGGGAAATTTGTTTATCTACACTAGGGAAATTTGTGGATCTACACTTGTGAAATTTGTCGATATACACTTGTGAAATTTGTGGAGCTATACTTGGGAAATTTGTGGATCTACACTTGGGAAATTTGTGGATCTACACTTGGGAAATTTGTGGATCTACACTTGGGAAATTTGTGGATCTACACTTGGGAAATTTGTGGATCTACACTTGGAAAATTTGTGGATATACACTTGGGAAATATGTGGATCTACACTTGGGAAATTTGTGGATCTACACTTGGAAAATTTGTGGATATACACTTGGGAAATATGTGGATCTACACTTGGGAAATTTGTGGATCTACACTTGGAAAATTTGTGGATCTACATTTGGGAAATTTGTTGATCTACACTTGGGAAATTTGTGGTTCTACACTTGGGAAATATGTGGATTTATACTTGGGAAATTTGTGGATTTATACTTCGGAAATTTGTGGATTTATACTTGGAAAATTTGTGGATTTATAATTGGGAAATTTGTGGATTTATACTTGGGAAATTTGTGGGTCTAGACTTGGGAAATTTGTGGGTATAGACTTGGGACATTTGTGGATCTAGACTTGGGAGATTTGTGGATCTACACTTGGCAAATTTGTGGATCTACACTTGGCAAATTTGTGGATCTACACTTGGCAAATTTTGTGGATCTACACTTGGCAAATTTGTGGGTCTACACTTGGGAAATTTGTGAATTTATACTTGGGAAATTTGTGGATTTATACTTGGGAAATTTGTGGATTTATACTGGGGAAATTTGTGGATTTATACTTGGGAAATTTGTGGAATTATACTTAGGAAATTTGTGGATTTATACTTGGGACATTTGTGGATCTAGACTTGGGACATTTGTGGATCTAGACTTGGGACATTTTTGAATTTATACTTGGGAAATTTGTGAATTTATACTTGGGAAATTTGTGGATTTATACTTGGGAAATTTGTGGATTTATACTTGGGAAATTTGTGGATTTATACTTGGGAAATTTGTGGATTTATACTTGGGAAATTTGTGGATTTATACTTAGGAAATTTGTGGATTTACACTTGACAAATTTGTGGATCTACACTTTGCAAAGTTGTGGATCTACACTTGGTAAATTTGTGGATCTACACTTGGCAAATTTGTGAATCTACACTTGGCAAATTTGTGGATCTACACTTGGCAAATTTTGTGGATCTACACTTGGGAAATTTGTGGATTTACACTTGGGAAATTTGTGGATCTACACTTGGGAAATTTGTGGATCTACACTTGGGAAATTTGTGGATCTACACTTGGGAAATTTGTGAATTTATACTTGGTAAATTTGTGGATTTATACTGGGGAAATTTGTGGATTTATACTTGGGAAATTTGTGGATTTATACTTAGGAAATTTGTGGATTTACACTTGGCAAATTTGTGGATTTACACTTGGCAAATTTGTGGATCTACACTTGTGAAATTTGTGGATCTACACTTGGGAAATTTGTGGATCTACACTTGGGAAATTTGTGGATCTACACTTGGGAAATTTGTGGATCTACACTTGGGAAATTTGTGAATTTATACTTGGTAAATTTGTGGATTTATACTGGGGAAATTTGTGGATTTATACTGGGGAAATTTGTGGATTTATACTTGGGAAATTTGTGGATTTATACTTAGGAAATTTGTGGATTTACACTTGGCAAATTTGTGGATCTACACTTGGTAAATTTGTGGATCTACACTTGGCAAATTTGTGTATCTACACTTGGCAAATTTGTGGATCTACACTTAGCAAATTTATGGATCTACACTTGGCAAATTTTGTGGATCTACACTTCGGAAATTTGTGGATCTACACTTGGGAAATTTGTGGATCTACACTTGATAAATTTGTGGATCTACACTTGGGAAATTTGTGGATTTACACTTGGCAAATTTGTGGATCTACACTTGTGAAATTTGTGAATTTATACTTGGGAAATTTGTGGATCTACACTTGAAAAATTTGTGGATCTACACTTGGCAAATTTGTGGATCTACACTTGGCAAATTTATGGATCTACACTTGGCAAATTTTGTGGATCTACACTTGGGAAATTTGTGGATCTACACTTGGGAAATTTGTGGATCTACACTTGGGAAATTTGTTTATCTACACTTGGAAATTTGTGGATCTACACTTGTGAAATTTGTGGATCTACACTTGTGAAATTTGTGGAGCTACACTTGGGAAATTTGTGGATCTACACTTGGGAAATTTGTGGATCTACACTTGGGAAATTTGTGGATCTACACTTGGGAAATTTGTGGATCTACACTTGGCAAATTTGTGGATCTACACTTGGGAAATTTGTGAATTTATACTTGGGAAATTTGTGGATTTATACTGGGGAAATTTGTGGATTTATACTTGGGAAATTTGTGGATTTATACTTAGGAAATTTGTGGATTTATACTTGGGACATTTGTGGATCTAGACTTGGGACATTTGTGGATCTAGACTTGGGACATTTTTGAATTTATACTTGGGAAATTTGTGAATTTATACTTGGGAAATTTGTGGATTTATACTTGGGAAATTTGTGGTTTTATACTTGGGAAATTTGTGGATTTATACTTGGGAAATTTGTGGATTTATACTTGGGAAATTTGTGGATTTATACTTAGGAAATTTGTGGATTTACACTTGACAAATTTGTGGATCTACACTTTGCAAAGTTGTGGATCTACACTTTGCAAAGTTGTGGATCTACACTTGGTAAATTTGTGGATCTACACTTGGTAAATTTGTGGATCTACACTTGGCAAATTTGTGAATCTACACTTGGCAAATTTGTGGATCTACACTTGGCAAATTTTGTGGATCTACACTTGGCAAATTTGTGAATCTACACTTGGCAAATTTGTGGATCTACACTTGGCAAATTTTGTGGATTTACACTTGGGAAATTTGTGGATCTACACTTGGGAAATTTGTGGATCTACACTTGGGAAATTTGTGGATCTACACTTGGGAAATTTGTGAATTTATACTTGGTAAATTTGTGGATTTATACTCGGGAAATTTGTGGATTTATACTTGGGAAATTTGTGGATTTATACTTAGGAAATTTGTGGATTTACACTTGGTAAATTTGTGGATTTACACTTGGCAAATTTGTGGATCTACACTTGTGAAATTTGTGGATCTACACTTGCGAAATTTGTGGATCTACACTTGGGAAATTTGTGGATCTACACTTGGGAAATTTGTGGATCTACACTTGGGAAATTTGTGAATTTATACTTGGTAAATTTGTGGATTTATACTGGGGAAATTTGTGGATTTATACTTGGCAAATTTGTGGATCTACACTTAGCAAATTTATGGATCTACACTTGGCAAATTTTGTGGATCTACACTTCGGAAATTTGTGGATCTACACTTGGGAAATTTGTGGATCTACACTTGGGAAATTTGTGGATCTACACTTGATAAATTTGTGGATGTACACTTGGCAAATTTGTGGATATACACTTGGCAAATTTATGGATCTACACTTGGCAAATTTTGTGGATCTACACTTGGGAAATTTGTAGATTTACACTTGGCAAATTTGTGGATCTACACTTGTGAAATTTGTGGATCTACACTTGGGAAATTTGTGGATCTACACTTGGGAAATTTGTGGATCTACACTTGGGAAATTTGTGAATTTATACTTGGGAAATTTGTGAATTTATACTTGGGAAATTTGTGGATCTTCACTTGGCAAATTTGTGGATCTACACTTGGCAAATTTGTGGATCTACACTTGGCAAATTTATGGATCTACACTTGGCAAATTTTGTGGATCTACACTTGGGAAATTTGTGGATCTACACTTGGGAAATTTGTGGATCTACACTTGGGAAATTTATTTATCTACACTTGGGAAATTTGTGGATCTACACTTGTGAAATTTGTGGATCTACACTTGTGAAATTTGTGGAGCTACACTTGGGAAATTTGTGGATCTACACTTGGGAAATTTGTGGATCTACACTTGGGAAATTTGTGGATCTACACTTGGGAAATTTGTGGATCTACACTTGGGAAATTTGTGGATATACACTTGGGAAATATGTGGATCTACACTTGGAAAATTTGTGGATCTACATTTGGGAAATTTGTGGATCTACACTTGGGAAATTTGTGGTTCTACACTTGGGAAATTTGTGGATCTACACTTGGGAAATTTGTGGATTTATACTTGGGAAATTTGTGGATTTATACTTGGGAAATTTGTGGATTTATACTTGGGAAATTTGTGGATTTATACATGGGAAATTTGTGGATTTATATTCCGGAAATTTGTGGATTTATACTTGCGAAATTTGTGGATTTATAATTGGGAAATTTGTGGATTTATACTTGTTAAATTTGTGGGTCTAGACTTGGGAAATTTGTGGGTCTAGACTTGGGACATTTGTGGATCTAGACTTGGGACATTTGTGGATCTAGACTTGGGATATTTGTGGATTTATACTTGGGACATTTGTTGATCTAGACTTGGGACATTTGTGGATCTAGACTTGGGACATTTTTGAATTAATACTTGGGAAATTTTTGAATTTATACTTGGGAAATTTGTGGATTTATACTTGGGAAATTTGTGGATTTATACTTGGGAAATTTGTGGATTTATACTTGGGAAATTTGTGGATTTATACTTGGGAAATTTGTGGATATTTACTTAGGAAATTTGTGGATTTACACTTGGCAAATATGTGGATCTACACTTTGCAAATTTGTGGATCTACACTTTGCAAATTTGTGGATCTACACTTGGGAAATTTGTGGATCTACACTTTGCAAATTTGTGGATCTACACTTGGAAAATTTGTGGATCTACACTTGGGAAATTTGTGGATCTACACTTGGGAAATTTTCTGATCTACACTTGGGAAATTTGTGGATCTACACTTGGGAAATTTGTGGATTTACACTTGGCAAATTTGTGGATCTACACTTGGTAAATTTGTGGATCTACACTTGGGAAATTTGTGGATCTACACTTGGGAAAAACGTGGATATACACTTGGGAAATTTGTGGATCTACACTTGGGAAATTTGTGAATTTATACTTGGGAAATTTGTGGATTTATACTTGGGAAATTTGTGGATTTATACTGGGGAAATTTGTGGATTTATACTTGGAAATTTGTGGATTTACACTTGGCAAATTTGTGGATCTACACTTGGTAAATTTTTGGATCTACACTTGGCAAATTTGTGGATCTACACTTGGCAAATTTGTGGATCTACACTTGGCAAATTTATGGATCTACACTTGGCAAATTTTGTGGATCTACACTTCGGAAATTTGTGGATCTACACTTGGGAAATTTGTGGATCTACACTTGGGAAATTTGTGGATCTACACTTGATAAATTTGTGGATCTACACTTGTGAAATTTGTGGATCTACACTTGGGAAATTTGTGGATTTATACTTGGGAAATTTGTGGATTTATACTTGGGAAATTTGTGGATTTATACTTGGGAAATTTGTGGATTTATACATGGGAAATTTGTGGATTTATATTCCGGAAATTTGTGGATTTATACTTGCGAAATTTGTGGATTTATAATTGGGAAATTTGTGGATTTATACTTGTTAAATTTGTGGGTCTAGACTTGGGAAATTTGTGGGTCTAGACTTGGGACATTTGTGGATCTAGACTTGGGACATTTGTGGATCTAGACTTGGGATATTTGTGGATTTATACTTGGGACATTTGTTGATCTAGACTTGGGACATTTGTGGATCTAGACTTGGGACATTTTTGAATTAATACTTGGGAAATTTTTGAATTTATACTTGGGAAATTTGTGGATTTATACTTGGGAAATTTGTGGATTTATACTTGGGAAATTTGTGGATTTATACTTGGGAAATTTGTGGATTTATACTTGGGAAATTTGTGGATATTTACTTAGGAAATTTGTGGATTTACACTTGGCAAATATGTGGATCTACACTTTGCAAATTTGTGGATCTACACTTTGCAAATTTGTGGATCTACACTTGGGAAATTTGTGGATCTACACTTTGCAAATTTGTGGATCTACACTTGGAAAATTTGTGGATCTACACTTGGGAAATTTGTGGATCTACACTTGGGAAATTTTCTGATCTACACTTGGGAAATTTGTGGATCTACACTTGGGAAATTTGTGGATTTACACTTGGCAAATTTGTGGATCTACACTTGGTAAATTTGTGGATCTACACTTGGGAAATTTGTGGATCTACACTTGGGAAAAACGTGGATATACACTTGGGAAATTTGTGGATCTACACTTGGGAAATTTGTGAATTTATACTTGGGAAATTTGTGGATTTATACTTGGGAAATTTGTGGATTTATACTGGGGAAATTTGTGGATTTATACTTGGAAATTTGTGGATTTACACTTGGCAAATTTGTGGATCTACACTTGGTAAATTTTTGGATCTACACTTGGCAAATTTGTGGATCTACACTTGGCAAATTTGTGGATCTACACTTGGCAAATTTATGGATCTACACTTGGCAAATTTTGTGGATCTACACTTCGGAAATTTGTGGATCTACACTTGGGAAATTTGTGGATCTACACTTGGGAAATTTGTGGATCTACACTTGATAAATTTGTGGATCTACACTTGTGAAATTTGTGGATCTACACTTGTGAAATTTGTGGAGCTACACTTTTGAAATTTGTGGATCTACACTTGGGAAATTTGTGGATCTACACTTGGAAAATTTGTGGATCTGCATTTGGGAAATTTGTGGATCTACACTTGGGAAATTTGTGGTTTTACACTTGGGAAATATTGTGGATCTACACTTGGGAAATTTGTGGATTTATACTTGGGAAATTTGTGGATTTATACTTGGGAAATTTGTGGATTTATACTTGGGAAATTTGTGGATTTATACTTGGGAAATTTGTGGATTTATACTTGGGAAATTTGTAGATTTATACTTGGGAAATTTTGGATTTATAATTGGAAAATTTATGGATTTATACTTGGGAAATTTGTGGGTCTGGACTTGGCAAATTTGTGGGTCTAGACTTCTGACATTTGTGGATCTAGACTTGGGACATTTGTGGATCTAGACTTGGGACATTTGTGGATTTATACTTGGGACATTTGTGGATCTGGACTTGGGACATTTGTGGATCTAGACTTGGGACATTTTTGAATTTATACTTGGGAAATTTGTGAATTTATACTTGGGAAATTTGTGGATTTATACTTGGGAAATTTGTGGATTTATACTTGGGAAATTTGTGGATTTATACTTGGGAAATTTGTGGATTTATACTTGGGAAATTTGTGGATTTATACTTGGGAAATTTGTGGATTTACACTTGGCAAATTTGTGGATCTACACTTTGAAAATTTGTGGATCTACACTTGGGAAATTTGTGGATCTACACTTGGCAAATTTGTGGGTCTACACTTTGCAAATTTGTGGATCTACACTTGGGAAATTTGTGGATCTACACTTGGGAAATTTGTGGATCTACACTTGGGAAATTTTCTGATCTACACTTGGGAAATTTGTAGATCTACACTTGGGAAATTTGTGGATCTACACTTGAGAAATTTGTGGATCTACTCTTGGGAAATTGGATCTACACTAGGGAAATTTGTGGATCTACACTTGGGAAATTTGTGGATTTACACTTGGCAAATTTGTGGATATACACTTGGTAAATTTGTGGATCTACACTTGGCAAATTTGTGGATCTACACTTGGGAAATTTGTGGATCTACACATGGGAAATTTGTGGATATACACTTGGGAAATATGTGGATCTACACTTGGGAAATTTGTGGATCTACACTTGGAAAATTTGTGGATCTGCATTTAGGAAATTTGTGGATCTACACTTGGGAAATTTGTGGTTTTACACTTGGGAAATTTGTGGATTTACACTTGGGAAATTTGTGGATTTATACTTGGGAAATTTGTGGATTTATGCTTGGGAAATTTGTGGATTTATACTTGGGAAATTTGTGGATTTATACTTGGGAAATTTGTGGATTTATACTTGGGAAATTTGTGGATTTATACTTCGGAAATTTGTGGATTTATACTTGGGAAATTTGTGGATTTATACTTGGGAAATTTGTGGGTCTAGACTTGGGAAATTTGTGGGTCTAGACTTCTGACATTTGTGGATCTAGACTTGGGACATTTGTGGATATAGACTTGGGACATTTGTGGATTTATACTTGGGACATTTGTGGATCTCGACTTGGGACATTTGTGGATCTAGACTTGGGATATTTTTGAATTTATACTTGGGAAATTTGTGAATTTATACTTGGGAAATTTGTGGATTTATACTTGGGAAATTTGTGGATTTATACATGGGAAATTTGTGGATTTATACTTGGGAAATTTGTGGATTTATACTTGGGAAATTTGTGGATTTATACTTGGGAAATTTGTGGATTTATACTTAGGAAATTTGTGGATTTACACTTGGCAAATTTGTGGATCTACACTTTGAAAATTTGTGGATCTACACTTGGGAAATTTGTGGATCTACACTTGGCAAATTTGTGGGTCTACACTTTGCAAATTTGTGGATCTACACTTGGGAAATTTGTGGATCTACACTTGGGAAATTTGTGGATCTACACTTGGGAAATTTTCTGATCTACACTTGGGAAATTTGTGGATCTACACTTGGGAAATTTGTGGATCTACACTTGAGAAATTTGTGGATCTACTCTTGGGAAATTGGATCTACACTAGGGAAATTTGTGGATCTACACTTGGGAAATTTGTGGATTTACACTTGGCAAATTTGTGGATATACACTTGGCAAATTTATGGATCTACACTTGTGAAATTTGTGGATCTACACTTGGCAAATTTGTGGATCTACACTTGGCAAATTTGTGGATCTACACTTGGCAAATTTGTGGATTTACACTTGGGAAATTTGTTGATCTACACTTGGCAAATTTGTTTATCTACACTTTGCAAATTTGTGGATCTACACTTGGGAAATTTGTGGATCTACACTTTGCAAATTTGTTGATCTACACTTTGCAAATTTGTGGATCTACACTTGGGAAATTTGTGGATCTACACTTGGGAAATTTATGGATCTACTCATGGGAAATTTGTGGGTCTACACTTTGCAAATTTGTGGATATACACTTGGGAAATTTTTGTATCTACACTTGGGAAATTTGTGGATCTACACTTGGGAAATTTGTGGATCTACACTTGGGAAATTTGTGGATCTACACTTGGGAAATTTGTGGATCTACACTTGGAAAATTTGTGGATCTACACTTGGGAAATTTGTGGATCTACACTTGGGAAATTTGTGGATTTATACTTGGCAAATTTGTGGATTATACTTGGGAAATTTGTGGATTTATACTTGGGAAATTTGTGGATTTATATTTGGGAAATTTGTTTATTTATTCTTGGGAAATTTGTGGATTTATACTTGGAAAATTTGTGGATTTATACTTGGGAAATTTGTGGATTTATACTTGGGAAATTTGTGGATTTATACTTAGGAAATTTGTGGATTTACACTCTGCAAATTTATGGATCTACACTTGGTAAATTTGTTGATCTACACTTGGCAAATTTGTGGATCTACACTTGGCAAATTTGTGGATCTACACTTGGGAAATTTGTGGATCTACACTTGGCAAATTTGTGGATCTACACTTGGGAAATTTGTGGATCTACACTTGGCAAATTTGTTTATCTACACTTGGCAAATTTGTTTATCTACACTTTGCAAATTTGTGGATCTACACATGGGAAATTTGTGGGTCTACACTTTGCAAATTTGTGGATCTACACTTGGGAAATTTTTGGATCTACACTTGGGAAATTTGTGGATCTACACTTGGGAAATTTGTGGATCTACACTTGGGAAATTTGTGGATCTACACTTGGGAAATTTGTGGATCTAGACTAGGGAAATTTTTGGATCTACACTTGGGAAATTTGTGGATCTACACTTGGGAAATTTGTGGATCTATACAAAGCAAAATTTGGATCTATACTTGAAAAATTTGTGGATCTATTCTTGGAAAAATTGGGGATATATGCTTGGAAATTTGTTGATCTATACTTGGGAAATATGTGTATCTATACTTGGGATTTTTGTGGATCTACTCCTGGCAAATTTGTGGATCTACACTTTCCAAATTTGTGGATCTACACTTGGGATATTTGTGGATCTACACTTGGCAAATTTGTGGATCTACACTTGGCAAATTTGTGGATCTACACTTGGCAAATTTGTGGATCTACACTTGGCAAATTTGTGGATCTACACTTGGGAAATTTGTGGATCTACACTTGGCAAATTTGTTTATCTACACTTTTCAAATTTGTGGATCTACACTTGGGAAAATTGTGGATCTACACTTGGCAAATTTGTGTGTCTACACTTTGCAAATTTGTGGATCTACACTTTGCAAATTTGTGGATCTACACTTGGGAAATTTGTGGATCTACACTTGGGAAATTTGTGGATCTACACATGGGAAATTTGTGGGTCTACACTTTGCAAATTTGTGGATCTACACTTGGGAAATTTTTGGATCTACACTTGGGAAATTTGTGGATCTACACTTGGGAAATTTGTGGATCTACACTTGGGAAATTTGTGGATCTACACTTGGGAAATTTGTGGATCTACACTTGGAAAATTTGTGGATCTACACTTGGGAAATTTGTGGATCTACACTTGGGAAATTTGTGGATTTATACTTGGGAAATTTGTGGATTATACTTGGGAAGTTTGTGGATTTATACTTGGGAAATTTGTGGATTTATATTTGGGAAATTTGTTTATTTATACTTGGGAAATTTGTGGATTTATACTTGGGAAATTTGTGGATTTATACTTGGGAAATTTGTGGATTTATACTTGGGAAATTTGTGGATTTATACTTAGGAAATTTGTGGATTTATACCTGGAAAATTTGTGGATTTATACTTGGGAAATTTGTACATTTATACTTGGGAAATTTGTGGATTTATACTTGGGAAATTTGTGGATTTATACTTGGGAAATTTGTGGATTTATACTTGGCAAATTTGTGGATTATACTTGGGAAATTTGTGGATTTATACTTGGGAAATTTGTGGATTTATATTTGGGAAATTTGTTTATTTATACTTGGGAAATTTGTGGATTTATACTTGGAAAATTTGTGGATTTATACTTGGGAAATTTGTGGATTTATACTTGGGAAATTTGTGGATTTATACTTAGGAAATTTGTGGATTTACACTCTGCAAATATATGGATCTACACTTGGTAAATTTGTTGATCTACACTTGGCAAATTTGTGGATCTACACTTGGCAAATTTGTGGATCTACACTTGGCAAATTTGTGGATCTACACTTGGGAAATTTGTGGATCTACACTTGGCAAATTTGTGGATCTACACTTGGGAAATTTGTGGATCTACACTTGGCAAATTTGTTTATCTACACTTTGCAAATTTGTGGATCTACACATGGGAAATTTGTGGGTCTACACTTTGCAAATTTGTGGATCTACACTTGGGAAATTTTTGGATCTACACTTGGGAAATTTGTGGATCTACACTTGGGAAATTTGTGGATCTACACTTGGGAAATTTGTGGATCTTCACTTGGGAAATTTGTGGATCTAGACTAGGGAAATTTTTGGATCTACACTTGGGAAATTTGTGGATCTACACTTGGGAAATTTGTGGATCTATACAAAGCAAAATTTGGATCTATACTTGAAAAATTTGTGGATCTATTCTTGGAAAAATTGGGGATATATGCTTGGAAATTTGTTGATCTATACTTGGGAAATATGTGTATCTATACTTGGGATTTTTGTGGATCTACTCCTGGCAAATTTGTGGATCTACACTTTCCAAATTTGTGGATCTACACTTGGGATATTTGTGGATCTACACTTGGCAAATTTGTGGATCTACACTTGGCAAATTTGTGGATCTACACTTGGCAAATTTGTGGATCTACACTTGGCAAATTTGTGGATCTACACTTGGGAAATTTGTGGATCTACACTTGGCAAATTTGTTTATCTACACTTTTCAAATTTGTGGATCTACACTTGGGAAAATTGTGGATCTACACTTGGCAAATTTGTGTGTCTACACTTTGCAAATTTGTGGATCTACACTTTGCAAATTTGTGGATCTACACTTGGGAAATTTGTGGATCTACACTTGGGAAATTTGTGGATCTACACATGGGAAATTTGTGGGTCTACACTTTGCAAATTTGTGGATCTACACTTGGGAAATTTTTGGATCTACACTTGGGAAATTTGTGGATCTACACTTGGGAAATTTGTGGATCTACACTTGGGAAATTTGTGGATCTACACTTGGGAAATTTGTGGATCTACACTTGGAAAATTTGTGGATCTACACTTGGGAAATTTGTGGATCTACACTTGGGAAATTTGTGGATTTATACTTGGGAAATTTGTGGATTATACTTGGGAAGTTTGTGGATTTATACTTGGGAAATTTGTGGATTTATATTTGGGAAATTTGTTTATTTATACTTGGGAAATTTGTGGATTTATACTTGGGAAATTTGTGGATTTATACTTGGGAAATTTGTGGATTTATACTTGGGAAATTTGTGGATTTATACTTAGGAAATTTGTGGATTTATACTTGGAAAATTTGTGGATTTATACTTGGGAAATTTGTACATTTATACTTGGGAAATTTGTGGATTTATACTTGGGAAATTTGTGGATTTATACTTGGGAAATTTGTGGATTTATACTTGGGAAATTTGTGGATTTATTCTTGGGAAATTTGTGGATTTATATTTGGGAAATTTGTTTATTTATACTTGGGAAATTTGTGGATTTATACTTAGGAAATTTGTGGATTTACACTTGGCAAATTTATGGATCTACACTTGTGAAATTTGTGGATCTACACTTGGCAAATTTGTGGATCTACACTTGGCAAATTTGTGGATCTACACTTGGCAAATTTGTGGATCTACACTTGGCAAATTTGTGGATCTACACTTGGGAAATTTGTGGATCTACACTTGGCAAATTTGTGGATCTACACTTGGGAAATTTGTGGATCTACACTTGGTACATTTGTGGGTCTACACTTTGGAAATTTGTGGATCTACACTTTGCAAATTTGTGGATCTACACTTGGGAAATTTGTGGATCTACACTTGGGAAATTTGTGGATCTACACATGGGAAATTTGTGGGTCTACACTTTGCAAATTTATGGATATACACTTGGGAAATTTTTGGATCTACACTTGGGAAATTTGTGGATCTACACTTGGGAAATTTGTGGATCTACACTTGGGAAATTTGTGGATCTACACTTGGGAAATTTGTGGATCTACACTTGGAAAATTTGTGGATCTACACTTGGGAAATTTGTGGATCTACACTTGGGAAAATTGTGGATCTACACTTGGCAAATTTGTGTGTCTACACTTTGCAAATTTGTGGATCTACACTTTGCAAATTTGTGGATCTACACTTGGGAAAATTGTGGATCTACACTTGGCAAATTTGTGTGTCTACACTTTGCAAATTTGTGGATCTACACTTTGCAAATTTGTGGATCTACACTTGGGAAATTTGTGGATCTACACTTGGGAAATTTGTGGATCTACACTTGGGAAATTTTTGGATCTACACTTGGGAAATTTGTGGATCTACACTTGGGAAATTTGTGGATCTACACTTGGGAAATTTGTGGATCTACACTTGGGAAATTTGTGGATCTACACTTGGGAAATTTGTGGATCTACACTTGGGAAATTTGTGGATTTATACTTGGGAAATTTGTGGATTATACTTGGGAAATTTGTGGATTTATACTTGGGAAATTTGTGGATTTATATTTGGGAAATTTGTTTATTTATATTTGGGAAATTTGTTTATTTATACTTGGGAAATTTGTGGATTTATACTTGGGAAATTTGTGGATTTATACTTGGGAAATTTGTGGATTTATACTTGGGAAATTTGTGGATTTATACTTAGGAAATTTGTGGATTTATACTTGGAAAATTTGTGGATTTATACTTGGGAAATTTGTGGATTTATACTTGGGAAATTTGTGGATTTATACTTGGGAAATTTGTGGATTTATACTTGGGAAATTTGTGGATTTATACTTGGGAAAATTGTGGATTTATATTTGGGAAATTTGTGGATTTATACTTAGGAAATTTGTGGATTTACACTTGGCAAATTTATGGATCTACACTAGTGAAATTTGTGGATCTACACTTGGCAAATTTGTGGATCTACACTTGGCAAATTTGTGGATCTACACTTGGCAAATTTGTGGATCTACACTTGGGAAATTTGTGGATCTACACTTGGCAAATTTGTTTATCTACACTTTGCAAATTTGTGGATTTATTCTTGGGAAATTTGTGGATTTATACTTGGGAAATTTGTGGATTTATACTTGGAAAATTTGTGGATTTATATTTGGGAAATTTGTTTATTTAAACTTGGGAAATTTGTGGATTTATACTTAGGAAATTTGTGGATTTACACTTGGCAAATTTATGGATCTACACTAGTGAAATTTGTGGATCTACACTTGGCAA
Organism: Odiellus spinosus; assembly: GCA_963920705.1. NCBI lineage: Eukaryota > Metazoa > Arthropoda > Arachnida > Opiliones > Phalangiidae > Odiellus > Odiellus spinosus. The sequence goes on from OY987233.1 coordinate 350,465, forward strand.
ATTTGTGGATCTACACTTGGCAAATTTGTGGATCTACACTTGGCAAATTTGTGGATCTACACTTGGGAAATTTGTGGGTCTACACTTTGCAAATTTGTGGATCTACACTTTGCAAATTTGTGGATCTACACTTGGGAAATTTGTGGATCTACACTTGGGAAATTTGTGGATCTACACATGGGAAATTTGTGGGTCTACACTTTGCAAATTTGTGGATATACACTTGGGAAATTTTTGGATCTACACTTGGGAAATTTGTGGATCTACACTTGGGAAATTTGTGGATCTACACTTGGGAAATTTGTGGATCTACACTTGGGAAATTTGTGGATCTACACTTGGAAAATTTGTGGATCTACACTTGGGAAATTTGTGGATCTACACTTGGGAAATTTGTGGATTATACTTGGGAAATTTGTGGATTTATACTTGGGAAATTTGTGGATTTATATTTGGGAAATTTGTTTTTTATACTTGGGAAATTTGTGGATTTATACTTGGAAAATTTGTGGATTTATACTTGGGAAATTTGTGGATTTATACTTGGGAAATTTGTGGATTTACACTCTGCAAATTTATGGATCTACACTTGGTAAATTTGTTGATCTACACTTGGCAAATTTGTGGATCTACACTTGGAAAATTTGTGGATCTACACTTGGGAAATTTGTGGATCTACACTTGGGAAATTTGTGGATTTATACTTGGCAAATTTGTGGATTATACTTGGGAAATTTGTGGATTTATACTTGGGAAATTTGTGGATTTATATTTGGGAAATTTGTTTATTTATACTTGAGAAATTTGTGGATTTATCCTTGGAAAATTTGTGGATTTATACTTGGGAAATTTGTGGATTTATACTTGGGAAATTTGTGGATTTATACTTAGGAAATTTGTGGATTTACACTCTGCAAATTTATGGATCTACACTTGGTAAATTTGTTGATCTACACTTGGCAAATTTGTGGATCTACACTTGGCAAATTTGTTTATCTACACTTGGCAAATTTGTGGATCTACACTTGGGAAATTTGTGGATCTAGACTAGGGAAATTTTTGGATCTACACTTGGGAAATTTGTGGATCTACACTTGGGAAATTTGTGGATCTATACAAAGCAAAATTTGGATCTATACTTGAAAAATTTGTGGATCTATTCTTGGAAAAATTGGGGATATATGCTTGGAAATTTGTTGATCTATACTTGGGAAATATGTGTATCTATACTTGGGATTTTTGTGGATCTACTCCTGGCAAATTTGTGGATCTACACTTTCCAAATTTGTGGATCTACACTTGGGATATTTGTGGATCTACACTTGGCAAATTTGTGGATCTACACTTGGCAAATTTGTGGATCTACACTTGGCAAATTTGTGGATCTACACTTGGCAAATTTGTGGATCTACACTTGGGAAATTTGTGGATCTACACTTGGCAAATTTGTTTATCTACACTTTTCAAATTTGTGGATCTACACTTGGGAAAATTGTGGATCTACACTTGGCAAATTTGTGTGTCTACACTTTGCAAATTTGTGGATCTACACTTTGCAAATTTGTGGATCTACACTTGGGAAATTTGTGGATCTACACTTGGGAAATTTGTGGATCTACACATGGGAAATTTGTGGGTCTACACTTTGCAAATTTGTGGATCTACACTTGGGAAATTTTTGGATCTACACTTGGGAAATTTGTGGATCTACACTTGGGAAATTTGTGGATCTACACTTGGGAAATTTGTGGATCTACACTTGGGAAATTTGTGGATCTACACTTGGAAAATTTGTGGATCTACACTTGGGAAATTTGTGGATCTACACTTGGGAAATTTGTGGATTTATACTTGGGAAATTTGTGGATTATACTTGGGAAGTTTGTGGATTTATACTTGGGAAATTTGTGGATTTATATTTGGGAAATTTGTTTATTTATACTTGGGAAATTTGTGGATTTACACTTGGGAAATTTGTGGATTTATACTTGGGAAATTTGTGGATTTATACTTGGGAAATTTGTGGATTTATACTTAGGAAATTTGTGGATTTATACTTGGAAAATTTGTGGATTTATACTTGGGAAATTTGTACATTTATACTTGGGAAATTTGTGGATTTATACTTGGGAAATTTGTGGATTTATACTTGGGAAATTTGTGGATTTATACTTGGGAAATTTGTGGATTTATTCTTGGGAAATTTGTGGATTTATATTTGGGAAATTTGTTTATTTATACTTGGGAAATTTGTGGATTTATACTTAGGAAATTTGTGGATTTACACTTGGCAAATTTATGGATCTACACTTGTGAAATTTGTGGATCTACACTTGGCAAATTTGTGGATCTACACTTGGCAAATTTGTGGATCTACACTTGGCAAATTTGTGGATCTACACTTGGCAAATTTGTGGATCTACACTTGGGAAATTTGTGGATCTACACTTGGGAAATTTGTGGATCTACACTTGGCAAATTTGTGGATCTACACTTGGGAAATTTGTGGATCTACACTTGGTACATTTGTGGGTCTACACTTTGGAAATTTGTGGATCTACACTTTGCAAATTTGTGGATCTACACTTGGGAAATTTGTGGATCTACACTTGGGAAATTTGTGGATCTACACATGGGAAATTTGTGGGTCTACACTTTGCAAATTTATGGATATACACTTGGGAAATTTTTGGATCTACACTTGGGAAATTTGTGGATCTACACTTGGGAAATTTGTGGATCTACACTTGGGAAATTTGTGGATCTACACTTGGGAAATTTGTGGATCTACACTTGGAAAATTTGTGGATCTACACTTGGGAAATTTGTGGATATACACTTGGGAAATTTGTGGATCTACACTTGGGAAATTTGTGAATTTATACTTGGGAAATTTGTGGATTTATACTTGGGAAATTTGTGGATTTATACTGGGGAAATTTGTGGATTTATACTTGGAAATTTGTGGATTTACACTTGGCAAATTTGTGGATCTACACTTGGTAAATTTTTGGATCTACACTTGGCAAATTTGTGGATCTACACTTGGCAAATTTGTGGATCTACACTTGGCAAATTTATGGATCTACACTTGGCAAATTTTGTGGATCTACACTTCGGAAATTTGTGGATCTACACTTGGGAAATTTGTGGATCTACACTTGGGAAATTTGTGGATCTACACTTGATAAATTTGTGGATCTACACTTGGCAAATTTGTTGATCTACACTTGGCAAATTTATGGATCTACACTTGGCAAATTTTGTGGATCTACACTTCGGAAATTTGTGGATCTACACTTGGGAAATTTGTGGATCTACACTTGGGAAATTTGTTTATCTACACTTGTGAAATTTTTGGATCTACACTTGTGAAATTTGTGGATCTACACTTGTGAAATTTATGGAGCTACACTTTTGAAATTTGTGGATCTACACTTGGGAAATTTGTGGATCTACACTTGGGAAATTTGTGGATCTACACTTGGGAAATTTGTGGATATACACTTGGGAAATATGTGGATCTACACTTGGAAAATTTGTGGATCTGCATTTGGGAAATTTGTGGATCTACACTTGGGAAATTTGTGGTTTTACACTTGGGAAATATTGTGGATCTACACTTGGGAAATTTGTGGATTTATACTTGGGAAATTTGTGGATTTATACTTGGGAAATTTGTGGATTTATACTTGGAAAATTTGTGGATTTATACTTGGGAAATTTGTGGATTTATACTTGGGAAATTTGTGGATTTATACTTGGGAAATTTTGGATTTATAATTGGGAAATTTATGGATTTATACTTGGGAAATTTGTGGGTCTAGACTTGGGAAATTTGTGGGTCTAGACTTCTGACATTTGTGGATCTAGACTTGGGACATTTGTGGATCTAGACTTGGGACATTTGTGGATTTATACTTGGGACATTTTTGAATTTATACTTGGGAAATTTGTGAATTTATACTTGGGAAATTTGTGGATTTATACTTGGGAAATTTGTGGATTTATACTTGGGAAATTTGTGGATTTATACTTGGGAAATTTGTGGATTTATACTTGGGAAATTTGTGGATTTATACTTGGGAAATTTGTGGATTTACACTTGGCAAATTTGTGGATCTACACTTTGAAAATTTGTGGATCTACACTTGGGAAATTTGTGGATCTACACTTGGGAAATTTGTGGATCTACACTTGGGAAATTTGTTTATCTACACTTGGGAAATTTTTGGATCTACACTTGTGAAATTTGTGGATCTACACTTGTGAAATTTATGGAGCTACACTTTTGAAATTTGTGGATCTACACTTGGGAAATTTGTGGATCTACACTTGGGAAATTTGTGGATCTACACTTGGGAAATTTGTGGATATACACTTGGGAAATATGTGGATCTACACTTGGAAAATTTGTGGATCTGCATTTGGGAAATTTGTGGATCTACACTTGGGAAATTTGTGGTTTTACACTTGGGAAATATTGTGGATCTACACTTGGGAAATTTGTGGATTTATACTTGGGAAATTTGTGGATTTATACTTGGGAAATTTGTGGATTTATACTTGGGAAATTTGTGGATTTATACTTGGGAAATTTGTGGATTTATACTTGGGAAATTTGTGGATTTATACTTGGGAAATTTTGGATTTATAATTGGGAAATTTATGGATTTATACTTGGGAAATTTGTGGGTCTAGACTTGGGAAATTTGTGGGTCTAGACTTCTGACATTTGTGGATCTAGACTTGGGACATTTGTGGATCTAGACTTGGGACATTTGTGGATTTATACTTGGGACATTTTTGAATTTATACTTGGGAAATTTGTGAATTTATACTTGGGAAATTTGTGGATTTATACTTGGGAAATTTGTGGATTTATACTTGGGAAATTTGTGGATTTATACTTGGGAAATTTGTGGATTTATACTTGGGAAATTTGTGGATTTATACTTGGGAAATTTGTGGATTTACACTTGGCAAATTTGTGGATCTACACTTTGAAAATTTGTGGATCTACACTTGGGAAATTTGTGGATCTACACTTGGCAAATTTGTGGGTCTACACTTTGCAAATTTGTGGATCTACACTTGGGAAATTTGTGGATCTACACTTGGGAAATTTGTGGATCTACACTTGGGAAATTTTCTGATCTACACTTGGGAAATTTGTAGATCTACACTTGGGAAATTTGTGGATCTACACTTGAGAAATTTGTGGATCTACTCTTGGGAAATTGGATCTACACTAGGGAAATTTGTGGATCTACACTTGGGAAATTTGTGGATTTACACTTGGCAAATTTGTGGATATACACTTGGTAAATTTGTGGATCTACACTTGGCAAATTTGTGGATCTACCCTTGGGAAATTTGTGGATCTACACATGGGAAATTTGTGGATATACACTTGGGAAATATGTGGATCTACACTTGGGAAATTTGTGGATCTACACTTGGAAAATTTGTGGATCTGCATTTAGGAAATTTGTGGATCTACACTTGGGAAATTTGTGGTTTTACACTTGGGAAATTTGTGGATCTACACTTGGGAAATTTGTGGATTTATACTTGGGAAATTTGTGGATTTATGCTTGGGAAATTTGTGGATTTATACTTGGGAAATTTGTGGATTTATACTTGGGAAATTTGTGGATTTATACTTGGGAAATTTGTGGATTTATACTTCGGAAATTTGTGGATTTATACTTGGGAAATTTGTGGATTTATACTTGGGAAATTTGTGGGTCTAGACTTGGGAAATTTGTGGGTCTAGACTTCTGACATTTGTGGATCTAGACTTGGGACATTTGTGGATCTAGACTTGGGACATTTGTGGATTTATACTTGGGACATTTGTGGATCTCGACTTGGGACATTTGTGGATCTAGACTTGGGACATTTTAGAATTTATACTTGGGAAATTTGTGAATTTATACTTGGGAAATTTGTGGATTTATACTTGGGAAATTTGTGGATTTATACATGGGAAATTTGTGGATTTATACTTGGGAAATTTGCGGATTTATACTTGGGAAATTTGTGGATTTATACTTGGGAAATTTGTGGATTTATACTTAGGAAATTTGTGGATTTACACTTGGCAAATTTGTGGATCTACACTTTGAAAATTTGTGGATCTACACTTGGGAAATTTGTGGATCTACACTTGGCAAATTTGTGGGTCTACACTTTGCAAATTTGTGGATCTACACTTGGGAAATTTGTGGATCTACACTTGGGAAATTTGTGGTTCTACACTTGGGAAATTTTCTGATCTACACTTGGGAAATTTGTGGATCTACACTTGGGAAATTTGTGGATCTACACTTGAGAAATTTGTGGATCTACTCTTGGGAAATTGGATCTACACTAGGGAAATTTGTGGATCTACACTTGGGAAATTTGTGGATTTACACTTGGCAAATTTGTGGATATACACTTGGCAAATTTATGGATCTACACTTGTGAAATTTGTGGATCTACACTTGGCAAATTTGTGGATCTACACTTGGCAAATTTGTGGATCTACACTTGGCAAATTTGTGGATTTACACTTGGGAAATTTGTGGATCTACACTTGGCAAATTTGTTTATCTACACTTTGCAAATTTGTGGATCTACACTTGGGAAATTTGTGGATCTACACTTTGCAAATTTGTTGATCTACACTTTGCAAATTTGTGGATCTGCACTTGGGAAATTTGTGGATCTACACTTGGGAAATTTGTGGATCTACTCATGGGAAATTTGTGGGTCTACACTTTGCAAATTTGTGGATATACACTTGGGAAATTTTTGGATCTACACTTGGGAAATTTGTGGATCTACACTTGGGAAATTTGTGGATCTACACTTGGGAAATTTGTGGATCTACACTTGGGAAATTTGTGGATCTACACTTGGAAAATTTGTGGATCTACACTTGGGAAATTTGTGGATCTACACTTGGGAAATTTGTGGATTTATACTTGGCAAATTTGTGGATTATACTTGGGAAATTTGTGGATTTATACTTGGGAAATTTGTGGATTTATATTTGGGAAATTTGTTTATTTATACTTGGGAAATTTGTGGATTTATACTTGGAAAATTTGCGGATTTATACTTGGGAAATTTGTGGATTTATACTTGGGAAATTTGTGGATTTATACTTAGGAAATTTGTGGATTTACACTCTGCAAATTTATGGATCTACACTTGGTAAATTTGTTGATCTACACTTGGCAAATTTGTGGATCTACACTTGGCAAATTTGTGGATCTACACTTGGCAAATTTGTGGATCTACACTTGGGAAATTTGTGGATCTACACTTGGCAAATTTGTGGATCTACACTTGGGAAATTTGTGGATCTACACTTGGCAAATTTGTTTATCTACACTTTGCAAATTTGTGGATCTACACATGGGAAATTTGTGGGTCTACACTTTGCAAATTTGTGGATCTACACTTGGGAAATTTTTGGATCTACACTTGGGAAATTTGTGGATCTACACTTGGGAAATTTGTGGATCTACTCTTGGGAAATTTGTGGATCTACACTTTGGAAATTTGTGGATCTAGACTAGGGAAATTTTTGGATCTACACTTGGGAAATTTGTGGATCTACACTTGGGAAATTTGTGGATCTATACAAAGCAAAATTTGGATCTATACTTGAAAAATTTGTGGATCTATTCTTGGAAAAATTTGGGATATATGCTTGGAAATTTGTTGATCTATACTTGGGAAATATGTGTATCTATACTTGGGATTTTTGTGGATCTACTCCTGGCAAATTTGTGGATCTACACTTTCCAAATTTGTGGATCTACACTTGGGATATTTGTGGATCTACACTTGGCAAATTTGTGGATCTACACTTGGCAAATTTGTGGATCTACACTTGGGAAATTTGTGGATCTACACTTGGCAAATTTGTGGATCTACACTTGGGAAATTTGTGGATCTACACTTGGCAAATTTGTTTATCTACACTTTTCAAATTTGTGGATCTACACTTGGGAAAATTGTGGATCTACACTTGGCAAATTTGTGTGTCTACACTTTGCAAATTTGTGGATCTACACTTTGCAAATTTGTGGATCTACACTTGGGAAATTTGTGGATCTACACTTGGGAAATTTGTGGATCTACACATGGGAAATTTGTGGGTCTACACTTTGCAAATTTGTGGATCTACACTTGGGAAATTTTTGGATCTACACTTGGGAAATTTGTGGATCTACACTTGGGAAATTTGTGGATCTACACTTGGGAAATTTGTGGATCTACACTTGGGAAATTTGTGGATCTACACTTGGAAAATTTGTGGATCTACACTTGGGAAATTTGTGGATCTACACTTGGGAAATTTGTGGATTTATACTTGGGAAATTTGTGGATTATACTTGGGAAGTTTGTGGATTTATACTTGGGAAATTTGTGGATTTATATTTGGGAAATTTGTTTATTTATACTTGGGAAATTTGTGGATTTATACTTGGGAAATTTGTGGATTTATACTTGGGAAATTTGTGGATTTATACTTGGGAAATTTGTTTATTTATACTTAGGAAATTTGTGGATTTATACTTGGAAAATTTGTGGATTTATACTTGGGAAATTTGTACATTTATACTTGGGAAATTTGTGGATTTATACTTGGGAAATTTGTGGATTTATACTTGGGAAATTTGTGGATTTATACTTGGGAAATTTGTGGATTTATTCTTGGGAAATTTGTGGATTTATATTTGGGAAATTTGTTTATTTATACTTGGGAAATTTGTGGATTTATACTTAGGAAATTTGTGGATTTACACTTGGCAAATTTATGGATCTACACTTGGGAAATTTGTGGATCTACACTTGGGAAATTTGTGGATTTATACTTGGCAAATTTGTGGATTATACTTGGGAAATTTGTGGATTTATACTTGGGAAATTTGTGGATTTATATTTGGGAAATTTGTTTATTTATACTTGGGAAATTTGTGGATTTATACTTGGAAAATTTGCGGATTTATACTTGGGAAATTTGTGGATTTATACTTGGGAAATTTGTGGATTTATACTTAGGAAATTTGTGGATTTACACTCTGCAAATTTATGGATCTACACTTGGTAAATTTGTTGATCTACACTTGGCAAATTTGTGGATCTACACTTGGCAAATTTGTGGATCTACACTTGGCAAATTTGTGGATCTACACTTGGGAAATTTGTGGATCTACACTTGGCAAATTTGTGGATCTACACTTGGGAAATTTGTGGATCTACACTTGGCAAATTTGTTTATCTACACTTTGCAAATTTGTGGATCTACACATGGGAAATTTGTGGGTCTACACTTTGCAAATTTGTGGATCTACACTTGGGAAATTTTTGGATCTACACTTGGGAAATTTGTGGATCTACACTTGGGAAATTTGTGGATCTACTCTTGGGAAATTTGTGGATCTACACTTTGGAAATTTGTGGATCTAGACTAGGGAAATTTTTGGATCTACACTTGGGAAATTTGTGGATCTACACTTGGGAAATTTGTGGATCTATACAAAGCAAAATTTGGATCTATACTTGAAAAATTTGTGGATCTATTCTTGGAAAAATTTGGGATATATGCTTGGAAATTTGTTGATCTATACTTGGGAAATATGTGTATCTATACTTGGGATTTTTGTGGATCTACTCCTGGCAAATTTGTGGATCTACACTTTCCAAATTTGTGGATCTACACTTGGGATATTTGTGGATCTACACTTGGCAAATTTGTGGATCTACACTTGGCAAATTTGTGGATCTACACTTGGGAAATTTGTGGATCTACACTTGGCAAATTTGTGGATCTACACTTGGGAAATTTGTGGATCTACACTTGGCAAATTTGTTTATCTACACTTTTCAAATTTGTGGATCTACACTTGGGAAAATTGTGGATCTACACTTGGCAAATTTGTGTGTCTACACTTTGCAAATTTGTGGATCTACACTTTGCAAATTTGTGGATCTACACTTGGGAAATTTGTGGATCTACACTTGGGAAATTTGTGGATCTACACATGGGAAATTTGTGGGTCTACACTTTGCAAATTTGTGGATCTACACTTGGGAAATTTGTGGATCTACACATGGGAAATTTGTGGGTCTACACTTTGCAAATTTGTGGATCTACACTTGGGAAATTTTTGGATCTACACTTGGGAAATTTGTGGATCTACACTTGGGAAATTTGTGGATCTACACTTGGGAAATTTGTGGATCTACACTTGGGAAATTTGTGGATCTACACTTGGAAAATTTGTGGATCTACACTTGGGAAATTTGTGGATCTACACTTGGGAAATTTGTGGATTTATACTTGGGAAATTTGTGGATTATACTTGGGAAGTTTGTGGATTTATACTTGGGAAATTTGTGGATTTATATTTGGGAAATTTGTTTATTTATACTTGGGAAATTTGTGGATTTATACTTGGGAAATTTGTGGATTTATACTTGGGAAATTTGTGGATTTATACTTGGGAAATTTGTTTATTTATACTTAGGAAATTTGTGGATTTATACTTGGAAAATTTGTGGATTTATACTTGGGAAATTTGTACATTTATACTTGGGAAATTTGTGGATTTATACTTGGGAAATTTGTGGATTTATACTTGGGAAATTTGTGGATTTATACTTGGGAAATTTGTGGATTTATTCTTGGGAAATTTGTGGATTTATATTTGGGAAATTTGTTTATTTATACTTGGGAAATTTGTGGATTTATACTTAGGAAATTTGTGGATTTACACTTGGCAAATTTATGGATCTACACTTGTGAAATTTGTGGATCTACACTTGGCAAATTTGTGGATCTACACTTGGCAAATTTGTGGATCTACACTTGGCAAATTTGTGGATCTACACTTGGCAAATTTGTGGATCTACACTTGGCAAATTTGTGGATCTACACTTGGCAAATTTGTGGATCTACACTTGGGAAATTTGTGGATCTACACTTGGTACATTTGTGGGTCTACACTTTGGAAATTTGTGGATCTACACTTTGAAAATTTGTGGATCTACACTTGGGAAATTTGTGGATCTACACTTTGGAAATTTGTGGATCTACACATGGGAAATTTGTGGGTCTACACTTTGCAAATTTATGGATATACACTTGGGAAATTTTTGGATCTACACTTGGGAAATTTGTGGATCTACACTTGGGAAATTTGTGGATCTACACTTGGGAAATTTGTGGATCTACACTTGGAAAATTTGTGGATCTACACTTGGGAAATTTGTGGATCTACACTTGGGAAAATTGTGGATCTACACTTGGCAAATTTGTGTGTCTACACTTTGCAAATTTGTGGATCTACACTTTGCAAATTTGTGGATCTACACTTGGGAAAATTGTGGATCTACACTTGGCAAATTTGTGTGTCTACACTTTGCAAATTTGTGGATCTACACTTTGCAAATTTTTGGATCTACACTTGGGAAATTTGTGGATCTACACTTGGGAAATTTGTGGATCTACACTTGGGAAATTTGTGGATCTACACTTGGGAAATTTGTGGATCTACACTTGGGAAATTTGTGGATCTACACTTGGGAAATTTGTGGATTTATACTTGGGAAATTTGTGGATTATACTTGGGAAATTTGTGGATTTATACTTGGGAAATTTGTGGATTTATATTTGGGAAATTTGTTTATTTATATTTGGGAAATTTGTTTATTTATACTTGGGAAATTTGTGGATTTATACTTGGGAAATTTGTGGATTTATACTTGGGAAATTTGTGGATTTATACTTGGGAAATTTGTGGATTTATACTTAGGAAATTTGTGGATTTATACTTGGAAAATTTGTGGATTTATACTTGGGAAATTTGTGGATTTATACTTGGGAAATTTGTGGATTTATACTTGGGAAATTTGTGGATTTATACTTGGGAAATTTGTGGATTTATACTTGGGAAAATTGTGGATTTATATTTGGGAAATTTGTGGATTTATACTTAGGAAATTTGTGGATTTACACTTGGCAAATTTATGGATCTACACTAGTGAAATTTGTGGATCTACACTTGGGAAATTTGTGGATCTACACATGGGAAATTTGTGGGTCTACACTTTGCAAATTTGTGGATCTAAACTTGGGAAATTTTTGGATCTACACTTGGGAAATTTGTGGATCTACACTTGGGAAATTTGTGGATCTACACTTGGGAAATTTGTGGATCTACACTTGGGAAATTTGTGGATCTACACTTGGAAAATTTGTGGATCTACACTTGGGAAATTTGTGGATCTACACTTGGGAAATTTGTGGATTTATACTTGGGAAATTTGTGGATTATACTTGGAAAGTTTGTGGATTTATACTTGGGAAATTTGTGGATTTATATTTGGGAAATTTGTTTATTTATACTTGGGAAATTTGTGGATTTATACTTGGGAAATTTGTGGATTTATACTTGGGAAATTTGTGGATTTATACTTGGGAAATTTGTTTATTTATACTTAGGAAATTTGTGGATTTATACTTGGAAAATTTGTGGATTTATACTTGGGAAATTTGCATATTTATACTTGGGAAATTTGTGGATTTATACTTGGGAAATTTGTGGATTTATACTTGGGAAATTTGTGGATTTATACTTGGGAAATTTGTGGATTTATTCTTGGGAAATTTGTGGATTTATATTTGGGAAATTTGTTTATTTATACTTGGGAAATTTGTGGATTTATACTTAGGAAATTTGTGGATTTACACTTGGCAAATTTATGGATCTACACTTGTGAAATTTGTGGATCTACACTTGGCAAATTTGTGGATCTACACTTGGCAAATTTGTGGATCTACACTTGGCAAATTTGTGGATCTACACTTGGCAAATTTGTGGATCTACACTTGGCAAATTTGTGGATCTACACTTGGGAAATTTGTGGATCTACACTTGGCAAATTTGTGGATCTACACTTGGGAAATTTGTGGATCTACACTTGGTACATTTGTGGGTCTACACTTTGGAAATTTGTGGATCTACACTTTGCAAATTTGTGGATCTACACTTGGGAAATTTGTGGATCTACACTTGGGAAATTTGTGGATCTACACATGGGAAATTTGTGGGTCTACACTTTGCAAATTTATGGATATACACTTGGGAAATTTTTGGATCTACACTTGGGAAATTTGTGGATCTACACTTGGGAAATTTGTGGATCTACACTTGGGAAATTTGTGGATCTACACTTGGGAAATTTGTGGATCTACACTTGGAAAATTTGTGGATCTACACTTGGGAAATTTGTGGATCTACACTTGGGAAAATTGTGGATCTACACTTGGCAAATTTGTGTGTCTACACTTTGCAAATTTGTGGATCTACACTTTGCAAATTTGTGGATCTACACTTGGGAAAATTGTGGATCTACACTTGGCAAATTTGTGTGTCTACACTTTGCAAATTTGTGGATCTACACTTTGCAAATTTGTGGATCTACACTTGGGAAATTTGTGGATCTACACTTGGGAAATTTGTGGATCTACACATGGGAAATTTGTGGGTCTACACTTTGCAAATTTGTGGATCTACACTTGGGAAATTTTTGGATCTACACTTGGGAAATTTGTGGATCTACACTTGGGAAATTTGTGGATCTACACTTGGGAAATTTGTGGATCTACACTTGGGAAATTTGTGGATCTACACTTGGGAAATTTGTGGATCTACACTTGGGAAATTTGTGGATTTATACTTGGGAAATTTGTGGATTATACTTGGGAAATTTGTGGATTTATACTTGGGAAATTTGTGGATTTATATTTGGGAAATTTGTTTATTTATATTTGGGAAATTTGTTTATTTATACTTGGGAAATTTGTGGATTTATACTTGGGAAATTTGTGGATTTATACTTGGGAAATTTGTGGATTTATACTTGGGAAATTTGTGGATTTATACTTAGGAAATTTGTGGATTTATACTTGGAAAATTTGTGGATTTATACTTGGAAAATTTGTGGATTTATACTTGGGAAATTTGTGGATTTATACTTGGGAAATTTGTGGATTTATACTTGGGAAATTTGTGGATTTATACTTGGGAAAATTGTGGATTTATATATGGGAAATTTGTGGATTTATACTTAGGAAATTTGTGGATTTACACTTGGCAAATTTATGGATCTACACTAGTGAAATTTGTGGATCTACACTTGGCAAATTTGTGGATCTACACTTGGCAAATTTGTGGATCTACACTTGGCAAATTTGTGGATCTACACTTGGGAAATTTGTGGATCTACACTTGGCAAATTTGTTTATCTACACTTTGCAAATTTGTGGATTTATTCTTGGGAAATTTGTGGATTTATACTTGGGAAATTTGTGGATTTATACTTGGGAAATTTGTGGATTTATATTTGGGAAATTTGTTTATTTATACTTGGGAAATTTGTGGATTTATACTTAGGAAATTTGTGGATTTACACTTGGCAAATTTATGGATCTACACTAGTGAAATTTGTGGATCTACACTTGGCAAATTTGTGGATCTACACTTGGCAAATTTGTGGATCTACACTTGGCAAATTTGTGGATCTACACTTGGGAAATTTGTGGGTCTACACTTTGCAAATTTGTGGATCTACACTTTGCAAATTTGTGGATCTACACTTGGGAAATTTGTGGATCTACACTTGGGAAATTTGTGGATCTACACATGGGAAATTTGTGGGTCTACACTTTGCAAATTTGTGGATATACACTTGGGAAATTTTTGGATCTACACTTGGGAAATTTGTGGATCTACACTTGGGAAATTTGTGGATCTACACTTGGGAAATTTGTGGATCTACACTTGGGAAATTTGTGGATCTACACTTGGAAAATTTGTGGATCTACACTTGGGAAATTTGTGGATCTACACTTGGGAAATTTGTGGATTATACTTGGGAAATTTGTGGATTTATACTTGGGAAATTTGTGGATTTATATTTGGGAAATTTGTTTTTTATACTTGGGAAATTTGTGGATTTATACTTGGAAAATTTGTGGATTTATACTTGGGAAATTTGTGGATTTATACTTGGGAAATTTGTGGATTTACACTCTGCAAATTTATGGATCTACACTTGGTAAATTTGTTGATCTACACTTGGCAAATTTGTGGATCTACACTTGGAAAATTTGTGGATCTACACTTGGGAAATTTGTGGATCTACACTTGGGAAATTTGTGGATTTATACTTGGCAAATTTGTGGATTATACTTGGGAAATTTGTGGATTTATACTTGGGAAATTTGTGGATTTATATTTGGGAAATTTGTTTATTTATACTTGAGAAATTTGTGGATTTATACTTGGAAAATTTGTGGATTTATACTTGGGAAATTTGTGGATTTATACTTGGGAAATTTGTGGATTTATACTTAGGAAATTTGTGGATTTACACTCTGCAAATTTATGGATCTACACTTGGTAAATTTGTTGATCTACACTTGGCAAATTTGTGGATCTACACTTGGCAAATTTGTGGATCTACACTTGGCAAATTTGTGGATCTACACTTGGGAAATTTGTGGATCTACACTTGGCAAATTTGTGGATCTACACTTGGGAAATTTGTGGATCTACACTTGGCAAATTTGTTTATCTACACTTTGCAAATTTGTGGATCTACACATGGGAAATTTGTGGATCTACACTTGGGAAATTTTTGGATCTACACTTGGGAAATTTGTGGATCTACACTTGGGAAATTTGTGGATCTACACTTGGGAAATTTGTGGATCTACACTTGGGAAATTTGTGGATCTAGACTAGGGAAATTTTTGGATCTACACTTGGGAAATTTGTGGATCTACACTTGGGAAATTTGTGGATCTATACAAAGCAAAATTTGGATCTATACTTGAAAAATTTGTGGATCTATTCTTGGAAAAATTGGGGATATATGCTTGGAAATTTGTTGATCTATACTTGGGAAATATGTGTATCTATACTTGGGATTTTTGTGGATCTACTCCTGGCAAATTTGTGGATCTACACTTTCCAAATTTGTGGATCTACACTTGGGATATTTGTGGATCTACACTTGGCAAATTTGTGGATCTACACTTGGCAAATTTGTGGATCTACACTTGGCAAATTTGTGGATCTACACTTGGCAAATTTGTGGATCTACACTTGGGAAATTTGTGGATCTACACTTGGCAAATTTGTTTATCTACACTTTTCAAATTTGTGGATCTACACTTGGGAAAATTGTGGATCTACACTTGGCAAATTTGTGTGTCTACACTTTGCAAATTTGTGGATCTACACTTTGCAAATTTGTGGATCTACACTTGGGAAATTTGTGGATCTACACTTGGGAAATTTGTGGATCTACACATGGGAAATTTGTGGGTCTACACTTTGCAAATTTGTGGATCTACACTTGGGAAATTTTTGGATCTACACTTGGGAAATTTGTGGATCTACACTTGGGAAATTTGTGGATCTACACTTGGGAAATTTGTGGATCTACACTTGGGAAATTTGTGGATCTACACTTGGAAAATTTGTGGATCTACACTTGGGAAATTTGTGGATCTACACTTGGGAAATTTGTGGATTTATACTTGGGAAATTTGTGGATTATACTTGGGAAGTTTGTGGATTTATACTTGGGAAATTTGTGGATTTATATTTGGGAAATTTGTTTATTTATACTTGGGAAATTTGTGGATTTATACTTGGGAAATTTGTGGATTTATACTTGGGAAATTTGTGGATTTATACTTGGGAAATTTGTGGATTTATACTTAGGAAATTTGTGGATTTATACTTGGAAAATTTGTGGATTTATACTTGGGAAATTTGTACATTTATACTTGGGAAATTTGTGGATTTATACTTGGGAAATTTGTGGATTTATACTTGGGAAATTTGTGGATTTATACTTGGGAAATTTGTGGATTTATTCTTGGGAAATTTGTGGATTTATATTTGGGAAATTTGTTTATTTATACTTGGGAAATTTGTGGATTTATACTTAGGAAATTTGTGGATTTACACTTGGCAAATTTATGGATCTACACTTGTGAAATTTGTGGATCTACACTTGGCAAATTTGTGGATCTACACTTGGCAAATTTGTGGATCTACACTTGGCAAATTTGTGGATCTACACTTGGCAAATTTGTGGATCTACACTTGGGAAATTTGTGGATCTACACTTGGCAAATTTGTGGATCTACACTTGGGAAATTTGTGGATCTACACTTGGTACATTTGTGGGTCTACACTTTGGAAATTTGTGGATCTACACTTTGCAAATTTGTGGATCTACACTTGGGAAATTTGTGGATCTACACTTGGGAAATTTGTGGATCTACACATGGGAAATTTGTGGGTCTACACTTTGCAAATTTATGGATATACACTTGGGAAATTTTTGGATCTACACTTGGGAAATTTGTGGATCTACACTTGGGAAATTTGTGGATCTACACTTGGGAAATTTGTGGATCTACACTTGGGAAATTTGTGGATCTACACTTGGAAAATTTGTGGATCTACACTTGGGAAATTTGTGGATCTACACTTGGGAAAATTGTGGATCTACACTTGGCAAATTTGTGTGTCTACACTTTGCAAATTTGTGGATCTACACTTTGCAAATTTGTGGATCTACACTTGGGAAAATTGTGGATCTACACTTCGCAAATTTGTGTGTCTACACTTTGCAAATTTGTGGATCTACACTTTGCAAATTTGTGGATCTACACTTGGGAAATTTGTGGATCTACACTTGGGAAATTTGTGGATCTACACATGGGAAATTTGTGGGTCTACACTTTGCAAATTTGTGGATCTACACTTGGGAAATTTTTGGATCTACACTTGGGAAATTTGTGGATCTACACTTGGGAAATTTGTGGATCTACACTTGGGAAATTTGTGGATCTACACTTGGGAAATTTGTGGATCTACACTTGGGAAATTTGTGGATCTACACTTGGGAAATTTGTGGATTTATACTTGGGAAATTTGTGGATTATACTTGGGAAATTTGTGGATTTATACTTGGAAAATTTGTGGATTTATATTTGGGAAATTTGTTTATTTATATTTGGGAAATTTGTTTATTTATACTTGGGAAATTTGTGGATTTATACTTGGGAAATTTGTGGATTTATACTTGGGAAATTTGTGGATTTATACTTGGGAAATTTGTGGATTTATACTTAGGAAATTTGTGGATTTATACTTGGAAAATTTGTGGATTTATACTTGGGAAATTTGTGGATTTATACTTGGGAAATTTGTGGATTTATACTTGGGAAATTTGTGGATTTATACTTGGGAAATTTGTGGATTTATACTTGGGAAAATTGTGGATTTATATTTGGGAAATTTGTGGATTTATACTTAGGAAATTTGTGGATTTACACTTGGCAAATTTATGGATCTACACTAGTGAAATTTGTGGATCTACACTTGGCAAATTTGTGGATCTACACTTGGCAAATTTGTGGATCTACACTTGGCAAATTTGTGGATCTACACTTGGGAAATTTGTGGATCTACACTTGGCAAATTTGTTTATCTACACTTTGCAAATTTGTGGATTTATTCTTGGGAAATTTGTGGATTTATACTTGGGAAATTTGTGGATTTATACTTGGGAAATTTGTGGATTTATATTTGGGAAATTTGTTTATTTATACTTGGGAAATTTGTGGATTTATACTTAGGAAATTTGTGGATTTACACTTGGCAAATTTATGGATCTACACTAGTGAAATTTGTGGATCTACACTTGGCAAATTTGTGGATCTACACTTGGCAAATTTGTGGATCTACACTTGGCAAATTTGTGGATCTACACTTGGGAAATTTGTGGGTCTACACTTTGCAAATTTGTGGATCTACACTTTGCAAATTTGTGGATCTACACTTGGGAAATTTGTGGATCTACACTTGGGAAATTTGTGGATCTACACATGGGAAATTTGTGGGTCTACACTTTGCAAATTTGTGGATATACACTTGGGAAATTTTTGGATCTACACTTGGGAAATTTGTGGATCTACACTTGGGAAATTTGTGGATCTACACTTGGGAAATTTGTGGATCTACACTTGGGAAATTTGTGGATCTACACTTGGAAAATTTGTGGATCTACACTTGGGAAATTTGTGGATCTACACTTGGGAAATTTGTGGATTATACTTGGGAAATTTGTGGATTTATACTTGGGAAATTTGTGGATTTAGATTTGGGAAATTTGTTTTTTATACTTGGGAAATTTGTGGATTTATACTTGGAAAATTTGTGGATTTATACTTGGGAAATTTGTGGATTTACACTCTGCAAATTTATGGATCTACACTTGGTAAATTTGTTGATCTACACTTGGCAAATTTGTGGATCTACACTTGGCAAATTTGTGGATCTACACTTGGCAAATTTGTGGATCTACACTTGGCAAATTTGTGGATCTACACTTGGCAAATTTGTGGATCTACACTTGGGAAATTTGTGGATCTACACTTGGGAAAATTGTGGATCTACACTTCGCAAATTTGTGTGTCTACACTTTGCAAATTTGTGGATCTACACTTTGCAAATTTGTGGATCTACACTTGGGAAATTTGTGGATCTACACTTGGGAAATTTGTGGATCTACACATGGGAAATTTGTGGGTCTACACTTTGCAAATTTGTGGATCTACACTTGGGAAATTTTTGGATCTACACTTGGGAAATTTGTGGATCTACACTTGGGAAATTTGTGGATCTACACTTGGGAAATTTGTGGATCTACACTTGGGAAATTTGTGGATCTACACTTGGGAAATTTGTGGATCTACACTTGGGAAATTTGTGGATTTATACTTGGGAAATTTGTGGATTATACTTGGGAAATTTGTGGATTTATACTTGGAAAATTTGTGGATTTATATTTGGGAAATTTGTTTATTTATATTTGGGAAATTTGTTTATTTATACTTGGGAAATTTGTGGATTTATACTTGGGAAATTTGTGGATTTATACTTGGGAAATTTGTGGATTTATACTTGGGAAATTTGTGGATTTATACTTAGGAAATTTGTGGATTTATACTTGGAAAATTTGTGGATTTATACTTGGGAAATTTGTGGATTTATACTTGGGAAATTTGTGGATTTATACTTGGGAAATTTGTGGATTTATACTTGGGAAATTTGTGGATTTATACTTGGGAAAATTGTGGATTTATATTTGGGAAATTTGTGGATTTATACTTAGGAAATTTGTGGATTTACACTTGGCAAATTTATGGATCTACACTAGTGAAATTTGTGGATCTACACTTGGCAAATTTGTGGATCTACACTTGGCAAATTTGTGGATCTACACTTGGCAAATTTGTGGATCTACACTTGGGAAATTTGTGGATCTACACTTGGCAAATTTGTTTATCTACACTTTGCAAATTTGTGGATTTATTCTTGGGAAATTTGTGGATTTATACTTGGGAAATTTGTGGATTTATACTTGGGAAATTTGTGGATTTATATTTGGGAAATTTGTTTATTTATACTTGGGAAATTTGTGGATTTATACTTAGGAAATTTGTGGATTTACACTTGGCAAATTTATGGATCTACACTAGTGAAATTTGTGGATCTACACTTGGCAAATTTGTGGATCTACACTTGGCAAATTTGTGGATCTACACTTGGCAAATTTGTGGATCTACACTTGGGAAATTTGTGGGTCTACACTTTGCAAATTTGTGGATCTACACTTTGCAAATTTGTGGATCTACACTTGGGAAATTTGTGGATCTACACTTGGGAAATTTGTGGATCTACACATGGGAAATTTGTGGGTCTACACTTTGCAAATTTGTGGATATACACTTGGGAAATTTTTGGATCTACACTTGGGAAATTTGTGGATCTACACTTGGGAAATTTGTGGATCTACACTTGGGAAATTTGTGGATCTACACTTGGGAAATTTGTGGATCTACACTTGGAAAATTTGTGGATCTACACTTGGGAAATTTGTGGATCTACACTTGGGAAATTTGTGGATTATACTTGGGAAATTTGTGGATTTATACTTGGGAAATTTGTGGATTTAGATTTGGGAAATTTGTTTTTTATACTTGGGAAATTTGTGGATTTATACTTGGAAAATTTGTGGATTTATACTTGGGAAATTTGTGGATTTACACTCTGCAAATTTATGGATCTACACTTGGTAAATTTGTTGATCTACACTTGGCAAATTTGTGGATCTACACTTGGCAAATTTGTGGATCTACACTTGGCAAATTTGTGGATCTACACTTGGCAAATTTGTGGATCTACACTTGGCAAATTTGTGGATCTACACTTGGGAAATTTGTGGATCTACACTTGGCAAATTTGTTTATCTACACTTGGCAAATTTGTTTATCTACACTTTGCAAATTTGTGGATCTACACTTGGGAAATTTGTGGATCTTAACTTGGCAAATTTGTGGGTCTACACATGGGAAATTTGTGGGTCTACA
Source organism: Odiellus spinosus (assembly GCA_963920705.1). Classification (NCBI taxonomy): domain Eukaryota; kingdom Metazoa; phylum Arthropoda; class Arachnida; order Opiliones; family Phalangiidae; genus Odiellus; species Odiellus spinosus. Next base: position 371,997 of record OY987233.1, read on the forward strand.
CTTTGCAAATTTGTGGATCTACACTTGGGAAATTTGTGGATCTACACTTTGAAAATTTGTGGATCTACACTTGGGAAATTTATGGATCTACACTTGGGAAATTTGTGGATCTACACTTGGGAAATTTGTGGATCTACACTTGGGAAATTTGTGGATCTACTCTTGGGAAATTTGTGGATCTAGACTAGGGAAATTTTTGGATCTACACTTGCGAAATTTGTGGATCTACACTTGGGAAATTTGTGAATCTATACAAAGCAAAATTTGGATCTATACTTGGAAAATTTGTGGATCTATTCTTGGAAAAATTGGGGATATATGCTTGGAAATTTGTTGATCTATACTTGGGAAATATGTGTATCTATACTTGGGAAATATGTGTATCTATACTTGGGATATTTGTGGATCTACTCCTGGCAAATTTGTGGATCTAGACTTTGCAAATTTGTGGATCTACACTTGGGAAATTTGTGGATCTACACTTGCAAATTTGTGGATTTACACTTGGCAAATTCGTGGATCTACACTTTGCAAATTTGTGGATCTACACTTGGGAAATTTGTGGATCTACACTTGGGAAATTTGTGGATCTACACTTGGGAAATTTGTGGATCTACACTTGGGAAATTTGTGGATCTACACTTGGGAAATTTGTGGATCTACACTTGCGAAATTTGTGGATCTACACTTGGGAAATTTGTGGATCTACACTTGGGAAATTTGTGGATTTATACTTGGGAAATTTGTGGATTTATACTTGGGAAATTAGTGGATTTATACTTGGGAAATTTGTGGATTTATACTTGGGAAATTTGTGGATTTATATTTGGGAAATTTGTTTATTTATACTTGGGAAATTTGTGGAATTATACTTGGAAAATTTGTGGATTTACACTTGGGAAATTTGTGGATTTATACTTGGGAAATTTTTGGATTTAGACTTAGGAAATTTGTGGATTTACACTTTTCAAATTTATGGATCTTCACTTGGTAAATTTGTGGATCTACACTTGGTAAATTTGTGGATCTACACTTGGCAAATTTGTGGATCTACACTTGGCAAATTTGTGGATCTACACTTGGCAAATTTGTGGATCTACACTTGGCAAATTTGTGGATCTACACTTGGCAAATTTGTGGATCTACACTTGGCATATTTGTTTATCTACACTTGGGAAATTTGTGGATCTACAAATTTGTGGGTCTACACTTTGCAAATTTGTGGATCTACACTTGGGAAATTTGTGGATCTACACTTGAGAAATTTGTGGATCTACACTTGGGAAATTTTTGGATCTACACTTGGGAAATTTGTGGATCTACACTTGGGAAATTTGTGGATCTACACTTGGGAAATTTGTGGATCTACTCTTGGGAAATTTGTAGATCTACACTAGGGAAATTTGTGCATCTACACTTGGGAAATTTGTGGATCTATACAAAGCAAAATTTGGATTTATACTTAGAAAATTTGTGTATCTATTCTTGGAGAATTTGGGGATATATGCTTGGAAATTTGTTGATCTATACTTGGGAAATATGTGTATCTATACTTGGGATTTTTGTGGTTCTATTCCTGGCAAATTTGTGGATCTACACTTTGCAAATTTGTGGATCTACACTTGCAAATTTGTGGATTTACACTTGGCAAATTCGTGGATCTACACTTTGCAAATTTGTGGATCTACACTTGGGAAATTTGTGGATCTACACTTGGGAAATTTGTGGATCTACACTTGGGTAATTTGTGGATCTACACTTGGGAAATTTGTGTATCTACACTTGCGAAATTTGTGGATCTACACTTGCGAAATTTGTGGATCTACACTTGGGAAATTTGTGGATTTATACTTGGGAAATTTGTGGATTTATCCTTGGGAAATTTGTGGATTTATACTTGGGAAATTTGTGGATTTATACTTGGGAAATTTGTGGATTTATATTTGGGAAATTTGTTTATTTATACTTGGGAAATTTGTGGATTTATACTAGGAAAATTTGTGGATTTATACTTGGGAAATTTGTGGATTTATACTTGGGAAATTTGTGGATTTAGACTTAGGAAATTTGTGGATTTACACTTTTCAAATTTATGGATCTTCACTTGGTAAATTTGTGGATCTACACTTGGTAAATTTGTGGATCTACACTTGGAAAATTTGTGGACCTACACTTGGGAAATTTGTGGATCTACACTTGGGAAATTTGTGGATCTACTCTTGGGAAATTTGTGGATCTAGACTAGGGAAATTTTTGGATCTACACTTGCGAAATTTGTGGATCTACACTTGGGAAATTTGTGAATCTATACAAAGCAAAATTTGGATCTATACTTGGAAAATTTGTGGATCTATTCTTGGAAAAATTGGGGATATATGCTTGGAAATTTGTTGATCTATACTTGGGAAATATGTGTATCTATACTTGGGATTTTTGTGGATCTACTCCTGGCAAATTTGTGGATCTAGACTTTGCAAATTTGTGGATCTACACTTGGGAAATTTGTGGATCTACACTTGCAAATTTGTGGATTTACACTTGGCAAATTCGTGGATCTACACTTTGCAAATTTGTGGATCTACACTTGGGAAATTTGTGGATCTACACTTGGGAAATTTGTGGATCTACACTTGGGAAATTTGTGGATCTACACTTGGGAAATTTGTGGATCTACACTTGCGAAATTTGTGGATCTACACTTGGGAAATTTGTGGATCTACACTTGGGAAATTTGTGGATTTATACTTGGGAAATTTGTGGATTTATACTTGGGAAATTAGTGGATTTATACTTGGGAAATTTGTGGATTTATACTTGGGAAATTTGTGGATTTATATTTGGGAAATTTGTTTATTTATACTTGGGAAATTTGTGGAATTATACTTGGAAAATTTGTGGATTTACACTTGGGAAATTTGTGGATTTATACTTGGGAAATTTTTGGATTTAGACTTAGGAAATTTGTGGATTTACACTTTTCAAATTTATGGATCTTCACTTGGTAAATTTGTGGATCTACACTTGGTAAATTTGTGGATCTACACTTGGCAAATTTGTGGATCTACACTTGGCAAATTTGTGGATCTACACTTGGCAAATTTGTGGATCTACACTTGGCAAATTTGTGGATCTACACTTGGCAAATTTGTGGATCTACACTTGGCATATTTGTTTATCTACACTTGGGAAATTTGTGGATCTACAAATTTGTGGGTCTACACTTTGCAAATTTGTGGATCTACACTTGGGAAATTTGTGGATCTACACTTGAGAAATTTGTGGATCTACACTTGGGAAATTTTTGGATCTACACTTGGGAAATTTGTGGATCTACACTTGGGAAATTTGTGGATCTACACTTGGGAAATTTGTGGATCTACTCTTGGGAAATTTGTAGATCTACACTAGGGAAATTTGTGCATCTACACTTGGGAAATTTGTGGATCTATACAAAGCAAAATTTGGATTTATACTTAGAAAATTTGTGTATCTATTCTTGGAGAATTTGGGGATATATGCTTGGAAATTTGTTGATCTATACTTGGGAAATATGTGTATCTATACTTGGGATTTTTGTGGTTCTATTCCTGGCAAATTTGTGGATCTACACTTTGCAAATTTGTGGATCTACACTTGGGAAATTTGTGGATCTACACTTGCAAATTTGTGGATTTACACTTGGCAAATTCGTGGATCTACACTTTGCAAATTTGTGGATCTACACTTGGGAAATTTGTGGATCTACACTTGGGAAATTTGTGGATCTACACTTGGGTAATTTGTGGATCTACACTTGGGAAATTTGTGTATCTACACTTGCGAAATTTGTGGATCTACACTTGCGAAATTTGTGGATCTACACTTGGGAAATTTGTGGATTTATACTTGGGAAATTTGTGGATTTATCCTTGGGAAATTTGTGGATTTATACTTGGGAAATTTGTGGATTTATACTTGGGAAATTTGTGGATTTATATTTGGGAAATTTGTTTATTTATACTTGGGAAATTTGTGGATTTATACTAGGAAAATTTGTGGATTTATACTTGGGAAATTTGTGGATTTATACTTGGGAAATTTGTGGATTTAGACTTAGGAAATTTGTGGATTTACACTTTTCAAATTTATGGATCTTCACTTGGTAAATTTGTGGATCTACACTTGGTAAATTTGTGGATCTACACTTGGAAAATTTGTGGACCTACACTTGGGAAATTTGTGGATCTACACTTGGGAAATTTGTGGATTTATACTTGGGAAATTTGTGGATTTATACTTGGGAAATTTGTGGATTTATACTTGGGAAATTTTTGGATTTATATTTGGGAAATTTGTTTATTTATACTTGGGAAATTTGTGGATTTATACTTGGAAAATTTGTGGATTTATACTTGGGAAATTTGTGGATTTATACTTGGGAAATTTGTGGATTTATACTTAGGAAATTTGTGGATCTACACTTGGCAAATTTGTGGATCTACACTTGGCAAATTTGTGGATCTACACTTGGGAAATTTGTGGATCTACACTTGGCAAATTTGTTTATCTACACTTTGCAAATTTGTGGATCTACACTTGAGAAATTTGTGGATCTACACTTGGCAAATTTGTGGGTCTACACTTTGCAAATTTGTGGATCTACACTTGGGGAATTTGTGGATCTACACTTGGGAAATTTGTGGATCTACACTTGCGAAATTTGTGGATCTACACTTGGGAAATTTGTGGATCTACACTTGGGAAATTTGTGGATTTATACTTGGGAAATTTGTGGATTTATACTTGGGAAATTAGTGGATTTATACTTGGGAAATTTGTGGATTTATACTTGGGAAATTTGTGGATTTATATTTGGGAAATTTGTTTATTTATACTTGGGAAATTTGTGGAATTATACTTGGAAAATTTGTGGATTTACACTTGGGAAATTTGTGGATTTATACTTGGGAAATTTTTGGATTTAGACTTAGGAAATTTGTGGATTTACACTTTTCAAATTTATGGATCTTCACTTGGTAAATTTGTGGATCTACACTTGGTAAATTTGTGGATCTACACCTGGCAAATTTGTGGATCTACACTTGGCAAATTTGTGGATCTACACTTGGCAAATTTGTGGATCTACACTTGGCAAATTTGTGGATCTACACTTGGCAAATTTGTTTATCTACACTTGGGAAATTTGTGGATCTACAAATTTGTGGGTCTACACTTTGCAAATTTGTGGATCTACACTTGGGAAATTTGTGGATCTACACTTGAGAAATTTGTGGATCTACACTTGGGAAATTTTTGGATCTACACTTGGGAAATTTGTGGATCTACACTTGGGAAATTTGTGGATCTACACTTGGGAAATTTGTGGATCTACTCTTGGGAAATTTGTAGATCTACACTAGGGAAATTTGTGCATCTACACTTGGGAAATTTGTGGATCTATACAAAGCAAAATTTGGATTTATACTTGGAAAATTTGTGTATCTATTCTTGGAGAATTTGGGGATATATGCTTGGAAATTTGTTGATCTATACTTGGGAAATATGTGTATCTATACTTGGGATTTTTGTGGTTCTATTCCTGGCAAATTTGTGGATCTACACTTTGCAAATTTGTGGATCTACACTTGGGAAATTTGTGGATCTACACTTGCAAATTTGTGGATTTACACTTGGCAAATTCGTGGATCTACACTTTGCAAATTTGTGGATCTACACTTGGGAAATTTGTGGATCTACACTTGGGAAATTTGTGGATCTACACTTGGGTAATTTGTGGATCTACACTTGGGAAATTTGTGTATCTACACTTGCGAAATTTGTGGATCTACACTTGCGAAATTTGTGGATCTACACTTGGGAAATTTGTGGATTTATACTTGGGAAATTTGTGGATTTATCCTTGGGAAATTTGTGGATTTATACTTGGGAAATTTGTGGATTTATACTTGTAAAATTTGTGGATTTATATTTGGGAAATTTGTTTATTTATACTTGGGAAATTTGTGGATTTATACTAGGAAAATTTGTGGATTTATACTTGGGAAATTTGTGGATTTATACTTGGGAAATTTGTGGATTTAGACTTAGGAAATTTGTGGATTTACACTTTTCAAATTTATGGATCTTCACTTGGTAAATTTGTGGATCTACACTTGGTAAATTTGTGGATCTACACTTGGAAAATTTGTGGACCTACACTTGGGAAATTTGTGGATCTACACTTGGGAAATTTGTGGATTTATACTTGGGAAATTTGTGGATTTATACTTGGGAAATTTGTGGATTTATACTTGGGAAATTTTTGGATTTATATTTGGGAAATTTGTTTATTTATACTTGGGAAATTTGTGGATTTATACTTGGAAAATTTGTGGATTTATACTTGGGAAATTTGTGGATTTATACTTGGGAAATTTGTGGATTTATACTTAGGAAATTTGTGGATTTACACTTGGCAAATTTATGGATCTACACTTGGCAAATTTGTGGATCTACACTTGGCAAATTTGTGGATCTACACTTGGGAAATTTGTGGATCTACACTTGGCAAATTTGTTTATCTACACTTTGCAAATTTGTGGATCTACACTTGAGAAATTTGTGGATCTACACTTGGCAAATTTGTGGGTCTACACTTTGCAAATTTGTGGATCTACACTTTTGGAATTTGTGGATCTACACTTGGGAAATTTGTGGATCTACACTTGGGAAATTTGTGGGTCTACACTTTGCAAATTTGTGGATCTACACTTACGAAATTTGTGGATCTACAAATTTGTGGGTCTACACTTTGCAAATTTGTGGATCTACACTTGGGAAATTTGTGGATCTACACTTGGCAAATTTGTGGATCTACACTTGGCAAATTTGTGGATCTACACTTGGCAAATTTGTGGATCTACACTTGGCAAATTTGTTTATCTACACTTGGGAAATTTGTGGATCTACAAATTTGTGGGTCTACACTTTGCAAATTTGTGGATCTACACTTGGGAAATTTGTGGATCTACACTTGAGAAATTTGTGGATCTACACTTGGGAAATTTGTGGATCTACTCTTGGGAAATTTGTAGATCTACACTAGGGAAATTTGTGCATCTACACTTGGGAAATTTGTGGATCTATACAAAGCAAAATTTGGATTTATACTTGGAAAATTTGTGTATCTATTCTTGGAGAATTTGGGGATATATGCTTGGAAATTTGTTGATCTATACTTGGGAAATATGTGTATCTATACTTGGGATTTTTGTGGTTCTATTCCTGGCAAATTTGTGGATCTACACTTTGCAAATTTGTGGATCTACACTTGGGAAATTTGTGGATCTACACTTGCAAATTTGTGGATTTACACTTGGCAAATTCGTGGATCTACACTTTGCAAATTTGTGGATCTACACTTGGGAAATTTGTGGATCTACACTTGGGAAATTTGTGGATCTACACTTGGGTAATTTGTGGATCTACACTTGGGAAATTTGTGTATCTACACTTGCGAAATTTGTGGATCTACACTTGCGAAATTTGTGGATCTACACTTGGGAAATTTGTGGATTTATACTTGGGAAATTTGTGGATTTATCCTTGGGAAATTTGTGGATTTATACTTGGGAAATTTGTGGATTTATACTTGGGAAATTTGTGGATTTATATTTGGGAAATTTGTTTATTTATACTTGGGAAATTTGTGGATTTATACTAGGAAAATTTGTGGATTTATACTTGGGAAATTTGTGGATTTATACTTGGGAAATTTGTGGATTTAGACTTAGGAAATTTGTGGATTTACACTTTTCAAATTTATGGATCTTCACTTGGTAAATTTGTGGATCTACACTTGGTAAATTTGTGGATCTACACTTGGAAAATTTGTGGACCTACACTTGGGAAATTTGTGGATCTACACTTGGGAAATTTGTGGATTTATACTTGGGAAATTTGTGGATTTATACTTGGGAAATTTGTGGATTTATACTTGGGAAATTTTTGGATTTATATTTGGGAAATTTGTTTATTTATACTTGGGAAATTTGTGGATTTATACTTGGAAAATTTGTGGATTTATACTTGGGAAATTTGTGGATTTATACTTGGGAAATTTGTGGATTTATACTTAGGAAATTTGTGGATTTACACTTGGCAAATTTATGGATCTACACTTGGCAAATTTGTGGATCTACACTTGGCAAATTTGTGGATCTACACTTGGGAAATTTGTGGATCTACACTTGGCAAATTTGTTTATCTACACTTTGCAAATTTGTGGATCTACACTTGAGAAATTTGTGGATCTACACTTGGCAAATTTGTGGGTCTACACTTTGCAAATTTGTGGATCTACACTTGGGGAATTTGTGGATCTACACTTGGGAAATTTGTGGATCTACACTTGGGAAATTTGTGGGTCTACACTTTGCAAATTTGTGGATCTACACTTACGAAATTTGTGGATCTACAAATTTGTGGGTCTACACTTTGCAAATTTGTGGATCTACACTTGGGAAATTTGTGGATCTACACTTGAGAAATTTGTGGATCTACACTTGGGAAATTTGTGGGTCTACACTTTGCAAATTTGTGGATCTACACTTGGGAAATTTTTGGATCTACACTTGGGAAATTTGTGGATCTACACTTGGGAAATTTGTGGATCTACACTTGGGAAATTTGTGGATCTACACTTGGGAAATTTGTGGATCTACTCTTGGGAAATTTGTAGATATACACTAGGGAAATTTGTGGATCTACACTTGGGAAATTTGTGGATCTATACAAAGCAAAATTTGGATTTATACTTGGAAAATTTGTGTATCTATTCTTGGAGAATTTGGGGATATATGCTTGGAAATTTGTTGATCTATACTTGGGAAATATGTGTATCTATACTTGGGATTTTTGTGGTTCTATTCCTGGCAAATTTGTGGATCTACACTTTGCAAATTTGTGGATCTACACTTGGGAAATTTGTGGATCTACACTTGCAAATTTGTGGATTTACACTTGGCAAATTCGTGGATCTACACTTTGCAAATTTTTGGATCTACACTTGGGAAATTTGTGGATCTACACTTGGGAAATTTGTGGATCTTCACTTGGGAAATTTGTGGATCTACACTTGGGTAATTTGTGGATCTACACTTGGGAAATTTGTGGATCTACACTAGCGAAATTTGTGGATCTACACTTGGGAAATTTGTGGATCTACACTTGGGAAATTTGTGGATCTACACTTGGGAAATTTGTGGATTTATACTTGGGAAATTTGTGGATTTATACTTGGGAAATTTGTGGATTTATACTTGGGAAATTTGTGGATTTATATTTGGGAAATTTGTTTATTTATACTTACGAAATTTGTGGATTTATACTTGGAAAATTTGTGGATTTATACTTGGGAAATTTGTGGATTTATACTTGGGAAATTTGTGGATTTAGACTTAGGAAATTTGTGGATTTACATTTTTCAAATTTATGGATCTTCACTTGGTAAATTTGTGGATCTACACTTGGTAAATTTGTGGATCTACACTTGGAAAATTTGTGGACCTACACTTTGGAAATTTGTGGATCTACACTTGGGAAATTTGTGGATCTACACTTGGGAAATTTGTGGATCTTCACTTGGGAAATTTGTGGATCTACACTTGGGTAATTTGTGGATCTACACTTGGGAAATTTGTGGATCTACACTAGCGAAATTTGTGGATCTACACTTGGGAAATTTGTGGATCTACACTTGGGAAATTTGTGGATCTACACTTGGGAAATTTGTGGATTTATACTTGGGAAATTTGTGGATTTATACTTGGGAAATTTGTGGATTTATACTTGGGAAATTTGTGGATTTATATTTGGGAAATTTGTTTATTTATACTTACGAAATTTGTGGATTTATACTTGGAAAATTTGTGGATTTATACTTGGGAAATTTGTGGATTTATACTTGGGAAATTTGTGGATTTAGACTTAGGAAATTTGTGGATTTACATTTTTCAAATTTATGGATCTTCACTTGGTAAATTTGTGGATCTACACTTGGTAAATTTGTGGATCTACACTTGGAAAATTTGTGGACCTACACTTTGGAAATTTGTGGATCTACACTTGGGAAATTTGTGGATTTATACTTGGGAAATTTGTGGATTTATACTTAGGAAATTTTTGGATTTATATTTGGGAAATTTGTTTATTTATACTTGGGAAATTTGTGGATTTATACTTGGAAAATTTGTGGATTTATACTTGGGAAATTTGTGGATTTATACTTGGGAAATTTGTGGATTTATACTTAGGAAATTTGTGGATTTACACTTGGCAAATTTGTGGATCTACACTTGGGAAATTTGTGGATTTATACTTGGGAAATTTGTGGATTTATACTTGGGAAATTTGTGGATTTATACTTGGGAAATTTTTGGATTTATATTTGGGAAATTTGTTTATTTATACTTGGGAAATTTGTGGATTTATACTTGGAAAATTTGTGGATTTATACTTGGGAAATTTGTGGATTTATACTTGGGAAATTTGTGGATTTATACTTAGGAAATTTGTGGATTTACACTTGGCAAATTTATGGATCTACACTTGGTAAATTTGTGGATCTACACTTGGCAAATTTGTGGATCTACACTTGGCAAATTTGTGGATCTACACTTGGCAAATTTGTGGATCTACACTTGGCAAATTTGTGGATCTACACTTGGGAAATTTGTGGATCTACACTTGGCAAATTTGTTTATCTACACTTTGCAAATTTGTGGATCTACACTTGAGAAATTTGTGGATCTACACTTGGCAAATTTGTGGATCTACACTTGGGAAATTTGTGGATTTATACTTGGGAAATTTGTGGATTTATACTTGGGAAATTTGTGGATTTATACTTGGGAAATTTGTGGATTTATATTTGGGAAATTTGTTTATTTATACTTACGAAATTTGTGGATTTATACTTGGAAAATTTGTGGATTTATACTTGGGAAATTTGTGGATTTATACTTGGGAAATTTGTGGATTTAGACTTAGGAAATTTGTGGATTTACATTTTTCAAATTTATGGATCTTCACTTGGTAAATTTGTGGATCTACACTTGGTAAATTTGTGGATCTACACTTGGAAAATTTGTGGACCTACACTTTGGAAATTTGTGGATCTACACTTGGGAAATTTGTGGATTTATACTTGGGAAATTTGTGGATTTATACTTGGGAAATTTGTGGATTTATACTTGGGAAATTTTTGGATTTATATTTGGGAAATTTGTTTATTTATACTTGGGAAATTTGTGGATTTATACTTGGAAAATTTGTGGATTTATACTTGGGAAATTTGTGGATTTATACTTGGGAAATTTGTGGATTTATACTTAGGAAATTTGTGGATTTACACTTGGCAAATTTGTGGATCTACACTTGGGAAATTTGTGGATTTATACTTGGGAAATTTGTGGATTTATACTTGGGAAATTTGTGGATTTATACTTGGGAAATTTTTGGATTTATATTTGGGAAATTTGTTTATTTATACTTGGGAAATTTGTGGATTTATACTTGGAAAATTTGTGGATTTATACTTGGGAAATTTGTGGATTTATACTTGGGAAATTTGTGGATTTATACTTAGGAAATTTGTGGATTTACACTTGGCAAATTTATGGATCTACACTTGGTAAATTTGTGGATCTACACTTGGCAAATTTGTGGATCTACACTTGGCAAATTTGTGGATCTACACTTGGCAAATTTGTGGATCTACACTTGGCAAATTTGTGGATCTACACTTGGGAAATTTGTGGATCTACACTTGGCAAATTTGTTTATCTACACTTTGCAAATTTGTGGATCTACACTTGAGAAATTTGTGGATCTACACTTGGCAAATTTGTGGGTCTACACTTGGCAAATTTGTGGATCTACACTTGGGAAATTTGTGGATCTACACTTGGCAAATTTGTTTATCTACACTTTGCAAATTTGTGGTTCTACACTTGAGAAATTTGTGGATCTACACTTGGCAAATTTGTGGGTCTACACTTTGCAAATTTGTGGATCTACACTTGGGGAATTTGTGGATCTACACTTGGGAAATTTGTGGATCTACACTTGGGAAATTTGTGGATTTATACTTGGGAAATTTGTGGATTTATACTTGGGAAATTTGTGGATTTATACTTGGGAAATTTTTGGATTTATATTTGGGAAATTTGTTTATTTATACTTGGGAAATTTGTGGATTTATACTTGGAAAATTTGTGGATTTATACTTGGGAAATTTGTGGATTTATACTTGGGAAATTTGTGGATTTATACTTAGGAAATTTGTGGATTTACACTTGGCAAATTTGTGGATCTACACTTTGCAAATTTGTGGATCTACACTTGGGAAATTTGTGGATTTACACTTGGCAAATTTGTGGATCTACACTTGGGAAATTTGTGGATTTATACTTGGGAAATTTGTGGATTTATACTTGGGAAATTTGTGGATTTATACTTGGGAAATTTTTGGATTTATATTTGGGAAATTTGTTTATTTATACTTGGGAAATTTGTGGATTTATACTTGGAAAATTTGTGGATTTATACTTGGGAAATTTGTGGATTTATACTTGGGAAATTTGTGGATTTATACTTAGGAAATTTGTGGATTTACACTTGGCAAATTTATGGATCTACACTTGGTAAATTTGTGGATCTACACTTGGCAAATTTGTGGATCTACACTTGGCAAATTTGTGGATCTACACTTGGCAAATTTGTGGATCTACACTTGGCAAATTTGTGGATCTACACTTGGGAAATTTGTGGATCTACACTTGGCAAATTTGTTTATCTACACTTTGCAAATTTGTGGATCTACACTTGAGAAATTTGTGGATCTACACTTGGCAAATTTGTGGGTCTACACTTGGCAAATTTGTGGATCTACACTTGGGAAATTTGTGGATCTACACTTGGCAAATTTGTTTATCTACACTTTGCAAATTTGTGGTTCTACACTTGAGAAATTTGTGGATCTACACTTGGCAAATTTGTGGGTCTACACTTTGCAAATTTGTGGATCTACACTTGGGGAATTTGTGGATCTACACTTGGGAAATTTGTGGATCTACACTTGGGAAATTTGTGGATTTATACTTGGGAAATTTGTGGATTTATACTTGGGAAATTTGTGGATTTATACTTGGGAAATTTTTGGATTTATATTTGGGAAATTTGTTTATTTATACTTGGGAAATTTGTGGATTTATACTTGGAAAATTTGTGGATTTATACTTGGGAAATTTGTGGATTTATACTTGGGAAATTTGTGGATTTATACTTAGGAAATTTGTGGATTTACACTTGGCAAATTTGTGGATCTACACTTGGGAAATTTGTGGATTTATACTTGGGAAATTTGTGGATTTATACTTGGGAAATTTGTGGATTTATACTTGGGAAATTTTTGGATTTATATTTGGGAAATTTGTTTATTTATACTTGGGAAATTTGTGGATTTATACTTGGGAAATTTGTGGATTTATACTTGGGAAATTTGTGGATTTATACTTAGGAAATTTGTGGATTTACACTTGGCAAATTTATGGATCTACACTTGGTAAATTTGTGGATCTACACTTGGCAAATTTGTGGATCTACACTTGGCAAATTTGTGGATCTACACTTGGCAAATTTGTGGATCTACACTTGGCAAATTTGTGGATCTACACTTGGGAAATTTGTGGATCTACACTTGGCAAATTTGTTTATCTACACTTTGCAAATTTGTGGATCTACACTTGAGAAATTTGTGGATCTACACTTGGCAAATTTGTGGGTCTACACTTGGCAAATTTGTGGATCTACACTTGGGAAATTTGTGGATCTACACTTGGCAAATTTGTTTATCTACACTTTGCAAATTTGTGGATCTACACTTGAGAAATTTGTGGATCTACACTTGGCAAATTTGTGGGTCTACATTTGGGGAATTTGTGGATCTACACTTGGGAAATTTGTGGATCTACACTTGGGAAATTTGTGGATCTACACTTGGGAAATTTGTGGATTTATACTTGGGAAATTTGTGGATTTATACTTGGGAAATTTGTGGATTTATACTTGGGAAATTTTTGGATTTATATTTGGGAAATTTGTTTATTTATACTTGGGAAATTTGTGGATTTATACTTGGAAAATTTGTGGATTTATACTTGGGAAATTTGTGGATTTATACTTAGGAAATTTGTGGATTTACACTTGGCAAATTTATGGATCTACACTTGGTAAATTTGTGGATCTACACTTGGCAAATTTGTGGATCTACACTTGGCAAATTTGTGGATCTACACTTGGCAAATTTGTGGATCTACACTTGGCAAATTTGTGGATCTACACTTGGCAAATTTGTGGATCTACACTTGGCAAATTTGTTTATCTACACTTTGCAAATTTGTGGATCTACACTTGAGAAATTTGTGGATCTACACTTGGCAAATTTGTGGGTCTACACTTTGCAAATTTGTGGATCTACACTTGGGGAATTTGTGGATCTACACTTGGGAAATTTGTGGATGTACATTTGGGAAATTTGTGGGTCTACACTTTGCAAATTTGTGGATCTACACTTGGGAAATTTTTGGATCTACACTTGGGAAATTTGTGGATCTACACTTGGGAAATTTGTGGATCTACACTTGGCAAATTTGTTTATCTACACTTTGCAAATTTGTGGATCTACACTTGAGAAATTTGTGGATCTACACTTGGCAAATTTGTGGATCTACACTTGGGAAATTTGTTAATCTACACTTGGGTAATTTGTGGATCTACACTTGGGAAATTTGTGGATCTACACTTGCGAAATTTGTGGATCTACACTTGGGAAATTTGTGGATCTACACTTGGGAAATTTGTGGATTTATACTTGGGAAATTTGTGGATTTATACTTGGGAAATTTGTGGATTTATATTTGGGAAATTTGTTTATTTATACTTGGGAAATTTGTGGATCTACACTTGGGTAATTTGTGGATCTACACTTGGGAAATTTGTGGATCTACACTTGCGAAATTTGTGGATCTACACTTGGGAAATTTGTGGATCTACACTTGGGAAATTTGTGGATTTATACTTGGGAAATTTGTGGATTTATACTTGGGAAATTTGTGGATTTATACTTGGGAAATTTGTGGATTTATACTTGGGAAATTTGTGGATTTATATTTGGGAAATTTGTTTATTTATACTTGGGAAATTTGTGGATTTATACTTGGAAAATTTGTGGATTTATACTTGGGAAATTTGTGGATTTATACTTGGGAAATTTGTGGATCTACACTTGGTAAATTTGTGGATCTACACTTGGAAAATTTGTGGATCTACACTTGGGAAATTTGTGGATTTATACTTGGGAAATTTGTGGATTTATACTTGGGAAATTTGTGGATTTATACTTGGGAAATTTTTGGATTTATATTTGGGAAATTTGTTTATTTATACTTGGGAAATTTGTGGATTTATACTTGGAAAATTTGTAGATTTATACTTGGGAAATTTGTGGATTTAGACTTAGGAAATTTGTGGATTTACACTTTTCAAATTTATGGATCTTCACTTGGTAAATTTGTGGATCTACACTTGGTAAATTTGTGGATCTACACTTGGAAAATTTGTGGACCTACACTTGGGAAATTTGTGGATCTACACTTGGGAAATTTGTGGATTTATACTTGGGAAATTTGTGGATTTATACTTGGGAAATTTGTGGATTTATACTTGGGAAATTTTTGGATTTATATTTGGGAAATTTGTTTATTTATACTTGGAAAATTTGTGGATTTATACTTGGAAAATTTGTGGATATATACTTGGGAAATTTGTGGATTTATACTTGGGAAATTTGTGGATTTATACTTAGGAAATTTGTGGATTTACACTTGGCAAATTTATGGATCTACACTTGGCAAATTTGTGGATCTACACTTGGCAAATTTGTGGATCTACACTTGGGAAATTTGTGGATCTACACTTGGCAAATTTGTTTATCTACACTTTGCAAATTTGTGGATCTACACTTGAGAAATTTGTGGATCTACACTTGGCAAATTTGTGGGTCTACACTTTGCAAATTTGTGGATCTACACTTGGGGAATTTGTGGATCTACACTTGGGAAATTTGTGGATTTATACTTGGGAAATTTGTGGATTTATACTTGGGAAATTTGTGGATTTATACTTGGGAAATTTGTGGATTTATACTTGGGAAATTTGTGGATTTATATTTGGGAAATTTGTTTATTTATACTTGGGAAATTTGTGGATTTATACTTGGAAAATTTGTGGATTTATACTTGGGAAATTTGTGGATTTATACTTGGGAAATTTGTGGATTTAGACTTAGGAAATTAGTGGATTTACACTTTTCAAATTTATGGATCTTCACTTGGTAAATTTGTGGATCTACACTTGGTAAATTTGTGGATCTACACTTGGAAAATTTGTGGATCTACACTTGGGAAATTTGTGGATCTACACTTGGGAAATTTGTGGATTTATACTTGGGAAATTTGTGGATTTATACTTGGGAAATTTGTGGATTTATACTTGGGAAATTTTTGGATTTATACTTGGGAAATTTGTGGATTTATATTTGGGAAATTTGTGAATTTATACTTGGGAAATTTGTGGATTTAGACTTAGGAAATTTGTGGATTTACACTTTTCAAATTGATGGATCTTCACTTGGTAAATTTGTGGATCTACACTTGGTAAATTTGTGGATCTACACTTGGAAAATTTGTGGATCTACACTTGGGAAATTTGTGGATTTATACTTGGGAAATTTGTGGATTTATACTTGGGAAATTTGTGGATTTATACTTGGGAAATTTTTGGATTTATATTTGGGAAATTTGTTTATTTATACTTGGGAAATTTGTATATTTATACTTGGAAAATTTGTAGATTTATACTTGGGAAATTTGTGGATTTAGACTTAGGAAATTTGTGGATTTACACTTTTCAAATTTATGGATCTTCACTTGGTAAATTTGTGGATCTACACTTGGTAAATTTGTGGATCTACACTTGGAAAATTTGTGGACCTACACTTGGGAAATTTGTGGATCTACACTTGGGAAATTTGTGGATTTATACTTGGGAAATTTGTGGATTTATACTTGGGAAATTTGTGGATTTATACTTGGGAAATTTTTGGATTTATATTTGGGAAATTTGTTTATTTATACTTGGGAAATTTGTGGATTTATACTTGGAAAATTTGTGGATTTATACTTGGGAAATTTGTGGATTTATACTTGGGAAATTTGTGGATTTATACTTAGGAAATTTGTGGATTTACACTTGGCAAATTTATGGATCTACACTTGGCAAATTTGTGGATCTACACTTGGCAAATTTGTGGATCTACACTTGTTAAATTTGTGGATCTACACTTGGCAAATTTGTTTATCTACACTTTGCAAATTTGTGGATCTACACTTGAGAAATTTGTGGATCTACACTTGGCAAATTTGTGGGTCTACACTTTGAAAATTTGTGGATCTACACTTGGGGAATTTGTGGATCTACACTTGGGAAATTTGTGGATCTACACTTGGGAAATTTGTGGGTCTACACTTTGCAAATTTGTGGATCTACACTTACGAAATTTGTGGATCTACAAATTTGTGGGTCTACACTTTGCAAATTTGTGGATCTACACTTGGGAAATTTGTGGATCTACACTTGAGAAATTTGTGGATCTACACTTGGGAAATTTGTGGGTCTACACTTTGCAAATTTGTGGATCTACACTTGGGAAATTTTTGGATCTACACTTGGGAAATTTGTGGATCTACACTTGGGAAATTTGTGGATCTACACTTGGGAAATTTGTGGATCTACACTTGGGAAATTTGTGGATCTACTCTTGGGAAATTTGTAGATATACACTAGGGAAATTTGTGGATCTACACTCGGGAAATTTGTGGATCTATACAAAGCAAAATTTGGATTTATACTTGTAAAATTTGTGTATCTATTCTTGGAGAATTTGGGGATATATGCTTGGAAATTTGTTGATCTATACTTGGGAAATATGTGTATCTATACTTGGGATTTTTGTGGTTCTATTCCTGGCAAATTTGTGGATCTACACTTTGCAAATTTGTGGATCTACACTTGGGAAATTTGTGGATCTACACTTGCAAATTTGTGGATTTACACTTGGCAAATTCGTGGATCTACACTTTGCAAATTTTTGGATCTACACTTGGGAAATTTGTGGATCTACACTTTGCAAATTTGTGGATCTACACTTGGGGAATTTGTGGATCTACACTTGGGAAATTTGTGGATCTACACTTGGGAAATTTGTGGGTCTACACTTTGCAAATTTGTGGATCTACACTTACGAAATTTGTGGATCTACAAATTTGTGGGTCTACACTTTGCAAATTTGTGGATCTACACTTGGGAAATTTGTGGATCTACACTTGAGAAATTTGTGGATCTACACTTGGGAAATTTGTGGGTCTACACTTTGCAAATTTGTGGATCTACACTTGGGAAATTTTTGGATTTATATTTGGGAAATTTGTTTATTTATACTTGGGAAATTTGTGGATTTATACTTGGAAAATTTGTAGATTTATACTTGGGAAATTTGTGGATTTAGACTTAGGAAATTTGTGGATTTACACTTTTCAAATTTATGGATCTTCACTTGGTAAATTTGTGGATCTACACTTGGTAAATTTGTGGATCTACACTTGGAAAATTTGTGGACCTACACTTGGGAAATTTGTGGATCTACACTTGGGAAATTTGTGGATTTATACTTGGGAAATTTGTGGATTTATACTTGGGAAATTTGTGGATTTATACTTGGGAAATTTTTGGATTTATATTTGGGAAATTTGTTTATTTATACTTGGGAAATTTGTGGATTTATACTTGGAAAATTTGTGGATATATACTTGGGAAATTTGTGGATTTATACTTGGGAAATTTGTGGATTTATACTTAGGAAATTTGTGGATTTACACTTGGCAAATTTATGGATCTACACTTGGCAAATTTGTGGATCTACACTTGGCAAATTTGTGGATCTACACTTGGGAAATTTGTGGATCTACATTTGGCAAATTTGTTTATCTACACTTTGCAAATTTGTGGATCTACACTTGAGAAATTTGTGGATCTACACTTGGCAAATTTGTGGGTCTACACTTTGCAAATTTGTGGATCTACACTTGGGGAATTTGTGGATCTACACTTGGGAAATTTGTGGATCTACACTTGGGAAATTTGTGGATTTATACTTGGGAAATTTGTGGATTTATACTTGGGAAATTTGTGGATTTATACTTGGGAAATTTTTGGATTTATATTTGGGAAATTTGTTTATTTATACTTGGGAAATTTGTGGATTTATACTTGGAAAATTTGTGGATTTATACTTGGGAAATTTGTGGATTTATACTTGGGAAATTTGTGGATTTATACTTAGGAAATTTGTGGATTTACACTTGGCAAATTTATGGATCTACACTTGGTAAATTTGTGGATCTACACTTGGCAAATTTGTGGATCTACACTTGGCAAATTTGTGGATCTACACTTGGCAAATTTGTGGATCTACACTTGGCAAATTTGTGGATCTACACTTGGCAAATTTGTGGATCTACACTTGGCAAATTTGTTTATCTACACTTTGCAAATTTGTGGATCTACACTTGAGAAATTTGTGGATCTACACTTGGCAAATTTGTGGGTCTACACTTTGCAAATTTGTGGATCTACACTTGGGGTATTTGTGGATCTACACTTGGGAAATTTGTGGATGTACACTTGGGAAATTTGTGGGTCTACACTTTGCAAATTTGTGGATCTACACTTGGGAAATTTTTGGATCTACACTTGGGAAATTTGTGGATCTACACTTGGGAAATTTGTGGATCTACACTTGGCAAATTTGTTTATCTACACTTTGCAAATTTGTGGATCTACACTTGAGAAATTTGTGGATCTACACTTGGCAAATTTGTGGATCTACACTTGGGAAATTTGTTAATCTACACTTGGGTAATTTGTGGATCTACACTTGGGAAATTTGTGGATCTACACTTGCGAAATTTGTGGATCTACACTTGGGAAATTTGTGGATCTACACTTGGGAAATTTGTGGATTTATACTTGGGAAATTTGTGGATTTATACTTGGGAAATTTGTGGATTTATATTTGGGAAATTTGTTTATTTATACTTGGGAAATTTGTGGATCTACACTTGGGTAATTTGTGGATCTACACTTGGGAAATTTGTGGATCTACACTTGCGAAATTTGTGGATCTACACTTGGGAAATTTGTGGATCTACACTTGGGAAATTTGTGGATTTATACTTGGGAAATTTGTGGATTTATACTTGGGAAATTTGTGGATTTATACTTGGGAAATTTGTGGATTTATACTTGGGAAATTTGTGGATTTATATTTGGGAAATTTGTTTATTTATACTTGGGAAATTTGTGGATTTATACTTGGAAAATTTGTGGATTTATACTTGGGAAATTTGTGGATTTATACTTGGGAAATTTGTGGATCTACACTTGGTAAATTTGTGGATCTACACTTGGAAAATTTGTGGATCTACACTTGGGAAATTTGTGGATTTATACTTGGGAAATTTGTGGATTTATACTTGGGAAATTTGTGGATTTATACTTGGGAAATTTTTGGATTTATATTTGGGAAATTTGTTTATTTATACTTGGGAAATTTGTGGATTTATACTTGGAAAATTTGTAGATTTATACTTGGGAAATTTGTGGATTTAGACTTAGGAAATTTGTGGATTTACACTTTTCAAATTTATGGATCTTCACTTGGTAAATTTGTGGATCTACACTTGGTAAATTTGTGGATCTACACTTGGAAAATTTGTGGACCTACACTTGGGAAATTTGTGGATCTACACTTGGGAAATTTGTGGATTTATACTTGGGAAATTTGTGGATTTATACTTGGGAAATTTGTGGATTTATACTTGGAAAATTTTTGGATTTATATTTGGGAAATTTGTTTATTTATACTTGGCAAATTTGTGGATTTATACTTGGAAAATTTGTGGATATATACTTGGGAAATTTGTGGATTTATACTTGGGAAATTTGTGGATTTATACTTAGGAAATTTGTGGATTTACACTTGGCAAATTTATGGATCTACACTTGGCAAATTTGTGGATCTACACTTGGCAAATTTGTGGATCTACACTTGGGAAATTTGTGGATCTACACTTGGCAAATTTGTTTATCTACACTTTGCAAATTTGTGGATCTACACTTGAGAAATTTGTGGATCTACACTTGGCAAATTTGTGGGTCTACACTTTGCAAATTTGTGGATCTACACTTGGGGAATTTGTGGATCTACACTTGGGAAATTTGTGGATTTATACTTGGGAAATTTGTGGATTTATACTTGGGAAATTTGTGGATTTATACTTGGGAAATTTGTGGATTTATACTTGGGAAATTTGTGGATTTATATTTGGGAAATTTGTTTATTTATACTTGGGAAATTTGTGGATTTATACTTGGAAAATTTGTGGATTTATACTTGGGAAATTTGTGGATTTATACTTGGGAAATTTGTGGATTTATACTTGGGAAATTTGTGGATTTAGACTTAGGAAATTAGTGGATTTACACTTTTCAAATTTATGGATCTTCACTTGGTAAATTTGTGGATCTACACTTGGTAAATTTGTGGATCTACACTTGGAAAATTTGTGGATCTACACTTGGGAAATTTGTGGATCTACACTTGGGAAATTTGTGGATTTATACTTGGGAAATTTGTGGATTTATACTTGGGAAATTTGTGGATTTATACTTGGGAAATTTTTGGATTTATACTTGGGAAATTTGTGGATTTATATTTGGGAAATTTGTGAATTTATACTTGGGAAATTTGTGGATTTAGACTTAGGAAATTTGTGGATTTACACTTTTCAAATTTATGGATCTTCACTTGGTAAATTTGTGGATCTACACTTGGTAAATTTGTGGATCTACACTTGGAAAATTTGTGGATCTACACTTGGGAAATTTGTGGATTTATACTTGGGAAATTTGTGGATTTATACTTGGGAAATTTGTGGATTTATACTTGGGAAATTTTTGGATTTATATTTGGGAAATTTGTTTATTTATACTTGGGAAATTTGTATATTTATACTTGGAAAATTTGTAGATTTATACTTGGGAAATTTGTGGATTTAGACTTAGGAAATTTGTGGATTTACACTTTTCAAATTTATGGATCTTCACTTGGTAAATTTGTGGATCTACACTTGGTAAATTTGTGGATCTACACTTGGAAAATTTGTGGACCTACACTTGGGAAATTTGTGGATCTACACTTGGGAAATTTGTGGATTTATACTTGGGAAATTTGTGGATTTATACTTGGGAAATTTGTGGATTTATACTTGGGAAATTTTTGGATTTATATTTGGGAAATTTGTTTATTTATACTTGGGAAATTTGTGGATTTATACTTGGAAAATTTGTGGATTTATACTTGGGAAATTTGTGGATTTATACTTGGGAAATTTGTGGATTTATACTTAGGAAATTTGTGGATTTACACTTGGCAAATTTATGGATCTACACTTGGCAAATTTGTGGATCTACACTTGGCAAATTTGTGGATCTACACTTGGGAAATTTGTGGATCTACACTTGGCAAATTTGTTTATCTACACTTTGCAAATTTGTGGATCTACACTTGAGAAATTTGTGGATCTACACTTGGCAAATTTGTGGGTCTACACTTTGCAAATTTGTGGATCTACACTTGGGGAATTTGTGGATCTACACTTGGGAAATTTGTGGATCTACACTTGGGAAATTTGTGGGTCTACACTTTGCAAATTTGTGGATCTACACTTACGAAATTTGTGGATCTACAAATTTGTGGGTCTACACTTTGCAAATTTGTGGATCTACACTTGAGAAATTTGTGGATCTACACTTGGCAAATTTGTGGGTCTACACTTTGCAAATTTGTGGATCTACACTTGGGGAATTTGTGGATCTACACTTGGGAAATTTGTGGATCTACACTTGGGAAATTTGTGGGTCTACACTTTGCAAATTTGTGGATCTACACTTACGAAATTTGTGGATCTACAAATTTGTGGGTCTACACTTTGCAAATTTGTGGATCTACACTTGGGAAATTTGTGGATCTACACTTGAGAAATTTGTGGATCTACACTTGGGAAATTTGTGGGTCTACACTTTGCAAATTTGTGGATCTACACTTGGGAAATTTTTGGATCTACACTTGAGAAATTTGTGGATCTACACTTGGCAAATTTGTGGGTCTACACTTTGCAAATTTGTGGATCTACACTTGGGGAATTTGTGGATCTACACTTGGGAAATTTGTGGATTTCTACTTGGGAAATTTGTGGATTTATACTTGGGAAATTTGTGGATTTATACTTGGGAAATTTGTGGATTTATACTTGGGAAATTTGTGGATTTATATTTGGGAAATTTGTTTATTTATACTTGGGAAATTTGTGGATTTATACTTGGAAAATTTGTGGATTTATACTTGGGAAATTTGTGGATTTATACTTGGGAAATTTGTGGATTTAGACTTAGGAAATTAGTGGATTTACACTTTTCAAATTTATGGATCTTCACTTGGTAAATTTGTGGATCTACACTTGGTAAATTTGTGGATCTACACTTGGAAAATTTGTGGATCTACACTTGGGAAATTTGTGGATCTACACTTGGGAAATTTGTGGATTTATACTTGGGAAATTTGTGGATTTATACTTGGGAAATTTGTGGATTTATACTTGGGAAATTTTTGGATTTATACTTGGGAAATTTGTGGATTTATATTTGGGAAATTTGTGAATTTATACTTGGGAAATTTGTGGATTTAGACTTAGGAAATTTGTGGATTTACACTTTTCAAATTTATGGATCTTCACTTGGTAAATTTGTGGATCTACACTTGGTAAATTTGTGGATCTACACTTGGAAAATTTGTGGATCTACACTTGGGAAATTTGTGGATTTATACTTGGGAAATTTGTGGATTTATACTTGGGAAATTTGTGGATTTATACTTGGGAAATTTTTGGATTTATATTTGGGAAATTTGTTTATTTATACTTGGGAAATTTGTATATTTATACTTGGAAAATTTGTAGATTTATACTTGGGAAATTTGTGGATTTAGACTTAGGAAATTTGTGGATTTACACTTTTCAAATTTATGGATCTTCACTTGGTAAATTTGTGGATCTACACTTGGTAAATTTGTGGATCTACACTTGGAAAATTTGTGGACCTACACTTGGGAAATTTGTGGATCTACACTTGGGAAATTTGTGGATTTATACTTGGGAGATTTGTGGATTTATACTTGGGAAATTTGTGGATTTATACTTGGGAAATTTTTGGATTTATATTTGGGAAATTTGTTTATTTATACTTGGGAAATTTGTGGATTTATACTTGGAAAATTTGTGGATTTATACTTGGGAAATTTGTGGATTTATACTTGGGAAATTTGTGGATTTATACTTAGGAAATTTGTGGATTTACACTTGGCAAATTTATGGATCTACACTTGGCAAATTTGTGGATCTACACTTGGCAAATTTGTGGATCTACACTTGGGAAATTTGTGGATCTACACTTGGCAAATTTGTTTATCTACACTTTGCAAATTTGTGGATCTACACTTGGGGAATTTGTGGATCTACACTTGGGAAATTTGTGGATCTACACTTGGGAAATTTGTGGGTCTACACTTTGCAAATTTGTGGATCTACACTTACGAAATTTGTGGATCTACAAATTTGTGGGTCTACACTTTGCAAATTTGTGGATCTACACTTGGGAAATTTGTGGATCTACACTTGAGAAATTTGTGGATCTACACTTGGGAAATTTGTGGATCTACACTTGGCAAATTTGTTTATCTACACTTTGCAAATTTGTGGATCTACACTTGAGAAATTTGTGGATCTACACTTGGCAAATTTGTGGGTCTACACTTTGCAAATTTGTGGATCTACACTTGGGGAATTTGTGGATCTACACTTGGGAAATTTGTGGATTTCTACTTGGGAAATTTGTGGATTTATACTTGGGAAATTTGTGGATTTATACTTGGGAAATTTGTGGATTTATACTTGGGAAATTTGTGGATTTATATTTGGGAAATTTGTTTATTTATACTTGGGAAATTTGTGGATTTATACTTGGAAAATTTGTGGATTTATACTTGGGAAATTTGTGGATTTATACTTGGGAAATTTGTGGATTTAGACTTAGGAAATTAGTGGATTTACACTTTTCAAATTTATGGATCTTCACTTGGTAAATTTGTGGATCTACACTTGGTAAATTTGTGGATCTACACTTGGAAAATTTGTGGATCTACACTTGGGAAATTTGTGGATCTACACTTGGGAAATTTGTGGATTTATACTTGGGAAATTTGTGGATTTATACTTGGGAAATTTGTGGATTTATACTTGGGAAATTTTTGGATTTATACTTGGGAAATTTGTGGATTTATATTTGGGAAATTTGTGAATTTATACTTGGGAAATTTGTGGATTTAGACTTAGGAAATTTGTGGATTTACACTTTTCAAATTTATGGATCTTCACTTGGTAAATTTGTGGATCTACACTTGGTAAATTTGTGGATCTACACTTGGAAAATTTGTGGATCTACACTTGGGAAATTTGTGGATTTATACTTGGGAAATTTGTGGATTTATACTTGGGAAATTTGTGGATTTATACTTGGGAAATTTTTGGATTTATATTTGGGAAATTTGTTTATTTATACTTGGGAAATTTGTATATTTATACTTGGAAAATTTGTAGATTTATACTTGGGAAATTTGTGGATTTAGACTTAGGAAATTTGTGGATTTACACTTTTCAAATTTATGGATCTTCACTTGGTAAATTTGTGGATCTACACTTGGTAAATTTGTGGATCTACACTTGGAAAATTTGTGGACCTACACTTGGGAAATTTGTGGATCTACACTTGGGAAATTTGTGGATTTATACTTGGGAGATTTGTGGATTTATACTTGGGAAATTTGTGGATTTATACTTGGGAAATTTTTGGATTTATATTTGGGAAATTTGTTTATTTATACTTGGGAAATTTGTGGATTTATACTTGGAAAATTTGTGGATTTATACTTGGGAAATTTGTGGATTTATACTTGGGAAATTTGTGGATTTATACTTAGGAAATTTGTGGATTTACACTTGGCAAATTTATGGATCTACACTTGGCAAATTTGTGGATCTACACTTGGCAAATTTGTGGATCTACACTTGGGAAATTTGTGGATCTACACTTGGCAAATTTGTTTATCTACACTTTGCAAATTTGTGGATCTACACTTGAGAAATTTGTGGATCTACACTTGGCAAATTTGTGGGTCTACACTTTGCAAATTTGTGGATCTACACTTGGGGAATTTGTGGATCTACACTTGGGAAATTTGTGGATCTACACTTGGGAAATTTGTGGGTCTACACTTTGCAAATTTGTGGATCTACACTTACGAAATTTGTGGATCTACAAATTTGTGGGTCTACACTTTGCAAATTTGTGGATCTACACTTGAGAAATTTGTGGATCTACACTTGGCAAATTTGTGGGTCTACACTTTGCAAATTTGTGGATCTACACTTGGGGAATTTGTGGATCTACACTTGGGAAATTTGTGGATCTACACTTGGGAAATTTGTGGGTCTACACTTTGCAAATTTGTGGATCTACACTTACGAAATTTGTGGATCTACAAATTTGTGGGTCTACACTTTGCAAATTTGTGGATCTACACTTGGGAAATTTGTGGATCTACACTTGAGAAATTTGTGGATCTACACTTGGGAAATTTGTGGGTCTACACTTTGCAAATTTGTGGATCTACACTTGGGAAATTTTTGGATCTACACTTGGGAAATTTGTGGATCTACACTTGGGAAATTTGTGGATCTACACTTGGGAAATTTGTGGATCTACACTTGGGAAATTTGTGGATCTACTCTTGGGAAATTTGTAGATATACACTAGGGAAATTTGTGGATCTACACTCGGGAAATTTGTGGATCTATACAAAGCAAAATTTGGATTTATACTTGTAAAATTTGTGTATCTATTCTTGGAGAATTTGGGGATATATGCTTGGAAATTTGTTGATCTATACTTGGGAAATATGTGTATCTATACTTGGGATTTTTGTGGTTCTATTCCTGGCAAATTTGTGGATCTACACTTTGCAAATTTGTGGATCTACACTTGGGAAATTTGTTTATCTACACTTGCAAATTTGTGGATTTACACTTGGCAAATTCGTGGATCTACACTTTGCAAATTTTTGGATCTACACTTGGGAAATTTGTGGATCTACACTTGGGAAATTTGTGGATTTTCACTTGGGAAATTTGTGGATCTACACTTGGGTAATTAGTGGATCTACACTTGGGAAATTTGTGGATCTACACTAGCGAAATTTGTGGATCTACACTTGGGAAATTTGTGGATCTACACTTGGGAAATTTGTAGATTTATACTTGGGAAATTTGTGGATTTAGACTTAGGAAATTTGTGGATTTACACTTTTCAAATTTATGGATCTTCACTTGGTAAATTTGTGGATCTACACTTGGTAAATTTGTGGATCTACACTTGGAAAATTTGTGGACCTACACTTGGGAAATTTGTGGATCTACACTTGGGAAATTTGTGGATTTATACTTGGGAAATTTGTGGATTTATACTTGGGAAATTTGTGGATTTATACTTGGGAAATTTTTGGATTTATATTTGGGAAATTTGTTTATTTATACTTGGGAAATTTGTGGATTTATACTTGGAAAATTTGTGGATATATACTTGGGAAATTTGTGGATTTATACTTGGGAAATTTGTGGATTTATACTTAGGAAATTTGTGGATTTACACTTGGCAAATTTATGGATCTACACTTGGCAAATTTGTGGATCTACACTTGGCAAATTTGTGGATCTACACTTGGGAAATTTTTGGATCTACACTTGGCAAATTTGTTTATCTACACTTTGCAAATTTGTGGATCTACACTTGAGAAATTTGTGGATCTACACTTGGCAAATTTGTGGGTCTACACTTTGCAAATTTGTGGATCTACACTTGGGGAATTTGTGGATCTACACTTGGGAAATTTGTGGATTTATACTTGGGAAATTTGTGGATTTATACTTGGGAAATTTGTGGATTTATACTTGGGAAATTTGTGGATTTATACTTGGGAAATTTGTGGATTTATATTTGGGAAATTTGTTTATTTATACTTGGGAAATTTGTGGATTTATACTTGGAAAATTTGTGGATTTATACTTGGGAAATTTGTGGATTTATACTTGGGAAATTTGTGGATTTAGACTTAGGAAATTAGTGGATTTACACTTTTCAAATTTATGGATCTTCACTTGGTAAATTTGTGGATCTACACTTGGTAAATTTGTGGATCTACACTTGGAAAATTTGTGGATCTACACTTGGGAAATTTGTGGATCTACACTTGGGAAATTTGTGGATTTATACTTGGGAAATTTGTGGATTTATACTTGGGAAATTTGTGGATTTATACTTGGGAAATTTTTGGATTTATACTTGGGAAATTTGTGGATTTATATTTGGGAAATTTGTGAATTTATACTTGGGAAATTTGTGGATTTAGACTTAGGAAATTTGTGGATTTACACTTTTCAAATTTATGGATCTTCACTTGGTAAATTTGTGGATCTACACTTCGTAAATTTGTGGATCTACACTTGGAAAATTTGTGGATCTACACTTGGGAAATTTGTGGATTTATACTTGGGAAATTTGTGGATTTATACTTGGGAAATTTGTGGATTTATACTTGGGAAATTTTTGGATTTATATTTGGGAAATTTGTTTATTTATACTTGGGAAATTTGTATATTTATACTTGGAAAATTTGTAGATTTATACTTGGGAAATTTGTGGATTTAGACTTAGGAAATTTGTGGATTTACACTTTTCAAATTTATGGATCTTCACTTGGTAAATTTGTGGATCTACACTTGGTAAATTTGTGGATCTACACTTGGAAAATTTGTGGACCTACACTTGGGAAATTTGTGGATCTACACTTGGGAAATTTGTGGATTTATACTTGGGAAAATTGTGGATTTATACTTGGGAAATTTGTGGATTTATACTTGGGAAATTTTTGGATTTATATTTGGGAAATTTGTTTATTTATACTTGGGAAATTTGTGGATTTATACTTGGAAAATTTGTGGATTTATACTTGGGAAATTTGTGGATTTATACTTGGGAAATTTGTGGATTTATACTTAGGAAATTTGTGGATTTACACTTGGCAAATTTATGGATCTACACTTGGCAAATTTGTGGATCTACACTTGGCAAATTTGTGGATCTACACTTGGGAAATTTGTGGATCTACACTTGGCAAATTTGTTTATCTACACTTTGCAAATTTGTGGATCTACACTTGAGAAATTTGTGGATCTACACTTGGCAAATTTGTGGGTCTACACTTTGCAAATTTGTGGATCTACACTTGGGGAATTTGTGGATCTACACTTGGGAAATTTGTGGATCTACACTTGGGAAATTTGTGGGTCTACACTTTGCAAATTTGTGGATCTACACTTACGAAATTTGTGGATCTACAAATTTGTGGGTCTACACTTTGCAAATTTGTGGATCTACACTTGAGAAATTTGTGGATCTACACTTGGCAAATTTGTGGGTCTACACTTTGCAAATTTGTGGATCTACACTTGGGGAATTTGTGGATCTACACTTGGGAAATTTGTGGATCTACACTTGGGAAATTTGTGGGTCTACACTTTGCAAATTTGTGGATCTACACTTACGAAATTTGTGGATCTACAAATTTGTGGGTCTACACTTTGCAAATTTGTGGATCTACACTTGGGAAATTTGTGGATCTACACTTGAGAAATTTGTGGATCTACACTTGGGAAATTTGTGGGTCTACACTTTGCAAATTTGTGGATCTACACTTGGGAAATTTTTGGATCTACACTTGGGAAATTTGTGGATCTACACTTGGGAAATTTGTGGATCTACACTTGGGAAATTTGTGGATCTACACTTGGGAAATTTGTGGATCTACTCTTGGGAAATTTGTAGATATACACTAGGGAAATTTGTGGATCTACACTCGGGAAATTTGTGGATCTATACAAAGCAAAATTTGGATTTATACTTGTAAAATTTGTGTATCTATTCTTGGAGAATTTGGGGATATATGCTTGGAAATTTGTTGATCTATACTTGGGAAATATGTGTATCTATACTTGGGATTTTTGTGGTTCTATTCCTGGCAAATTTGTGGATCTACACTTTGCAAATTTGTGGATCTACACTTGGGAAATTTGTGGATCTACACTTGCAAATTTGTGGATTTACACTTGGCAAATTCGTGGATCTACACTTTGCAAATTTTTGGATCTACACTTGGGAAATTTGTGGATCTACACTTTGCAAATTTGTGGATCTACACTTGGGGAATTTGTGGATCTACACTTGGGAAATTTGTGGATCTACACTTGGGAAATTTGTGGGTCTACACTTTGCAAATTTGTGGATCTACACTTACGAAATTTGTGGATCTACAAATTTGTGGGTCTACACTTTGCAAATTTGTGGATCTACACTTGGGAAATTTGTGGATCTACACTTGAGAAATTTGTGGATCTACACTTGGGAAATTTGTGGGTCTACACTTTGCAAATTTGTGGATCTACACTTGGGAAATTTTTGGATCTACACTTGGGAAATTTGTGGATCTACACTTGGGAAATTTGTGGATCTACACTTGGGAAATTTGTGGATCTACACTTGGGAAATTTGTGGATCTACTCTTGGGAAATTTGTAGATATACACTAGGGAAATTTGTGGATCTACACTCGGGAAATTTGTGGATCTATACAAAGCAAAATTTGGATTTATACTTGTAAAATTTGTGTATCTATTCTTGGAGAATTTGGGGATATATGCTTGGAAATTTGTTGATCTATACTTGGGAAATATGTGTATCTATACTTGGGATTTTTGTGGTTCTATTCCTGGCAAATTTGTGGATCTACACTTTGCAAATTTGTGGATCTACACTTGGGAAATTTGTTTATCTACACTTGCAAATTTGTGGATTTACACTTGGCAAATTCGTGGATCTACACTTTGCAAATTTTTGGATCTACACTTGGGAAATTTGTGGATCTACACTTGGGAAATTTGTGGATTTTCACTTGGGAAATTTGTGGATCTACACTTGGGTAATTTGTGGATCTACACTTGGGAAATTTGTGGATCTACACTAGCGAAATTTGTGGATCTACACTTGGGAAATTTGTGGATCTACACTTGGGAAATTTGTGGATTTATACTTGGGAAATTTGTGGATTTATACTTGGGAAATTTGTGGATTTATACTTGGGAAATTTGTGGATTTATACTTGGGAAATTTGTGGATTTATATTTGGGAAATTTGTTTATTTATACTTACGAAATTTGTGGATTTATACTTGGAAAATTTGTGGATTTATACTTGGGAAATTTGTGGATTTATACTTGGGAAATTTGTGGATTTAGACTTAGGAAATTTGTGGATTTACATTTTTCAAATTTATGGATCTTCACTTGGTAAATTTGTGGATCTACACTTGGTAAATTTGTGGATCTACACTTGGAAAATTTGTGGACCTACACTTTGGAAATTTGTGGATCTACACTTGGGAAATTTGTGGATTTATACTTGGGAAATTTGTGGATTTATACTTGGGAAATTTGTGGATTTATACTTGGGAAATTTTTGGATTTATATTTGGGAAATTTGTTTATTTATACTTGGGAAATTTGTGGATTTATACTTGGAAAATTTGTGGATTTATACTTGGGAAATTTGTGGATTTATACTTGGGAAATTTGTGGATTTATACTTAGGAAATTTGTGGATTTACACTTGGCAAATTTATGGATCTACACTTGGTAAATTTGTGGATCTACACTTGGCAAATTTGTGGATCTACACTTGGCAAATTTGTGGATCTACACTTGGCAAATTTGTGGATCTACACTTGGCAAATTTGTGGATCTACACTTGGGAAATTTGTGGATCTACACTTGGCAAATTTGTTTATCTACACTTTGCAAATTTGTGGATCTACACTTGAGAAATTTGTGGATCTACACTTGGGAAATTTGTGGATCTACACTTGGGAAATTTGTGGGTCTACACTTTGCAAATTTGTGGATCTACACTTACGAAATTTGTGGATCTACAAATTTGTGGGTCTACACTTTGCAAATTTGTGGATCTACACTTGGGAAATTTGTGGATCTACACTTGAGAAATTTGTGGATCTACACTTGGGAAATTTGTGGGTCTACACTTTGCAAATTTGTGGATCTACACTTGGGAAATTTTTGGATCTACACTTGTGAAATTTGTGGATCTACACTTGGGAAATTTGTGGATCTACACTTGGGAAATTTGTGGATCTACACTTGGAAAATTTGTGGATCTACACTTGGGAAATTTGTGGATTTATATTTGGGAAATTTGTTTATTTATACTTGGGAAATTTGTGGATTTATACTTGGAAAATTTGTGGATTTATACTTGGGAAATTTGTGGATTTATACTTGGGAAATTTGTGGATTTAGACTTAGGAAATTAGTGGATTTACACTTTTCAAATTTATGGATCTTCACTTGGTAAATTTGTGGATCTACACTTGGTAAATTTGTGGATCTACACTTGGAAAATTTGTGGATCTACACTTGGGAAATTTGTGGATCTACACTTGGGAAATTTGTGGATTTATACTTGGGAAATTTGTGGATTTATACTTGGGAAATTTGTGGATTTATACTTGGGAAATTTTTGGATTTATACTTGGGAAATTTGTGGATTTATATTTGGGAAATTTGTGAATTTTTACTTGGGAAATTTGTGGATTTAGACTTAGGAAATTTGTGGATTTACACTTTTCAAATTTATGGATCTTCACTTGGTAAATTTGTGGATCTACACTTGGTAAATTTGTGGATCTACACTTGGAAAATTTGTGGATCTACACTTGGGAAATTTGTGGATTTATACTTGGGAAATTTGTGGATTTATACTTGGGAAATTTGTGGATTTATACTTGGGAAATTTTTGGATTTATATTGGGGAAATTTGTTTATTTATACTTGGGAAATTTGTATATTTATACTTGGAAAATTTGTAGATTTATACTTGGGAAATTTGTGGATTTAGACTTAGGAAATTTGTGGATTTACACTTTTCAAATTTATGGATCTTCACTTGGTAAATTTGTGGATCTACACTTGGTAAATTTGTGGATCTACACTTGGAAAATTTGTGGACCTACACTTGGGAAATTTGTGGATCTACACTTGGGAAATTTGTGGATTTATACTTGGGAAATTTGTGGATTTATACTTGGGAAATTTGTGGATTTATACTTGGGAAATTTTTGGATTTATATTTGGGAAATTTGTTTATTTATACTTGGGAAATTTGTGGATTTATACTTGGGAAATTTGTGGATTTATACTTGGGAAATTTGTGGATTTATACTTAGGAAATTTGTGGATTTACACTTGGCAAATTTATGGATCTACACTTGGCAAATTTGTGGATCTACACTTGGCAAATTTGTGGATCTACACTTGGGAAATTTGTGGATCTACACTTGGCAAATTTGTTTATCTACACTTTGCAAATTTGTGGATCTACACTTGAGAAATTTGTGGATCTACACTTGGCAAATTTGTGGGTCTACACTTTGCAAATTTGTGGATCTACACTTGGGGAATTTGTGGATCTACACTTGGGAAATTTGTGGATCTACACTTGGGAAATTTGTGGGTCTACACTTTGCAAATTTGTGGATCTACACTTACGAAATTTGTGGATCTACAAATTTGTGGGTCTACACTTTGCAAATTTGTGGATCTACACTTGAGAAATTTGTGGATCTACACTTGGCAAATTTGTGGGTCTACACTTTGCAAATTTGTGGATCTACACTTGGGGAATTTGTGGATCTACACTTGGGAAATTTGTGGATCTACACTTGGGAAATTTGTGGGTCTACACTTTGCAAATTTGTGGATCTACACTTACGAAATTTGTGGATCTACAAATTTGTGGGTCTACACTTTGCAAATTTGTGGATCTACACTTGGGAAATTTGTGGATCTACACTTGAGAAATTTGTGGATCTACACTTGGGAAATTTGTGGGTCTACACTTTGCAAATTTGTGGATCTACACTTGGGAAATTTTTGGATCTACACTTGGGAAATTTGTGGATCTACACTTGGGAAATTTGTGGATCTACACTTGGGAAATTTGTGGATCTACACTTGGGAAATTTGTGGATCTACTCTTGGGAAATTTGTAGATATACACTAGGGAAATTTGTGGATCTACACTCGGGAAATTTGTGGATCTATACAAAGCAAAATTTGGATTTATACTTGTAAAATTTGTGTATCTATTCTTGGAGAATTTGGGGATATATGCTTGGAAATTTGTTGATCTATACTTGGGAAATATGTGTATCTATACTTGGGATTTTTGTGGTTCTATTCCTGGCAAATTTGTGGATCTACACTTTGCAAATTTGTGGATCTACACTTGGGAAATTTGTGGATCTACACTTGCAAATTTGTGGATTTACACTTGGCAAATTCGTGGATCTACACTTTGCAAATTTTTGGATCTACACTTGGGAAATTTGTGGATCTACACTTTGCAAATTTGTGGATCTACACTTGGGGAATTTGTGGATCTACACTTGGGAAATTTGTGGGTCTACACTTTGCAAATTTGTGGATCTACACTTACGAAATTTGTGGATCTACAAATTTGTGGGTCTACACTTTGCAAATTTGTGGATCTACACTTGGGAAATTTGTGGATCTACACTTGAGAAATTTGTGGATCTACACTTGGGAAATTTGTGGGTCTACACTTTGCAAATTTGTGGATCTACACTTGGGAAATTTTTGGATCTACACTTGGGAAATTTGTGGATCTACACTTGGGAAATTTGTGGATCTACACTTGGGAAATTTGTGGATCTACACTTGGGAAATTTGTGGATCTACTCTTGGGAAATTTGTAGATATACACTAGGGAAATTTGTGGATCTACACTCGGGAAATTTGTGGATCTATACAAAGCAAAATTTGGATTTATACTTGTAAAATTTGTGTATCTATTCTTGGAGAATTTGGGGATATATGCTTGGAAATTTGTTGATCTATACTTGGGAAATATGTGTATCTATACTTGGGATTTTTGTGGTTCTATTCCTGGCAAATTTGTGGATCTACACTTTGCAAATTTGTGGATCTACACTTGGGAAATTTGTTTATCTACACTTGCAAATTTGTGGATTTACACTTGGCAAATTCGTGGATCTACACTTTGCAAATTTTTGGATCTACACTTGGGAAATTTGTGGATCTACACTTGGGAAATTTGTGGATTTTCACTTGGGAAATTTGTGGATCTACACTTGGGTAATTTGTGGATCTACACTTGGGAAATTTGTGGATCTACACTAGCGAAATTTGTGGATCTACACTTGGGAAATTTGTGGATCTACACTTGGGAAATTTGTGGATTTATACTTGGGAAATTTGTGGATTTATACTTGGGAAATTTGTGGATTTATACTTGGGAAATTTGTGGATTTATACTTGGGAAATTTGTGGATTTATATTTGGGAAATTTGTTTATTTATACTTACGAAATTTGTGGATTTATACTTGGAAAATTTGTGGATTTATACTTGGGAAATTTGTGGATTTATACTTGGGAAATTTTTGGATCTACACTTGGGAAATTTGTGGATCTACACTTGGGAAATTTGTGGATCTACACTTGGGAAATTTGTGGATCTACTCTTGGGAAATTTAAAGATCTACACTAGGGAAATTTGTGGATCTACACTTGGGAAATTTGTGGATCTATACTTGGGTTTTTTGTGGTTCTACTCCTGGGAAATTTGTGGATCTACACTTGCAAATTTGTGGATTTACACTTGGCAAATTCGTGGATCTACACTTTGCAAATTTGTGGATCTACACTTGGGAAATTTGTGGATCTACACTTGGGAAATTTGTGGATCTACACTTGGGAAATTTGTGGATCTACACTTGGGTAATTTGTGGATCTACACTTGGGAAATTTGTGGATCTACACTTGCGAAATTTGTGGATCTACACTTGGGAAATTTGTGGATCTACACTTGGGAAATTTGTGGATTTATACTTGGGAAATTTGTGGATTTATACTTGGGAAATTTGTGGATTTACACTTTTCAAATTTATGGATCTTCACTTGGTAAATTTGTGGATCTACACTTGGTAAATTTGTGGATCTACACTTGGAAAATCTGTGGATCTACACTTGGGAAATTTGTGGATCTACACTTGGGAAATTTGTGGATTTATACTTGGGAAATTTGTGGATTTATACTTGGGAAATTTGTGGATTTATACTTGGGAAATTTATTTATTTATATTTGGGAAATTTGTTTATTTATACTTGGGAAATTTGTGGATTTATACTTGGAAAATTTGTGGATTTATACTTGGGAAATTTGTGGATTTATACTTGGGAAATTTGTGGATTTATACTTAGGAAATTTGTGGATTTACACTTGGCAAATTTATGGATCTACACTTGGTAAATTTGTGGATCTACACTTGGCAAATTTGTGGATCTACACTTGGCAAATTTGTGGATCTACACTTGGCAAATTTGTGGATCTACACTTGGCAAATTTGTGGATCTACACTTGGGAAATTTGTGGATCTACACTTGGCAAATTTGTTTATCTACACTTTGCAAATTTGTATATCTACACTTGGGAAATTTGTGGATCTACACTTGGCAAATTTGTGGGTCTACACTTTGCAAATTTGTGGATCTACAATTGGGGAATTTGTGGATCTACACTTGGCAAATTTGTGGATCTACACTTGGCAAATTTGTGGATCTACACTTGGCAGTTTTGTGGATCTACACTTGGCAAATTTGTGGATCTACACTTGGGAAATTTGTGGATCTACACTTGGCAAATTTGTTTATCTACACTTGGGAAATTTGTGGATCTACAAATTTGTGGGTCTACACTTTGCAAATTTGTGGATCTACACTTGAGAAATTTGTGGATCTACACTTGGGAAATTTGTGGGTCTACACTTGGGAAATTTTTGGATCTACACTTGGGAAATTTGTGGATCTATACTTGGGAAATTTGTGGATCTACACTTGGGAAATTTGTGGATCTACACTTGGGAAATTTGTGCATCTACTCTTGGGAAATTTAAAGATCTACACTAGGGAAATTTGTGGATCTACACTTGGGAAATTTGTGTATCTATACAAAGCAAAATTTGGATTTATACTTGGAAAATTTGTGGATCTATTCTTGGAGAATTTGGGGATATATGCTTGGAAATTTGTTGATCTATACTTGGGAAATATGTATATCTATACTTGGGATTTTTGTGGTTCTACTCCTGGCAAATTTGTGGATCTACACTTTGCAAATTTGTGGATCTACACTTGGGAAATTTGTGGATCTACACTTGCAAATTTGTGGATTTACACTTGGCAAATTCGTGGATCTACACTTTGCAAATTTGTGGATCTACACTTGGGAAATTTGTGGATCTACACTTGCGAAATTTGTGGATCTACACTTGGGAAATTTGTGGATCTACACTTGGGAAATTTGTGGATTTATACTTGGGAAATTTGTGGATTTATACTTGGGAAATTTGTGGATTTATACTTGGGAAATTTGTGGATTTATACTTGGGAAATTTGTGGATTTATATTTGGGAAATTTGTTTATTAATTCTTGGGAAATTTGTGGATTTATACTTGGAAAATTTGTGGATTTATACTTGGGAAATTTGTGGATTTATACTTGGGAAATTTTTGGATCTACACTTGGGAAATTTGTGGATCTACACTTGGGAAATTTGTGGATCTACACTTGGGAAATTTGTGGATCTACACTTGGGAAATTTGTGCATCTACTCTTGGGAAATTTAAAGATCTACACTAGGGAAATTTGTGGATCTACACTTGGGAAATTTGTGTATCTATACAAAGCAAAATTTGGATTTATACTTGGAAAATTTGTGGATCTATTCTTGGAGAATTTGGGGATATATGCTTGGAAATTTGTTGATCTATACTTGGGAAATATGTGTATCTATACTTGGGATTTTTGTGGTTCTACTCCTGGCAAATTTGTGGATCTACACTTTGCAAATTTGTGGATCTACACTTGGGAAATTTGTGGATCTACACTTGCAAATTTGTGGATTTACACTTGGCAAATTCGTGGATCTACACTTTGCAAATTTGTGGATCTACACTTGGGAAATTTGTGGATCTACACTTGCGAAATTTGTGGATCTACACTTGGGAAATTTGTGGATCTACACTTGGGAAATTTGTGGATTTATACTTGGGAAATTTGTGGATTTATACTTGGGAAATTTGTGGATTTATACTTGGGAAATTTGTGGATTTATACTTGGGAAATTTGTGGATTTATATTTGGGAAATTTGTTTATTTATACTTGGGAAATTTGTGGATTTATACTTGGAAAATTTGTGGATTTATACTTGGGAAATTTGTGGATTTATACTTGGGAAATTTTTGGATCTACACTTGGGAAATTTGTGGATCTACACTTGGGAAATTTGTGGATCTACACTTGGGAAATTTGTGGATCTACACTTGGGAAATTTGTGGATCTACTCTTGGGAAATTTAAAGATCTACACTAGGGAAATTTGTGGATCTACACTTGGGAAATTTGTGGATCTATACTTGGGTTTTTTGTGGTTCTACTCCTGGGAAATTTGTGGATCTACACTTGCAAATTTGTGGATTTACACTTGGCAAATTCGTGGATCTACACTTTGCAAATTTGTGGATCTACACTTGGGAAATTTGTGGATCTACACTTGGGAAATTTGTGGATCTACACTTGGGAAATTTGTGGATCTACACTTGGGTAATTTGTGGATCTACACTTGGGAAATTTGTGGATCTACACTTGCGAAATTTGTGGATCTACACTTGGGAAATTTGTGGATCTACACTTGGGAAATTTGTGGATTTATACTTGGGAAATTTG
Organism: Odiellus spinosus; assembly: GCA_963920705.1. Taxonomy (NCBI): domain Eukaryota; kingdom Metazoa; phylum Arthropoda; class Arachnida; order Opiliones; family Phalangiidae; genus Odiellus; species Odiellus spinosus. The sequence goes on from OY987233.1 coordinate 411,330, forward strand.
TGGATTTATACTTGGGAAATTTGTGGATTTATACTTGGGAAATTTGTGGATTTATACTTGGGAAATTTGTGGATTTATATTTGGGAAATTTGTTTATTTATACTTGGGAAATTTGTGGATTTATACTTGGAAAATTTGTGGATTTATACTTGGGAAATTTGTGGATTTATACTTGGGAAATTTGTGGATTTAGACTTAGGAAATTTGTGGATTTACACTTTTCAAATTTATGGATCTTCACTTGGTAAATTTGTGGATCTACACTTGGTAAATTTGTGGATCTACACTTGGAAAATTTGTGGATCTACACTTGGGAAATTTGTGGATCTACACTTGGGAAATTTGTGGATTTATACTTGGGAAATTTGTGGATTTATACTTGGGAAATTTGTGGATTTATACTTGGGAAATTTATTTATTTATATTTGGGAAATTTGTTTATTTATACTTGGGAAATTTGTGGATTTATACTTGGAAAATTTGTGGATTTATACTTGGGAAATTTGTGGATTTATACTTGGGAAATTTTTTGGATTTATACTTAGGAAATTTGTGGATTTACACTTGGCAAATTTATGGATCTACACTTGGTAAATTTGTGGATCTACACTTGGCAAATTTGTGGATCTACACTTGGCAAATTTGTGGATCTACACTTGGCAAATTTGTGGATCTACACTTGGCAAATTTGTGGATCTACACTTGGGAAATTTGTGGATCTACACTTGGGAAATTTGTGGATCTACACTTGGCAAATTTGTTTATCTACACTTTGCAAATTTGTGGATCTACACTTGGGAAATTTGTGGATCTACACTTGGCAAATTTGTGGGTCTACACTTTGCAAATTTGTGGATCTACAATTGGGGAATTTGTGGATCTACACTTGGGAAATTTGTGGATCTACACTTGGGAAATTTGTGGGTCTACACTTTGCAAATTTGTGGATCTACACTTGGGAAATTTTTGGATCTACACTTGGGAAATTTGTGGATCTACACTTGGGAAATTTGAGGATCTACACCTCGGAAATTTGTGGATCTACTCTTGGGAAATTTGTGGATCTACACTAGGGAAATTTGTGGATCTACACTTGGGAAATTTGTGGATCTACACTTGGGAAATTTGTGGATCTATACAAAACAAAATTTGGATTTATACTTGGAAAATTTGTGGATCTATTCTTGGAAAATTTGGGGATATATGCTTGGCAAATTTGTTTATCTACACTTTGCAAATTTGTGGATCTATACTTGGGAAATTTGTGGATCTACACTTGGCAAATTTGTGGGTCTACACTTTGCAAATTTGTGGATCTACAATTGGGGAATTTGTGGATCAACACTTAGGAAATTTGTGGATTTACACTTGGCAAATTTATGGATCTACACTTGGTAAATTTGTGGATCTACACTTGGCAAATTTGTGGATCTACACTTGGCAAATTTGTGGATCTACACTTGGCAAATTTGTGGATCTACACTTGGCAAATTTGTGGATCTACTCTTGGGAAATTTCTGGATCTACACTTGGCAAATTTGTTTATCTACACTTTGCAAATTTGTGGATCTACACTTGGGAAATTTGTGGATCTACACTTGGCAAATTTGTGGGTCTACACTTTGCAAATTTGTGGATCTACAATTGGGGAATTTGTGGATCTACACTTGGGAAATTTGTGGATCTACACTTGGGAAATTTGTGGGTCTACACTTTGCAAATTTGTGGATCTACACTTGGGAAATTTTTGGATCTACACTTGGGAAATTTGTGGATCTACACTTGGGAAATTTTTGGATCTACACTTGGGAAATTTGTGGATCTACACTTGGGAAATTTGTGGATCTACACCTCGGAAATTTGTGGATCTACTCTTGGGAAATTTGTGGATCTACACTAGGGAAATTTGTGGATCTACACTTGGGAAATTTGTGGATCTACACTTGGCAAATTTGTGGGTCTACACTTTGCAAATTTGTGGATCTACAATTGGGGAATTTGTGGATCAACACTTAGGAAATTTGTGGATTTACACTTGGCAAATTTATGGATCTACACTTGGTAAATTTGTGGATCTATACTTGGCAAATTTGTGGATCTACACTTGGCAAATTTGTGGATCTACACTTGGCAAATTTGTGGATCTACACTTGGCAAATTTGTGGATCTACACTTGGCAAATTTGTGGATCTACACTTGGCAAATTTGTGGATCTACACTTGGGAAATTTGTGGATCTACACTTGGGAAATTTGTGGATCTACACTTGGCAAATTTGTTTATCTACACTTTGCAAATTTGTGGGTCTACACTTGGGAAATTTGTGGATCTACACTTGGCAAATTTGTGGATCTACAATTGGGGAATTTGTGGATCTACACTTGGGAAATTTGTGGATCTACACTTGGGAAATTTGTTGGTCTACACTTTGCAAATTTGTGGATCTACAATTGGGAAATTTGTGGATCTACACTTGGCAAATTTGTGGGTCTACACTTTGCAAATTTGTGGATCTACAATTGGGGAATTTGTGGATCAACACTTAGGAAATTTGTGGATTTACACTTGGCAAATTTATGGATCTACACTTGGTAAATTTGTGGATCTACACTTGGCAAATTTGTGGATCTACACTTGGCAAATTTGTGGATCTACACTTGGCAAATTTGTGGATCTACACTTGGCAAATTTGTGGATCTACTCTTGGGAAATTTCTGGATCTACACTTGGCAAATTTGTTTATCTACACTTTGCAAATTTGTGGATCTACACTTGGGAAATTTGTGGATCTACACTTGGCAAATTTGTGGGTCTACACTTTGCAAATTTGTGGATCTACAATTGGGGAATTTGTGGATCTACACTTGGGAAATTTGTGGATCTACACTTGGGAAATTTGTGGGTCTACACTTTGCAAATTTGTGGATCTACACTTGGGAAATTTTTGGATCTACACTTGGGAAATTTGTGGATCTACACTTGGGAAATTTTTGGATCTACACTTGGGAAATTTGTGGATCTACACTTGGGAAATTTGTGGATCTACACCTCGGAAATTTGTGGATCTACTCTTGGGAAATTTGTGGATCTACACTAGGGAAATTTGTGGATCTACACTTGGGAAATTTGTGGATCTACACTTGGCAAATTTGTGGGTCTACACTTTGCAAATTTGTGGATCTACAATTGGGGAATTTGTGGATCAACACTTAGGAAATTTGTGGATTTACACTTGGCAAATTTATGGATCTACACTTGGTAAATTTGTGGATCTATACTTGGCAAATTTGTGGATCTACACTTGGCAAATTTGTGGATCTACACTTGGCAAATTTGTGGATCTACACTTGGCAAATTTGTGGATCTACACTTGGCAAATTTGTGGATCTACACTTGGCAAATTTGTGGATCTACACTTGGGAAATTTGTGGATCTACACTTGGGAAATTTGTGGATCTACACTTGGCAAATTTGTTTATCTACACTTTGCAAATTTGTGGATCTACACTTGGGAAATTTGTGGATCTACACTTGGCAAATTTGTGGGTCTACACTTTGCAAATTTGTGGATCTACAATTGGGGAATTTGTGGATCTACACTTGGGAAATTTGTGGATCTACACTTGGGAAATTTGTGGATCCACACCTCGGAAATTTGTGGATCTACTCTTGGGAAATTTGTGGATCTACACTAGGGAAATTTGTGGATCTACACTTGGGAAATTTGTGGATCTACACTTGGGAAATTTGTGGATCTATACAAAACAAAATTTGGATTTATACTTGGAAAATTTGTGGATCTATTCTTGGAAAATTTGGGGATATATGCTTGGCAAATTTGTTTATCTACACTTTGCAAATTTGTGGATCTATACTTGGGAAATTTGTGGATCTACACTTGGCAAATTTGTGGGTCTACACTTTGCAAATTTGTGGATCTACAATTGGGGAATTTGTGGATCAACACTTAGGAAATTTGTGGATTTACACTTGGCAAATTTATGGATCTACACTTGGTAAATTTGTGGATCTACACTTGGCAAATTTGTGGATCTACACTTGGCAAATTTGTGGATCTACACTTGGCAAATTTGTGGATCTACACTTGGCAAATTTGTGGATCTACACTTGGGAAATTTGTGGATCTACACTTGGCAAATTTGTTTATCTACACTTTGCAAATTTGTGGATCTACACTTGGGAAATTTGTGGATCTACACTTGGCAAATTTGTGGGTCTACACTTTGCAAATTTGTGGATCTACAATTGGGGAATTTGTGGATCTACACTTGGGAAATTTGTGGATCTACACTTGGGAAATTTGTGGGTCTACACTTTGCAAATTTGTGGATCTACACTTGGGAAATTTTTGGATCTACACTTGGGAAATTTGTGGATCTACACTTGGGAAATTTTTGGATCTACACTTGGGAAATTTGTGGATCTACACTTGGGAAATTTGTGGATCTACACCTCGGAAATTTGTGGATCTACTCTTGGGAAATTTGTGGATCTACACTAGGTAAATTTGTGGATCTACACTTGGGAAATTTGTGGATCTACACTTGGGAAATTTGTGGATCTATACAAAGCAAAATTTGGATTTATACTTGGAAAATTTGTGGATCTATTCTTGGAAAATTTGGGGATATATGCTTGGCAAATTTGTTTATCTACACTTTGCAAATTTGTGGATCTACACTTGGAAAATTTGTGGATCTACACTTGGCAAATTTGTGGGTCTACACTTTGCAAATTTGTGGATCTACAATTGGGGAATTTGTGGATCAACACTTGGGAAATTTGTGGATCTACACTTGGGAAATTTGTGGATCTACACTTGCAAATTTGTGGATTTACACTTGGCAAATTCGTGGATCTACACTTTGCAAATTGGTGGATCTACACTTGGGAAATTTGTGGATCTACACTTGGGAAATTTGTGGATCTACACTTGGGAAATTTGTGAATCTACACTTGGGTAATTTGTGGATCTACACTTGGTAAATTTGTGGATCTACACTTGCGAAATTTGTGGATCTACACTTGGGAAATTTGTGAATTTATACTTGGGAAATTTGTGGATTTATACTTGGGAAATTTGTGGATTTATACTTGGGAAATTTGTGGATTTATACTTGGAAAATTTGTGGATTTATACTTGGGAAATTTGTGGATTTATACTTGGGAAATTTGTGGATTTAGACTTAGGAAATTTGTGGATTTACAATTTTCAAATTTATTGATCTTCACTTGGTAAATTTGTGGATCTACACTTGGTAAATTTGTGGATCTACACTTGGAAAATTTGTGGATCTACACTTGGGAAATTTGTGGATCTACACTTGGGAAATTTGTGGATTTATACTTGGGAAATTTGTGGATTTATATTTGGGAAATTTGTTTATTTATACTTGGGAAATTTGTGGATTTATACTTGGAAAATTTGTGGATTTATACTTGGGAAAATTGTGGATTTATTCTTGGGAAATTTGTGGATTTATACTTAGGAAATTTGTGGATTTACACTTGGCAAATTTATGGATCTACACTTGGTAAATTTGTGGATCTACACTTGGCAAATTTGTGGATCTACACTTGGAAAATTTGTGGATCTACACTTGGCAAATTTGTGGATCTATACTTGGCAAATTTGTGGATCTACACTTGGGAAATTTGTGGATCTACACTTGGCAAATTTGTTTATCTACACTTTGCAAATTTGTGGATCTACACCTCGGAAATTTGTGGATCTACACTTGGCAAATTTGTGGGTCTACACTTGGGAAATTTTGGGATCTACACTTGGGAAATTTGTGGATCTACACTTGGGAAATTTTTGGATCTACACTTGGGAAATTTGTGGATATACACTTGGGAAATTTGTGGATCTACACTTGGGAAATTTGTGGATCTACTCTTGGGAAATTTGTGGATCTACACTAGGGAAATTTGTGGATCTACACTTGGGAAATTTGCGGATCTACACTTGGGAAATTTGTGGATCTATACAAAGCAAAATTTGGATTTATACTTGGAAAATTTGTGGATCTATTCTTGGAAAATTTGGGGATATATGCTTGGCAAATTTGTTTATCTACACTTTGCAAATTTGTGGATCTACACTTGGCAAATTTGTGGGTCTACACTTTGCAAATTTGTGGATCTACAATTGGGGAATTTGTGGATCTACACTTGGGAAATTTGTGGATCTACACTTGGGAAATTTGTGGATCTACACTTGCAAATTTGTGGATTTACACTTGGCAAATTCGTGGATCTACACTTTGCAAATTTGTGGATCTACACTTGGGAAATTTGTGGATCTACACTTGGGAAATTTGTGGATCTACACTTGGGAAATTTGTGGATCTACACTTGGTAATTTGTGGATCTACACTTGGGAAATTTGTGGATCTACACTTGCGAAATTTGTGGATCTACACTTGGGAAATTTGTGGATCTACACTTGGGAAATTTGTGGATTTATACTTGGGAAATTTGTGGATTTATACTTGGGAAATTTGTGGATTTATACTTGGGAAATTTGTGGATTTATACTTGGGAAATTTGTGGATTTATATTTGGGAAATTTGTTTATTTATACTTGGGAAATTTGTGGATTTATACTTGGGAAATTTTTGGATTTATACTTGGGAAATTTGTGGATTTATATTTGGGAAATTTGTGAATTTATACTTGGGAAATTTGTGGATTTAGACTTAGGAAATTTGTGGATTTACACTTTTCAAATTTATGGATCTTCACTTGGTAAATTTGTGGATCTACACTTGGTAAATTTGTGGATCTACACTTGGAAAATTTGTGGATCTACACTTGGGAAATTTGTGGATTTATACTTGGGAAATTTGTGGATTTATACTTGGGAAATTTGTGGATTTAGACTTAGGAAATTAGTGGATTTACACTTTTCAAATTTATGGATCTTCACTTGGTAAATTTGTGGATCTACACTTGGTAAATTTGTGGATCTACACTTGGAAAATTTGTGGATCTACACTTGGGAAATTTGTGGATCTACACTTGGGAAATTTGAGGATTTATACTTGGGAAATTTGTGGATTTATACTTGGGAAATTTGTGGATTTATACTTGGGAAATTTTTGGATTTATACTTGGGAAATTTGTGGATTTATATTTGGGAAATTTGTGAATTTATACTTGGGAAATTTGTGGATTTAGACTTAGGAAATTTGTGGATTTACACTTTTCAAATTTATGGATCTTCACTTGGTAAATTTGTGGATCTACACTTGGTAAATTTGTGGATCTACACTTGGAAAATTTGTGGATCTACACTTGGGAAATTTGTGGATTTATACTTGGGAAATTTGTGGATTTATACTTGGGAAATTTGTGGATTTAGACTTAGGAAATTAGTGGATTTACACTTTTCAAATTTATGGATCTTCACTTGGTAAATTTGTGGATCTACACTTGGTAAATTTGTGGATCTACACTTGGAAAATTTGTGGATCTACACTTGGGAAATTTGTGGATCTACACTTGGGAAATTTGAGGATTTATACTTGGGAAATTTGTGGATTTATACTTGGGAAATTTGTGGATTTATACTTGGGAAATTTTTGGATTTATACTTGGGAAATTTGTGGATTTATATTTGGGAAATTTGTGAATTTATACTTGGGAAATTTGTGGATTTAGACTTAGGAAATTTGTGGATTTACACTTTTCAAATTTATGGATCTTCACTTGGTAAATTTGTGGATCTACACTTGGTAAATTTGTGGATCTACACTTGGAAAATTTGTGGATCTACACTTGGGAAATTTGTGGATTTATACTTGGGAAATTTGTGGATTTATACTTGGGAAATTTGTGGATTTATACTTGGGAAATTTGTGGATTTATACTTGGCAAACTCGTGGATCTACACTTTGCAAATTGGTGGATCTACACTTGGGAAATTTGTGGATCTACACTTGGGAAATTTGTGGATCTACACTTGGGAAATTTGTGAATCTACACTTGGGTAATTTGTGGATCTACACTTGGTAAATTTGTGGATCTACACTTGCGAAATTTGTGGATCTACACTTGGGAAATTTGTGAATTTATACTTGGGAAATTTGTGGATTTATACTTGGGAAATTTGTGGATTTATACTTGGGAAATTTGTGGATTTATACTTGGAAAATTTGTGGATTTATACTTGGGAAATTTGTGGATTTATACTTGGGAAATTTGTGGATTTAGACTTAGGAAATTTGTGGATTTACAATTTTCAAATTTATTGATCTTCACTTGGTAAATTTGTGGATCTACACTTGGTAAATTTGTGGATCTACACTTGGAAAATTTGTGGATCTACACTTGGGAAATTTGTGGATCTACACTTGGGAAATTTGTGGATTTATACTTGGGAAATTTGTGGATTTATATTTGGGAAATTTGTTTATTTATACTTGGGAAATTTGTGGATTTATACTTGGAAAATTTGTGGATTTATACTTGGGAAAATTGTGGATTTATTCTTGGGAAATTTGTGGATTTATACTTAGGAAATTTGTGGATTTACACTTGGCAAATTTATGGATCTACACTTGGTAAATTTGTGGATCTACACTTGGCAAATTTGTGGATCTACACTTGGAAAATTTGTGGATCTACACTTGGCAAATTTGTGGATCTATACTTGGCAAATTTGTGGATCTACACTTGGGAAATTTGTGGATCTACACTTGGCAAATTTGTTTATCTACACTTTGCAAATTTGTGGATCTACACCTCGGAAATTTGTGGATCTACACTTGGCAAATTTGTGGGTCTACACTTGGGAAATTTTGGGATCTACACTTGGGAAATTTGTGGATCTACACTTGGGAAATTTTTGGATCTACACTTGGGAAATTTGTGGATATACACTTGGGAAATTTGTGGATCTACACTTGGGAAATTTGTGGATCTACTCTTGGGAAATTTGTGGATCTACACTAGGGAAATTTGTGGATCTACACTTGGGAAATTTGCGGATCTACACTTGGGAAATTTGTGGATCTATACAAAGCAAAATTTGGATTTATACTTGGAAAATTTGTGGATCTATTCTTGGAAAATTTGGGGATATATGCTTGGCAAATTTGTTTATCTACACTTTGCAAATTTGTGGATCTACACTTGGCAAATTTGTGGGTCTACACTTTGCAAATTTGTGGATCTACAATTGGGGAATTTGTGGATCTACACTTGGGAAATTTGTGGATCTACACTTGGGAAATTTGTGGATCTACACTTGCAAATTTGTGGATTTACACTTGGCAAATTCGTGGATCTACACTTTGCAAATTTGTGGATCTACACTTGGGAAATTTGTGGATCTACACTTGGGAAATTTGTGGATCTACACTTGGGAAATTTGTGGATCTACACTTGGTAATTTGTGGATCTACACTTGGGAAATTTGTGGATCTACACTTGCGAAATTTGTGGATCTACACTTGGGAAATTTGTGGATCTACACTTGGGAAATTTGTGGATTTATACTTGGGAAATTTGTGGATTTATACTTGGGAAATTTGTGGATTTATACTTGGGAAATTTGTGGATTTATACTTGGGAAATTTGTGGATTTATATTTGGGAAATTTGTTTATTTATACTTGGGAAATTTGTGGATTTATACTTGGGAAATTTTTGGATTTATACTTGGGAAATTTGTGGATTTATATTTGGGAAATTTGTGAATTTATACTTGGGAAATTTGTGGATTTAGACTTAGGAAATTTGTGGATTTACACTTTTCAAATTTATGGATCTTCACTTGGTAAATTTGTGGATCTACACTTGGTAAATTTGTGGATCTACACTTGGAAAATTTGTGGATCTACACTTGGGAAATTTGTGGATTTATACTTGGGAAATTTGTGGATTTATACTTGGGAAATTTGTGGATTTAGACTTAGGAAATTAGTGGATTTACACTTTTCAAATTTATGGATCTTCACTTGGTAAATTTGTGGATCTACACTTGGTAAATTTGTGGATCTACACTTGGAAAATTTGTGGATCTACACTTGGGAAATTTGTGGATCTACACTTGGGAAATTTGAGGATTTATACTTGGGAAATTTGTGGATTTATACTTGGGAAATTTGTGGATTTATACTTGGGAAATTTTTGGATTTATACTTGGGAAATTTGTGGATTTATATTTGGGAAATTTGTGAATTTATACTTGGGAAATTTGTGGATTTAGACTTAGGAAATTTGTGGATTTACACTTTTCAAATTTATGGATCTTCACTTGGTAAATTTGTGGATCTACACTTGGTAAATTTGTGGATCTACACTTGGAAAATTTGTGGATCTACACTTGGGAAATTTGTGGATTTATACTTGGGAAATTTGTGGATTTATACTTGGGAAATTTGTGGATTTATACTTGGGAAATTTTTGGATTTATATTTGGGAAATTTGTTTATTTATACATGGGAAATTTGTGGATTTATACTTGGAAAATTTGTGGATTTATACTTGGGAAATTTGTGGATTTATACTTGGGAAATTTGTGGATTTATACTTAGGAAATTTGTGGATTTACACTTGGCAAATTTATGGATCTACACTTGGTAAATTTGTGGATCTACACTTGGCAAATTTGTGGATCTACACTTGGCAAATTTGTGGATCTACACTTGGCAAATTTGTGGATCTACACTTGGCAGTTTTGTGGATCTACACTTGGCAAATTTGTGGATCTACACTTGGGAAATTTGTGGATCTACACTTGGCAAATTTGTTTATCTACACTTGGGAAATTTGTGGATCTACAAATTTGTGGGTCTACACTTTGCAAATTTGTGGATCTACACTTGGGAAATTTGTGGATCTACACTTGAGAAATTTGTGGATCTACACTTGGGAAATTTGTGGGTCTACACTTTGCAAATTTGTGGATCTACACTTGGGAAATTTTTGGATCTACACTTGGGAAATTTGTGGATCTACACTTGGGAAATTTGTGGATCTACACTTGGGAAATTTGTGGATCTACACTTGGGAAATTTGTGCATCTACTCTTGGGAAATTTAAAGATCTACACTAGGGAAATTTGTGGATCTACACTTGGGAAATTTGTGTATCTATACAAAGCAAAATTTGGATTTATACTTGGAAAATTTGTGGATCTATTCTTGGAGAATTTGGGGATATATGCTTGGAAATTTGTTGATCTATACTTGGGAAATATGTGTATCTATACTTGGGATTTTTGTGGTTCTACTCCTGGCAAATTTGTGGATCTACACTTTGCAAATTTGTGGATCTACACTTGGGAAATTTGTGGATCTACACTTGCAAATTTGTGGATTTACACTTTACAAATTCGTGGATCTACACTTTGCAAATTTGTGGATCTACACTTGGGAAATTTGTGGATCTACACTTGGGAAATTTGTGGATCTACACTTGGGAAATTTGTGGATCTACACTTGGGTAATTTGTGGATCTACACTTGGGAAATTTGTGGATCTACACTTGCGAAATTTGTGGATCTACACTCGGGAAATTTGTGGATCTACACTTGGGAAATTTGTGGATTTATACTTGGGAAATTTGTGGATTTATACTTGGGAAATTTGTGGATTTATACTTGGGAAATTTGTGGATTTATACTTGGGAAATTTGTGGATTTATATTTGGGAAATTTGTTTATTTATACTTGGGAAATTTGTGGATTTATACTTGGAAAATTTGTGGATTTATACTTGGGAAATTTGTGGATTTATACTTGGGACATTTTTGGATCTACACTTGGGAAATCTGTGGATCTACACTTGGGAAATTTGTGGATCTACACTTGGGAAATTTGTGGATCTACACTTGGGAAATTTGTGGATCTACTCTTGGGAAATTTAAAGATCTACACTAGGGAAATTTGTGGATCTACACTTGGGAAATTTGTGGATCTATACTTGGGTTTTTTGTGGTTCTACTCCTGGGAAATTTGTGGATCTACACTGGGAAATTTGTGGATCTACACTTGCAAATTTGTTAATTTACACTTGGCAAATTCGTGGATCTACACTTTGCAAATTTGTGGATCTACACTTGGGAAATTTGTGGATCTACACTTGGGAAATTTGTGGATCTACACTTGGGAAATTTGTGGATCTACACTTGGGTAATTTGTGGATCTACACTTGGGAAATTTGTGGATCTACACTTGAGAAATTTGTGGATCTACACTTGGGAAATTTGTGGATCTACACTTGGGAAATTTGTGGATTTATACTTGGGAAATTTGTGGATTTATACTTGGGAAATTTGTGGATTTATACTTGGGAAATTTGTGGATTTATACTTGGGAAATTTGTGGATTTATATTTGGGAAATTTGTTTATTTATACTTGGGAAATTTGTGGATTTATACTTGGAAAATTTGTGGATTTATACTTGGGAAATTTGTGGATTTATACTTGGGAAATTTGTGGATTTAGACTTAGGAAATTTGTGGATTTACACTTTTCAAATTTATGGATCTTCACTTGGTAAATTTGTGGATCTACACTTGGTAAATTTGTGGATCTACACTTGGAAAATTTGTGGATCTACACTTGGGAAATTTGTGGATTTATACTTGGGAAATTTGTGGATTTATACTTGGGAAATTTGTGGATTTATACTTGGGAAATTTGTGGATTTATACTTGGGAAATTTATTTATTTATATTTGGAAATTTGTTTATTTATACTTGGGAAATTTGTGGATTTATACTTGGAAAATTTGTGGATTTATACTTGGGAAATTTGTGGATTTATACTTGGGAAATTTGTGGATTTATACTTAGGAAATTTGTGGATTTACACTTGGCAAATTTATGGATCTACACTTGGTAAATTTGTGGATCTACACTTGTCAAATTTGTGGATCTACACTTGGCAAATTTGTGGATCTACACTTGGCAAATTTGTGGATCTACACTTGGCAAATTTGTGGATCTACACTTGGGAAATTTGAAGATCTACACTTGGCAAATTTGTTCATCTACACTTTGCAAATTTGTATATCTACACTTGGGAAATTTGTGGATCTACACTTGGCAAATTTGTGGGTCTACACTTTGCAAATTTGTGGATCTACAATTGGGGAATTTGTGGATCTACACTTGGCAAATTTGTGGATCTACACTTGGCAAATTTGTGGATCTACACTTGGCAGTTTTGTGGATCTACACTTGGCAAATTTGTGGATCTACACTTGGGAAATTTGTGGATCTACACTTGGCAAATTTGTTTATCTACACTTGGGAAATTTGTGGATCTACAAATATGTGGGTCTACACTTTGCAAATTTGTGGATCTACACTTTTGAAATTTGTGGATCTACACTTGAGAAATTTGTGGATCTACACTTGGGAAATTTGTGGATCTACACTTGGGAAATTTGTGGATCTACACTTGGGAAATTTGTGGATCTACACTTGGGTAATTTGTGGATCTACACTTGGGAAATTTGTGGATCTACACTTGAGAAATTTGTGGATCTACACTTGGGAAATTTGTGGATCTACACTTGGGAAATTTGTGGATTTATACTTGGGAAATTTGTGGATTTATACTTGGGAAATTTGTGGATTTATACTTGGGAAATTTGTGGATTTATACTTGGGAAATTTGTGGATTTATATTTGGGAAATTTGTTTATTTATACTTGGGAAATTTGTGGATTTATACTTGGAAAATTTGTGGATTTATACTTGGGAAATTTGTGGATTTATACTTGGGAAATTTGTGGATTTAGACTTAGGAAATTTGTGGATTTACACTTTTCAAATTTATGGATCTTCACTTGGTAAATTTGTGGATCTACACTTGGTAAATTTGTGGATCTACACTTGGAAAATTTGTGGATCTACACTTGGGAAATTTGTGGATTTATACTTGGGAAATTTGTGGATTTATACTTGGGAAATTTGTGGATTTATACTTGGGAAATTTGTGGATTTATACTTGGGAAATTTATTTATTTATATTTGGAAATTTGTTTATTTATACTTGGGAAATTTGTGGATTTATACTTGGAAAATTTGTGGATTTATACTTGGGAAATTTGTGGATTTATACTTGGGAAATTTGTGGATTTATACTTAGGAAATTTGTGGATTTACACTTGGCAAATTTATGGATCTACACTTGGTAAATTTGTGGATCTACACTTGTCAAATTTGTGGATCTACACTTGGCAAATTTGTGGATCTACACTTGGCAAATTTGTGGATCTACACTTGGCAAATTTGTGGATCTACACTTGGGAAATTTGAAGATCTACACTTGGCAAATTTGTTCATCTACACTTTGCAAATTTGTATATCTACACTTGGGAAATTTGTGGATCTACACTTGGCAAATTTGTGGGTCTACACTTTGCAAATTTGTGGATCTACAATTGGGGAATTTGTGGATCTACACTTGGCAAATTTGTGGATCTACACTTGGCAAATTTGTGGATCTACACTTGGCAGTTTTGTGGATCTACACTTGGCAAATTTGTGGATCTACACTTGGGAAATTTGTGGATCTACACTTGGCAAATTTGTTTATCTACACTTGGGAAATTTGTGGATCTACAAATATGTGGGTCTACACTTTGCAAATTTGTGGATCTACACTTTTGAAATTTGTGGATCTACACTTGAGAAATTTGTGGATCTACACTTGGGAAATTTGTGGGTCTACACTTGGGAAATTTTTGGATCTACACTTGGGAAATTTGTGGATCTACACTTGGGAAATTTGTGGATCTACACTTGGGAAATTTGTGCATCTACTCTTGGGAAATTTAAAGAACTACACTAGGGAAATTTGTGGATCTACACTTGGGAAATTTGTGGATCTATACTTGGGTTTTTTGTGGTTCTACTCCTGGGAAATTTGTGGATCTACACTTGCAAATTTGTTAATTTACACTTGGCAAATTCGTGGATCTACACTTTGCAAATTTGTGGATCTACACTTGGGAAATTTGTGGATCTACACTTGGGAAATTTGTGGATCTACACTTGGGAAATTTGTGGATCTACACTTGGGTAATTTGTGGATCTACACTTGGGAAATTTGTGGATCTACACTTGAGAAATTTGTGGATCTACACTTGGGAAATTTGTGGATCTACACTTGGGAAATTTGTGGATTTATACTTGGGAAATTTGTGGATTTATACTTGGGAAATTTGTGGATTTATACTTGGGAAATTTGTGGATTTATACTTGGGAAATTTGTGGATTTATATTTGGGAAATTTGTTTATTTATACTTGGGAAATTTGTGGATTTATACTTGGAAAATTTGTGGATTTATACTTGGGAAATTTGTGGATTTATACTTGGGAAATTTGTGGATTTATACTTGGGAAATTTGTGGATTTAGACTTAGGAAATTTGTGGATTTACACTTTTCAAATTTATGGATCTTCACTTGGTAAATTTGTGGATCTACACTTGGTAATTTTGTGGATCTACACTTGGAAAATTTGTGGATCTACACTTGGGAAATTTGTGGATCTACACTTGGGAAATTTGTGGATTTATACTTGGGAAATTTGTGGATTTATACTTGGGAAATTTGTGGATTTATACTTGGGAAATTTATGGATTTATATTTGGGAAATTTGTTTATTTATACTTGGGAAATTTGTGGATTTACACTTGGCAAATTTATGGATCTACACTTGGTAAATTTGTGGATCTACACTTGGCAAATTTGTGGATCTAAACTTGGCAAATTTGTGGATCTACACTTGGAAAATTTGTGGATCTACACTTGGGAAATTTGTGGATCTACACTTGGGAAATTTGTGGATCTACACTTGGCAAATTTGTTTATCTACACTTTGCAAATTTGTGGATCTACAATTGGGGAATTTGTGGATCTACACTTGGGAAATTTGTGGATCTACACTTGGGAAATTTGTGGGTCTACACTTTGCAAATTTGTGGATCTACACTTGGGAAATTTTTGGATCTACACTTGGGAAATTTGTGGATCTACACTTGGGAAATTTTTGGATCTACACTTGGGAAATTTGTGGATCTACACTTGGGAAATTTGTGGATCTACACTTGGGAAATTTGTGGATCTACACTTGGGAAATTTGTGGATCTACACTTGGGAAATTTGTGGATCTACACTTGGGAAATTTGTGGATCTACACTTGGGAAATTTATGGATCTACACTTGGGAAATTTATGGATCTACACTTGGGAAATTTATGGATCTACACTTGGGAAATTTGTGGATCTACACTTGGGAAATTTTTGGATCTACACTTGGGAAATTTGTGGATCTACACTTGGGAAATTTGTGGATTTATACTTGGGAAATTTGGGGATTTATACTTGGGAAATTTATGGATTTATACTTGGGAAATTAGTGGATTTATAATTGGGAAATTTGTGGATTTATATTTGAGAAATTTGTGGATCTACACTTGGGAAATTTGTGGATCTACACTTGGAAAATTTGTGGATCTACACTTGGGAAATTTGTGGATCTACACTTGGGAAATTTGTGGATCTACACTTGGGAAAATTGTGGATCTACTCTTGGGAAATTTGTCGATCTACACTAGTAAAATTTGTGGATCTACACTTGGGAAATTTGTGGATCTACACTTGGGAAATTTGTTATTCTACACTTGGGAAATTTGTGGATTTATACTTGGGAAATTTGGGGATTTACACTTGGCAAATTTGTGGATCTACACTTGGCAAATTTGTGGATCTACACTTGGCAAATTTGTGGATCTACACTTGGCAAATTTGTGGATTTATACTTGGGAAATTTGTGGATTTATACTTGGGAAATTTGTGGATTTATACTTGGGAAGTTTGTGGATTTATACTTGGGAAATTTGTGGATTTATATTTGGGAAATTTGTTTATTTATACCTGGGAAATTTGTGGATTTATACTTTGAAAATTTGTGGATTTATACTTGGGAAATTTGTGGATTTATACTTAGGAAATTTGTGGATTTACACTTTTCAAATTTATGGATCTTCACTTGGTAAATTTGTGGATCTACACTTGGTAAATTTGTGGATCTACACTTGGAAAATTTGTGGATCTACACTTGGGAAATTTGTGGATCTACACTTGGGAAATTTGTGGATTTCCACTTCAAATTTATGGATCTTCACTTGGTAAATTTGTGGATCTACACTTGGTAATTTTGTGGATCTACACTTGGAAAATTTGTGGATCTACACTTGGGAAATTTGTGGATCTACACTTGGGAAATTTGTGGATTTATACTTGGGAAATTTGTGGATTTATACTTGGGAAATTTGTGGATTTATACTTGGGAAATTTATGGATTTATATTTGGGAAATTTGTTTATTTATACTTGGGAAATTTGTGGATTTATACTTGGAAAATTTGTGGATTTATACTTGGGAAATTTGTGGATTTATACTTGGGAAATTTGTGGATTTATACTTAGGAAATTTGTGGATTTACACTTGGCAAATTTATGGATCTACACTTGGTAAATTTGTGGATCTACACTTGGCAAATTTGTGGATCTAAACTTGGCAAATTTGTGGATCTACACCTGGAAAATTTGTGGATCTACACTTGGCAAATTTGTGGATCTACACTTGGGAAATTTGTGGATCTACACTTGGCAAATTTGTTTATCTACACTTTGCAAATTTGTGGATCTACACTTGGGAAATTTGTGGATCTACACTTGGCAAATTTGTGGGTCTACGCTTTGCAAATATGTGGATCTACACTTGGGAAATTTTTGGATCTACACTTGGGAAATTTGTGGATCTACACTTGGGAAATTTTTGGATCTACACTTGGGAAATTTGTGGATCTACACTTGGGAAATTTGTGGATCTACACTTGGGAAATTTGTGGATCTACTCTTGGGAAATTTGTGGATCTACACTAGGGAAATTTGTGGATCTACACTTGGGAAATTTGTGGATCTGCACTTGGGAAATTTGTGGATCTATACAAAGCAAAATTTGGATTTATACTTGGAAAATTTGTGGATCTATTCTTGGAAAATTTGGGGATATATGCTTGGAAATTTGTTGATCTATACTTGGGAAATATGTGTATCTATACTTGGGATTTTTGTGGATCTACACTTGGCAAATTTGTGGATCTACACTTTGCAAATTTGTGTATCTACACTTGGGAAATTTGTGGATCTAAACTTGCAAATTTGTGGATTTACACTTGGCAAATTTGTGGATCTACACTTTGCAAATTTGTGGATCTACACTTGGGAAATTTGTGGATCTACACTTGGGAAATTGGTGGATCTACACTTGGGAAATTTGTGGATCTACACTTGGGAAATTTGTGGATCTACACTTGGGAAATTTGTGGATCTACACTTGGGAAATTTGTGGATCTACACTTGGGAAATTTGTGGATCTACACTTAGGAAATTTGTGGATCTACACTTGGGAAATTTATGGATCTACACTTGGGAAATTTGTGGATCTACACTTGGGAAATTTGTGGATCTACACTTGGGAAATTTTTGGATCTACACTTGGGAAATTTGTGGATCTACACTTGGGAAATTTGTGGATTTATACTTGGGAAATTTGGGGATTTATACTTGGGAAATTTATGGATTTATACTTGGGAAATTAGTGGATTTATAATTGGGAAATTTGTGGATTTATATTTGAGAAATTTGTGGATCTACACTTGGGAAATTTGTGGATCTACACTTGGGAAATTTGTGGATCTACACTTGGGAAATTTGTGGATCTACACTTGGGAAATTTTTGGATCTACACTTGGGAAATTTGTGGATCTACACTTGGGAAATTTGTGGATTTATACTTGGGAAATTTGGGGATTTATACTTGGGAAATTTGTGGATTTATACTTGGGAAATTTGTGGATTTATACTTGGGAAATTTGTGGATTTATATTTGGGAAATTTGTTTATTTATACCTGGGAAATTTGTGGATTTATACTTTGAAAATTTGTGGATTTATACTTGGGAAATTTGTGGATTTATACTTTTCAAATTTATGGATTTGCACTTTTCAAATTTATGGATCTTCACTTGGTAAATTTGTGGATCTACACTTGGTAAATTTGTGGATCTACACTTGGAAAATTTGTGGATCTACACTTGGGAAATTTGTGGATCTACACTTGGGAAATTTGTGGATTTATACTTGGGAAATTTGTGGATTTATACTTGGGAAATTTGTGGATTTATACTTGGGAAATTTGTGGATTTATACTTTGGAAATTTATGGATTTATATTTGGGAAATTTGTTTATTTATACTTGGGAAATTTGTGGATTTATACTTGGAAAATTTGTGGATTTATACTTGGGAAATTTGTGGATTTATACTTGGGAAATTTGTGGATTGACACTTGGCAAATTTATGGATCTA
Source organism: Odiellus spinosus (assembly GCA_963920705.1). NCBI lineage: Eukaryota > Metazoa > Arthropoda > Arachnida > Opiliones > Phalangiidae > Odiellus > Odiellus spinosus. The sequence continues at coordinate 430,753 of OY987233.1, forward strand.
CACTTGGTAAATTTGTGGATCTACACTTGGCAAATTTGTGGATCTACACTTGGCAAATTTGTGGATCTACACTTGGCAAATTTGTGGATCTACACTTGGGAAATTTGTGGATCTACACTTGGCAAATTTGTTTATCTACACTTTGCAAATTTGTGGATCTACACTTGGGAAATTTGTGGATCTACACTTGGCAATTTTGTGGGTCTACACTTTGCAAATTTGTGGATCTACAATTGGGGAATTTGTGGATCTACACTTGGGAAATTTGTGGATCTACACTTGGGAAATTTGTGGGTCTACACTTTGCAAATTTGTGGATCTACACTTGGGAAATTTTTGGATCTACACTTGGGAAATTTGTGGATCTACACTTGGGAAATTTGTGGATCTACACTAGGGAAATTTGTGGATCTACACTTGGGAAATTTGTGGATCTACACTTGGGAAATTTGTGGATCTATACAAAGCAAAACTTGGATTTATACTTGGAAAATTTGTGGATCTATTCTTGGAAAATTTGGGGATATATGCTTGGAAATTTGTTGATCTATACTTGGGAAATATGTGTATCTATACTTGGGATTTTTGTGGATCTACACTTGGGAAATTTGTGGATCTACACTTTGCAAATTTGTGGATATACACTTGGGAAATTTGTGGATCTACACTTGGCAAATTTGTGGATCTACACTTTGTTAATTTGTGGATCTACACTTGGAAAATTTGTGGATCTACACTTGGGAAATTTGTGGATCTACACTTGGGAAATTTGTGGATCTACACTTGGAAAATTTGTGGATCTACACTTGGGAAATTTGTGGATCTACACTTGGGAAATTTGTGGATCTACACTTGGGAAATTTGTGGATCTACACTTGGGAAATTTATGGATCTACACTTGGGAAATTTGTGGATCTACACTTGGGAAATTTGTGGATCTATACAAAGCAAAATTTTTATTTATACTTGGAAAATTTGTGGATCTATTCTTGTAAAATTTGGGGATATATGCTTGGAAATTTGTTGATCTATACTTGGGAAATATGTGTATATATACTTGGGATTTTTGTGGATCTACACTTGGCAAATTTGTGGATCTACACTTTGCAAATTTGTGTATCTACACTTGGGAAATTTGTGGATCTACACTTGCAAATTTGTGGATTTACACTTGGCAAATTTGTGGATCTACACTTTGCAAATTTGTGGATCTACACTTGGGAAATTTGTGGATCTACACTTGGGAAATTGGTGGATCTACACTTGGGAAATTTGTGGATCTACACTTGGGAAATTTGTGGATCTACACTTGGGAAATTTGTGGATCTACACTTGGGAAATTTGTGGATCTACACTTGGGAAGTTTGTGGATCTACACTTAGGAAATTTGTGGATCTACACTTGGGAAATTTATGGATCTACACTTGGGAAATTTGTGGATCTACACTTGGGAAATTTGTGGATCTACACTTGGGAAATTTTTGGATCTACACTTGGGAAATTTGTGGATCTACACTTGGGAAATTTGTGGATTTATACTTGGGTAATTTGGGGATTTATACTTGGGAAATTTATGGATTTATACTTGGGAAATTAGTGGATTTATAATTGGGAAATTTGTGGATTTATATTTGAGAAATTTGTGGATCTACACTTGGGAAATTTGTGGATCTACACTTGGGAAATTTGTGGATCTACACTTGGAAAATTTGTGGATCTACACTTGGGAAATTTGTGGATCTACACTTGGGAAATTTGTGGATCTACACTTGGGAAAATTGTGGATCTACTCTTGGGAAATTTGTCGATCTACACTAGTAAAATTTGTGGATCTACACTTGGGAAATTTGTGGATCTACACTTGGGAAATTTGTTATTCTACACTTGGGAAATTTGTGGATTTATACTTGGGAAATTTGGGGATTTACACTTGGCAAATTTGTGGATCTACACTTGGCAAATTTGTGGATCTACACTTGGCAAATTTGTGGATTTATACTTGGGAAATTTGTGGATTTATACTTGGGAAATTTGTGGATTTATACTTGGGAAATTTGTGGATTTATACTTGGGAAATTTGTGGATTTATATTTGGGAAATTTGTTTATTTATACCTGGGAAATTTGTGGATTTATACTTTGAAAATTTGTGGATTTATACTTGGGAAATTTGTGGATTTATACTTTTCAAATTTATGGATTTACACTTTTCAAATTTATGGATCTTCACTTGGTAAATTTGTGGATCTACACTTGGTAAATTTGTGGATCTACACTTGGAAAATTTGTGGATCTACACTTGGGAAATTTGTGGATCTACACTAGGGAAATTTGTGGATCTACACTTGGGAAATTTGTGGATCTACACTTGGGAAATTTGTGGATCTATACAAAGCAAAATTTGGATTTATACTTGGAAAATTTGTGGATCTATTCTTGGAAAATTTGGGGATATATGCTTGGAAATTTGTTGATCTATACTTGGGAAATATGTGTATCTATACTTGGGATTTTTGTGGATCTACACTTGGGAAATTTGTGGATCTACACTTTGCAAATTTGTGGATATACACTTGGGAAATTTGTGGATCTACACTTGGCAAATTTGTGGATCTACACTTTGTTAATTTGTGGATCTACACTTGGAAAATTTGTGGATCTACACTTGGGAAATTTGTGGATCTACACTTGGTAAATTTGTGGATCTACACTTGGAAAATTTGTGGATCTACACTTGGGAAATTTGTGGATCTACACTTGGGAAATTTGTGGATCTACACTTGGGAAATTTGTGGATCTACTCTTGGGAAATTTGTGGATCTACACTAGGGAAATTTGTGGATCTACACTTGGGAAATTTGTGGATCTACACTTGGGAAATTTGTGGATCTATACAAAGCAAAATTTTTATTTATACTTGGAAAATTTGTGGATCTATTCTTGGAAAATTTGGGGATATATGCTTGGAAATTTGTTGATCTATACTTGGGAAATATGTGTATCTATACTTGGGATTTTTGTGGATCTACACTTGGCAAATTTGTGGATCTACACTTTGCAAATTTGTGTATCTACACTTGGGAAATTTGTGGATCTACACTTGGGAAATTTGTGGATCTACACTTGCAAATTTGTGGATTTACACTTGGCAAATTTGTGGATCTACACTTTGCAAATTTGTGGATCTACACTTGGGAAATTTGTGGATCTACACTTGGGAAATTGGTGGATCTACACTTGGGAAATTTGTGGATCTACACTTGGGAAATTTGTGGATCTACACTTGGGAAATTTGTGGATCTACACTTGGGAAATTTGTGGATCTACACTTGGGAAATTTGTGGATCTACACTTAGGAAATTTGTGGATCTACACTTGGGAAATTTGTGGATCTACTCTTGGGAAATTTGTGGATCTACACTAGGGAAATTTGTGGATCTACACTTGGGAAATTTGTGGATCTACACTTGGGAAATTTGTGGATCTATACAAAGCAAAATTTTTATTTATACTTGGAAAATTTGTGGATCTATTCTTGGAAAATTTGGGGATATTTGCTTGGAAATTTGTTGATCTATACTTGGGAAATATGTGTATCTACACTTGGCAAATTTGTGGATCTACACTTGGCAAATTTGTGGATCTACACTTTGCAAATTTGTGTATCTACACTTGGGAAATTTGTGGATCTACACTTGGGAAATTTGTGGATCTACACTTGCAAATTTGTGGATTTACACTTGGCAAATTTGTGGATCTACACTTTGCAAATTTGTGGATCTACACTTGGGAAATTTGTGGATCTACACTTGGGAAATTGGTGGATCTACACTTGGGAAATTTGTGGATCTACACTTGGGAAATTTGTGGATCTACACTTGGGAAATTTGTGGATCTACACTTGGGAAATTTGTGGATCTACACTTGGGAAATTTGTGGATCTACACTTAGGAAATTTGTGGATCTACACTTGGGAAATTTATGGATCTACACTTGGGAAATTTGTGGATCTACACTTGGGAAATTTGTGGATCTACACTTGGGAAATTTTTGGATCTACACTTGGGAAATTTGTGGATCTACACTTGGGAAATTTGTGGATTTATACTTGGGTAATTTGGGGATTTATACTTGGGAAATTTATGGATTTATACTTGGGAAATTAGTGGATTTATAATTGGGAAATTTGTGGATTTATATTTGAGAAATTTGTGGATCTACACTTGGGAAATTTGTGGATCTACACTTGGGAAATTTGTGGATCTACACTTGGAAAATTTGTGGATCTACACTTGGGAAATTTGTGGATCTACACTTGGGAAATTTGTGGATCTACACTTGGGAAAATTGTGGATCTACTCTTGGGAAATTTGTCGATCTACACTAGTAAAATTTGTGGATCTACACTTGGGAAATTTGTGGATCTACACTTGGGAAATTTGTTATTCTACACTTGGGAAATTTGTGGATTTATACTTGGGAAATTTGGGGATTTACACTTGGCAAATTTGTGGATCTACACTTGGCAAATTTGTGGATCTACACTTGGCAAATTTGTGGATTTATACTTGGGAAATTTGTGGATTTATACTTGGGAAATTTGTGGATTTATACTTGGGAAATTTGTGGATTTATACTTGAGAAATTTGTGGATTTATACTTGGGAAATTTGTGGATTTATATTTGGGAAATTTGTTTATTTTTACCTGGGAAATTTGTGGATTTATACTTTGAAAATTTGTGGATTTATACTTGGGAAATTTGTGGATTTATACTTTTCAAATTTATGGATTTACACTTTTCAAATTTATGGATCTTCACTTGGTAAATTTGTGGATCTACACTTGGTAAATTTGTGGATCTACACTTGGAAAATTTGTGGATCTACACTTGGGAAATTTGTGGATCTACACTTGGGAAATTTGTGGATTTATACTTGGGAAATTTGTGGATTTATACTTGGGAAATTTGTGGATTTATACTTTGGAAATTTATGGATTTATATTTGGGAAATTTGTTTATTTATACTTGGGAAATTTGTGGATTTATACTTGGAAAATTTGTGGATTTATACTTGGGAAATTTGTGGATTTATACTTGGGAAATTTGTGGATTTATACTTAGGAAATTTGTGGATTGACACTTGGCAAATTTATGGATCTACACTTGGTAAATTTGTGGATCTACACTTGGCAAATTTGTGGATCTACACTTGGCAAATTTGTGGATCTACACTTGGCAAATTTGTGGATCTACACTTGGGAAATTTGTGGATCTACACTTGGCAAATTTGTTTATCTACACTTTGCAAATTTGTGGATCTACACTTGGGAAATTTGTGGATCTACACTTGGCAAATTTGTGGGTCTACACTTTGCAAATTTGTGGATCTACAATTGGGGAATTTGTGGATCTACACTTGGGAAATTTGTGGATCTACACTTGGGAAATTTGTGGGTCTACACTTTGCAAATTTGTGGATCTACACTTGGGAAATTTTTGGATCTACACTTGGGAAATTTGTGGATCTACACTTGGGAAATTTGTGGATCTACACTAGGGAAATTTGTGGATCTACACTTGGGAAATTTGTGGATCTATACAAAGCAAAATTTGGATTTATACTTGGAAAATTTGTGGATCTATTCTTGGAAAATTTGGGGATATATGCTTGGAAATTTGTTGATCTATACTTGGGAAATATGTGTATCTATACTTGGGATTTTTGTGGATCTACACTTGGGAAATTTGTGGATCTACACTTTGCAAATTTGTGGATATACACTTGGCAAATTTGTGGATCTACACTTGGCAAATTTGTGGATCTACACTTTGTTAATTTATGGATCTACACTTGGAAAATTTGTGGATCTACACTTGGGAAATTTGTGGATCTACACTTGGGAAATTTGTGGATCTACACTTGGGAAATTTGTGGATCTACACTTGGGAAATTTGTTTATCTACACTTGGGAAATTTGTGGATCTACACTTGGGAAAATTGTGGATCTACTCTTGGGAAATTTGTGGATCTACACTAGTAAAATTTGTGGATCTACACTTGGGAAATTTGTGGATCTACACTTGGGAAATTTGTGGATCTACACTCGGGAAATTTGTGGATTTATACTTGGGAAATTTGTGGATTTATACTTGTGAAATTTGTGGATTTATAATTGGGAAATTTGTGGATTTATATTTGGGAAATTTGTGGATCTACACTTGGGAAATTTGTGGATCTACACTTGGGAAATTTGTGGATCTACACTTGGGAAATTTGTGGATTTATACTTGGAAATTTGTGGATTTATTCTTGGGAAATTTGTGGATTTATACTTATGAAATTTGTGGATTTATATTTTGGAAATTTGTGGATTTATACTTGGGAAATTTGTGGACTTATACTTGGGAAATTTGTGGATTTATACTTAGGAAAATTGTGGATTTACACTTGGCAAATTTGTGGATCTACACTTGGCAAATTTGTGGATCTACACTTGGCAAATTTGTGGATCTACACTTGCAAATTTGTGGATTTACACTGTGCAAATTTGTGGATCTACACTTTGCAAATTTGTGGATCTACACTTGGGAAATTTGTGGATCTACACTTGGGAAATTTGTGGATCTACACTTGGGAAATTTGTGGATCTACACTTTGGAAATTTGTAGATCTACACTTGGGAAATTTGTGGATCTACACTTGGGAAATTTGTGGATCTACACTTTGTAAAATTTGTGGATATACACTTGGGAAATTTGTGGATCTACACTTGGCAAATTTGTGGATCTACACTTTGTTAATTTGTGGATCTACACTAGGAAAATTTGTGGATCTACACTTGGGAAATTTGTGGATCTACACTTGGGAAATTTGTGGATCTACACTTGGGAAAATTGTGGATCTACTCTTGGGAAATTTGTGGATCTACACTAGTTAAATTTGTGGATCTACACTTGGGAAATTTGTGGATATACACTTGGGAAATTTGTGGATCTACACTTGGGAAATTTGTGGATCTATACAAAAGAAAATTTGGATTTATACTTGTAAAATTTGTGGATCTATTCTTGGAAAATTTGGGGATATATGCTTGGAAATTTGTTGATCTATACTTGGGAAATATGTGTATCTATACTTGGGATTTTTGTGGATCTACACTTGGCAAATTTGTGGATCTACACTTTGCAAATTTGTGGATCTACACTTGGGAAATTTGTGGATCTACACTTGCAAATTTGTGGATTTACACTGTGCAAATTTGTGGATCTTCACTTTGCAAATTTGTGGATCTACACTTAGGAAATTTGTGGATCTACACTTGGGAAATTTGTGGATCTACACTTGGGAAATTTGTGGATCTACACTTGGGAAATTTGTAGATCTACACTTGGGAAATTTGTGGATCTACACTTGGGAAATTTGTGGATCTACACTAGGGAAATTTGTGGATCTATACAAAGCAAAATTTGGATTTATACTTGAAAAATTTGTGGATCTATTCTTGGAAAATTTGGGGATATATGCTTGGAAATTTGTTGATCTATACTTGGGAAATATGTGTATCTATACTTGGGATTTTTGTGGATCTACACTTGGCAAATTTGTGGATCTACACGTTGCAAATTTGTGGATCCACACTTGGGAAATTTGTGGATCTACACTTGCAAATTTGTGGATTTACACTGTGCAAATTTGTGGATCTACACTTTGCAAATTTGTGGATATACACTTGGGAAATTTGTGGATCTACACTTGGGAAATTTGTGGATCTACACTTGGGAAATTTGTGGATCTACACTTGGGAAATTTGTAGATCTACACTTGGGAAATTTGTGGATCTACACTTGGGAAATTTGTGGATTTACACTTTGCAAATTTGTGGATATACACTTGGGAAATTTGTGGATCTACTCTTGGGAAATTTGTGGATCTACACTAGGGAAATTTGTGGATCTACACTTGGGAAATTTGTGGATCTGCACTTGGGAAATTTGTGGATCTATACAAAGCAAAATTTGGATTTATACTTGGAAAATTTGTGGATCTATTCTTGGAAAATTTGGGGATATATGCTTGGAAATTTGTTGATCTATACTTGGGAAATATGTGTATCTATACTTGGGATTTTTGTGGATCTACACTTGGCAAATTTGTGGATCTACACTTTGCAAATTTGTGTATCTACACTTGGGAAATTTGTGGATCTACACTTGCAAATTTGTGGATTTACACTTGGCAAATTTGTGGATCTACACTTTGCAAATTTGTGGATCTACACTTGGGAAATTTGTGGATCTACACTTGGGAAATTGGTGGATCTACACTTGGGAAATTTGTGGATCTACACTTGGGAAATTTGTGGATCTACACTTGGGAAATTTGTGGATCTAAACTTGGGAAATTTGTGGATCTACACTTAGGAAATTTGTGGATCTACACTTGGGAAATTTATGGATCTACACTTGGGAAATTTGTGGATCTACATTTGGGAAATTTGTGGATCTACACTTGGGAAATTTTTGGATCTACACTTGGGAAATTTGTGGATCTACACTTGGCAAATTTGTGGATTTATACTTGGGAAATTTGGGGATTTATACTTGGGAAATTTATGGATTTATACTTGGGAAATTAGTGGATTTATAATTGGGAAATTTGTGGATTTATATTTGAGAAATTTGTGGATCTACACTTGGGAAATTTGTGGATCTACACTTGGGAAATTTGTGGATCTACACTTGGGAAATTTGTGGATCTACACTTGGGAAATTTGTGGATCTACACTTGGGAAAATTGTGGATCTACTCTTGGGAAATTTGTCGATCTACACTAGTAAAATTTGTGGATCAACACTTGGGAAATTTGTGGATCTACACTTGGGAAATTTGTTATTCTACACTTGGGAAATTTGTGGATTTATACTTGGGAAATTTGGGGATTTACACTTGGCAAATTTGTGGATCTACACTTGGCAAATTTGTGGATCTACACTTGGCAAATTTGTGGATTTATACTTGGGAAATTTGTGGATTAATACTTGGGAAATTTGTGGATTTATACTTGGGAAATTTGTGGATTTATACTTGGGAAATTTGTGGATTTATATTTGGGAAATTTGTTTATTTATACCTGGGAAATTTGTGGATTTATACTTTGAAAATTTGTGGATTTATACTTGGGAAATTTGTGGATTTATACTTAGGAAATTTGTGGATTTACACTTTTCAAATTTATGGATCTTCACTTGGTAAATTTGTGGATCTACACTTGGTAAATTTGTGGATCTACACTTGGAAAATTTGTGGATCTACACTTGGGAAATTTGTGGATCTACACTTGGGAAATTTGTGGATTTATACTTGGGAAATTTGTGGATTTATACTTGGGAAATTTGTGGATTTATACTTTGGAAATTTATGGATTTATATTTGGGAAATTTGTTTATTTATACTTGGGAAATTTGTGGATTTATACTTGGAAAATTTGTGGATTTATACTTGGGAAATTTGTGGATTTATACTTGGGAAATTTGTGGATTTGTACTTAGGAAATTTGTGGATTGACACTTGGCAAATTTATGGATCTACACTTGGCAAATTTGTGGATCTACACTTGGGAAATTTGTGGATCTACACTTGGCAAATTTGTTTATCTACACTTTGCAAATTTGTGGATCTACACTTGGGAAATTTGTGGATCTACACTTGGCAAATTTGTGGGTCTACACTTTGCAAATTTGTGGATCTACAATTGGGGAATTTGTGGATCTTCACTTGGGAAATTTGTGGATCTACACTTGGGAAATTTGTGGGTCTACACTTTGCAAATTTGTGGATCTTCACTTGGGAAATTTTTGGATCTACACTTGGGAAATTTGTGGATCTACACTTGGGAAATTTGTGGATCTACACTAGTGAAATTTGTGGATCTACACTTGGGAAATTTGTGGATCTACACTTGGGAAATTTGTGGATCTATACAAAGCAAAATTTGGATTTATACTTGGAAAATTTGTGGATCTATTCTTGGAAAATTTGGGGATATATGCTTGGAAATTTGTTGATCTATACTTGGGAAATATGTGTATCTATACTTGGGATTTTTGTGGATCTACACTTGGCAAATTTGTGGATCTACACTTTGCAAATTTGTGGATCTACACTTGGGAAATTTGTGGATCTACACTTGCAAATTTGTGGATTTACACTGTGCAAATTTGTGGATCTACACTTGGGAAATTTGTGGATCTACACTTGGGAAATTTGTGGATTTATACTTGGGAAATTTGTGGATTTATACTTGTGAAATTTATGGATTTATAATTGGGAAATTTGTGGATTTATATTTGGGAAATTTGTGGATCTACACTTGGGAAATTTGTGGATCTACACTTGGGAAATTTGTGGATCTACACTTGGAAAATTTGTGGATCTACACTTGGGAAATTTGTGGATTTATACTTGGAAATTTGTGGATTTATTCTTGGGAAATTTGTGGATTTATACTTGTGAAATTTGTGGATTTATATTTTGGAAATTTGTGGATTTATACTTGGGAAATTTGTGGACTTATACTTGGGAAATTTGTGGATTTATACTTAGGAAATTTGTGGATTTACACTTGGCAAGTTTGTGGATCTACACTTGGCAAATTTGTGGATCTACACTTGGCAAATTTGTGGATCTACACTTGCAAATTTGTGGATTTACAATGTGCAAATTTGTGGATCTACACTTTGCAAATTTGTGGATCTACACTTGGGAAATTTGTGGATCTACACTTGGGAAATTTGTGGATCTACACTTGGGAAATTTGTGGATCTACACTTGGGAAATTTGTAGATCTACACTTGGGAAATTTGTGGATCTACACTTGGGAAATTTGTGGATCTACACTTGGGAAATTTGTGGATTTACACTTTGCAAATTTGTGGATATACACTTGGGAAATTTGTGGATCTACACTTGGCAAATTTGTGGATCTACACTTTGTTAATTTGTGGATCTACACTTGGAAAATTTGTGGATCTACACTTGGGAAATTTGTGGATCTACACTTGGGAAATTTGTGGATCTACACTTGGGAAAATTGTGGATCTACTCTTGGGAAATTTGTGGATCTACACTAGTAAAATTTGTGGATCTACACTTGGGAAATTTGTGGATCTACACTTGGGAAATTTGTGGATCTACACTTGGGAAATTTGTGGATTTATACTTGGGAAATTTGTGGATTTATACTTGTGAAATTTGTGGATTTATAATTGGGAAATTTGTGGATTTATATTTGGGAAATTTGTGGATCTACACTTGGGAAATTTGTGGATCTACACTTGGGAAATTTGTGGATCTACACTTGGAAAATTTGTGGATCTACACTTGGGAAATTTGTGGATTTATTCTTGGGAAATTTGTGGATTTATACTTATGAAATTTGTGGATTTATATTTTGGAAATTTGTGGATTTATACTTGGGAAATTTGTGGACTTATACTTGGGAAATTTGTGGATTTATACTTAGGAAATTTGTGGATTTACACTTGGCAAATTTGTGGATCTACACTTGGCAAATTTGTGGATCTACACTTGGCAAATTTGTGGATCTACACTTGGGAAATTTGTGGATCTACTCTTGCAAATTTGTGGATCTACACTTGGCAAATTTGTGGATCTACACTTGGGAAATTTGTGGATCTACACTTGGCAAATTTGTGGATCTACACTTGGCAAATTTGTGGATCTACACTTGCAAATTTGTGGATTTACAATGTGCAAATTTGTGGATCTACACTTTGCAAATTTGTGGATCTACACTTGGGAAATTTGTGGATCTACACTTGGGAAATTTGTGGATCTACACTTGGGAAATTTGTGGATCTACACTTGGGAAATTTGTGGATCTACACTTGGGAAATTTGTGGATCTACACTTTGCAAATTTGTGGATATATACTTGGGAAATTTGTGGATCTACACTTGGCAAATTTGTGGATCTACACTTTGTTAATTTGGTGATCTACACTCGGAAAATTTGTGGATCTACACTTGGGAAATTTGTGGATCTACACTTGGGAAATTTGTGGATCTACACTTGGGAAAATTGTGGATCTTCTCTTGGGAAATTTGTGGATCTACACTAGTAAAATTTGTGGATCTACACTTGGGAAATTTGTGGATATACACTTGGGAAATTTGTGGATCTACACTTGGGAAATTTGTGGATCTATAAAAAGCAAAATTTGGATTTATACTTGGAAAATTTGTGGATCTATTCTTGGAAAATTTGGGGATATATGCTTGGAAATTTGTTGATCTATACTTGGGAAATATGTGTATCTATACTTGGGATTTTTGTGGATCTACACTTGGCAAATTTGTGGATCTACACTTTGCAAATTTGTGGATCTACACTTGGGAAATTTGTGGATCTACACTTGCAAATTTGTGGATTTACACTGTGCAAATTTGTGGATCTACACTTTGCAAATTTGTGGATCTACACTTGGGAAATTTGTGGATCTACACTTGGTAAATTTGTGGATCTACACTTGGGAAATTTGTGGATCTACACTTGGGAAATTTGTGGATCTATACAAAGCAAAATTTGGATTTATACTTGGAAAATTTGTGGATCTATTCTTGGAAAATTTGGGGATATATGCTTGGAAATTTGTTGATCTATACTTGGGAAATATGTGGATCTACACGTTGCAAATTTGTGGATCTACACTTGGGAAATTTGTGGATCTACACTTGGAAATTTGTGGATTTACACTGTGCAAATTTGTGGATCTACACTTTGCAAATTTGTGGATCTACACTTGGGAAATTTGTGGATCTACACTTGGGAAATTTGTGGATCTACACTTGGGAAATTTGTGGATCTACACTTGGGAAATTTGTAGATCTACACTTGGGAAATTTGTGGATCTACACTTGGGAAATTTGTGGATTTACACTTTGCAAATTTGTGGATATACACTTGGGAAATTTGTGGATCTACACTTGGCAAATTTGTGGATCTACACTTTGTTAATTTGTGGATCTACACTTGGAAAATTTGTGGATCTACACTTGGGAAATTTGTGGATCTACACTTGGGAAATTTGTGGATCTACACTTGGGAAAATTGTGGATCTACTCTTGGGAAATTTGTGGATCTACACTAGTAAAATTTGTGGATCTACACTTGGGAAATTTGTGGATCTACACTTGGGAAATTTGTGGATCTACACTTGGGAAATTTGTGGATTTATACTTGGGAAATTTGTGGATTTATACTTGTGAAATTTGTGGATTTATAATTGGGAAATTTGTGGATTTATATTTGGGAAATTTGTGGATCTACACTTGGGAAATTTGTGGATCTACACTTGGGAAATTTGTGGATCTACACTTGGAAAATTTGTGGATCTACACTTGGGAAATTTGTGGATTTATTCTTGGGAAATTTGTGGATTTATACTTATGAAATTTGTGGATTTATATTTTGGAAATTTGTGGATTTATACTTGGGAAATTTGTGGACTTATACTTGGGAAATTTGTGGATTTATACTTAGGAAATTTGTGGATTTACACTTGGCAAATTTGTGGATCTACACTTGGCAAATTTGTGGATCTACACTTGGCAAATTTGTGGATCTACACTTGGGAAATTTGTGGATCTACTCTTGCAAATTTGTGGATCTACACTTGGCAAATTTGTGGATCTACTCTTGGGAAATTTGTGGATCTACACTTGGGAAATTTTTGGATCTACACTTGGGAAATTTGTGGATCTACACTTGGAAAATTTGTGGATCTACACTTGGGAAATTTGTGGATCTACACTTGGGAAATTTGTGGATCTACACTTGGGAAAATTGTGGATCTACTCTTGGGAAATTTGTGGATCTACACTAGTAAAATTTGTGGATCTACACTTGGGAAATTTGTGGATCTACACTTGGGAAATTTGTTATTCTACACTTGGGAAATTTGTTTATTTATACTTGGGAAATTTGGGGATTTACACTTGGCAAATTTGTGGATCTACACTTGGCAAATTTGTGGATCTACACTTGGGAAATTTGTGGATCTACTCTTGCAAATTTGTGGATCTACACTTGGCAAATTTGTGGATCTACACTTTGCAAATTTGTGGATATACACTTGGGAAATTTGTGGATCTACACTTGGCAAATTTGTGGGTCTACACTTTGTAAATTTGTGGATCTACACTTGGAAAATTTGTGGATCTACACTTGGGAAATTTGTGGATCTACACTTGGGAAATTTGTGGATCTACACTTGGGAAAATTGTGGATCTACTCTTGGGAAATTTGTGGATCTACACTAGTAAAATTTGAGGATCTACACTTGGGAAATTTGTGGATCTACACTTGGCAAATTTGTGGATCTACACTTGGGAAATTTGTGGATCTACACTTGGCAAATTTGTGGATCTACACTTTGCAAATTTGTGGATATACACTTGGGAAATTTGTGGATCTACACTTGGCAAATTTGTGGGTCTACACTTTGTAAATTTGTGGATCTACACTTGGGAAATTTGTGGATCTACACTTGGGAAATTTTTGGATCTACACTTGGGAAATTTGTGGATCTACTCTTGGGAAATTTGTGGATCTACACTAGGGAAATTTGTGGATTTATACTTGGGAAATTTGGGGATTTATACTTGGGAAATTTGTGGATTTATACTTGGGAAATTTGTGGATTTATAATTGGGAAATTTGTGGATTTATATTTGGGAAATTTGTGGATCTACACTTGGGAAATTTGTGGATCTGCACTTGGGAAATTTGTGGATCTACACTTGGGAAATTTGTGGATCTACACTTGGGAAATTTGTGGATCTACACTTGGGAAAATTGTGGATCTACACTTGGGAAAATTGTGGATCTACTCTTGGGAAATTTGTGGATCTACACTAGTAAAATTTGTGGATCTACACTAGTAAAATTTGTGGATCTACACTTGGGAAATTTGTTATTCTACACTAGGGAAATTTGTTTATTTATACTTGGGAAATTTGGGGATTTACACTTGGCAAATTTGTGGATCTACACTTGGCAAATTTGTGGATCTACACTTGGGAAATTTGTGGATCTACACTTGGGAAATTTGTGGATCTACTCTTGCAAATTTGTGGATCTACACTTGGCAAATTTGTGGATCTACACTTTGCAAATTTGTGGATATACACTTGGGAAATTTGTGGATATACACTTGGGAAATTTGTGGATCTACACTTGGCAAATTTGTGGGTCTACACTTTGTAAATTTGTGGATCTACACTTGGAAAATTTGTGGATCTACACTTGGGAAATTTGTGGATCTACACTTGGGAAATTTGTGGATCTACACTTGGCAAATTTGTGGATCTACACTTTGCAAATTTGTGGATATACACTTGGGAAATTTGTGGATCTACACTTGGCAAATTTGTGGGTCTACACTTTGTAAATTTGTGGATCTACACTTGGAAAATTTGTGGATCTACACTTGGGAAATTTGTGGATCTACACTTGGGAAATTTGTGGATCTACACTTGGGAAAATTGTGGATCTACTCTTGGGAAATTTGTGGATCTACACTAGTAAAATTTGAGGATCTACACTTGGGAAATTTGTGGATCTACACTTGGCAAATTTGTGGATCTACACTTGGGAAATTTGTGGATCTACACTTGGCAAATTTGTGGATCTACACTTTGCAAATTTGTGGATATACACTTGGGAAATTTGTGGATCTACACTTGGCAAATTTGTGGGTCTACACTTTGTAAATTTGTGGATCTACACTTGGGAAATTTGTGGATCTACACTTGGGAAATTTTTGGATCTACACTTGGGAAATTTGTGGATCTACTCTTGGGAAATTTGTGGATCTACACTAGGGAAATTTGTGGATTTATACTTGGGAAATTTGGGGATTTATACTTGGGAAATTTGTGGATTTATACTTGGGAAATTTGTGGATTTATAATTGGGAAATTTGTGGATTTATATTTGGGAAATTTGTGGATCTACACTTGGGAAATTTGTGGATCTGCACTTGGGAAATTTGTGGATCTACACTTGGGAAATTTGTGGATCTACACTTGGGAAATTTGTGGATCTACACTTGGGAAAATTGTGGATCTACACTTGGGAAAATTGTGGATCTACTCTTGGGAAATTTGTGGATCTACACTAGTAAAATTTGTGGATCTACACTAGTAAAATTTGTGGATCTACACTTGGGAAATTTGTTATTCTACACTAGGGAAATTTGTTTATTTATACTTGGGAAATTTGGGGATTTACACTTGGCAAATTTGTGGATCTACACTTGGCAAATTTGTGGATCTACACTTGGGAAATTTGTGGATCTACACTTGGGAAATTTGTGGATCTACTCTTGCAAATTTGTGGATCTACACTTGGCAAATTTGTGGATCTACACTTTGCAAATTTGTGGATATACACTTGGGAAATTTGTGGATCTACACTTGGCAAATTTGTGGGTCTACACTTTGTAAATTTGTGGATCTACACTTGGAAAATTTGTGGATCTACACTTGGGAAATTTGTGGATCTACACTTGGGAAATTTGTGGATCTACACTTGGGAAAATTGTGGATCTACTCTTGGGAAATTTGTGGATCTACACTAGTAAAATTTGTGGATCTACACTTGGCAAATTTGTGGATCTACACTTGGCAAATTTGTGGATCTAAACTTGGGAAATTTGTGGATCTACACTTGGGAAATTTGTGGATCTACACTTTGCAAATTTGTGGATATACACTTGGGAAATTTGTGGATCTACACTTGGCAAATTTGAGGGTCTAAACTTTGTAAATTTGTGGATCTACACTTGGGAAATTTGTGGATCTACACTTGGGAAATTTGTGGATCTACACTAGGGAAATTTGTGGATTTATACTTGGGAAATTTGGGGATTTATACTTGGGAAATTTGTGGATTTATACTTGGGAAATTTGTGGATTTATAATTGGGAAATTTGTGGATTTATATTTGGGAAATTTGTGGATCTACACTTGGGAAATTTGTGGATCTACACTTGGGAAATTTGTGGATCTACACTTGGGAAATTTGTGGATCTACACTTGGGAAATTTGTGGATCTACACTAGGGAAATTTGTGGATTTATACTTGGGAAATTTGGGGATTTATACTTGGGAAATTTGTGGATTTATACTTGGGAAATTTGTGGATTTATAATTGGGAAATTTGTGGATTTATATTTGGGAAATTTGTGGATCTACACTTGGGAAATTTGTGGATCTGCACTTGGGAAATTTGTGGATCTGCACTTGGGAAATTTGTGGATCTACACTTGGGAAATTTGTGGATCTACACTTGGGAAATTTGTGGATCTACACTTGGGAAAATTGTGGATCTACACTTGGGAAAATTGTGGATCTACTCTTGGGAAATTTGTGGATCTACACTAGTAAAATTTGTGGATCTACACTAGTAAAATTTGTGGATCTACACTTGGGAAATTTGTTATTCTACACTAGGGAAATTTGTTTATTTATACTTGGGAAATTTGGGGATTTACACTTGGCAAATTTGTGGATCTACACTTGGCAAATTTGTGGATCTACACTTGGGAAATTTGTGGATCTACACTTGGGAAATTTGTGGATCTACTCTTGCAAATTTGTGGATCTACACTTGGCAAATTTGTGGATCTACACTTTGCAAATTTGTGGATATACACTTGGGAAATTTGTGGATCTACACTTGGCAAATTTGTGGGTCTACACTTTGTAAATTTGTGGATCTACACTTGGGAAATTTGTGGATCTACACTTGGGAAAATTGTGGATCTACTCTTGGGAAATTTGTGGATCTACACTAGTAAAATTTGTGGATCTACACTTGGCAAATTTGTGGATCTACACTTGGCAAATTTGTGGATCTACACTTGGGAAATTTGTGGATCTACACTTGGCAAATTTGTGGATCTACACTTTGCAAATTTGTTGATATACACTTGGGAAATTTGTGGATCTACACTAGGGAAATTTGTGGATTTATACTTGGGAAATTTGGGGATTTATACTTGGGAAATTTGTGGATTTATACTTGGGAAATTTGTGGATTTATAATTGGGAAATTTGTGGATTTATAATTGGGAAATTTGTGGATTTATATTTGGGAAATTTGTGGATCTACACTTGGGAAATTTGTGGATCTACACTTGGGAAATTTGTGGATCTACACTTGGGAAATTTGTGGATCTACACTTGGGAAATTTGTGGATCTACACTTGGGAAATTTGTGGATCTACTCTTGCAAATTTGTGGATCTACACTTGGCAAATTTGTGGATCTACACTTTGCAAATTTGTGGATATACACTTGGGAAATTTGTGGATCTACACTTGGCAAATTTGTGGGTCTACACTTTGTAAATTTGTGGATCTACACTTGGGAAATTTGTGGATCTACACTTGGGAAAATTGTGGATCTACTCTTGGGAAATTTGTGGATCTACACTAGTAAAATTTGTGGATCTACACTTGGCAAATTTGTGGATCTACACTTGGCAAATTTGTGGATCTACACTTGGGAAATTTGTGGATCTACACTTGGCAAATTTGTGGATCTACACTTTGCAAATTTGTTGATATACACTTGGGAAATTTGTGGATCTACACTAGGGAAATTTGTGGATTTATACTTGGGAAATTTGGGGATTTATACTTGGGAAATTTGTGGATTTATACTTGGGAAATTTGTGGATTTATAATTGGGAAATTTGTGGATTTATAATTGGGAAATTTGTGGATTTATATTTGGGAAATTTGTGGATCTACACTTGGGAAATTTGTGGATCTACACTTGGGAAATTTGTGGATCTACACTTGGGAAATTTGTGGATCTACACTTGGGAAATTTGTGGATCTACACTTGGGAAATTTGTGGATCTACACTTGGGAAATTTGTGGATCTACTCTTGGGAAATTTGTGGATCTACACTAGGGAAATTTGTGGATCTACACTTGGGAAATTTGTGGATCTACACTTGGAAAATTTGTGGATCTACACTTGGGAAATTTGTGGATCTACACTTGCGAAATTTGTGGATCTACACTTGGGAAATTTGTGGATTTATACTTGGGAAATTTGTGGATTTATACTTGGGAAATTTGTGGATTTATTCTTGGGAAATTTGTGGATTTATACTTAGGAAATTTGTGGATTTATATTTGGGAAATTTGTGGATTTATACTTTGGAAATTTGTGGATCTACACTTGGGAAATTTGTGGTTCTACTCTTGCAAATTTGTGGATCTACACTTTGCAAATTTGTGGATATACACTTGGGAAATTTGTGGATCTACACTTGGCAAATTTGTGGGTCTACACTTGGGAAATTTGTGGATCTATACTTGGGAAATTTTTGGATCTACACTTGGGAAATTTGGGGATCTACACTTGGGAAATTTGTGGATTTATACTTGGCAAATTTTGGGATTTATACTTGGGAAATTTGTGGATTTATACTTGGGAAATTTGTGGATTTATAATTGGGAAATTTGTGGATTTATAATTGGGATATTTGTGGATTTATATTTGGGAAATTTGTGGATCTACACTTGGCAAATTTGTGGATCTACACTTGGGAAATTTGTGGATCTACTCTTGCCAATTTGTGGATCTACACTTGGCAAATTTGTGGATCTACACTTTGCAAATTTGTGGATATACACTTGGGAAATTTGTGGATCTACACTTGGCAAATTTGTGGGTCTACACTTTGCAAATTTGTGGATCTACACTTGGGAAATTTGTGGATCTACACTTGGGAAATTTTTGGATCTACACTTGGGAAATTTGTGGATCTACACTTGGGAAATTTGTGGATTTATACTTGGGAAATTTGGGGATTTATACTTGGGAAATTTATGGATTTATAATTGGGAAATTTGTGGATTTATACTTGGGAAATTTGTGGATTTATACTTGGAAAATTTGTGGATCTACACTTGGGAAATTTGTAGATCTACACTTGGGAAATTTGTGGATCTACACTTGGGAAATTTGTGGATTTATAATTGGGAAATTTGTGGATTTATATTTGGGAAATTTGTGGATCTACACTTGGGAAATTTGTGGATCTACACTTGGGAAATTTGTGGATCTAAATTTGGGAAATTTGTGGATCTACACTTGGGAAATTTGTGGATCTACACTTGGGAAATTTGTGGATCTACACTTGGGAAATTTGTGGATCTACACTTGGAAAATTTGTGGATCTACACTTGGGAAATTTGTGGATCTACACTTGCGAAATTTGTAGATCTACACTTGGGAAATTTGTGGATCTACACTTGGGAAATTTGTGGATTTATACTTGGGAAATTTGTGGATTTATACTTGGGAAATTTGTGGATTTATTCTTGGGAAATTTATGGATTTATACTTAGGAAATTTGTGGATTTATATTTGGGAAATTTGTGGATTTATACTTGGGAAATTTGTGGATCTACACTTGGGAAATTTGTGGTTCAACTCTTGCAAATTTGTGGATCTACACTTTGCAGATTTGTGGATATACACTTGGGAAATTTGTGGATCTACACTTGGCAAATTTGTGGGTCTACACTTTGCAAATTTGTGGATCTACACTTGGGAAATTTGTGGATCTACACTTGGGAAATTTTTGGATCTACACTTGCGAAATTTGTGGATCTACACTTGGGAAATTTGTGGATGTACACTTGGGAAATTTGTGGATTTATACTTGGGAAATTTGTGGATTTATACTTGGGAAATTTGTGGATTTATTCTTGGGAAATTTATGGATTTATACTTAGGAAATTTGGCGATTTATATTTGGGAAATTTGTGGATTTATACTTGGGAAATTTGTGGATCTACACTTGGGAAATTTGTGGTTCTACTCTTGCAAATTTGTGGATCTACACTTTGCAGATTTGTGGATATACACTTGGGAAATTTGTGGATCTACACTTGGCAAATTTGTGGGTCTACACTTTGCAAATTTGTGGATCTACACTTGGGAAATTTGTGGATCTACACTTGGGAAATTTGTGGATCTACACTTGGGAAATTTGTGGATTTATACTTGGGAAATTTGGGGATTTATACTTGGGAAATTTATGGATTTATAATTGGGAAATTTGTGGATTTATACTTGGGAAATTTGTGGATTTATACTTGGGAAATTTGTGGATTTATAATTGGGAAATTTGTGGATTTATAATTGGGATATTTGTGGATTTATATTTGGGAAATTTGTGGATCTACACTTGGTAAATTTGTGGATCTACACTTGGGAAATTTGTGGATCTACTCTTGCCAATTTGTGGATCTACACTTGGCAAATTTGTGGATCTACACTTTGCAAATTTGTGGATATACACTTGGGAAATTTGTGGATCTACACTTGGCAAATTTGTGGGTCTACACTTTGCAAATTTGTGGATCTACACTTGGGAAATTTGTGGATCTACACTTGGGAAATTTTTGGATCTACACTTGGGAAATTTGTGGATCTACACTTGGGAAATTTGTGGATTTATACTTGGGAAATTTGGGGATTTATACTTGGGAAATTTATGGATTTATAATTGGGAAATTTGTGGATTTATACTTGGGAAATTTGTGGATTTATACTTGGAAAATTTGTGGATCTACACTTGGGAAATTTGTAGATCTACACTTGGGAAATTTGTGGATCTACACTTGGGAAATTTGTGGATTTATAATTGGGAAATTTGTGGATTTATATTTGGGAAATTTGTGGATCTACACTTGGGAAATTTGTGGATCTACACTTGGGAAATTTGTGGATCTACATTTGGGAAATTTGTGGATCTACACTTGGGAAATTTGTGGATCTACACTTGGGAAATTTGTGGATCTACACTTGGAAAATTTGTGGATCTACACTTGGGAAATTTGTGGATCTACACTTGCGAAATTTGTGGATCTACACTTGGGAAATTTGTGGATCTACACTTGGGAAATTTGTGGATTTATACTTGGGAAATTTGTGGATTTATACTTGGGAAATTTGTGGATTTATTCTTGGGAAATTTATGGATTTATACTTAGGAAATTTGTGGATTTATATTTGGGAAATTTGTGGATTTATACTTGGGAAATTTGTGGATCTACACTTGGGAAATTTGTGGTTCTACTCTTGCAAATTTGTGGATCTACACTTTGCAGATTTGTGGATATACACTTGGGAAATTTGTGGATCTACACTTGGCAAATTTGTGGGTCTACACTTTGCAAATTTGTGGATCTACACTTGGGAAATTTGTGGATCTACACTTGGGAAATTTGTGGATCTACTCTTGCCAATTTGTGGATCTACACTTGGCAAATTTGTGGATCTACACTTTGCAAATTTGTGGATATACACTTGGGAAATTTGTGGATCTACACTTGGCAAATTTGTGGGTCTACACTTTGCAAATTTGTGGATCTACACTTGGGAAATTTGTGGATCTACACTTGGGAAATTTTTGGATCTACACTTGGGAAATTTGTGGATCTACACTTGGGAAATTTGTGGATTTATACTTGGGAAATTTGGGGATTTATACTTGGGAAATTTATGGATTTATAATTGGGAAATTTGTGGATTTATACTTGGGAAATTTGTGGATTTATACTTGGAAAATTTGTGGATCTACACTTGGGAAATTTGTAGATCTACACTTGGGAAATTTGTGGATCTACACTTGGGAAATTTGTGGATTTATAATTGGGAAATTTGTGGATTTATATTTGGGAAATTTGTGGATCTACACTTGGGAAATTTGTGGATCTACACTTGGGAAATTTGTGGATCTACATTTGGGAAATTTGTGGATCTACACTTGGGAAATTTGTGGATCTACACTTGGGAAATTTGTGGATCTACATTTGGGAAAGTTGTGGATCTACACTTGGGAAATTTGTGGATCTACACTTGGGAAATTTGTGGATCTACACTTGGAAAATTTGTGGATCTACACTTGGGAAATTTGTGGATCTACACTTGCGAAATTTGTGGATCTACACTTGGGAAATTTGTGGATCTACACTTGGGAAATTTGTGGATTTATACTTGGGAAATTTGTGGATTTATACTTGGGAAATTTGTGGATTTATTCTTGGGAAATTTATGGATTTATACTTAGGAAATTTGTGGATTTATATTTGGGAAATTTGTGGATTTATACTTGGGAAATTTGTGGATCTACACTTGGGAAATTTGTGGTTCTACTCTTGCAAATTTGTGGATCTACACTTTGCAGATTTGTGGATATACACTTGGGAAATTTGTGGATCTACACTTGGCAAATTTGTGGGTCTACACTTTGCAAATTTGTGGATCTACACTTGGGAAATTTGTGGATCTACACTTGGGAAATTTTTGGATCTACACTTGCGAAATTTGTGGATCTACACTTGGGAAATTTGTGGATGTACACTTGGGAAATTTGTGGATTTATACTTGGGAAATTTGTGGATTTATACTTGGGAAATTTGTGGATTTATTCTTGGGAAATTTATGGATTTATACTTAGGAAATTTGGCGATTTATATTTGGGAAATTTGTGGATTTATACTTGGGAAATTTGTGGATCTACACTTGGGAAATTTGTGGTTCTACTCTTGCAAATTTGTGGATCTACACTTTGCAGATTTGTGGATATACACTTGGGAAATTTGTGGATCTACACTTGGCAAATTTGTGGGTCTACACTTTGCAAATTTGTGGATCTACACTTGGGAAATTTGTGGATCTACACTTGGGAAATTTGTGGATCTACACTTGGGAAATTTGTGGATTTATACTTGGGAAATTTGGGGATTTATACTTGGGAAATTTATGGATTTATAATTGGGAAATTTGTGGATTTATACTTGGGAAATTTGTGGATTTATACTTGGAAAATTTGTGGATCTACACTTGGGAAATTTGTAGATCTACACTTGGGAAATTTGTGGATCTACACTTGGGAAATTTGTGGATTTATAATTGGGAAATTTGTGGATTTATATTTGGGAAATTTGTGGATCTACACTTGGGAAATTTGTGGATCTACACTTGGGAAATTTGTGGATCTACATTTGGGAAATTTGTGGATCTACACTTGGGAAATTTGTGGATCTACACTTGGGAAATTTGTGGATCTACACTTGGGAAATTTGTGGATCTACTCTTGGGAAATTTGTGGATCTACACTAGGGAAATTTGTGGATATACACTTGGGAAATTTGTGGATCTACACTTGGGAAATTTGTGGATTTATACTTGGGAAATTTGTGGATTTATTCTTGGGAAATTTGTGGATTTATAATTGGGAAATTTGTGGATTTATATTTGGGAAATTTGTGGATCTACACTTGGGAAATTTGTGGATCTACACTTGGAAAATTTGTGGATCTACACTTGCGAAATTTGTGGATCTACACTTGGGAAATTTGTGGATCTACACATGGGAAATTTGTGGATTTATACTTGGCAAATTTGTGGATTTATACTTGGGAAATTTGTGGATTTATTCTTGGGAAATTTATGGATTTATACTTAGGAAATTTGTGGATTTATATTTGGGAAATTTGTGGATTTATACTTGGGAAATTTGTGGATCTACACTTGGGAAATTTGTGGTTCTACTCTTGCAAATTTGTGGATCTACACTTTGCAGATTTGTGGATATACACTTGGGAAATTTGTGGATTTATACTTGGGAAATTTGGGGATTTATACTTGGGAAATTTATGGATTTATAATTGGGAAATTTGTGGATTTATACTTGGGAAATTTGTGGATTTATACTTGGAAAATTTGTGGATCTACACTTGGGAAATTTGTGGATCTACACTTGGGAAATTTGTGGATCTACACTTGGGAAATTTGTGGATTTATACTTGGGAAATTTGGGGATTTATACTTGGGAAATTTATGGATTTATAATTGGGAAATTTGTGGATTTATACTTGGGAAATTTGTGGATTTATACTTGGGAAATTTGTGGATTTATAATTGGGAAATTTGTGGATTTATAATTGGGATATTTGTGGATTTATATTTGGGAAATTTGTGGATCTACACTTGGCAAATTTGTGGATCTACACTTGGGAAATTTGTGGATCTACTCTTGCCAATTTGTGGATCTACACTTGGCAAATTTGTGGATCTACACTTTGCAAATTTGTGGATATACACTTGGGAAATTTGTGGATCTACACTTGGCAAATTTGTGGGTCTACACTTTGCAAATTTGTGGATCTACACTTGGGAAATTTGTGGATCTACACTTGGGAAATTTTTGGATCTACACTTGGGAAATTTGTGGATCTACACTTGGGAAATTTGTGGATTTATACTTGGGAAATTTGGGGATTTATACTTGGGAAATTTATGGATTTATAATTGGGAAATTTGTGGATTTATACTTGGGAAATTTGTGGATTTATTCTTGGAAAATTTGTGGATCTACACTTGGGAAATTTGTAGATCTACACTTGGGAAATTTGTGGATCTACACTTGGGAAATTTGTGGATTTATAATTGGGAAATTTGTGGATTTATATTTGGGAAATTTGTGGATCTACATTTGGGAAATTTGTGGATCTACACTTGGGAAATTTGTGGATCTACACTTGGGAAATTTGTGGATCTACACTTGGGAAATTTGTGGATCTACTCTTGCCAATTTGTGGATCTACACTTGGCAAATTTGTGGATCTACACTTTGCAAATTTGTGGATATACACTTGGGAAATTTGTGGATCTACACTTGGCAAATTTGTGGGTCTACACTTTGCAAATTTGTGGATCTACACTTGGGAAATTTGTGGATCTACACTTGGGAAATTTTTGGATCTACACTTGGGAAATTTGTGGATCTACACTTGGGAAATTTGTGGATTTATACTTGGGAAATTTGGGGATTTATACTTGGGAAATTTATGGATTTATAATTGGGAAATTTGTGGATTTATACTTGGGAAATTTGTGGATTTATTCTTGGAAAATTTGTGGATCTACACTTGGGAAATTTGTAGATCTACACTTGGGAAATTTGTGGATCTACACTTGGGAAATTTGTGGATTTATAATTGGGAAATTTGTGGATTTATATTTGGGAAATTTGTGGATCTACATTTGGGAAATTTGTGGATCTACACTTGGGAAATTTGTGGATCTACACTTGGGAAATTTGTGGATCTACACTTGGAAAATTTGTGGATCTACACTTGGGAAATTTGTGGATCTACACTTGCGAAATTTGTGGATCTACACTTGGGAAATTTGTGGATCTACACTTGGGAAATTTGTGGATTTATACTTGGGAAATTTGTGGATTTATACTTGGGAAATTTGTGGATTTATTCTTGGGAAATTTATGGATTTATACTTAGGAAATTTGTGGATTTATATTTGGGAAATTTGTGGATTTATACTTGGGAAATTTGTGGATCTACACTTGGGAAATTTGTGGTTCTACTCTTGCAAATTTGTGGATCTACACTTTGCAGATTTGTGGATATACACTTGGGAAATTTGTGGATCTACACTTGGCAAATTTGTGGGTCTACACTTTGCAAATTTGTGGATCTACACTTGGGAAATTTGTGGATCTACACTTGGGAAATTTGTGGATCTACTCTTGCCAATTTGTGGATCTACACTTGGCAAATTTGTGGATCTACACTTTGCAAATTTGTGGATATACACTTGGGAAATTTGTGGATCTACACTTGGCAAATTTGTGGGTCTACACTTTGCAAATTTGTGGATCTACACTTGGGAAATTTGTGGATCTACACTTGGGAAATTTTTGGATCTACACTTGGGAAATTTGTGGATCTACACTTGGGAAATTTGTGGATTTATACTTGGGAAATTTGGGGATTTATACTTGGGAAATTTATGGATTTATAATTGGGAAATTTGTGGATTTATACTTGGGAAATTTGTGGATTTATACTTGGAAAATTTGTGGATCTACACTTGGGAAATTTGTAGATCTACACTTGGGAAATTTGTGGATCTACACTTGGGAAATTTGTGGATTTATAATTGGGAAATTTGTGGATTTATATTTGGGAAATTTGTGGATCTACACTTGGGAAATTTGTGGATCTACACTTGGGAAATTTGTGGATCTACATTTGGGAAATTTGTGGATCTACACTTGGGAAATTTGTGGATCTACACTTGGGAAATTTGTGGATCTACATTTGGGAAATTTGTGGATCTACACTTGGGAAATTTGTGGATCTACACTTGGGAAATTTGTGGATCTACACTTGGAAAATTTGTGGATCTACACTTGGGAAATTTGTGGATCTACACTTGCGAAATTTGTGGATCTACACTTGGGAAATTTGTGGATCTACACTTGGGAAATTTGTGGATTTATACTTGGGAAATTTGTGGATTTATACTTGGGAAATTTGTGGATTTATTCTTGGGAAATTTATGGATTTATACTTAGGAAATTTGTGGATTTATATTTGGGAAATTTGTGGATTTATACTTGGGAAATTTGTGGATCTACACTTGGGAAATTTGTGGTTCTACTCTTGCAAATTTGTGGATCTACACTTTGCAGATTTGTGGATATACACTTGGGAAATTTGTGGATCTACACTTGGCAAATTTGTGGGTCTACACTTTGCAAATTTGTGGATCTACACTTGGGAAATTTGTGGATCTACACTTGGGAAATTTTTGGATCTACACTTGCGAAATTTGTGGATCTACACTTGGGAAATTTGTGGATGTACACTTGGGAAATTTGTGGATTTATACTTGGGAAATTTGTGGATTTATACTTGGGAAATTTGTGGATTTATTCTTGGGAAATTTATGGATTTATACTTAGGAAATTTGGCGATTTATATTTGGGAAATTTGTGGATTTATACTTGGGAAATTTGTGGATCTACACTTGGGAAATTTGTGGTTCTACTCTTGCAAATTTGTGGATCTACACTTTGCAGATTTGTGGATATACACTTGGGAAATTTGTGGATCTACACTTGGCAAATTTGTGGGTCTACACTTTGCAAATTTGTGGATCTACACTTGGGAAATTTGTGGATCTACACTTGGGAAATTTGTGGATCTACACTTGGGAAATTTGTGGATTTATACTTGGGAAATTTGGGGATTTATACTTGGGAAATTTATGGATTTATAATTGGGAAATTTGTGGATTTATACTTGGGAAATTTGTGGATTTATACTTGGAAAATTTGTGGATCTACACTTGGGAAATTTGTAGATCTACACTTGGGAAATTTGTGGATCTACACTTGGGAAATTTGTGGATTTATAATTGGGAAATTTGTGGATTTATATTTGGGAAATTTGTGGATCTACACTTGGGAAATTTGTGGATCTACACTTGGGAAATTTGTGGATCTACATTTGGGAAATTTGTGGATCTACACTTGGGAAATTTGTGGATCTACACTTGGGAAATTTGTGGATCTACACTTGGGAAATTTGTGGATCTACTCTTGGGAAATTTGTGGATCTACACTAGGGAAATTTGTGGATATACACTTGGGAAATTTGTGGATCTACACTTGGGAAATTTGTGGATTTATACTTGGGAAATTTGTGGATTTATTCTTGGGAAATTTGTGGATTTATAATTGGGAAATTTGTGGATTTATATTTGGGAAATTTGTGGATCTACACTTGGGAAATTTGTGGATCTACACTTGGAAAATTTGTGGATCTACACTTGCGAAATTTGTGGATCTACACTTGGGAAATTTGTGGATCTACACTTGGGAAATTTGTGGATTTATAATTGGGAAATTTGTGGATTTATATTTGGGAAATTTGTGGATCTACACTTGGGAAATTTGTGGATCTACACTTGGAAAATTTGTGGATCTACACTTGGGAAATTTGTGGATCTACACTTGCGAAATTTGTGGATCTACACTTGGGAAATTTGTGGATCTACACTTGGGAAATTTGTGGATTTATACTTGGGAAATTTGTGGATTTATACTTGGGAAATTTGTGGATTTATTCTTGGGAAATTTATGGATTTATACTTAGGAAATTTGTGGATTTATATTTGGGAAATTTGTGGATTTATACTTGGGAAATTTGTGGATCTACACTTGGGAAATTTGTGGTTCTACTCTTGCAAATTTGTGGATCTACACTTTGCAGATTTGTGGATATACACTTGGGAAATTTGTGGATCTACACTTGGCAAATTTGTGGGTCTACACTTTGCAAATTTGTGGATCTACACTTGGGAAATTTGTGGATCTACACTTGGGAAATTTGTGGATCTACTCTTGCCAATTTGTGGATCTACACTTGGCAAATTTGTGGATCTACACTTTGCAAATTTGTGGATATACACTTGGGAAATTTGTGGATCTACACTTGGCAAATTTGTGGGTCTACACTTTGCAAATTTGTGGATCTACACTTGGGAAATTTGTGGATCTACACTTGGGAAATTTTTGGATCTACACTTGGGAAATTTGTGGATCTACACTTGGGAAATTTGTGGATTTATACTTGGGAAATTTGGGGATTTATACTTGGGAAATTTATGGATTTATAATTGGGAAATTTGTGGATTTATACTTGGGAAATTTGTGGATTTATACTTGGAAAATTTGTGGATCTACACTTGGGAAATTTGTAGATCTACACTTGGGAAATTTGTGGATCTACACTTGGGAAATTTGTGGATTTATAATTGGGAAATTTGTGGATTTATATTTGGGAAATTTGTGGATCTACACTTGGGAAATTTGTGGATCTACACTTGGGAAATTTGTGGATCTACATTTGGGAAATTTGTGGATCTACACTTGGGAAATTTGTGGATCTACACTTGGGAAATTTGTGGATCTACATTTGGGAAATTTGTGGATCTACACTTGGGAAATTTGTGGATCTACACTTGGGAAATTTGTGGATCTACACTTGGAAAATTTGTGGATCTACACTTGGGAAATTTGTGGATCTACACTTGCGAAATTTGTGGATCTACACTTGGGAAATTTGTGGATCTACACTTGGGAAATTTGTGGATTTATACTTGGGAAATTTGTGGATTTATACTTGGGAAATTTGTGGATTTATTCTTGGGAAATTTATGGATTTATACTTAGGAAATTTGTGGATTTATATTTGGGAAATTTGTGGATTTATACTTGGGAAATTTGTGGATCTACACTTGGGAAATTTGTGGTTCTACTCTTGCAAATTTGTGGATCTACACTTTGCAGATTTGTGGATATACACTTGGGAAATTTGTGGATCTACACTTGGCAAATTTGTGGGTCTACACTTTGCAAATTTGTGGATCTACACTTGGGAAATTTGTGGATCTACACTTGGGAAATTTTTGGATCTACACTTGCGAAATTTGTGGATCTACACTTGGGAAATTTGTGGATGTACACTTGGGAAATTTGTGGATTTATACTTGGGAAATTTGTGGATTTATACTTGGGAAATTTGTGGATTTATTCTTGGGAAATTTATGGATTTATACTTAGGAAATTTGGCGATTTATATTTGGGAAATTTGTGGATTTATACTTGGGAAATTTGTGGATCTACACTTGGGAAATTTGTGGTTCTACTCTTGCAAATTTGTGGATCTACACTTTGCAGATTTGTGGATATACACTTGGGAAATTTGTGGATCTACACTTGGCAAATTTGTGGGTCTACACTTTGCAAATTTGTGGATCTACACTTGGGAAATTTGTGGATCTACACTTGGGAAATTTGTGGATCTACACTTGGGAAATTTGTGGATTTATACTTGGGAAATTTGGGGATTTATACTTGGGAAATTTATGGATTTATAATTGGGAAATTTGTGGATTTATACTTGGGAAATTTGTGGATTTATACTTGGAAAATTTGTGGATCTACACTTGGGAAATTTGTAGATCTACACTTGGGAAATTTGTGGATCTACACTTGGGAAATTTGTGGATTTATAATTGGGAAATTTGTGGATTTATATTTGGGAAATTTGTGGATCTACACTTGGGAAATTTGTGGATCTACACTTGGGAAATTTGTGGATCTACATTTGGGAAATTTGTGGATCTACACTTGGGAAATTTGTGGATCTACACTTGGGAAATTTGTGGATCTACACTTGGGAAATTTGTGGATCTACTCTTGGGAAATTTGTGGATCTACACTAGGGAAATTTGTGGATATACACTTGGGAAATTTGTGGATCTACACTTGGGAAATTTGTGGATTTATACTTGGGAAATTTGTGGATTTATTCTTGGGAAATTTGTGGATTTATAATTGGGAAATTTGTGGATTTATATTTGGGAAATTTGTGGATCTACACTTGGGAAATTTGTGGATCTACACTTGGAAAATTTGTGGATCTACACTTGCGAAATTTGTGGATCTACACTTGGGAAATTTGTGGATCTACACATGGGAAATTTGTGGATTTATACTTGGCAAATTTGTGGATTTATACTTGGGAAATTTGTGGATTTATTCTTGGGAAATTTATGGATTTATACTTAGGAAATTTGTGGATTTATATTTGGGAAATTTGTGGATTTATACTTGGGAAATTTGTGGATCTACACTTGGGAAATTTGTGGTTCTACTCTTGCAAATTTGTGGATCTACACTTTGCAGATTTGTGGATATACACTTGGGAAATTTGTGGATTTATACTTGGGAAATTTGGGGATTTATACTTGGGAAATTTATGGATTTATAATTGGGAAATTTGTGGATTTATACTTGGGAAATTTGTGGATTTATACTTGGAAAATTTGTGGATCTACACTTGGGAAATTTGTAGATCTACACTTGGGAAATTTGTGGATCTACACTTGGGAAATTTGTGGATTTATAATTGGGAAATTTGTGGATTTATATTTGGGAAATTTGTGGATCTACACTTGGGAAATTTGTGGATCTACACTTGGGAAATTTGTGGATCTACATTTGGGAAATTTGTGGATCTACACTTGGGAAATTTGTGGATCTACACTTGGGAAATTTGTGGATCTACACTTGGAAAATTTGTGGATCTACACTTGGGAAATTTGTGGATCTACACTTGCGAAATTTGTGGATCTACACTTGGGAAATTTGTGGATCTACACTTGGGAAATTTGTGGATTTATACTTGGGAAATTTGTGGATTCATACTTGGGAAATTTGTGGATTTATTCTTGGGAAATTTATGGATTTATACTTAGGAAATTTGTGGATTTATATTTGGGAAATTTGTGGATTTATACTTGGGAAATTTGTGGATCTACACTTGGGAAATTTGTGGTTCTACTCTTGCAAATTTGTGGATCTACACTTTGCAGATTTGTGGATATACACTTGGGAAATTTGTGGATCTACACTTGGCAAATTTGTGGGTCTACACTTTGCAAATTTGTGGATCTACACTTGGGAAATTTGTGGATCTACACTTGGGAAATTTGTGGATCTACTCTTGCCAATTTGTGGATCTACACTTGGCAAATTTGTGGATCTACACTTTGCAAATTTGTGGATATACACTTGGGAAATTTGTGGATCTACACTTGGCAAATTTGTGGGTCTACACTTTGCAAATTTGTGGATCTACACTTGGGAAATTTGTGGATCTACACTTGGGAAATTTTTGGATCTACACTTGGGAAATTTGTGGATCTACACTTGGGAAATTTGTGGATTTATACTTGGGAAATTTGGGGATTTATACTTGGGAAATTTATGGATTTATAATTGGGAAATTTGTGGATTTATACTTGGGAAATTTGTGGATTTATACTTGGAAAATTTGTGGATCTACACTTGGGAAATTTGTAGATCTACACTTGGGAAATTTGTGGATCTACACTTGGGAAATTTGTGGATTTATAATTGGGAAATTTGTGGATTTATATTTGGGAAATTTGTGGATCTACACTTGGGAAATTTGTGGATCTACACTTGGGAAATTTGTGGATCTACATTTGGGAAATTTGTGGATCTACACTTGGGAAATTTGTGGATCTACACTTGGGAAATTTGTGGATCTACATTTGGGAAATTTGTGGATCTACACTTGGGAAATTTGTGGATCTACACTTGGGAAATTTGTGGATCTACACTTGGAAAATTTGTGGATCTACACTTGGGAAATTTGTGGATCTACACTTGCGAAATTTGTGGATCTACACTTGGGAAATTTGTGGATCTACACTTGGGAAATTTGTGGATTTATACTTGGGAAATTTGTGGATTTATACTTGGGAAATTTGTGGATTTATTCTTGGGAAATTTATGGATTTATACTTAGGAAATTTGTGGATTTATATTTGGGAAATTTGTGGATTTATACTTGGGAAATTTGTGGATCTACACTTGGGAAATTTGTGGTTCTACTCTTGCAAATTTGTGGATCTACACTTTGCAGATTTGTGGATATACACTTGGGAAATTTGTGGATCTACACTTGGCAAATTTGTGGGTCTACACTTTGCAAATTTGTGGATCTACACTTGGGAAATTTGTGGATCTACACTTGGGAAATTTTTGGATCTACACTTGCGAAATTTGTGGATCTACACTTGGGAAATTTGTGGATGTACACTTGGGAAATTTGTGGATTTATACTTGGGAAATTTGTGGATTTATACTTGGGAAATTTGTGGATTTATTCTTGGGAAATTTATGGATTTATACTTAGGAAATTTGGCGATTTATATTTGGGAAATTTGTGGATTTATACTTGGGAAATTTGTGGATCTACACTTGGGAAATTTGTGGTTCTACTCTTGCAAATTTGTGGATCTACACTTTGCAGATTTGTGGATATACACTTGGGAAATTTGTGGATCTACACTTGGCAAATTTGTGGGTCTACACTTTGCAAATTTGTGGATCTACACTTGGGAAATTTGTGGATCTACACTTGGGAAATTTGTGGATCTACACTTGGGAAATTTGTGGATTTATACTTGGGAAATTTGGGGATTTATACTTGGGAAATTTATGGATTTATAATTGGGAAATTTGTGGATTTATACTTGGGAAATTTGTGGATTTATACTTGGAAAATTTGTGGATCTACACTTGGGAAATTTGTAGATCTACACTTGGGAAATTTGTGGATCTACACTTGGGAAATTTGTGGATTTATAATTGGGAAATTTGTGGATTTATATTTGGGAAATTTGTGGATCTACACTTGGGAAATTTGTGGATCTACATTTGGGAAATTTGTGGATCTACACTTGGGAAATTTGTGGATCTACACTTGGGAAATTTGTGGATCTACACTTGGGAAATTTGTGGATCTACTCTTGGGAAATTTGTGGATCTACACTAGGGAAATTTGTGGATATACACTTGGGAAATTTGTGGATCTACACTTGGGAAATTTGTGGATTTATACTTGGGAAATTTGTGGATTTATACTTGGGAAATTTGTGGATTTATTCTTGGGAAATTTGTGGATTTATAATTGGGAAATTTGTGGATTTATATTTGGGAAATTTGTGGATCTACACTTGGGAAATTTGTGGATCTACACTTGGAAAATTTGTGGATCTACACTTGCGAAATTTGTGGATCTACACTTGGGAAATTTGTGGATCTACACATGGGAAATTTGGGGATCTACACTTGGGAAATTTGTGGATTTATACTTGGCAAATTTTGGGATTTATACTTGGGAAATTTGTGGATTTATACTTGGGAAATTTGTGGATTTATAATTGGGAAATTTGTGGATTTATAATTGGGATATTTGTGGATTTATATTTGGGAAATTTGTGGATCTATACTTGGCAAATTTGTGGATCTACACTTGGGAAATTTGTGGATCTACTCTTGCCAATTTGTGGATCTACACTTGGCAAATTTGTGGATCTACACTTGGCAAATTTGTGGGTCTACACTTTGCAAATTTGTGGATCTACACTTGGGAAATTTGTGGATCTACACTTGGGAAATTTTTGGATCTACACTTGGGAAATTTGTGGATCTACACTTGGGAAATTTGTGGATTTATACTTGGGAAATTTGGGGATTTATACTTGGGAAATTTATGGATTTATAATTGGGAAATTTGTGGATTTATACTTGGGAAATTTGTGGATTTATACTTGGAAAATTTGTGGATCTACACTTGGGAAATTTTTGGATCTACACTTGGGAAATTTGTGGATCTACACTTGGGAAATTTTAGGATCTACACTAGGGAAATTTGTGGATCTACACTTGGGAAATATGTGGATCTACTCTTGGGAAATTTGTGGATCTACACTTGGGAAATTTGTGGATCTACACTTGGGAAATTTGTGGATCTACACTTGGGAAATTTGTGGATCTATACAAAGGGAAATTTGTGGATCTATACAAAGGGAAATTTGTGGATCTATACAAAGCAAAATTTGGATCTATACTTGGAAAATTTGGATCTATACTTGGAAAATTTGTGGATTTATTCTTATAAAATTTGGGGGTATATGCTTGGAAATTTGTTGATCTATACTTGTTAAATATGTGTATCTACACTTGGGAAATTTGTGGATCTACACTTGCGAAATTTGTGGATCTACACTTGGGAAATTTGTGGATCTACACTTGGGAAATTTGCGGATTTATACTTGGGAAATTTGTGTATTTATACTTGGGAAATTTGTGGATTTATGCTTAGGAAATTTGTGGATTTATACTTAGGAAATTTGTGGATTTATATTTGGGAGATTTTTGGATTTATACTTGGGAAATTTGTGGACTTATACTTGGGAAATTTGTGGATTTACACTTGGCAAATTTGTGGATCTACACTTGGCAAATTTGTGGATCTACACTCGGGAAATTTGTCGATCTACACTTGGGAAATTTGTGGATCTACACTTGGAAAATTTGTGGATCTACACTTGGGAAATTTGTGGATCTACTATTGGGAAATTTGTGGATCTACACTTGGGAAATTTGTGGATCTACACTTGGGAAATTTGTGGATCTCACTTGGGAAATTTGGGGATTTATACTTGGGAAATTTGTGGATTTATACTTGGGAAATTTGTGGATTTATAATTGGGAAATTTGTGGATTTATATTTGGGAAATTTGTGGATCTACACTTGGGAAATTTGTGGATCTACACTTGGGAAACTTGTGGATCTACACTTGGGAAATTTTTGGATCTACACTTGGGAAATTTGTGGATCTACACTTGGGAAATTTGTGGATCTACACTTGGGAAATTTGTGGATCTACCCTTGGGAAATTTGTGGATCTACACTAGGGAAATTTGTGGATCTACACTTGGGAAATTTGTGGATCTACCCTTGGGAAATTTGTGGATCTATACAAAGCAAAATTTGGATTTATACTTGGAAAATTTGGGGATATATGCTTGGAAATTTGTTGATCTATACTTGGGAAATATGTGTATCTATACTTGGGATTTTTGTGGATCTACACTTGGCAAATTTGTGGATCTACACTTTGCAAATTTGTGTATCTACACTTGGGAAATTTGTGGATCTACACTTGTAAATTTGTGGATTTACACTTGGCAAATTTGTGGATCTACACTTTGCAAATTTGTGGATCTACACTTGGGAAATTTGTGGATCTACACTTGGGAAATTGGTGGATCTACACTTGGGAAATTTGTGGATCTACACTTGGGAAATTTGTGGATCTACACTTGGGAAATTTGTGGATCTACACTTGGGAAATTTGTGGATCTACACTTAGGAAATTTGTGGATCTACACTTAGGAAATTTGTGGATCTACACTTGGGAAATTTATGGATCTACACTTGGGAAATTTGTGGATCTACACTTGGGAAATTTGTGGATCTACACTTGGGAAATTTTTGGATCTACACTTGGGAAATTTGTGGATCTACACTTGGGAAATTTGTGGATTTATACTTGGGAAATTTGGGGATTTATACTTGGGAAATTTATGGATTTATACTTGGGAAATTAGTGGATTTATAATTGGGAAATTTGTGGATTTATATTTGAGAAATTTGTGGATCTACACTTGGGAAATTTGTGGATCTACACTTGGGAAATTTGTGGATCTACACTTAGGAAATTTGTGGATCTACACTTGGGAAATTTATGGATCTACACTTGGGAAATTTGTGGATCTACACTTGGGAAATTTGTGGATCTACACTTGGGAAATTTTTGGATCTACACTTGGGAAATTTGTGGATCTACACTTGGGAAATTTGTGGATTTATACTTGGGAAATTTGGGGATTTATACTTGGGAAATTTATGGATTTATACTTGGGAAATTAGTGGATTTATAATTGGGAAATTTGTGGATTTATATTTGAGAAATTTGTGGATCTACACTTGGGAAAATATTGGATCTACTCTTGGGAAATTTGTGGATCTACACTAGTAAAATTTGTGGATCTACACTTGGGAAATTTGTGGATCTACACTTGGGAAATTTGTTATTCTACACTTGGGAAATTTGTTTATTTATACTTGGGAAATTTGGGGATTTACACTTGGCAAATTTGTGGATCTACACTTGGCAAATTTGTGGATCTACACCTGGGAAATTTGTGGATCTACACTTGGGAAATTTGTGGATCTACTCTTGCAAATTTGTGGATCTACACTTGGCAGATTTGTGGATCTACACTTTGCAAATTTGTGGATATACACTTGGGAAATTTGTGGATCTACACTTGGCAAATTTGTGTGTCTACACTTTGTAAATTTGTGGATCTACACTTGGAAAATTTGTGGATCTACACTTGGGAAATTTGTGGATCTACACTTGGGAAATTTGTGGATCTAAACTTGGGAAAATTGTGGATCTACTCTTGGGAAATTTGTGGATCTACACAAGTAAAATTTGTGGATCTACACTTGGGAAATTTGTGGATCTACACTTGGCAAATTTGTGGATCTACACTTGGGAAATTTGTGGATCTACACTTGGCAAATTTGTGGATCTACACTTTGCAAATTTGTGGATATACACTTGGGAAATTTGTGGATCTACACTTGGCAAATTTGTGGGTCTACACTTTGTAAATTTGTGGATCTACACTTGGGAAATTTGTGGATCTACACTTGGGAAATTTTTGGATCTACACTTGGGAAATTTGTGGATCTACTCTTGGGAAATTTGTGGATCTACACTAGGGAAATTTGTGGATTTATACTTGGGAAATTTGGGGATTTATACTTGGGAAATTTGTGGATTTATACTTGGGAAATTTGTGGATTTATACTTGGGAAATTTGTGGATTTATAATTGGGAAATTTGTTGATCTACACTTGGGAAATTTGTAGATCTACACTTGGGAAATTTGTGGATCTACCCTTGGGAAATTTGTGGATCTATACAAAGCAAAATTTGGATTTATACTTGGAAAATTTGGGGATATATGCTTGGAAATTTGTTGATCTATACTTGGGAAATATGTGTATCTATACTTGGGATTTTTGTGGATCTACACTTGGCAAATTTGTGGATCTACACTTTGCAAATTTGTGTATCTACACTTGGGAAATTTGTGGATCTACACTTGCAAATTTGTGGATTTACACTTGGCAAATTTGTGGATCTACACTTGGGAAATTTGTGGATCTACACTTGGGAAATTTGTGGATCTACACTTGGGAAATTTGTGGATCTACACTTAGGAAATTTGTGGATCTACACTTAGGAAATTTGTGGATCTACACTTGGGAAATTTATGGATCTACACTTGGGAAATTTGTGGATCTACACTTGGGAAATTTGTGGATCTACACTTGGGAAATTTTTGGATCTACACTTGGGAAATTTGTGGATCTACACTTGGGAAATTTGTGGATTTATACTTGGGAAATTTGGGGATTTATACTTGGGAAATTTATGGATTTATACTTGGGAAATTAGTGGATTTATAATTGGGAAATTTGTGGATTTATATTTGAGAAATTTGTGGATCTACACTTGGGAAATTTGTGGATCTACACTTGGGAAATTTGTGGATCTACACTTAGGAAATTTGTGGATCTACACTTGGGAAATTTATGGATCTACACTTGGGAAATTTGTGGATCTACACTTGGGAAATTTGTGGATCTACACTTGGGAAATTTTTGGATCTACACTTGGGAAATTTGTGGATCTACACTTGGGAAATTTGTGGATTTATACTTGGGAAATTTGGGGATTTATACTTGGGAAATTTATGGATTTATACTTGGGAAATTAGTGGATTTATAATTGGGAAATTTGTGGATTTATATTTGAGAAATTTGTGGATCTACACTTGGGAAAATATTGGATCTACTCTTGGGAAATTTGTGGATCTACACTAGTAAAATTTGTGGATCTACACTTGGGAAATTTGTGGATCTACACTTGGGAAATTTGTTATTCTACACTTGGGAAATTTGTTTATTTATACTTGGGAAATTTGGGGATTTACACTTGGCAAATTTGTGGATCTACACTTGGCAAATTTGTGGATCTACACCTGGGAAATTTGTGGATCTACACTTGGGAAATTTGTGGATCTACTCTTGCAAATTTGTGGATCTACACTTGGCAAATTTGTGGATCTACACTTTGCAAATTTGTGGATATACACTTGGGAAATTTGTGGATCTACACTTGGCAAATTTGTGTGTCTACACTTTGTAAATTTGTGGATCTACACTTGGAAAATTTGTGGATCTACACTTGGGAAATTTGTGGATCTACACTTGGGAAATTTGTGGATCTAAACTTGGGAAAATTGTGGATCTACTCTTGGGAAATTTGTGGATCTACACAAGTAAAATTTGTGGATCTACACTTGGGAAATTTGTGGATCTACACTTGGCAAATTTGTGGATCTACACTTGGGAAATTTGTGGATCTACACTTGGCAAATTTGTGGATCTACACTTTGCAAATTTGTGGATATACACTTGGGAAATTTGTGGATCTACACTTGGCAAATTTGTGGGTCTACACTTTGTAAATTTGTGGATCTACACTTGGGAAATTTGTGGATCTACACTTGGGAAATTTTTGGATCTACACTTGGGAAATTTGTGGATCTACTCTTGGGAAATTTGTGGATCTACACTAGGGAAATTTGTGGATTTATACTTGGGAAATTTGGGGATTTATACTTGGGAAATTTGTGGATTTATACTTGGGAAATTTGTGGATTTATACTTGGGAAATTTGTGGATTTATAATTGGGAAATTTGTTGATCTACACTTGGGAAATTTGTAGATCTACACTTGGGAAATTTGTAGATCTACACTTGGGAAATTTGTGGATCTACACTTGGGAAATTTTTGGATCTACACCTGGGAAATTTGTGGATCTAAACTTGGGAAATTTTTGGATCTACACTTGGGAAATTTGTGGATCTACACTTGGGAAATTTTAGGATCTACACTAGGGAAATTTGTGGATCTACACTTGGGAAATATGTGGATCTACTCTTGGGAAATTTGTGGATCTACACTTGGGAAATTTGTGGATCTACACTTGGGAAATTTGTGGATCTATACAAAGGGAAATTTGTGGATCTATACAAAGGGAAATTTGTGGATCTATACAAAGCAAAATTTGGATCTATACTTGGAAAATTTGTGGATTTATTCTTATAAAATTTGGGGTATATGCTTGGAAATTTGTTGATCTATACTTGTTAAATATGTGTATCTACACTTGGGAAATTTGTGGATCTACACTTGCGAAATTTGTGGATCTACACTTGGGAAATTTGTGGATCTACACTTGGGAAATTTGCGGATTTATACTTGGGAAATTTGTGTATTTATACTTGGGAAATTTGTGGATTTATGCTTAGGAAATTTGTGGATTTATACTTAGGAAATTTGTGGATTTATATTTGGGAGATTTTTGGATTTATACTTGGGAAATTTGTGGACTTATACTTGGGAAATTTGTGGATTTACACTTGGCAAATTTGTGGATCTACACTTGGGAAATTTGTGGATCTACACTTGGGAAATTTGTGGATCTACACTTGGGAAATTTGTGGATCTACACTTGGAAAATTTGTGGATCTACACTTGGCAAATTTGTGGATCTACTCTTGGGAAATTTGTGGATCTACACTAGGGAAATTTGTGGATCTACACTTGGGAAATTTGTGGATCTACACTTGGGAAATTTTTGGATCTCACTTGGGAAATTTGGGGATTTATACTTGGGAAATTTGTGGATTTATACTTGGGAAATTTGTGGATTTATAATTGGGAAATTTGTGGATTTATATTTGGGAAATTTGTGGATCTACACTTGGGAAATTTGTGGATCTACACTTGGGAAATTTGTGGATCTACACTTGGGAAACTTGTGGATCTACACTTGGGAAATTTTTGGATCTACACTTGGGAAATTTGTGGATCTACACTTGGGAAATTTGTGGATCTACACTTGGGAAATTTGTGGATCTACCCTTGGGAAATTTGTGGATCTACACTAGGGAAATTTGTGGATCTACACTTGGGAAATTTGTGGATCTACACTTGGGAAATTTGTGGATCTATACAAAGCAAAATTTGGATTTATACTTGGAAAATTTGGGGATATATGCTTGGAAATTTGTTGATCTATACTTGGGAAATATGTGTATCTATACTTGGGATTTTTGTGGATCTACACTTGGCAAATTTGTGGATCTACACTTTGCAAATTTGTGTATCTACACTTGGGAAATTTGTGGATCTACACTTGCAAATTTGTGGATTTACACTTGGCAAATTTGTGGATCTACACTTTGCAAATTTGTGGATCTACACTTGGGAAATTTGTGGATCTACACTTGGGAAATTGGTGGATCTACACTTGGGAAATTTGTGGATCTACACTTGGGAAATTTGTGGATCTACACTTGGGAAATTTGTGGATCTACACTTGGGAAATTTGTGGATCTACACTTAGGAAATTTGTGGATCTACACTTAGGAAATTTGTGGATCTACACTTGGGAAATTTATGGATCTACACTTGGGAAATTTGTGGATCTACACTTGGGAAATTTGTGGATCTACACTTGGGAAATTTTTGGATCTACACTTGGGAAATTTGTGGATCTACACTTGGGAAATTTGTGGATTTATACTTGGGAAATTTGGGGATTTATACTTGGGAAATTTATGGATTTATACTTGGGAAATTAGTGGATTTATAATTGGGAAATTTGTGGATTTATATTTGAGAAATTTGTGGATCTACACTTGGGAAATTTGTGGATCTACACTTGGGAAATTTGTGGATCTACACTTAGGAAATTTGTGGATCTACACTTGGGAAATTTATGGATCTACACTTGGGAAATTTGTGGATCTACACTTGGGAAATTTGTGGATCTACACTTGGGAAATTTTTGGATCTACACTTGGGAAATTTGTGGATCTACACTTGGGAAATTTGTGGATTTATACTTGGGAAATTTGGGGATTTATACTTGGGAAATTTATGGATTTATACTTGGGAAATTAGTGGATTTATAATTGGGAAATTTGTGGATTTATATTTGAGAAATTTGTGGATCTACACTTGGGAAATTTGTGGATCTACACTTGGGAAATTTGTGGATCTACACTTGGAAAATTTGTGGATCTACACTTGGGAAATTTGTGGATCTACACTTGGGAAATTTGTGGATCTACACTTGGGAAAATTGTGGATCTACTCTTGGGAAATTTGTGGATCTACACTAGTAAAATTTGTGGATCTACACTTGGGAAATTTGTGAATCTACACTTGGGAAATTTGTTATTCTACACTTGGGAAATTTGTGGATTTATACTTGGGAAATTTGGGGATTTACACTTGGCAAATTTGTGGATCTACACTTGGCAAATTTGTGGATCTACACTTGGCAAATTTGTGGATTTATACTTGGGAAATTTGTGGATTTATACTTGGGAAATTTGTGGATTTATACTTGGGAAATTTGTGGATTTATACTTGGGAAATTTGTGGATTTATATTTGGGAAATTTGTTTATTTATACTTGGGAAATTTGTGGATTTATACTTTGAAAATTTGTGGATTTATACTTGGGAAATTTGTCCGATTTATACTTGGGAAATTTGTGGATTTAGACTTAGGAAATTTGGGGATTTACACTTTTCAAATTTATGGATCTTCACTTGGTAAATTTGTGGATCTACACTTGGTAAATTTGTGGATCTACACTTGGAAAATTTGTGGATCTACACTTGGGAAATTTGTGGATCTACACTTGGGAAATTTGTGGATTTATACTTGGGAAATTTGTGGATTTATACTTGGGAAATTTGTGGATTTATACTTTGGAAATTTATGGATTTATATTTGGGAAATTTGTTTATTTATACTTGGGAAATTTGTGGATTTATACTTGGAAAATTTGTGGATTTATACTTGGGAAATTTGTGGATTTATACTTGGGAAATTTGTGGATTTATACTTAGGAAATTTGTGGATTGACACTTGGCAAATTTATGGATCTACACTTGGTAAATTTGTGGATCTACACTTGGCAAATTTGTGGATCTACACTTGGCAAATTTGTGGATCTACACTTGGCAAATTTGTGGATCTACACTTGGGAAATTTGTGGATCTACACTTGGCAAATTTGTTTATCTACACTTTGCAAATTTGTGGATCTACACTTGGTAAATTTGTGGATCTACACTTGGCAAATTTGTGGATCTACACTTGGCAAATTTGTGGATCTACACTTGGCAAATTTGTGGATCTACACTTGGGAAATTTGTGGATCTACACTTGGCAAATTTGTTTATCTACACTTTGCAAATTTGTGGATCTACACTTGCGAAATTTGTGGATCTACACTTGGCAAATTTGTGGGTCTACAGTTTGCAAATTTGTGGATCTACAATTGGGGAATTTGTGGATCTACACTTGGGAAATTTGTGGTTCTACACTTGGGAAATTTGTGGGTCTACACTTTGCAAATTTGTGGATCTACACTTGGGAAATTTTTGGATCTACACTTGGGAAATTTGTGGATCTACACTTGGGAAATTTGTGGATCTACACTTGGGAAATTTGTGGATCTACACTTGGGGAA
Source organism: Odiellus spinosus (assembly GCA_963920705.1). Classification (NCBI taxonomy): domain Eukaryota; kingdom Metazoa; phylum Arthropoda; class Arachnida; order Opiliones; family Phalangiidae; genus Odiellus; species Odiellus spinosus. The sequence goes on from OY987233.1 coordinate 474,839, forward strand.
TTTGTGGATCTATACAAAGCAAAATTTGGATTTATACTTGGAAAATTTGTGGATCTATTCTTGGAAAATTTGGGGATATATGCTTGGAAATTTGTTGATCTATACTTGGGAAATATGTGTATCTATACTTGGGATTTTTGTGGATCTACACTTGGCAAATTTGTGGATCTACACTTTGCAAATTTGTGGATCTACACTTGGGAAATTTGTGGATCTACACTTGCAAATTTGTGGATTTACACTGTGCAAATTTGTGGATCTACACTTTGCAAATTTGTGGATCTACACTTGGGAAATTTGTGGATCTACACTTGGGAAATTGGTGGATCTACACTTGGGAAATTTGTGGATCTACACTTGGGAAATTTGTGGATCTACACTTGGGAAATTTGTGGATCTACACTTGGGAAATTTGTGGATCTACACTTGGGAAATTTGTGGATCTACACTTGGGAAATTTGTGGATCTACACTTGGGAAATTTGTGGATCTACACTTGGGAAATTTGTGGATCTACACTTTGCAAATTTGTGGATATACACTTGGGAAATTTGTGGATCTACACTTGGCAAATTTGTGGATCTACACTTTGTTAATTTGTGGATCTACACTTGGAAAATTTGTGGATCTACACTTGGGAAATTTGTGGATCTACACTTGGGAAATTTGTGGATCTACACTTGGGAAAATTGTGGATCTACTCTTGGGAAATTTGTGGATCTACACTAGTAAAATTTGTGGATCTACACTTGGGAAATTTGTGGATCTACACTTGGGAAATTTGTGGATCTACACTTGGGAAATTTGTGGATTTATACTTGGGAAATTTGTGGATTTATACTTGTGAAATTTGTGGATTTATAATTGGCAAATTTGTGGATTTATATTTGGGAAATTTGTGGATCTACACTTGGGAAATTTGTGGATCTACACTTGGGAAATTTGTGGATCTACACTTGGAAAATTTGTGGATCTACACTTGGGAAATTTGTGGATTTATACTTGGAAATTTGTGGATTTATTCTTGGGAAATTTGTGTATTTATACTTATAAAATTTGTGGATTTATATTTTGGAAATTTGTGGATTTATACTTGGGAAATTTGTGGACTTATACTTGGGAAATTTGTGGATTTATACTTAGGAAGTTTGTGGATTTACACTTGGCAAATTTGTGGATCTACACTTGGCAAATTTGTGGATCTACACTTGGCAAATTTGTGGATCTACACTTGGCAAATTTGTGGATCTACTCTTGCAAATTTGTGGATCTACACTTGGCAAATTTGTGGATCTACACTTGGGAAATTTGTGGATCTACACTTGGCAAATTTGTGGGTCTACACTTTGTAAATTTGTGGATCTACACTTGGGAAATTTGTGGATCTACACTTGGGAAATTTTTGGATCTACACTTGGGAAATTTGTGGATCTACACTTGGAAAATTTGTGGATCTACACTTGGGAAATTTGTGGATCTACACTTGGGAAAATTGTGGATCTACTCTTGGGAAATTTGTGGATCTACACTAGTAAAATTTGTGGATCTACACTTGGGAAATTTGTGGATCTACACTTGGAAAATTTGTTATTCTACACTTGGGAAATTTGTTTATTTATACTTGGGAAATTTGGGGATTTACACTTGGCAAATTTGTGGATCTACACTTGGCAAATTTGTGGATCTACACTTGGGAAATTTGTGGATCTACACTTGGGAAATTTGTGGATCTACACTTGGGAAAATTGTGGATCTACTCTTGGGAAATTTGTGGATCTACACTAGTAAAATTTGTGGATCTACACTTGGGAAATTTGTGGATCTACACTTGGGAAATTTGTTATTCTACACTTGGGAAATTTGTTTATTTATACTTGGGAAATTTGGGGATTTACACTTGGCAAATTTGTGGATCTACACTTGGCAAATTTGTGGATCTACACCTGGGAAATTTGTGGATCTACACTTGGGAAATTTGTGGATCTACTCTTGCAAATTTGTGGATCTACACTTGGCAAATTTGTGGATATACACTTGGAAAATTTGTGGATCTACACTTGGGAAATTTGTGGATCTACACTTGGGAAATTTGTGGATCTAAACTTGGGAAAATTGTGGATCTACTCTTGGGAAATATGTGGATCTACACAAGTAAAATTTGTGGATCTACACTTGGGAAATTTGTGGATCTACACTTGGCAAATTTGTGGATCTACACTTGGGAAATTTGTGGATCTACACTTGGCAAATTTGTGGATCTACACTTGGCAAATTTGTGGATCTACACTTTGCAAATTTGTGGATATACACTTGGGAAATTTGTGGATCTACACTTGGCAAATTTGTGGGTCTACACTTTGTAAATTTGTGGATCTACACTTGGGAAATTTGTGGATCTACACTTGGGAAATTTTTGGATCTACACTTGGGAAATTTGTGGATCTACTCTTGGGAAATTTGTGGATCTACACTAGGGAAATTTGTGGATTTATACTTGGGAAATTTGGGGATTTATACTTGGGAAATTTGTGGATTTATACTTGGGAAATTTGTGGATTTATAATTGGGAAATTTGTGGATTTATATTTGGGAAATTTGTGGATCTACACTTGGGAAATTTGTGGATCTACACTTGGGAAATTTGTGGATCTACACTTGGGAAATTTGTGGATCTACACTTGGGAAATTTGTGGATCTACACTTGGGAAATTTGTGGATCTACTCTTGGGAAATTTGTGGATCTACACTAGGGAAATTTGTGGATCTACACTTGGGAAATTTGTGGATCTACACTTGGGAAATATGTGGATCTACACTTGGGAAATTTGTGGATCTACACTTGGGAAAATTGTGGATCTACTCTTGGGAAATTTGTGGATCTACACTAGTAAAATTTGTGGATCTACACTTGGGAAATTTGTGGATCTACACTTGGGAAATTTGTTATTCTACACTTGGGAAATTTGTTTATTTATACTTGGGAAATTTGGGGATTTACACTTGGCAAATTTGTGGATCTACACTTGGCAAATTTGTGGATCTACACCTGGGAAATTTGTGGATCTACACTTGGGAAATTTGTGGATCTACTCTTGCAAATTTGTGGATCTACACTTGGCAAATTTGTGGATCTACACTTTGCAAATTTGTGGATATACACTTGGGAAATTTGTGGATCTACACTTGGCAAATTTGTGGGTCTACACTTTGTAAATTTGTGGATCTACACTTGGGAAATTTGTGAACCTACACTTGGGAAATTTTTGGATCTACACTTGGGAAATTTGTGGATCTACTCTTGGGAAATTTGTGGATCTACACTAGGGAAATTTGTGGATCTACACTTGGGAAATTTGTGGATCTACACTTGGCAAATTTGTGGATCTACACTTGGGAAATTTGTGGATCTACACTTGGCAAATTTGTGGATCTACACTTTGCAAATTTGTGGATATACACTTGGGAAATTTGTGGATCTACACTTGGCAAATTTGTGGGTCTACACTTTGTAAATTTGTGGATCTACACTTGGGAAATTTGTGAACCTACACTTGGGAAATTTTTGGATCTACACTTGGGAAATTTGTGGATCTACTCTTGGGAAATTTGTGGATCTACACTAGGGAAATTTGTGGATTTATTCTTGGGAAATTTGGGGATTTATACTTGGGAAATTTGTGGATTTATACTTGGGAAATTTGTGGATTTATAATTGGGAAATTTGTGGATTTATATTTGGGAAATTTGTGGATCTACACTTGGGAAATTTGTGGATCTACACTTGGGAAATTTGTGGATCTACACTTGGGAAATTTGTGGATCTACTCTTTTGAAATTTGTGGATCTACACTAGGGAAATTTGTGGATCTACACTTGGGAAATTTGTGGATCTACACTTGGGAAATTTGTGGATCTATACAAAGCAAAATTTGGATCTAAACTTGGAAAAATTGTGGATTTATTCTTGGAAAATTTGGGGATATATGCTTGGAAATTTGTTGATCTATACTTGGGAAATATGTGTATCTATACTTGGGATTTTTGTGGATATACAGTTGGCAAATTTGTGGATCTACACTTTGCAAATTTGTGGATCTACACTTGGGAAATTTGTGGATCTACACTTGTAAATTTGTGGATCTACACTTGGCAAATTTGTGGATCTACACTTTGCAAATTTGTGGATCTACACTTGGGAAATTTGTGGATTTACACTTGGCAAATTTGTGGATCTACACTTGGTAAATTTTTGGATCTACACTTGGCAAATTTGTGGATCTACACTTGGCAAATTTGTGGATCTACACTTGGGAAATTTGTTGATCTACACTTGCGAAATTTGTGGATCTACTGTTGGGAAATTTGTGGATCTACACTAAAGAAATTTATGGATCTACACTAATGAAATTTGTGGATCTATCTTGGGAAATATGTGGATCTACACTTGGGAAATTTGTGGATCTATACAAAGGGAAATTTGTGGATCTATACAAAGGGAAATTTGTGGATCTATACAAAGCAAAATTTGGATCTAAACTTGGAAAAATTGTGGATTTATTCTTGGAAAATTTGGGGATATATGCTTGGAAATTTATTGATCTATACTTGGGAAATATGTGTATCTATACTTGGGATTTTGTGGATTTACACTTGGCAAATTTGTGGATCTACACTTTGCAAATTTGTGGATCTACACTTGGCAAATTTGTGGATCTACACTTTGCAAAATTGTGGATCTACACTTGGGAAATGTGTGGATTTACACTTGGCAAATTTGTGGATCTACACTTGGTAAATTTGTGGATCTACACTTGGCAAATTTGTGGATCTACACTTGGCAAATTTGTGGATCTACACTTGGGAAATTTGTTGATCTACGCTTGCGAAATTTGTGGATCTACTCTTGGGAAATTTGTGGATCTACACTAAAGAAATTTGTGGATCTACACTTGGGAAATATGTGGATCTACACTTGGGAAATTTGTGGATCTATACAAAGGGAAATTTGTGGATCTATACAAAGCAAAATTTGGATCTAAACTTGGAAAAATTGTGGATTTATTCTTGGAAAATTTGGGGATATATGCTTGGAAATTTATTGATCTATACTTGGGAAATATGTGTATCTATACTTGGGATTTTTGTGGATTTACACTTGGCAAATTTGTGGATCTACACTTTGCAAATTTGTGGATCTACACTTGGCAAATTTGTGGATCTACACTTTGCAAATTTGTGGATCTACACTTGGGAAATGTGTGGATTTACACTTGGCAAATTTGTGGATCTACACTTGGTAAATTTGTGGATCTACACTTGGCAAATTTGTGGATCTACACTTGGGAAATTTGTTGATCTACGCTTGCGAAATTTGTGGATCTACTCTTGGGAAATTTGTGGATCTACACTAAAGAAATTTGTGGATCTACACTTGGGAAATATGTGGATCTACACTTGGGAAATTTGTGGATCTATACAAAGGGAAATTTGTGGATCTATACAAAGGGAAATTTGTGGCTCTATACAAAGCAAAATTTGTGGATCTATACAAAGCAAAATTTGGATCTAAACTTGGAAAAATTGTGGATTTATTCTTGGAAAATTTGGGGATATATGCTTGGAAATTTATTGATCTATACTTGGGAAATATGTGTATCTATACTTGGGATTTTTGTGGATCTACACTTGGCAAATTTGTGGATCTACACTTGGGAAATTTTTGGATCTTCACTTGGGAAATTTGTGGATCTACACTTGGGAAATTTGTGGATCTACACTTGGGAAATTTGTGGATCTACACTTGGGAAATTTGTGGATCTACACATGGAAAATTTGTGGATCTACACTTGGGAAATTTTTGGATCTACACTAGGGAAATTTGTGGATCTACACTTGGAAAATTTGTGGATCTACACTTGGGAAATTTGTGGATCTACACTTGGGAAATTTGTGGATCTATACAAAGCAAAATTTGGATCTAAACTTGGAAAAATTGTGGATTTATTCTTGGAAAATTTGGGGATATATGCTTGAAAATTTGTTGATCTATACTTGGGAAATGTGTTTATCTATACTTGGGATTTTTGTGGATCTACACTTGGCAAATTTGTGGATCTACACTTGGGAAATTTTTGGATCTACACTTGGGAAATTTGTGGATCTACACTTGGGAAATTTTTGGATCTTCACTTGGGAAATTTGTGGATCTACACTTGGCAAATTTGTGGATCTACACTTGGGAAATTTGGGGATTTATACTTGGGAAATTTGGGGATTTATACTTGGGAAATTTGTGGATTTATAATTGGGAAATTTGTGGATTTATAATTGGGAAATTTGGGGATTTATACTTGGGAAATTTGTGGATCTACACTTGGGAAATTTGTGGATCTACACTTGGAAATTTGTGGATCTACACTTGGGAAATTTGTGGATCTACACTTGGGAAATTTGTTGATCTACACTTGGGAAATTTGTGGATCTACACTTGGGAAATTTTTGGATCTTCACTTGGGAAATTTGTGGATCTACACTTGGGAAATTTGTGGATCTACACTTGGGAAATTTGTGGATCTACACTTGGGAAATTTGTGGATCTACACTTGGGAAATTTGTGGATCTACACTTGGCAAATTTGTGGATCTACACTTGCAAATTTGTGGATCTACACTTGGCAAATTTGTGGATCTACACTTTGCAAATTTGTGGATCTACACTTGGGAAATGTGTGGATTTACACTTGGCAAATTTGTGGATCTACACTTGGTAAATTTGTGGATCTACACTTGGCAAATTTGTGGATCTACACTTGGCAAATTTGTGGATCTACACTTGGGAAATTTGTTGATCTACACTTGCGAAATTTGTGGATCTACTCTTGGGAAATTTGTGGATCTACACTAAAGAAATTTGTGGATCTACACTTGGGAAATATGTGGATCTACACTTGGGAAATTTGTGGATCTATACAAAGGGAAATTTGTGGATCTATACAAAGGGAAATTTGTGGATCTATACAAAGCAAAATTTGGATCTAAACTTGGAAAAATTGTGGATTTATTCTTGGAAAATTTGGGGATATATGCTTTTAAATTTATTGATCTATACTTGGGAAATATGTGTATCTATACTTGGGATTTTTGTGGATTTACACTTGGCAAATTTGTGGATCTACACTTTGCAAATTTGTGGATCTACACTTGGCAAATTTGTGGATCACCACTTTGCAAATTTGTGGATCTACACTTGGGAAATGTGTGGATTTACACTTGGCAAATTTGTGGATCTACACTTGGTAAATTTGTGGATCTACACTTGGGAAATTTGTTGATCTACACTTGGCAAATTTGTGGATCTACACTTGGGAAATTTGTTGATCTACGCTTGCGAAATTTGTGGATCTACTCTTGGGAAATTTGTGGATCTACACTAAAGAAATTTGTGGATCTACACTTGGGAAATATGTGGATCTACACTTGGGAAATTTGTGGATCTATACAAAGGGAAATTTGTGGATCTATACAAAGGGAAATTTGTGGATCTATACAAAGCAAAATTTGGATCTAAACTTGGAAAAATTGTGGATTTATTCTTGGAAAATTTGGGGATATATGCTTGGAAATTTATTGATCTATACTTGGGAAATATGTGTATCTATACTTGGGATTTTTGTGGATCTACACTTGCCAAATTTGTGGATCTACACTTTGCAAATTTGTGGATCTACACTTGGGAAATTTTTGGATCTACACTAGGGAAATTTGTGGATCTACACTTGGAAAATTTGTGGATCTACACTTGGGAAATTTGTGGATCTACACTTGGGAAATTTGTGGATCTATACAAAGCAAAATTTGGATCTAAACTTGGAAAAATTGTGAATTTATTCTTGGAAAATTTGGGGATATATGCTTGGAAATTTGTTGATCTATACTTGGGAAATGTGTGTATCTATACTTGGGATTTTTGTGGATCTACACTTGGCAAATTTGTGGATCTACACTTGGGAAATTTGTGGATCTACACTTGGGAAATTTTTGGATCTTCACTTGGGAAATTTGTGGATCTACACTTGGCAAATTTGTGGATCTACACTTGGGAAATTTGGGGATTTATACTTGGGAAATTTGGGGATTTATACTTGGGAAATTTGTGGATTTATAATTGGGAAATTTGTGGATTTATATTTGGGAAATTTGTGGATCTACACTTGGGAAATTTGTGGATCTACACTTGGGAAATTTGTGGATCTACACTTGGAAAATTTGTGGATCTACACTTGGGAAATTTGTGGATCTACACTTGGGAAATTTGTTGAATTACACTTGGGAAATTTGTGGATCTACACTTGGGAAATTTTTGGATCTTCACTTGGGAAATTTGTGGATCTACACTTGGGAAATTTGTGGATCTACACTTGGGAAATTTGTGGATCTACACTTGGGAAATTTGTGGATCTACACTTGCAAATTTGTGGATCTACACTTGGCAAATTTGTGGATCTACACTTTGCAAATTTGTGGATCTACACTTGGGAAATGTGTGGATTTACACTTGGCAAATTTGTGGATCTACACTTGGTAAATTTGTGGATCTACACTTGGCAAATTTGTGGATCTACACTTGGCAAATTTGTGGATCTACACTTGGGAAATTTGTTGATCTACACTTGCGAAATTTGTGGATCTACTCTTGGGAAATTTGTGGATCTACACTAAAGAAATTTGTGGATCTACACTTGGGAAATATGTGGATCTACACTTGGGAAATTTGTGGATCTATACAAAGGGAAATTTGTGGATCTATACAAAGGGAAATTTGTGGATCTATACAAAGGGATATTTGTGGATCTATACAAAGGGAAATTTGTGGATCTATACAAAGCAAAATTTGGATCTAAACTTGGAAAAATTGTGGATTTATTCTTGGAAAATTTGGGGATATATGCTTGGAAATTTATTGATCTATACTTGGGAAATATGTGTATCTATACTTGGGATTTTTGTGGATCTACACTTTTCAAATTTGTGGATCTACACTTTGCAAATTTGTGGATCTACACTTGGGAAATTTTTGGATCTACACTAGGGAAATTTGTGGATCTTCACTTGGAAAATTTGTGGATCTACACTTGGGAAATTTGTGGATCTACACTTGGGAAATTTGTGGATCTATACAAAGCAAAATTTGGATCTAAACTTGGAAAAATTGTGAATTTATTCTTGGAAAATTTGGGGATATATGCTTGGAAATTTGTTGATCTATACTTGGGAAATGTGTGTATCTATACTTGGGATTTTTGTGGATCTACACTTGGCAAATTTGTGGATCTACACTTGGGAAATCTTTGGATCTACAATTGGGAAATTTGTGGATCTACACTTGGGAAATTTTTGGATCTTCACTTGGGAAATTTGGGGATTTATACTTGGGAAATTTGGGGATTTATACTTGGGAAATTTTTGGATTTATAATTGGGAAATTTGTGGATTTATAATTGGGAAATTTGTGGATTTATATTTGGGAAATTTGTGGATCTACACTTGGGAAATTTGTGGATCTACACTTGGGAAATTTGTGGATCTACACTTGGGAAATTTTTGGATCTTCACTTGGGAAATTTGTGGATCTACACTAAAGAAATTTGTGGATCTACACTTGGGAAATATGTGGATCTACACTTGGGAAATTTGTTGATCTACACTTGCGAAATTTGTGGATCTACTCTTGGGAAATTTGTGGATCTACACTAAAGAAATTTGTGGATCTACACTTGGGAAATATGTGGATCTACACTTGGGAAATTTGTGGATCTATACAAAGGGAAATTTGTGGATCTATACAAAGGGAAATTTGTGGATCTATACAAAGCAAAATTTGGATCTAAACTTGGAAAAATTGTGGATTTATTCTTGGAAAATTTGGGGATATATGCTTGGAAATTTATTGATCTATACTTGGGAAATATGTGTATCTATACTTGGGATTTTTGTGGATCTACACTTGGCAAATTTGTGGATCTACACTTTGCAAATTTGTGGATCTACACTTGGGAAATTTTTGGATCTACACTAGGGAAATTTGTGGATCTACACTTGGAAAATTTGTGGATCTACACTTGGGAAATTTGTGGATCTACACTAGGGAAATTTGTGGATCTACACTTGGGAAATTTTTGGATCTTCACTTGGGAAATTTGGGGATTTATACTTGGGAAATTTGGGGATTTATACTTGGGAAATTTTTGGATTTATAATTGGGAAATTTGTGGATTTATAATTGGGAAATTTGTGGATTTATATTTGGGAAATTTGTGGATCTACACTTGGGAAATTTGTGGATCTACACTTGGGAAATTTGTGGATCTACACTTGGGAAATTTTTGGATCTTCACTTGGGAAATTTGTGGATCTACACTTGGGAAATTTGTGGATCTACACTTGGGAAATTTGTGGATCTACACTTGGGAAATTTGTGGATCTACACTTGGGAAATTTGTGGATCTACACTTGGGAAATTTGTGGATCTACACTTGGGAAATTTGTGGATCTACACTTGGGAAATTTTTGGATCTACACTTGGGAAATTTTTGGATCTACACTTGGGAAATTTGTGGATCTACACTTGGGAAATTTTTGGATCTTCACTTGGGAAATTTGTGGATCTACACTTGGGAAATTTGTGGATCTACACTTGGGAAAATTGTGGATCTACTCTTTTGAAATTTGTGGATCTACACTAGGGAAATTTGTGGTTCTACACTTGGGAAATATGTGGATCTACACTTGGGAAATTTGTGGATCTATACAAAGGGAAATTTGTGGATCTATACAAAGGGAAATTTGTGGATCTATACAAAGCAAAATTTGGATCTAAACTTGGAAAAATTGTGGATTTATTCTTGGAAAATTTGGGGATATATGCTTGGAAATTTATTGATCTATACTTGGGAAATATGTGTATCTATACTTGGGATTTTTGTGGATTTACACTTGGCAAATTTGTGGATCTACACTTTGCAAATTTGTGGATCTACACTTGGGAAATTTTTGGATCTACACTAGGGAAATTTTTGGATCTACACTAGGGAAATTTGTGGATCTATACAAAGTAAAATTTGGTTCTAAACTTGGAAAAATTGTGGATTTATTCTTGGAAAATTTGGGGATATATGCTTGGAAATTTGTTGATCTATACTTGGGAAATATGTGTATCAATACTTGGGATTTTTGTGGATCTACACTTGGCAAATTTGTGGATCTACACTTGGGAAATTTTTGGATCTACACTTGGGAAATTTGTGGATCTACACTTGGGAAATTTTTGGATCTTCACTTGGGAAATTTGTGGATCTACACTAGGCAAATTTGTGGATCTACACTTGGGAAATTTGGGGATTTATACTTGGGAAATTTGTGGATTTATACTTGGGAAATTTGTGGATTTATAATTGGGAAATTTGTGGATCTACACTTGGGAAATTTGTGGATCTACACTTGGGAAATTTGTGGATCTACACTTGGGAAATTTGTGGATCTACACTTGGAAAATTTGTGGATCTACACTTGGGAAATTTGTGGATCTACACTTGGGAAATTTGTTGATCTACACTTGGGAAATTTTTGGATCTACACTTGGGAAATTTGTGGATCTACACTTGGGAAATTTTTGGATCTTCACTTGGGAAATTTGTGGATCTACACTTGGGAAATTTGTGGATCTACACTTGGGAAATTTGTGGATCTACACTTCGAAAATTTGTGGATCTACACTTGGGAAATTTGTGGATCTACACTTGGGAAATTTGTTGATCTGCACTTGGGAAATTTTTGGACCTACACTTGGGAAAAATGTGGATCTACACTTGGGAAATTTGTGGATCTACACTTGGAAAATTTGTGGATCTACACTTGGAAAATTTGTGGATCTACACTTGGGAAATTTGTGGATCTACACTTGGGAAATTTGTGGATCTACACTTGGGAAATTTGTGGATCTACACTTGGGAAATTTTTGGATCTACACTTGGGAAATTTGTGGATCTACACTTGGGAAATTTTTGGATCTTCACTTGGGAAATTTGTGGATCTACACTTGGGAAATTTGTGGATCTACACTTGGGAAATTTGTGGATCTACTCTTTTGAAATTTGTGGATCTACACTAGGGAAATTTGTGGATCTACACTTGGGAAATTTGTGGATCTACACTTGGGAAATTTGTGGATCTATACAAAGGGAAATTTGTGGATCTATAAAAAGCAAAATTTGGATCTAAACTTAGAAAAATTGTGGATTTATTCTTGGAAAATTTGGGGATATATGCTTGGAAATTTGGGGATATATGCTTGGAAATTTGTTGATCTATACTTGGGAAATATGTGTATCTATACTTGGGATTTTTGTGGATCTACAGTTGGCAAATTTGTGGATCTACACTTTGCAAATTTGTGGATCTACACTTGGGAAATTTGTGGATCTACACTTGCAAATTTGTGGATCTACACTTGGCAAATTTGTGGATCTACACTTTGCAAATTTGTGGATCTACACTTGGGAAATTTGTGGATTTACACTTGGCAAATTTGTGGATCTACACTTGGTAAATTTGTGGATCTACACTTGGCAAATTTGTGGATCTACACTTGGAAAAATTTGTGGATCTACACTTGGGAAATTTGTTGATCTACACTTGCGCAATTTGTGGATCTACTCTTGGGAAATTTGTGGATCTACACTAAAGAAATTTGTGGATCTACACTTGGGAAATATGTGGATCTACACTTGGGAAATTTGTGGATATATACAAAGAGAAATTTGTGGATCTATACAAAGGGAAATTTGTGGATCTATACAAAGCAAAATTTGGATCTAAACTTGGAAAAATTGTGGATTTATTCTTGGAAAATTTGGGGATATATGCTTGGAAATTTATTGATCTATACTTGGGAAATATGTGTATCTATACTTGGGATTTTTGTGGATCTACACTTGGCAAATTTGTGGATCTACACTTTGCAAATTTGTGGATCTACACTTGGGAAATTTTTGGATCTACACTAGGGAAATTTGTGGATCTACACTTGGAAAATTTGTGGATCTACACTTGGGAAATTTGTGGATCTACACTTGGGAAATTTGTGGATCTATACAAAGCAAAATTTGGATCTAAACTTGGAAAAATTGTGAATTTATTCTTGGAAAATTTGGGGATATATGCTTCGAAATTTGTTGATCTATACTTGGGAAATGTGTGTATCTATACTTGGGATTTTTGTGGATCTACACTTGGCAAATTTGTGGATCTACACTTGGGAAATTTTTGGATCTACACTTGGGAAATTTGTGGATCTACACTTGGGAAATTTTTGGATCTTCACTTGGGAAATTTGTGGATCTACACTTGGCAAATTTGTGGATCTACACTTGGGAAATTTGGGGATTTATACTTGGGAAATTTGGGGATTTATACTTGGGAAATTTGTGGATTTATAATTGGGAAATTTGTGGATTTATAATTGGGAAATTTGTGGATTTATATTTGGGAAATTTGTGGATCTACACTTGGGAAATTTGTGGATCTACACTTGGGAAATTTGTTGAATTACACTTGGGAAATTTGTGGATCTACACTTGGGAAATTTTTGGATCTTCACTTGGGAAATTTGTGGATCTACACTTGGGAAATTTGTGGATCTACACTTGGGAAATTTGTGGATCTACACTTGGGAAATTTGTGGATCTACACTTGGGAAATTTGTGGATCTACACTTGCAAATTTGTGGATCTACACTTGGCAAATTTGTGGATCTACACTTTGCAAATTTGTGGATCTACACTTGGGAAATGTGTGGATTTACACTTGGCAAATTTGTGGATCTACACTTGGTAAATTTGTGGATCTACACTTGGCAAATTTGTGGATCTACACTTGGCAAATTTGTGGATCTACACTTGGGAAATTTGTTGATCTACACTTGCGAAATTTGTGGATCTACTCTTGGGAAATTTGTGGATCTACACTAAAGAAATTTGTGGATCTACACTTGGCAAATTTGTGGATCTACACTTTTCAAATTTGTGGATCTACACTTTGCAAATTTGTGGATCTACACTTGGGAAATTTTTGGATCTACACTAGGGAAATTTGTGGATCTTCACTTGGAAAATTTGTGGATCTACACTTGGGAAATTTGTGGATCTACACTTGGGAAATTTGTGGATCTATACAAAGCAAAATTTGGATCTAAACTTGGAAAAATTGTGAATTTATTCTTGGAAAATTTGGGGATATATGCTTGGAAATTTGTTGATCTATACTTGGGAAATGTGTGTATCTATACTTGGGATTTTTGTGGATCTACACTTGGCAAATTTGTGGATCTACACTTGGGAAATCTTTGGATCTACAATTGGGAAATTTGTGGATCTACACTTGGGAAATTTTTGGATCTTCACTTGGGAAATTTGGGGATTTATACTTGGGAAATTTGGGGATTTATACTTGGGAAATTTTTGGATTTATAATTGGGAAATTTGTGGATTTATAATTGGGAAATTTGTGGATTTATATTTGGGAAATTTGTGGATCTACACTTGGGAAATTTGTGGATCTACACTAGGGAAATTTGTGGATCTACACTTGGGAAATTTTTGGATCTTCACTTGGGAAATTTGTGGATCTACACTTGGGAAATTTGTGGATCTACACTTGGGAAATTTGTGGATCTACACTTGGGAAATTTGTGGATCTACACATGGAAAATTTGTGGATCTACACTTGGGAAATTTGTGGATCTACACTTGGGAAATTTGTGGATCTACACTTGGGAAATTTGTGGATCTACACTTGGGAAATTTGTGGATCTACACTTGGGAAATTTTTGGATCTTCACTTGGGAAATTTGTGGATCTACACTTGGGAAATTTGTGGATCTACACTTGGGAAAATTGTGGATCTACTCTTTTGAAATTTGTGGATCTACACTAGGGAAATTTGTGGTTCTACACTTGGGAAATATGTGGATCTACACTTGGGAAATTTGTGGATCTATACAAAGGGAAATTTGTGGATCTATACAAAGGGAAATTTGTGGATCTATACAAAGCAAAATTTGGATCTAAACTTGGAAAAATTGTGGATTTATTCTTGGAAAATTTGGGGATATATGCTTGGAAATTTATTGATCTATACTTGGGAAATATGTGTATCTATACTTGGGATTTTTGTGGATTTACACTTGGCAAATTTGTGGATCTACACTTTGCAAATTTGTGGATCTACACTTGGGAAATTTTTGGATCTACACTAGGGAAATTTTTGGATCTACACTAGGGAAATTTGTGGATCTACACTTGGGAAATTTGTGGATCTATACAAAGTAAAATTTGGTTCTAAACTTGGAAAAATTGTGGATTTATTCTTGGAAAATTTGGGGATATATGCTTGGAAATTTGTTGATCTATACTTGGGAAATATGTGTATCTATACTTGGGATTTTTGTGGATCTACACTTGGCAAATTTGTGGATCTACACTTGGGAAATTTTTGGATCTACACTTGGGAAATTTGTGGATCTACACTTGGGAAATTTTTGGATCTTCACTTGGGAAATTTGTGGATCTACACTAGGCAAATTTGTGGATCTACACTTGGGAAATTTGGGGATTTATACTTGGGAAATTTGTGGATTTATACTTGGGAAATTTGTGGATTTATAATTGGGAAATTTGTGGATCTACACTTGGGAAATTTGTGGATCTACACTTGGGAAATTTGTGGATCTACACTTGGGAAATTTGTGGATCTACACTTGGAAAATTTGTGGATCTACACTTGGGAAATTTGTGGATCTACACTTGGGAAATTTGTTGATCTACACTTGGGAAATTTTTGGATCTACACTTGGGAAATTTGTGGATCTACACTTGGGAAATTTTTGGATCTTCACTTGGGAAATTTGTGGATCTACACTTGGGAAATTTGTGGATCTACACTTGGGAAATTTGTGGATCTACACTTCGAAAATTTGTGGATCTACACTTGGGAAATTTGTGGATCTACACTTGGGAAATTTGTTGATCTACACTTGGGAAATTTTTGGACCTACACTTGGGAAAAATGTGGATCTACACTTGGGAAATTTTTGGATCTTCACTTGGGAAATTTGTGGATCTACACTTGGGAAACTTGTGGATCTACACTTGGGAAATTTGTGGATCTACACTTGGAAAATTTGTGGATCTACACTTGGGAAATTTGTGGATCTACACTTGGGAAATTTGTGGATCTACACTTGGGAAATTTTTGGATCTACACTTGGGAAATTTGTGGATCTACACTTGGGAAATTTTTGGATCTTCACTTGGGAAATTTGTGGATCTACACTTGGGAAATTTGTGGATCTACACTTGGGAAATTTGTGGATCTACTCTTTTGAAATTTGTGGATCTACACTAGGGAAATTTGTGGATCTACACTTGGGAAATTTGTGGATCTACACTTGGGAAATTTGTGGATCTATACAAAGGGAAATTTGTGGATCTATAAAAAGCAAAATTTGGATCTAAACTTGGAAAAATTGTGGATTTATTCTTGGAAAATTTGGGGATATATGCTTGGAAATTTGTTGATCTATACTTGGGAAATATGTGTATCTATACTTGGGATTTTTGTGGATCTACAGTTGGCAAATTTGTGGATCTACACTTTGCAAATTTGTGGATCTACACTTGGGAAATTTGTGGATCTACACTTGCAAATTTGTGGATCTACACTTGGCAAATTTGTGGATCTACACTTTGCAAATTTGTGGATCTACACTTGGGAAATTTGTGGATTTACACTTGGCAAATTTGTGGATCTACACTTGGTAAATTTGTGGATCTACACTTGGCAAATTTGTGGATCTACACTTGGAAAAATTTGTGGATCTACACTTGGGAAATTTGTTGATCTACACTTGCGCAATTTATTGATCTACTCTTGGGAAATTTGTGGATCTACACTAAAGAAATTTGTGGATCTACACTTGGGAAATATGTGGATCTACACTTGGGAAATTTGTGGATATATACAAAGAGAAATTTGTGGATCTATACAAAGGGAAATTTGTGGATCTATACAAAGCAAAATTTGGATCTAAACTTGGAAAAATTGTGGATTTATTCTTGGAAAATTTGGGGATATATGCTTGGAAATTTATTGATCTATACTTGGGAAATATGTGTATCTATACTTGGGATTTTTGTGGATCTACACTTGGCAAATTTGTGGATCTACACTTTGCAAATTTGTGGATCTACACTTGGGAAATTTTTGGATCTACACTAGGGAAATTTGTGGATCTACACTTGGAAAATTTGTGGATCTACACTTGGGAAATTTGTGGATCTACACTTGGGAAATTTGTGGATCTATACAAAGCAAAATTTGGATCTAAACTTGGAAAAATTGTGGATTTATTCTTGGAAAATTTGGGGATATATGCTTCGAAATTTGTTGATCTATACTTGGGAAATATGTGTATCTATACTTGGGATTTTTGTGGATCTACACTTGGCAAATTTGTGGATCTACACTTGGGAAATTTTTGGATCTACACTTGGGAAATTTGTGGATCTACACTTGGGAAATTTTTGGATCTTCACTTGGGAAATTTGTGGATCTACACTAGGCAAATTTGTGGATCTACACTTGGGAAATTTGGGGATTTATACTTGGGAAATTTGTGGATTTATACTTGGGAAATTTGTGGATTTATAATTGGGAAATTTGTGGATCTACACTTGGGAAATTTGTGGATCTACACTTGGGAAATTTGTGGATCTACACTTGGGAAATTTGTGGATCTACACTTGGAAAATTTGTGGATCTACACTTGGGAAATTTGTGGATCTACACTTGGGAAATTTGTTGATCTACACTTGGGAAATTTTTGGATCTACACTTGGGAAATTTGTGGATCTACACTTGGGAAATTTTTGGATCTTCACTTGGGAAATTTGTGGATCTACACTTGGGAAATTTGTGGATCTACACTTGGGAAATTTGTTGATCTACACTTGGGAAATTTTTGGACCTACACTTGGGAAAAATGTGGATCTACACTTGGGAAATTTTTGGATCTTCACTTGGGAAATTTGTGGATCTACACTTGGGAAACTTGTGGATCTACACTTGGGAAATTTGTGGATCTACACTTGGAAAATTTGTGGATCTACACTTGGGAAATTTGTGGATCTACACTTGGGAAATTTGTGGATCTACACTTGGGAAATTTTTGGATCTACACTTGGGAAATTTGTGGATCTACACTTGGGAAATTTTTGGATCTTCACTTGGGAAATTTGTGGATCTACACTTGGGAAATTTGTGGATCTACACTTGGGAAATTTGTGGATCTACTCTTTTGAAATTTGTGGATCTACACTAGGGAAATTTGTGGATCTACACTTGGGAAATTTTTGGATCTTCACTTGGGAAATTTGTGGATCTACACTTGGGAAATTTGTGGATCTACACTTGGGAAATTTGTTGATCTACACTTGGGAAATTTTTGGACCTACACTTGGGAAAAATGTGGATCTACACTTGGGAAATTTTTGGATCTTCACTTGGGAAATTTGTGGATCTACACTTGGGAAACTTGTGGATCTACACTTGGGAAATTTGTGGATCTACACTTGGAAAATTTGTGGATCTACACTTGGGAAATTTGTGGATCTACACTTGGGAAATTTGTGGATCTACACTTGGGAAATTTTTGGATCTACACTTGGGAAATTTGTGGATCTACACTTGGGAAATTTTTGGATCTTCACTTGGGAAATTTGTGGATCTACACTTGGGAAATTTGTGGATCTACACTTGGGAAATTTGTGGATCTACTCTTTTGAAATTTGTGGATCTACACTAGGGAAATTTGTGGATCTACACTTGGGAAATTTGTGGATCTACACTTGGGAAATTTGTGGATCTATACAAAGGGAAATTTGTGGATCTATAAAAAGCAAAATTTGGATCTAAACTTGGAAAAATTGTGGATTTATTCTTGGAAAATTTGGGGATATATGCTTGGAAATTTGTTGATCTATACTTGGGAAATATGTGTATCTATACTTGGGATTTTTGTGGATCTACAGTTGGCAAATTTGTGGATCTACACTTTGCAAATTTGTGGATCTACACTTGGGAAATTTGTGGATCTACACTTGGGAAATTTGTGGATCTACACTTGGGAAATTTGTGGATCTACACTTGGAAAATTTGTGGATCTACACTTGGGAAATTTGTGGATCTACACTTGGGAAATTTGTGGATCTACACTTGGGAAATTTTTGGATCTACACTTGGGAAATTTGTGGATCTACACTTGGGAAATTTTTGGATCTTCACTTGGGAAATTTGTGGATCTACACTTGGGAAATTTGTGGATCTACACTTGGGAAATTTGTGGATCTACTCTTTTGAAATTTGTGGATCTACACTAGGGAAATTTGTGGATCTACACTTGGGAAATTTGTGGATCTACACTTGGGAAATTTGTGGATCTATACAAAGGGAAATTTGTGGATCTATAAAAAGCAAAATTTGGATCTAAACTTGGAAAAATTGTGGATTTATTCTTGGAAAATTTGGGGATATATGCTTGGAAATTTGTTGATCTATACTTGGGAAATATGTGTATCTATACTTGGGATTTTTGTGGATCTACAGTTGGCAAATTTGTGGATCTACACTTTGCAAATTTGTGGATCTACACTTGGGAAATTTGTGGATCTACACTTGCAAATTTGTGGATCTACACTTGGCAAATTTGTGGATCTACACTTTGCAAATTTGTGGATCTACACTTGGGAAATTTGTGGATTTACACTTGGCAAATTTGTGGATCTACACTTGGTAAATTTGTGGATCTACACTTGGCAAATTTGTGGATCTACACTTGGAAAAATTTGTGGATCTACACTTGGGAAATTTGTTGATCTACACTTGCGCAATTTATTGATCTACTCTTGGGAAATTTGTGGATCTACACTAAAGAAATTTGTGGATCTACACTTGGGAAATATGTGGATCTACACTTGGGAAATTTGTGGATATATACAAAGAGAAATTTGTGGATCTATACAAAGGGAAATTTGTGGATCTATACAAAGCAAAATTTGGATCTAAACTTGGAAAAATTGTGGATTTATTCTTGGAAAATTTGGGGATATATGCTTGGAAATTTATTGATCTATACTTGGGAAATATGTGTATCTATACTTGGGATTTTTGTGGATCTACACTTGGCAAATTTGTGGATCTACACTTTGCAAATTTGTGGATCTACACTTGGGAAATTTTTGGATCTACACTAGGGAAATTTGTGGATCTACACTTGGAAAATTTGTGGATCTACACTTGGGAAATTTGTGGATCTACACTTGGGAAATTTGTGGATCTATACAAAGCAAAATTTGGATCTAAACTTGGAAAAATTGTGGATTTATTCTTGGAAAATTTGGGGATATATGCTTCGAAATTTGTTGATCTATACTTGGGAAATATGTGTATCTATACTTGGGATTTTTGTGGATCTACACTTGGCAAATTTGTGGATCTACACTTGGGAAATTTTTGGATCTACACTTGGGAAATTTGTGGATCTACACTTGGGAAATTTTTGGATCTTCACTTGGGAAATTTGTGGATCTACACTAGGCAAATTTGTGGATCTACACTTGGGAAATTTGGGGATTTATACTTGGGAAATTTGTGGATTTATACTTGGGAAATTTGTGGATTTATAATTGGGAAATTTGTGGATCTACACTTGGGAAATTTGTGGATCTACACTTGGGAAATTTGTGGATCTACACTTGGGAAATTTGTGGATCTACACTTGGAAAATTTGTGGATCTACACTTGGGAAATTTGTGGATCTACACTTGGGAAATTTGTTGATCTACACTTGGGAAATTTTTGGATCTACACTTGGGAAATTTGTGGATCTACACTTGGGAAATTTTTGGATCTTCACTTGGGAAATTTGTGGATCTACACTTGGGAAATTTGTGGATCTACACTTGGGAAATTTGTTGATCTACACTTGGGAAATTTTTGGACCTACACTTGGGAAAAATGTGGATCTACACTTGGGAAATTTTTGGATCTTCACTTGGGAAATTTGTGGATCTACACTTGGGAAACTTGTGGATCTACACTTGGGAAATTTGTGGATCTACACTTGGAAAATTTGTGGATCTACACTTGGGAAATTTGTGGATCTACACTTGGGAAATTTGTGGATCTACACTTGGGAAATTTTTGGATCTACACTTGGGAAATTTGTGGATCTACACTTGGGAAATTTTTGGATCTTCACTTGGGAAATTTGTGGATCTACACTTGGGAAATTTGTGGATCTACACTTGGGAAATTTGTGGATCTACTCTTTTGAAATTTGTGGATCTACACTAGGGAAATTTGTGGATCTACACTTGGGAAATTTTTGGATCTTCACTTGGGAAATTTGTGGATCTACACTTGGGAAATTTGTGGATCTACACTTGGGAAATTTGTTGATCTACACTTGGGAAATTTTTGGACCTACACTTGGGAAAAATGTGGATCTACACTTGGGAAATTTTTGGATCTTCACTTGGGAAATTTGTGGATCTACACTTGGGAAACTTGTGGATCTACTCTTGGGAAATTTGTGGATCTACACTTGGAAAATTTGTGGATCTACACTTGGGAAATTTGTGGATCTACACTTGGGAAATTTGTGGATCTACACTTGGGAAATTTTTGGATCTACACTTGGGAAATTTGTGGATCTACACTTGGGAAATTTTTGGATCTTCACTTGGGAAATTTGTGGATCTACACTTGGGAAATTTGTGGATCTACACTTGGGAAATTTGTGGATCTACTCTTTTGAAATTTGTGGATCTACACTAGGGAAATTTGTGGATCTACACTTGGGAAATTTGTGGATCTACACTTGGGAAATTTGTGGATCTATACAAAGGGAAATTTGTGGATCTATAAAAAGCAAAATTTGGATCTAAACTTGGAAAAATTGTGGATTTATTCTTGGAAAATTTGGGGATATATGCTTGGAAATTTGTTGATCTATACTTGGGAAATATGTGTATCTATACTTGGGATTTTTGTGGATCTACAGTTGGCAAATTTGTGGATCTACACTTTGCAAATTTGTGGATCTACACTTGGGAAATTTGTGGATCTACACTTGCAAATTTGTGGATCTACACTTGGCAAATTTGTGGATCTACACTTTGCAAATTTGTGGATCTACACTTGGGAAATTTGTGGATTTACACTTGGCAAATTTGTGGATCTACACTTGGTAAATTTGTGGATCTACACTTGGCAAATTTGTGGATCTACACTTGGAAAAATTTGTGGATCTACACTTGGGAAATTTGTTGATCTACACTTGCGCAATTTGTGGATCTACTCTTGGGAAATTTGTGGATCTACACTAAAGAAATTTGTGGATCTACACTTGGGAAATATGTGGATCTACACTTGGGAAATTTGTGGATATATACAAAGAGAAATTTGTGGATCTATACAAAGGGAAATTTGTGGATCTATACAAAGCAAAATTTGGATCTAAACTTGGAAAAATTGTGGATTTATTCTTGGAAAATTTGGGGATATATGCTTGGAAATTTATTGATCTATACTTGGGAAATATGTGTATCTATACTTGGGATTTTTGTGGATCTACACTTGGCAAATTTGTGGATCTACACTTTGCAAATTTGTGGATCTACACTTGGGAAATTTTTGGATCTACACTAGGGAAATTTGTGGATCTACACTTGGAAAATTTGTGGATCTACACTTGGGAAATTTGTGGATCTACACTTGGGAAATTTGTGGATCTATACAAAGCAAAATTTGGATCTAAACTTGGAAAAATTGTGGATTTATTCTTGGAAAATTTGGGGATATATGCTTCGAAATTTGTTGATCTATACTTGGGAAATATGTGTATCTATACTTGGGATTTTTGTGGATCTACACTTGGCAAATTTGTGGATCTACACTTGGGAAATTTTTGGATCTACACTTGGGAAATTTGTGGATCTACACTTGGGAAATTTTTGGATCTTCACTTGGGAAATTTGTGGATCTACACTTGGCAAATTTGTGGATCTACACTTGGGAAATTTGGGGATTTATACTTGGAAATTTGTGGATTTATACTTGGGAAATTTGTGGATTTATAATTGGGAAATTTGTGGATTTATATTTGGGAAATTTGTGGATCTACACTTGGCAAATTTGTGGATCTACACTTGGTAAATTTGTGGATCTACACTTGGCAAATTTGTGGATCTACACTTGGAAAAATTTGTGGATCTACACTTGGGAAATTTGTTGATCTACACTTGCGAAATTTGTGGATCTACACTTGGCAAATTTGTGGATCTACACTTGGGAAATGTGTGGATTTACACTTGGCAAATTTGTGGATCTACACTTGGTAAATTTGTGGATCTACACTTGGCAAATTTGTGGATCTACACTTGGGAAATTTGTGGATCTACACTTGGGAAATTTGTTGATCTACACTTGCGAAATTTGTGGCTCTACACTAAAGAAATTTGTGGATCTACACTTGGGAAATATGTGGATCTACACTTGGGAAATTTGTGGATCTATAAAAAGCAAAATTTGGATCTAAACTTGGAAAAATTGTGGATTTATTCTTGGAAAATTTGGGGATATATGCTTGGAAATTTGTTGATCTATACTTGGGAAATATGTGTATCTATACTTGGGATTTTTGTGGATCTACAGTTGGCAAATTTGTGGATCTACACTTTGCAAATTTGTGGATCTACACTTGGGAAATTTGTGGATCTACACTTGCAAATTTGTGGATCTACACTTGGCAAATTTGTGGATCTACACTTTGCAAATTTGTGGATCTACACTTGGGAAATTTGTGGATTTACACTTGGCAAATTTGTGGATCTACACTTGGTAAATTTGTGGATCTACACTTGGCAAATTTGTGGATCTACACTTGGAAAAATTTGTGGATCTACACTTGGGAAATTTGTTGATCTACACTTGCGCAATTTGTGGATCTACTCTTGGGAAATTTGTGGATCTACACTAAAGAAATTTGTGGATCTACACTTGGGAAATATGTGGATCTACACTTGGGAAATTTGTGGATATATACAAAGAGAAATTTGTGGATCTATACAAAGGGAAATTTGTGGATCTATACAAAGCAAAATTTGGATCTAAACTTGGAAAAATTGTGGATTTATTCTTGGAAAATTTGGGGATATATGCTTGGAAATTTATTGATCTATACTTGGGAAATATGTGTATCTATACTTGGGATTTTTGTGGATCTACACTTGGCAAATTTGTGGATCTACACTTTGCAAATTTGTGGATCTACACTTGGGAAATTTTTGGATCTACACTAGGGAAATTTGTGGATCTACACTTGGAAAATTTGTGGATCTACACTTGGGAAATTTGTGGATCTACACTTGGGAAATTTGTGGATCTATACAAAGCAAAATTTGGATCTAAACTTGGAAAAATTGTGGATTTATTCTTGGAAAATTTGGGGATATATGCTTCGAAATTTGTTGATCTATACTTGGGAAATATGTGTATCTATACTTGGGATTTTTGTGGATCTACACTTGGCAAATTTGTGGATCTACACTTGGGAAATTTTTGGATCTACACTTGGGAAATTTGTGGATCTACACTTGGGAAATTTTTGGATCTTCACTTGGGAAATTTGTGGATCTACACTTGGCAAATTTGTGGATCTACACTTGGGAAATTTGGGGATTTATACTTGGAAATTTGTGGATTTATACTTGGGAAATTTGTGGATTTATAATTGGGAAATTTGTGGATTTATATTTGGGAAATTTGTGGATCTACACTTGGCAAATTTGTGGATCTACACTTGGTAAATTTGTGGATCTACACTTGGCAAATTTGTGGATCTACACTTGGAAAAATTTGTGGATCTACACTTGGGAAATTTGTTGATCTACACTTGCGAAATTTGTGGATCTACACTTGGCAAATTTGTGGATCTACACTTTGCAAATTTGTGGATCTACACTTGGGAAATGTGTGGATTTACACTTGGCAAATTTGTGGATCTACACTTGGTAAATTTGTGGATCTACACTTGGCAAATTTGTGGATCTACACTTGGGAAATTTGTGGATCTACACTTGGGAAATTTGTTGATCTACACTTGCGAAATTTGTGGCTCTACACTAAAGAAATTTGTGGATCTACACTTGGGAAATATGTGGATCTACACTTGGGAAATTTGTGGATCTATACAAAGGGAAATTTGTGGATCTATACAAAGGGAAATTTGTGGATCTATTCAAAGCAAAATTTGGATCTAAACTTGGAAAAATTGTGGATTTATTCTTGGAAAATTTGGGGATATATGCTTGGAAATTTATTGATCTATACTTGGGAAATATGTGTATCTATACTTGGGATTTTTGTGGATTTACACTTGGCAAATTTGTGGATCTACACTTTGCAAATTTGTGGATCTACACTTGGCAAATTTTTGGATCTACACTAGGGAAATTTTTGGATCTACACTAGGGAAATTTGTGGATCTACACTTGGGAAATTTGTGGATCTATACAAAGTAAAATTTGGTTCTAAACTTGGAAAAATTGTGGATTTATTCTTGGAAAATTTGGGGATATATGCTTGGAAATTTGTTGATCTATACTTGGGAAATATGTGTATCTATACTTGGGATTTTTGTGGATCTACACTTGGCAAATTTGTGGATCTACACTTGGGAAATTTCTGGATCTACACTTGGGAAATTTGTGGATCTACACTTGGGAAATTTTTGGATCTTCACTTGGGAAATTTGTGGATCTACACTAGGCAAATTTGTGGATCTACACTTGGGAAATGTGTGGATTTACACTTGGCAAATTTGTGGATCTACACTTGGTAAATTTGTGGATCTACACTTGGCAAATTTGTGGATCTACACTTGGAAAATTTGTGGATCTACACTTGGGAAATTTGTTGATCTACACTTGCGAAATTTGTGGATCTACACTAAAGAAATTTGTGGATCTACACTTGGGAAATATGTGGATCTACACTTGGGAAATTTGTGGATCTATACAAAGGGAAATTTGTGGATCTATACAAAGGGAAATTTGTGGATCTATTCAAAGCAAAATTTGGATATAAACTTGGAAAAATTGTGGATTTATTCTTGGAAAATTTGGGGATATATGCTTGGAAATTTATTGATCTATACTTGGGAAATATGTGTATCTATACTTGGGATTTTTGTGGATTTACACTTGGCAAATTTGTGGATCTACACTTTGCAAATTTGTGGATCTACACTTGGCAAATTTTTGGATCTACACTAGGGAAATTTTTGGATCTACACTAGGGAAATTTGTGGATCTACACTTGGGAAATTTGTGGATCTATACAAAGTAAAATTTGGTTCTAAACTTGGAAAAATTGTGGATTTATTCTTGGAAAATTTGGGGATATATGCTTGGAAATTTGTTGATCTATACTTGGGAAATATGTGTATCTATACTTGGGATTTTTGTGGATCTACACTTGGGAAATTTTTGGATCTACACTTGGGAAATTTGTGGATCTACACTTGGGAAATTTTTGGATCTTCACTTGGGAAATTTGTGGATCTACACTAGGCAAATTTGTGGATCTACACTTGGGAAATTTGGGGATTTATACTTGGGAAATTTGTGGATTTATACTTGGGAAATTTGTGGATTTATAATTGGGAAATTTGTGGATCTACACTTGGGAAATTTGTGGATCTACACTTGGGAAATTTGTGGATCTACACTTGGGAAATTTGTGGATCTACACTTGGAAAATTTGTGGATCTACACTTGGGAAATTTGTGGATCTACACTTGGGAAATTTGTTGATCTACACTTGGGAAATTTTTGGATCTACACTTGGGAAATTTGTGGATCTACACTTGGGAAATTTTTGGATCTTCACTTGGGAAATTTGTGGATCTACACTTGGGAAATTTGTGGATCTACACTTGGGAAATTTGTGGATCTACACTTCGAAAATTTGTGGATCTACACTTGGGAAATTTGTGGATCTACACTTGGGAAATTTGTTGATCTACACTTGGGAAATTTTTGGACCTACACTTGGGAAAAATGTGGATCTACACTTGGGAAATTTTTGGATCTTCACTTGGGAAATTTGTGGATCTACACTTGGGAAACTTGTGGATCTACACTTGGGAAATTTGTGGATCTACACTTGGAAAATTTGTGGATCTACACTTGGGAAATTTGTGGATCTACACTTGGGAAATTTGTGGATCTACACTTGGGAAATTTTTGGATCTACACTTGGGAAATTTGTGGATCTACACTTGGGAAATTTTTGGATCTTCACTTGGGAAATTTGTGGATCTACACTTGGGAAATTTGTGGATCTACACTTGGGAAATTTGTGGATCTACTCTTTTGAAATTTGTGGATCTACACTAGGGAAATTTGTGGATCTACACTTGGGAAATTTGTGGATCTACACTTGGGAAATTTGTGGATCTATACAAAGGGAAATTTGTGGATCTATAAAAAGCAAAATTTGGATCTAAACTTGGAAAAATTGTGGATTTATTCTTGGAAAATTTGGGGATATATGCTTGGAAATTTGTTGATCTATAATTGGGAAATATGTGTATCTATACTTGGGATTTTTGTGGATCTACAGTTGGCAAATTTGTGGATCTACACTTTGCAAATTTGTGGATCTACACTTGGGAAATTTGTGGATCTACACTTGCAAATTTGTGGATCTACACTTGGCAAATTTGTGGATCTACACTTTGCAAATTTGTGGATCTACACTTGGGAAATTTGTGGATTTACACTTGGCATATTTGTGGATCTACACTTGGTAAATTTGTGGATCTACACTTGGCAAATTTGTGGATCTACACTTGGGAAATTTGTTGATCTACACTTGCGCAATTTGTGGATCTACTCTTGGGAAATTTGTGGATCTACACTAAAGAAATTTGTGGATCTACACTTGGGAAATATGTGGATCTACACTTGGGAAATTTGTGGATATATACAAAGAGAAATTTGTGGATCTATACAAAGGGAAATTTGTGGATCTATACAAAGCAAAATTTGGATCTAAACTTGGAAAAATTGTGGATTTATTCTTGGAAAATTTGGGGATATATGCTTGGAAATTTATTGATCTATACTTGGGAAATATGTGTATCTATACTTGGGATTTTTGTGGATCTACACTTGGCAAATTTGTGGATCTACACTTTGCAAATTTGTGGATCTACACTTGGGAAATTTTTGGATCTACACTAGGGAAATTTGTGGATCTACACTTGGAAAATTTGTGGATCTACACTTGGGAAATTTGTGGATCTACACTTGGGAAATTTGTGGATCTATACAAAGCAAAATTTGGATCTAAACTTGGAAAAATTGTGGATTTATTCTTGGAAAATTTGGGGATATATGCTTCGAAATTTGTTGATCTATACTTGGGAAATATGTGTATCTATACTTGGGATTTTTGTGGATCTACACTTGGCAAATTTGTGGATCTACACTTGGGAAATTTTTGGATCTACACTTGGGAAATTTGTGGATCTACACTTGGGAAATTTGTGGATCTACACTTGGCAAATTTGTGGATCTACACTTGGGAAATTTGGGGATTTATACTTGGGAAATTTGTGGATTTATACTTGGGAAATTTGTGGATTTATAATTGGGAAATTTGTGGATTTATATTTGGGAAATTTGTGGATCTACACTTGGCAAATTTGTGGATCTACACTTGGTAAATTTGTGGATCTACACTTGGCAAATTTGTGGATCTACACTTGGAAAAATTTGTGGATCTACACTTGGGAAATTTGTTGATCTACACTTGCGAAATTTGTGGATCTACACTTGGCAAATTTGTGGATCTACACTTTGCAAATTTGTGGATCTACACTTGGGAAATGTGTGGATTTACACTTGGCAAATTTGTGGATCTACACTTGGTAAATTTGTGGATCTACACTTGGCAAATTTGTGGATCTACACTTGGCAAATTTGTGGATCTACACTTGGGAAATTTGTTGATCTACACTTGCGAAATTTGTGGATCTACTCTTGGGAAATTTGTGGATCTACACTAAAGAAATTTGTGGATCTACACTTGGGAAATATGTGGATCTACACTTGGGAAATTTGTGGATCTATACAAAGGGAAATTTGTGGATCTATACAAAGGGAAATTTGTGGATCTATTCAAAGCAAAATTTGGATCTAAACTTGGAAAAATTGTGGATTTATTCTTGGAAAATTTGGGGATATATGCTTGGAAATTTATTGATCTATACTTGGGAAATATGTGTATCTATACTTGGGATTTTTGTGGATTTACACTTGGCAAATTTGTGGATCTACACTTTGCAAATTTGTGGATCTACACTTGGCAAATTTGTGGATCTACACTTTGCAAATTTGTGGATCTACACTTGGGAAATGTGTGGATTTACACTTGGCAAATTTGTGGATCTACACTTGGTAAATTTGTGGATCTACACTTGGGAAATTTGTTGATCTACACTTGGCAAATTTGTGGATCTACACTTGGGAAATTTGTTGATCTACGCTTGCGAAATTTGTGGATCTACTCTTGGGAAATTTGTGGATCTACACTAAAGAAATTTGTGGATCTACACTTGGGAAATATGTGGATCTACACTTGGGAAATTTGTGGATCTATACAAAGGGAAATTTGTGGATCTATACAAAGGGAAATTTGTGGATCTATACAAAGCAAAATTTGGATCTAAACTTGGAAAAATTGTGGATTTATTCTTGGAAAATTTGGGGATATATGCTTGGAAATTTATTGATCTATACTTGGGAAATATGTGTATCTATACTTGGGATTTTTGTGGATTTACACTTGGCAAATTTGTGGATCTACACTTTGCAAATTTGTGGATCTACACTTGGCAAATTTGTGGATCTACACTTTGCAAATTTGTGGATCTACACTTGGGAAATATGTGGATCTACACTTGGGAAATTTGTGGATCTATACAAAGGGAAATTTGTGGATCTATACAAAGGGAAATTTGTGGATCTATTCAAAGCAAAATTTGGATCTAAACTTGGAAAAATTGTGGATTTATTCTTGGAAAATTTGGGGATATATGCTTGGAAATTTATTGATCTATACTTGGGAAATATGTGTATCTATACTTGGGATTTTTGTGGATTTACACTTGGCAAATTTGTGGATCTACACTTTGCAAATTTGTGGATCTACACTTGGCAAATTTGTGGATCTACACTTTGCAAATTTGTGGATCTACACTTGGGAAATGTGTGGATTTACACTTGGCAAATTTGTGGATCTACACTTGGTAAATTTGTGGATCTACACTTGGGAAATTTGTTGATCTACACTTGGCAAATTTGTGGATCTACACTTGGGAAATTTGTTGATCTACGCTTGCGAAATTTGTGGATCTACTCTTGGGAAATTTGTGGATCTACACTAAAGAAATTTGTGGATCTACACTTGGGAAATATGTGGATCTACACTTGGGAAATTTGTGGATCTATACAAAGGGAAATTTGTGGATCTATACAAAGGGAAATTTGTGGATCTATACAAAGCAAAATTTGGATCTAAACTTGGAAAAATTGTGGATTTATTCTTGGAAAATTTGGGGATATATGCTTGGAAATTTATTGATCTATACTTGGGAAATATGTGTATCTATACTTGGGATTTTTGTGGATTTACACTTGGCAAATTTGTGGATCTACACTTTGCAAATTTGTGGATCTACACTTGGCAAATTTGTGGATCTACACTTTGCAAATTTGTGGATCTACACTTGGGAAATGTGTGGATTTACACTTGGCAAATTTGTGGATCTACACTTGGTAAATTTGTGGATCTACACTTGGGAAATTTGTTGATCTACACTTGGCAAATTTGTGGATCTACACTTGGGAAATTTGTTGATCTACGCTTGCGAAATTTGTGGATCTACTCTTGGGAAATTTGTGGATCTACACTAAAGAAATTTGTGGATCTACACTTGGGAAATATGTGGATCTACACTTGGGAAATTTGTGGATCTATACAAAGGGAAATTTGTGGATCTATACAAAGGGAAATTTGTGGATCTATACAAAGCAAAATTTGGATCTAAACTTGGAAAAATTGTGGATTTATTCTTGGAAAATTTGGGGATATATGCTTGGAAATTTATTGATCTATACTTGGGAAATATGTGTATCTATACTTGGGATTTTTGTGGATCTACACTTGGCAAATTTGTGGATCTACACTTTGCAAATTTGTGGATCTACACTTGGGAAATTTTTGGATCTACACTTGGGAAATTTGTTATTCTACACTTGGGAAATTTTTGGATCTACACTAGGGAAATTTGTGGATCTACACTTGGAAAATTTGTGGATCTACACTTGGGAAATTTGTGGATCTACACTTGGGAAATTTGTGGATCTATACAAAGCAAAATTTGGATCTAAACTTGGAAAAATTGTGGATTTATTCTTGGAAAATTTGGGGATATATGCTTCGAAATTTGTTGATCTATACTTGGGAAATATGTGTATCTATACTTGGGAAATTTTTGGATCTACACTTGGGAAATTTGTGGATCTACACTTGGGAAATTTTTGGATCTTCACTTGGGAAATTTGTGGATCTACACTTTGCAAATTTGTGGATCTACACTTGGGAAATTTGTGGATCTACACTTGGGAAATTTGTGGATCTACACTTGGGAAATTTGTGGATCTACACTTGGGAAATTTGTGGATCTATACAAAGCAAAATTTGGATCTAAACTTGGAAAAATTGTGGATTTATTCTTGGAAAATTTGGGGATATATGCTTCGAAATTTGTTGATCTATACTTGGGAAATATGTGTATCTATACTTGGGATTTTTGTGGATCTACACTTGGCAAATTTGTGGATCTACACTTGGGAAATTTTTGGATCTACACTTGGGAAATTTGTGGATCTACACTTGGGAAATTTTTGGATCTTCACTCGGGAAATTTGTGGATCTACACTTGGCAAATTTGTGGATCTACACTTGGGAAATTTGGGGATTTATACTTGGGAAATTTGTGGATTTATACTTGGGAAATTTGTGGATTTATAATTGGGAAATTTGTGGATTTATATTTGGGAAATTTGTGGATCTACACTTGGCAAATTTGTGGATCTACACTTGGTAAATTTGTGGATCTACACTTGGCAAATTTGTGGATCTACACTTGGAAAAATTTGTGGATCTACACTTGGGAAATTTGTTGATCTACACTTGCGAAATTTGTGGATCTACACTTGGCAAATTTGTGGATCTACACTTTGCAAATTTGTGGATCTACACTTGGGAAATGTGTGGATTTACACTTGGCAAATTTGTGGATCTACACTTGGTAAATTTGTGGATGTACACTTGGCAAATTTGTGGATCTACACTTGGCAAATTTGTGGATCTACACTTGGGAAATTTGTTGATCTACACTTGCGAAATTTGTGGATCTACTCTTGGGAAATTTGTGGATCTACACTAAAGAAATTTGTGGATCTACACTTGGGAAATATGTGGATCTACACTTGGGAAATTTGTGGATCTATACAAAGGGAAATTTGTGGATCTATACAAAGGGAAATTTGTGGATCTATACAAAGCAAAATTTGGATCTAAACTTGGAAAAATTGTGGATTTATTCTTGGAAAATTTGGGGATATATGCTTGGAAATTTATTGATCTATACTTGGGAAATATGTGTATCTATACTTGGGATTTTTGTGGATTTACGCTTGGCAAATTTGTGGATCTACACTTTGCAAATTTGTGGATCTACACTTGGCAAATTTGTGGATCTACACTTTGCAAATTTATGGATCTACACTTGGGAAATGTGTGGATTTACACTTGGCAAATTTGTGGATCTACACTTGGTAAATTTGTGGATCTACACTTGGGAAATTTGTTGATCTACACTTGGCAAATTTGTGGATCTACACTTGGGAAATTTGTTGATCTACGCTTGCGAAATTTGTGGATCTACTCTTGGGAAATTTGTGGATCTACACTAAAGAAATTTGTGGATCTACACTTGGGAAATATGTGGATCTACACTTGGGAAATTTGTGGATCTATACAAAGGGAAATTTGTGGATCTATACAAAGGGAAATTTGTGGATCTATACAAAGCAAAATTTGGATCTAAACTTGGAAAAATTGTGGATTTATTCTTGGAAAATTTGGGGATATATGCTTGGAAATTTATTGATCTATACTTGGGAAATATGTGTATCTATACTTGGGATTTTTGTGGATCTACACTTGGCAAATTTGTGGATCTACACTTTGCAAATTTGTGGATCTACACTTGGGAAATTTTTGGATCTACACTAGGGAAATTTGTGGATCTACACTTGGAAAATTTGTGGATCTACACTTGGGAAATTTGTGGATCTACACTTGGGAAATTTGTGGATCTATACAATGCAAAATTTGGATCTAAACTTGGAAAAATTGTGAATTTATTCTTGGAAAATTTGGGGATATATGCTTGGAAATTTGTTGATCTATACTTGGGAAATGTGTGTATCTATACTTGGGATTTTTATGGATCTACACTTGGCAAATTTGTGGATCTACACTTGGGAAATTTTTGGATCTACACTTGGGAAATTTGTGGATCTACACTTGGGAAATTTTTGGATCTTCACTTGGGAAATTTGTGGATCTACACTTGGCAAATTTGTGGATCTACACTTGGGAAATTTGGGGATTTATACTTGGGAAATTTGGGGATTTATACTTGGGAAATTTGTGGATTTATAATTGGGAAATTTGTGGATTTATAATTGGGAAATTTGTGGATTTATATTTGGGAAATTTGTGGATCTACACTTGGGAAATTTGTGGATCTACACTTGGGAAATTTGTGGATCTACACTTGGAAAATTTGTGGATCTACACTTGGGAAATTTGTGGATCTACACTTGGGAAATTTGTTGAATTACACTTGGGAAATTTGTGGATCTACACTTGGGAAATTTTTGGATCTTCACTTGGGAAATTTGTGGATCTACACTTGGGAAATTTGTGGATCTACACTTGGGAAATTTGTGGATCTACACTTGGGAAATTTGTGGATCTACACTTGGGAAATTTGTGGATCTACACTTGCAAATTTGTGGATCTACACTTGGCAAATTTGTGGATCTACACTTTGCAAATTTGTGGATCTACACTTGGGAAATGTGTGGATTTACACTTGGCAAATTTGTGGATCTACACTTGGTAAATTTGTGGATCTACACTTGGCAAATTTGTGGATCTACACTTGGCAAATTTGTGGATCTACACTTGGGAAATTTGTTGATCTACACTTGCGAAATTTGTGGATCTACTCTTGGGAAATTTGTGGATCTACACTAAAGAAATTTGTGGATCTACACTTGGGAAATATGTGGATCTACACTTGGGAAATTTGTGGATCTATACAAAGGGAAATTTGTGGATCTATACAAAGGGAAATTTGTGGATCTATACAAAGGGAAATTTGTGGATCTATACAAAGCAAAATTTGGATCTAAACTTGGAAAAATTGTGGATTTATTCTTGGAAAATTTGGGGATATATGCTTGGAAATTTATTGATCTATACTTGGGAAATATGTGTATCTATACTTGAGATTTTTGTGGATCTACACTTTTCAAATTTGTGGATCTACACTTTGCAAATTTGTGGATCTACACTAGGGAAATTTGTGGATCTTCACTTGGAAAATTTGTGGATCTACACTTGGGAAATTTGTGGATCTACACTTGGGAAATTTGTGGATCTATACAAAGCAAAATTTGGATCTAAACTTGGAAAAATTGTGAATTTATTCTTGGAAAATTTGGGGATATATGCTTGGAAATTTGTTGATCTATACTTGGGAAATGTGTGTATCTATACTTGGGATTTTTGTGGATCTACACTTGGCAAATTTGTGGATCTACACTTGGGAAATCTTTGGATCTACAATTGGGAAATTTGTGGATCTACACTTGGGAAATTTTTGGATCTTCACTTGGGAAATTTGGGGATTTATACTTGGGAAATTTGGGGATTTATACTTGGGAAATTTTTGGATTTATAATTGGGAAATTTGTGGATTTATAATTGGGAAATTTGTGGATTTATATTTGGGAAATTTGTGGATCTACACTTGGGAAATTTGTGGATCTACACTTGGGAAATTTGTGGATCTACACTTGGGAAATTTTTGGATCTACACTTGGGAAATTTGTGGATCTACACTTGGGAAATTTGTGGATCTACACTTGGGAAATTTGTGGATCTACACTTGGGAAATTTGTGGATCTACACATGGAAAATTTGTGGATCTACACTTGGGAAATTTGTGGATCTACACTTGGGAAATTTGTGGATCTACACTTGGGAAATTTGTGGATCTACACTTGGGAAATTTTTGGATCTACACTTGGGAAATTTTTGGATCTACACTTGGGAAATTTGTGGATCTACACTTGGGAAATTTTTGGATCTTCACTTGGGAAATTTGTGGATCTACTCTTTTGAAATTTGTGGATCTACACTAGGGAAATTTGTGGTTCTACACTTGGGAAATATGTGGATCTACACTTGGGAAATTTGTGGATCTATACAAAGGGAAATTTGTGGATCTATACAAAGGGAAATTTGTGGATCTATACAAAGCAAAATTTGGATCTAAACTTGGAAAAATTGTGGATTTATTCTTGGAAAATTTGGGGATATATGCTTGGAAATTTATTGATCTATACTTGGGAAATATGTGTATCTATACTTGGGATTTTTGTGGATTTACACTTGGCAAATTTGTGGATCTACACTTTGCAAATTTGTGGATCTACACTTGGGAAATTTTTGGATCTACACTAGGGAAATTTTTGGATCTACACTAGGGAAATTTGTGGATCTACACTTGGAAAATTTGTGGATCTACACTTGGGAAATTTGTGGATCTACACTTGGGAAATTTGTGGATCTATACAAAGTAAAATTTGGTTCTAAACTTGGAAAAATTGTGGATTTATTCTTGGAAAATTTGGGGATATATGCTTGGAAATTTGTTGATCTATACTTGGGAAATATGTGTATCTATACTTGGGATTTTTGTGGATCTACACTTGGCAAATTTGTGGATCTACACTTGGGAAATTTTTGGATCTACACTTGGGAAATTTGTGGATCTACACTTGGGAAATTTTTGGATATTCACTTGGGAAATTTGTGGATCTACACTAGGCAAATTTGTGGATCTACACTTGGGAAATTTGGGGATTTATACTTGGGAAATTTGTGGATTTATACTTGGGAAATTTGTGGATTTATAATTGGGAAATTTGTGGATCTACACTTGGGAAATTTGTGGATCTACACTTGGGAAATTTGTGGATCTACACTTGGGAAATTTGTGGATCTACACTTGGAAAATTTGTGGATCTACACTTGGGAAATTTGTGGATCTACACTTGGGAAATTTGTTGATCTACACTTGGGAAATTTTTGGATCTACACTTGGGAAATTTGTGGATCTTCACTTGGGAAATTTGTGGATCTTCACTTGGGAAATTTGTGGATCTACACTTGGGAAATTTGTGGATCTACACTTGGGAAATTTGTGGATCTACACTTCGAAAATTTGTGGATCTACACTTGGGAAATTTGTGGATCTACACTTGGGAAATTTGTTGATCTACACTTGGGAAATTTTTGGACCTACACTTGGGAAAAATGTGGATCTACACTTGGGAAATTTTTGGATCTTCACTTGGGAAACTTGTGGATCTACACTTGGGAAATTTGTGGATCTACACTTGGAAAATTTGTGGATCTACACTTGGGAAATTTGTGGATCTACACTTGGGAAATTTGTGGATCTACACTTGGGAAATTTTTGGATCTACACTTGGGAAATTTGTGGATCTACACTTGGGAAATTTTTGGATCTTCACTTGGGAAATTTGTGGATCTACACTTGGGAAATTTGTGGATCTACACTTGGGAAATTTGTGGATCTACTCTTTTGAAATTTGTGGATCTACACTAGGGAAATTTGTGGATCTACACTTGGGAAATTTGTGGATCTACACTTGGGAAATTTGTGGATCTATACAAAGGGAAATTTGTGGATCTATAAAAAGCAAAATTTGGATCTAAACTTGGAAAAATTGTGGATTTATTCTTGGAAAATTTGGGGATATATGCTTGGAAATTTGTTGATCTATACTTGGGAAATATGTGTATCTATACTTGGGATTTTTGTGGATCTACAGTTGGCAAATTTGTGGATCTACACTTTGCAAATTTGTGGATCTACACTTGGGAAATTTGTGGATCTACACTTGCAAATTTGTGGATCTACACTTGGCAAATTTGTGGATCTACACTTTGCAAATTTGTGGATCTACACTTGGCAAATTTGTGGATCTACACTTGGAAAAATTTGTGGATCTACACTTGGGAAATTTGTTGATCTACACTTGCGAAATTTGTGGATCTACTCTTGGGAAATTTGTGGATCTACACTAAAGAAATTTGTGGATCTACAATTGGGAAATATGTGGATCTACACTTGAGAAATTTGTGGATATATACAAAGGGAAATTTGTGGATCTATACAAAGGGAAATTTGTGGATCTATACAAAGCAAAATTTGGATCTAAACTTGGAAAAATTGTGGATTTATTCTTGGAAAATTTGGGGATATATGCTTGGAAATTTATTGATCTATACTTGGGAAATATGTGTATCTATACTTGGGATTTTTGTGGATCTACACTTGGCAAATTTGTGGATCTACACTTTGCAAATTTGTGGATCTACACTTGGGAAATTTGTGGATCTACACTTGGCAAATTTGTGGATCTACACTTGGGAAATTTGGGGATTTATACTTGGGAAATTTGTGGATTTATACTTGGGAAATTTGTGGATTTATAATTGGGAAATTTGTGGATTTATATTTGGGAAATTTGTGGATCTACACTTGGCAAATTTGTGGATCTACACTTGGTAAATTTGTGGATCTACACTTGGCAAATTTGTGGATCTACACTTTGCAAATTTGTGGATCTACACTTGGGAAATGTGTGGATTTACACTTGGCAAATTTGTGGATCTACACTTGGTAAATTTGTGGATGTACACTTGGCAAATTTGTGGATCTACACTTGGCAAATTTGTGGATCTACACTTGGGAAATTTGTTGATCTACACTTGCGAAATTTGTGGATCTACTCTTGGGAAATTTGTGGATCTACACTAAAGAAATTTGTGGATCTACACTTGGGAAATATGTGGATCTACACTTGGGAAATTTGTGGATCTATACAAAGGGAAATTTGTGGATCTATACAAAGGGAAATTTGTGGATCTATACAAAGCAAAATTTGGATCTAAACTTGGAAAAATTGTGGATTTATTCTTGGAAAATTTGGGGATATATGCTTGGAAATTTATTGATCTATACTTGGGAAATATGTGTATCTATACTTGGGATTTTTGTGGATTTACGCTTGGCAAATTTGTGGATCTACACTTTGCAAATTTGTGGATCTACACTTGGCAAATTTGTGGATCTACACTTTGCAAATTTGTGGATCTACACTTGGGAAATGTGTGGATTTACACTTGGCAAATTTGTGGATCTACACTTGGTAAATTTGTGGATCTACACTTGGGAAATTTGTTGATCTACACTTGGCAAATTTGTGGATCTACACTTGGGAAATTTGTTGATCTACGCTTGCGAAATTTGTGGATCTACTCTTGGGAAATTTGTGGATCTACACTAAAGAAATTTGTGGATCTACACTTGGGAAATATGTGGATCTACACTTGGGAAATTTGTGGATCTATACAAAGGGAAATTTGTGGATCTATACAAAGGGAAATTTGTGGATCTATACAAAGCAAAATTTGGATCTAAACTTGGAAAAATTGTGGATTTATTCTTGGAAAATTTGGGGATATATGCTTGGAAATTTATTGATCTATACTTGGGAAATATGTGTATCTATACTTGGGATTTATGTGGATCTACACTTGGCAAATTTGTGGATCTACACTTTGCAAATTTGTGGATCTACACTTGGGAAATTTTTGGATCTACACTAGGGAAATTTGTGGATCTACACTTGGAAAATTTGTGGATCTACACTTGGGAAATTTGTGGATCTACACTTGGGAAATTTGTGGATCTATACAATGCAAAATTTGGATCTAAACTTGGAAAAATTGTGAATTTATTCTTGGAAAATTTGGGGATATATGCTTGGAAATTTGTTGATCTATACTTGGGAAATGTGTGTATCTATACTTGGGATTTTTGTGGATCTACACTTGGCAAATTTGTGGATCTACACTTGGGAAATTTTTGGATCTACACTTGGGAAATTTGTGGATCTACACTTGGGAAATTTTTGGATCTTCACTTGGGAAATTTGTGGATCTACACTTGGCAAATTTGTGGATCTACACTTGGGAAATTTGGGGATTTATACTTGGGAAATTTGGGGATTTATACTTGGGAAATTTGTGGATTTATAATTGGGAAATTTGTGGATTTATAATTGGGAAATTTGTGGATTTATATTTGGGAAATTTGTGGATCTACACTTGGGAAATTTGTGGATCTACACTTGGGAAATTTGTGGATCTACACTTGGAAAATTTGTGGATCTACACTTGGGAAATTTGTGGATCTACACTTGGGAAATTTGTTGAATTACACTTGGGAAATTTGTGGATCTACACTTGGGAAATTTTTGGATCTTCACTTGGGAAATTTGTGGATCTACACTTGGGAAATTTGTGGATCTACACTTGGGAAATTTGTGGATCTACACTTGGGAAATTTGTGGATCTACACTTGGGAAATTTGTGGATCTACACTTGCAAATTTGTGGATCTACACTTGGCAAATTTGTGGATCTACACTTTGCAAATTTGTGGATCTACACTTGGGAAATGTGTGGATTTACACTTGGCAAATTTGTGGATCTACACTTGGTAAATTTGTGGATCTACACTTGGCAAATTTGTGGATCTACACTTGGCAAATTTGTGGATCTACACTTGGGAAATTTGTTGATCTACACTTGCGAAATTTGTGGATCTACTCTTGGGAAATTTGTGGATCTACACTAAAGAAATTTGTGGATCTACACTTGGGAAATATGTGGATTTACACTTGGGAAATTTGTGGATCTATACAAAGGGAAATTTGTGGATCTATACAAAGGGAAATTTGTGGATCTATACAAAGGGAAATTTGTGGATCTATACAAAGCAAAATTTGGATCTAAACTTGGAAAAATTGTGGATTTATTCTTGGAAAATTTGGGGATATATGCTTGGAAATTTATTGATCTATACTTGGGAAATATGTGTATCTATACTTGAGATTTTTGTGGATCTACACTTTTCAAATTTGTGGATCTACACTTTGCAAATTTGTGGATCTACACTTGGGAAATTTTTGGATCTACACTAGGGAAATTTGTGGATCTTCACTTGGAAAATTTGTGGATCTACACTTGGGAAATTTGTGGATCTACACTTGGGAAATTTGTGGATCTATACAAAGCAAAATTTGGATCTAAACTTGGAAAAATTGTGAATTTATTCTTGGAAAATTTGGGGATATATGCTTGGAAATTTGTTGATCTATACTTGGGAAATGTGTGTATCTATACTTGGGATTTTTGTGGATCTACACTTGGCAAATTTGTGGATCTACACTTGGGAAATCTTTGGATCTACAATTGGGAAATTTGTGGATCTACACTTGGGAAATTTTTGGATCTTCACTTGGGAAATTTGGGGATTTATACTTGGGAAATTTGGGGATTTATACTTGGGAAATTTTTGGATTTATAATTGGGAAATTTGTGGATTTATAATTGGGAAATTTGTGGATTTATATTTGGGAAATTTGTGGATCTACACTTGGGAAATTTGTGGATCTACACTTGGGAAATTTGTGGATCTACACTTGGGAAATTTTTGGATCTACACTTGGGAAATTTGTGGATCTACACTTGGGAAATTTGTGGATCTACACTTGGGAAATTTGTGGATCTACACTTGGGAAATTTGTGGATCTACACATGGAAAATTTGTGGATCTACACTTGGGAAATTTGTGGATCTACACTTGGGAAATTTGTGGATCTACACTTGGGAAATTTGTGGATCTACACTTGGGAAATTTTTGGATCTACACTTGGGAAATTTGTGGATCTACACTTGGGAAATTTTTGGATCTTCACTTGGGAAATTTGTGGATCTACTCTTTTGAAATTTGTGGATCTACACTAGGGAAATTTGTGGTTCTACACTTGGGAAATATGTGGATCTACACTTGGGAAATTTGTGGATCTATACAAAGGGAAATTTGTGGATCTATACAAAGGGAAATTTGTGGATCTATACAAAGCAAAATTTGGATCTAAACTTGGAAAAATTGTGGATTTATTCTTGGAAAATTTGGGGATATATGCTTGGAAATTTATTGATCTATACTTGGGAAATATGTGTATCTATACTTGGGATTTTTGTGGATTTACACTTGGCAAATTTGTGGATCTACACTTTGCAAATTTGTGGATCTACACTTGGGAAATTTTTGGATCTACACTAGGGAAATTTTTGGATCTACACTAGGGAAATTTGTGGATCTATACAATGCAAAATTTGGATCTAAACTTGGAAAAATTGTGAATTTATTCTTGGAAAATTTGGGGATATATGCTTGGAAATTTGTTGATCTATACTTGGGAAATTTGTGTATCTATACTTGGGATTTTTGTGGATCTACACTTGGCAAATTTGTGGATCTACACTTGGGAAATTTTTGGATCTACACTTGGGAAATTTGTGGATC
Source organism: Odiellus spinosus (assembly GCA_963920705.1). NCBI lineage: Eukaryota > Metazoa > Arthropoda > Arachnida > Opiliones > Phalangiidae > Odiellus > Odiellus spinosus. The sequence continues at coordinate 516,918 of OY987233.1, forward strand.
TACACTTGGGAAATTTTTGGATCTTCACTTGGGAAATTTGTGGATCTACACTTGGCAAATTTGTGGATCTACACTTGGGAAATTTGGGGATTTATACTTGGGAAATTTGGGGATTTATACTTGGGAAATTTGTGGATTTATAATTGGGAAATTTGTGGATTTATAATTGGGAAATTTGTGGATTTATATTTGGGAAATTTGTGGATCTACACTTGGGAAATTTGTGGATCTACACTTGGGAAATTTGTGGATCTACACTTGGAAAATTTGTGGATCTACACTTGGGAAATTTGTGGATCTACACTTGGGAAATTTGTTGAATTACACTTGGGAAATTTGTGGATCTACACTTGGGAAATTTTTGGATCTTCACTTGGGAAATTTGTGGATCTACACTTGGGAAATTTGTGGATATACACTTGGGAAATTTGTGGATCTACACTTGGGAAATTTGTGGATCTACACTTGGGAAATTTGTGGATCTACACTTGCAAATTTGTGGATCTACACTTGGCAAATTTGTGGATCTACACTTTGCAAATTTGTGGATCTACACTTGGGAAATGTGTGGATTTACACTTGGCAAATTTGTGGATCTACACTTGGTAAATTTGTGGATCTACACTTGGCAAATTTGTGGATCTACACTTGGCAAATTTGTGGATCTACACTTGGGAAATTTGTTGATCTACACTTGCGAAATTTGTGGATCTACTCTTGGGAAATTTGTGGATCTACACTAAAGAAATTTGTGGATCTACACTTGGGAAATATGTGGATCTACACTTGGGAAATTTGTGGATCTATACAAAGGGAAATTTGTGGATCTATACAAAGGGAAATTTGTGGATCTATACAAAGGGAAATTTGTGGATCTATACAAAGCAAAATTTGGATCTAAACTTGGAAAAATTGTGGATTTATTCTTGGAAAATTTGGGGATATATGCTTGGAAATTTATTGATCTATACTTGGGAAATATGTGTATCTATACTTGAGATTTTTGTGGATCTACACTTTTCAAATTTGTGGATCTACACTTTGCAAATTTGTGGATCTACACTTGGGAAATTTTTGGATCTACACTAGGGAAATTTGTGGATCTTCACTTGGAAAATTTGTGGATCTACACTTGGGAAATTTGTGGATCTACACTTGGGAAATTTGTGGATCTATACAAAGCAAAATTTGGATCTAAACTTGGAAAAATTGTGAATTTATTCTTGGAAAATTTGGGGATATATGCTTGGAAATTTGTTGATCTATACTTGGGAAATGTGTGTATCTATACTTGGGATTTTTGTGGATCTACACTTGGCAAATTTGTGGATCTACACTTGGGAAATCTTTGGATCTACAATTGGGAAATTTGTGGATCTACACTTGGGAAATTTTTGGATCTTCACTTGGGAAATTTGGGGATTTATACTTGGGAAATTTGGGGATTTATACTTGGGAAATTTTTGGATTTATAATTGGGAAATTTGTGGATTTATAATTGGGAAATTTGTGGATTTATATTTGGGAAATTTGTGGATCTACACTTGGGAAATTTGTGGATCTACACTTGGGAAATTTGTGGATCTACACTTGGGAAATTTTTGGATCTACACTTGGGAAATTTGTGGATCTACACTTGGGAAATTTGTGGATCTACACTTGGGAAATTTGTGGATCTACACTTGGGAAATTTGTGGATCTACACATGGAAAATTTGTGGATCTACACTTGGGAAATTTGTGGATCTACACTTGGGAAATTTGTGGATCTACACTTGGGAAATTTGTGGATCTACACTTGGGAAATTTTTGGATCTACACTTGGGAAATTTGTGGATCTACACTTGGGAAATTTTTGGATCTTCACTTGGGAAATTTGTGGATCTACTCTTTTGAAATTTGTGGATCTACACTAGGGAAATTTGTGGTTCTACACTTGGGAAATATGTGGATCTACACTTGGGAAATTTGTGGATCTATACAAAGGGAAATTTGTGGATCTATACAAAGGGAAATTTGTGGATCTATACAAAGCAAAATTTGGATCTAAACTTGGAAAAATTGTGGATTTATTCTTGGAAAATTTGGGGATATATGCTTGGAAATTTATTGATCTATACTTGGGAAATATGTGTATCTATACTTGGGATTTTTGTGGATTTACACTTGGCAAATTTGTGGATCTACACTTTGCAAATTTGTGGATCTACACTTGGGAAATTTTTGGATCTACACTAGGGAAATTTTTGGATCTACACTAGGGAAATTTGTGGATCTACACTTGGAAAATTTGTGGATCTACACTTGGGAAATTTGTGGATCTACACTTGGGAAATTTGTGGATCTATACAAAGTAAAATTTGGTTCTAAACTTGGAAAAATTGTGGATTTATTCTTGGAAAATTTGGGGATATATGCTTGGAAATTTGTTGATCTATACTTGGGAAATATGTGTATCTATACTTGGGATTTTTGTGGATCTACACTTGGCAAATTTGTGGATCTACACTTGGGAAATTTTTGGATCTACACTTGGGAAATTTGTGGATCTACACTTGGGAAATTTTTGGATCTTCACTTGGGAAATTTGTGGATCTACACTAGGCAAATTTGTGGATCTACACTTGGGAAATTTGTGGATTTATACTTGGGAAATTTGTGGATTTATACTTGGGAAATTTGTGGATTTATAATTGGGAAATTTGTGGATCTACACTTGGGAAATTTGTGGATCTACACTTGGGAAATTTGTGGATCTACACTTGGGAAATTTGTGGATCTACACTTGGAAAATTTGTGGATCTACACTTGGGAAATTTGTGGATCTACACTTGGGAAATTTGTTGATCTACACTTGGGAAATTTTTGGATCTACACTTGGGAAATTTGTGGATCTTCACTTGGGAAATTTGTGGATCTTCACTTGGGAAATTTGTGGATCTACACTTGGGAAATTTGTGGATCTACACTTGGGAAATTTGTGGATCTACACTTCGAAAATTTGTGGATCTACACTTGGGAAATTTGTGGATCTACACTTGGGAAATTTGTTGATCTACACTTGGGAAATTTTTGGACCTACACTTGGGAAAAATGTGGATCTACACTTGGGAAATTTTTGGATCTTCACTTGGGAAACTTGTGGATCTACACTTGGGAAATTTGTGGATCTACACTTGGAAAATTTGTGGATCTACACTTGGGAAATTTGTGGATCTACACTTGGGAAATTTGTGGATCTACACTTGGGAAATTTTTGGATCTACACTTGGGAAATTTGTGGATCTACACTTGGGAAATTTTTGGATCTTCACTTGGGAAATTTGTGGATCTACACTTGGGAAATTTGTGGATCTACACTTGGGAAATTTGTGGATCTACTCTTTTGAAATTTGTGGATCTACACTAGGGAAATTTGTGGATCTACACTTGGGAAATTTGTGGATCTACACTTGGGAAATTTGTGGATCTATACAAAGGGAAATTTGTGGATCTATAAAAAGCAAAATTTGGATCTAAACTTGGAAAAATTGTGGATTTATTCTTGGAAAATTTGGGGATATATGCTTGGAAATTTGTTGATCTATACTTGGGAAATATGTGTATCTATACTTGGGATTTTTGTGGATCTACAGTTGGAAAATTTGTGGATCTACACTTTGCAAATTTGTGGATCTACACTTGGGAAATTTGTGGATCTACACTTGCAAATTTGTGGATCTACACTTGGCAAATTTGTGGATCTACACTTTGCAAATTTGTGGATCTACACTTGGCAAATTTGTGGATCTACACTTGGAAAAATTTGTGGATCTACACTTGGGAAATTTGTTGATCTACACTTGCGAAATTTGTGGATCTACTCTTGGGAAATTTGTGGATCTACACTAAAGAAATTTGTGGATCTACAATTGGGAAATATGTGGATCTACACTTGAGAAATTTGTGGATATATACAAAGGGAAATTTGTGGATCTATACAAAGGGAAATTTGTGGATCTATACAAAGCAAAATTTGGATCTAAACTTGGAAAAATTGTGGATTTATTCTTGGAAAATTTGGGGATATATGCTTGGAAATTTATTGATCTATACTTGGGAAATATGTGTATCTATACTTGGGATTTTTGTGGATCTACACTTGGCAAATTTGTGGATCTACACTTTGCAAATTTGTGGATCTACACTTGGGAAATTTTTGGATCTACACTAGGGAAATTTGTGGATCTACACTTGGAAAATTTGTGGATCTACACTTGGGAAATTTGTGGATCTACACTTGGGAAATTTGTGGATCTATACAAAGCAAAATTTGGATCTAAACTTGGAAAAATTGTGGATTTATTCTTGGAAAATTTGGGGATATATGCTTGGAAATTTGTTGATCTATACATGGGAAATATGTGTATCTATACTTGGGATTTTTGTGGATCTACACTTGGCAAATTTGTGGATCTACACTTGGGAAATTTTTGGATCTACACTTGGGAAATTTGTGGATCTACACTTGGGAAATTTTTGGATCTTCACTTGGGAAATTTGTGGATCTACACTTGGCAAATTTGTGTATCTACACTTGGGAAATTTGGGGATTTATACTTGGGAAATTTGTGGATTTATACTTGGGAAATTTGTGGATTTATAATTGGGAAATTTGTGGATTTATATTTGGGAAATTTGTGGATCTACACTTGGCAAATTTGTGGATCTACACTTGGTAAATTTGTGGATCTACACTTGGCAAATTTGTGGATCTACACTTGGAAAAATTTGTGGATCTACACTTGGGAAATTTGTTGATCTACACTTGCGAAATTTGTGGATCTACTCTTGGGAAATTTGTGGATCTACACTAAAGAAATTTGTGGATCTACACTTGGGAAATATGTGGATCTACACTTGGGAAATTTGTGGATATATACAAAGGGAAATTTGTGGATCTATACAAAGGGAAATTTGTGGATCTATACAAAGCAAAATTTGGATCTAAACTTGGAAAAATTGTGGATTTATTCTTGGAAAATTTGGGGATATATGCTTGGAAATTTATTGATCTATACTTGGGAAATATGTGTATCTATACTTGGGATTTTTGTGGATCTAGACTTGGCAAATTTGTGGATCTACACTTTGCAAATTTGTGGATCTACACTTGGGAAATTTGTGGATCTACACTTGGAAAATTTGTGGATCTACACTTGGGAAATTTGTGGATCTACACTTGGGAAATTTTTGGATCTATACAAAGCAAAATTTGGATCTAAACTTGGAAAAATTGTGGATTTATTCTTGGAAAATTTGGGGATATATGCTTGGAAATTTGTTGATCTATACTTGGGAAATATGTGTATCTATACTTGGGATTTTTGTGGATCTACACTTGGCAAATTTGTGGATCTACACTTGGGAAATTTTTGGATCTACACTTGGGAAACTTGTGGATCTACACTTGGGAAATTTGTGGATCTACACTTGGAAAATTTGTGGATCTACACTTGGGAAATTTGTGGATCTACACTTGGGAAATTTGTGGATCTACACTTGGGAAATTTGTGGATCTACACTTGGGAAATTTTTGGATCTACACTTGGGAAATTTGTGGATCTACACTTGGGAAATTTTTGGATCTTCACTTGGGAAATTTGTGGATCTACACTTGGCAAATTTGTGGATCTACACTTCGAAAATTTGTGGATCTACACTTGGGAAATTTGTGGATCTACACTTGGGAAATTTGTTGATCTAAACTTGGGAAATTTTTGGACCTACACTTGGGAAAAATGTGGATCTACACTTGGGAAATTTTTGGATCTTCACTTGGGAAATTTGTGGATCTACACTTGGCAAATTTGTGGATCTACACTTGGGAAATTTTTGGATCTACACTTGGGAAACTTGTGGATCTACACTTGGGAAATTTGTGGATCTACACTTGGAAAATTTGTGGATCTACACTTGGGAAATTTGTGGATCTACACTTGGGAAATTTGTGGATCTACACTTGGGAAATTTGTGGATCTACACTTGGGAAATTTTTGGATCTTCACTTGGGAAATTTGTGGATCTACACTTGGCAAATTTGTGGATCTACACTTGGCAAATTTGTGGATCTACACTTCGAAAATTTGTGGATCTACACTTGGGAAATTTGTGGATCTACACTTGGGAAATTTGTTGATCTACACTTGGGAAATTTTTGGACCTACACTTGGGAAAAATGTGGATCTACACTTGGGAAATTTTTGGATCTTCACTTGGGAAATTTGTGGATCTACACTTGGGAAACTTGTGGATCTACACTTGGGAAATTTGTGGATCTACACTTGGAAAATTTGTGGATCTACACTTGGGAAATTTGTGGATCTACACTTGGGAAATTTGTGGATCTACACTTGGGAAATTTTTGGATCTACACTTGGGAAATTTGTGGATCTACACTTGGGAAATTTTTGGATCTTCACTTGGGAAATTTGTGGATCTACACTTGGGAAATTTGTGGATCTACACTTGGGAAATTTGTGGATCTACTCTTTTGAAATTTGTGGATCTACACTAGGGAAATTTGTGGATCTACACTTGGGAAATTTGTGGATCTACACTTTGGAAATTTGTGGATCTATACAAAGGGAAATTTGTGGATCTATAAAAAGCAAAATTTGGATCTAAACTTGGAAAAATTGTGGATTTATTCTTGGAAAATTTGGGGATATATGCTTGGAAATTTGTTGATCTATACTTGGGAAATATGTGTATCTATACTTGGGATTTTTGTGGATCTACAGTTGGCAAATTTGTGGATCTACACTTTGCAAATTTGTGGATCTACACTTGGGAAATTTGTGGATCTACACTTGCAAATTTGTGGATCTACACTTGGCAAATTTGTGGATCTACACTTTGCAAATTTGTGGATCTACACTTGGGAAATTTGTGGATTTACACTTGGCAAATTTGTGGATCTACACTTGGTAAATTTGTGGATCTACACTTGGCAAATTTGTGGATCTACACTTGGAAAAATTTGTGGATCTACACTTGGGAAATTTGTTGATCTACACTTGCGAAATTTGTGGATCTACTCTTGGGAAATTTGTGGATCTACACTAAAGAAATTTGTGGTTCTACACTTGGGAAATATGTGGATCTACACTTGGGAAATTTGTGGATATATACAAAGGGAAATTTGTGGATCTATACAAAGGGAAATTTGTGGATCTATACAAAGCAAAATTTGGATCTAAACTTGGAAAAATTGTGGATTTATTCTTGGAAAATTTGGGGATATATGCTTGGAAATTTATTGATCTATACTTGGGAAATATGTGTATCTATACTTGGGATTTTTGTGGATCTAGACTTGGCAAATTTGTGGATCTACACTTTGCAAATTTGTGGATCTACACTTGGGAAATTTGTGGATCTACACTTGGAAAATTTGTGGATCTACACTTGGGAAATTTGTGGATCTACACTTGGGAAATTTTTGGATCTATACAAAGCAAAATTTGGATCTAAACTTGGAAAAATTGTGGATTTATTCTTGGAAAATTTGGGGATATATGCTTGGAAATTTGTTGATCTATACTTGGGAAATATGTGTATCTATACTTGGGATTTTTGTGGATCTACACTTGGCAAATTTGTGGATCTACACTTGGGAAATTTTTGGATCTACACTTGGGAAACTTGTGGATCTACACTTGGGAAATTTGTGGATCTACACTTGGAAAATTTGTGGATCTACACTTGGGAAATTTGTGGATCTACACTTGGGAAATTTGTGGATCTACACTTGGGAAATTTGTGGATCTACACTTGGGAAATTTTTGGATCTACACTTGGGAAATTTGTGGATCTACACTTGGGAAATTTTTGGATCTTCACTTGGGAAATTTGTGGATCTACACTTGGCAAATTTGTGGATCTACACTTCGAAAATTTGTGGATCTACACTTGGGAAATTTGTGGATCTACACTTGGGAAATTTGTTGATCTACACTTGGGAAATTTTTGGACCTACACTTGGGAAAAATGTGGATCTACACTTGGGAAATTTTTGGATCTTCACTTGGGAAATTTTTGGATCTACACTTGGGAAACTTGTGGATCTACACTTGGGAAATTTGTGGATCTACACTTGGAAAATTTGTGGATCTACACTTGGGAAATTTGTGGATCTACACTTGGGAAATTTGTGGATTTACACTTGGCAAATTTGTGGATCTACACTTGGTAAATTTGTGGATCTACACTTGGCAAATTTGTGGATCTACACTTGGAAAAATTTGTGGATCTACACTTGGGAAATTTGTTGATCTACACTTGCGAAATTTGTGGATCTACTCTTGGGAAATTTGTGGATCTACACTAAAGAAATTTGTGGATCTACACTTGGGAAATATGTGGATCTACACTTGGGAAATATGTGGATATATACAAAGGGAAATTTGTGGATCTATACAAAGGGAAATTTGTGGATCTATACAAAGAAAAATTTGGATCTAAACTTGGAAAAATTGTGGATTTATTCTTGGAAAATTTGGGGATATATGCTTGGAAATTTATTGATCTATACTTGGGAAATATGTGTATCTATACTTGGGATTTTTGTGGATCTACACTTGGCAAATTTGTGGATCTACACTTTGCAAATTTGTGGATCTACACTTGGGAAATTTTTGGATCTACACTAGGGAAATTTGTGGATCTACACTTGGAAAATTTGTGGATCTACACTTGGGAAATTTGTGGATCTACACTTGGGAAATTTGTGGATCTATACAAAGCAAAATTTGGATCTAAACTTGGAAAAATTGTGGATTTATTCTTGGAAAATTTGGGGATATATGCTTGGAAATTTGTTGATCTATACTTGGGAAATATGTGTATCTATACTTGGGATTTTTGTGGATCTACACTTGGCAAATTTGTGGATCTACACTTGGGAAATTTGTGGATCTATACAAAGCAAAATTTTTATCTAAACTTGGAAAAATTGTGGATTTATTCTTGGAAAATTTGGGGATATATGCTTGGAAATTTGTTGATCTATACTTGGGAAATATGTGTATCTATACTTGGGATTTTTGTGGATCTACACTTGGCAAATTTGTGGATCTACACTTGGGAAATTTTTGGATCTACACTTGGGAAATTTGTGGATCTACACTCGGGAAATTTTTGGATCTTCACTTGGGAAATTTGTGGATCTACACTTGGCAAATTTGTGGATCTACACTTGGGAAATTTGGGGATTTATACTTGGGAAATTTGTGGATTTATACTTGGGAAATTTGTGGATTTATAATTGGGAAATTTGTGGATTTATATTTGGGAAATTTGTGGATCTACACTTGGCAAATTTGTGGATCTACACTTGGTAAATTTGTGGATCTACACTTGGCAAATTTGTGGATCTACACTTGGAAAAATTTGTGGATCTACACTTGGGAAATTTGTTGATCTACACTTGCGAAATTTGTGGATCTACTCTTGGGAAATTTGTGGATCTACACTAAAGAAATTTGTGGATCTACACTTGGGAAATATGTGGATCTACACTTGGGAAATTTGTGGATATATACAAAGGGAAATTTGTGGATCTATACAAAGGGAAATTTGTGGATCTATACAAAGCAAAATTTGGATCTAAACTTGGAAAAATTGTGGATTTATTCTTGGAAAATTTGGGGATATATGCTTGGAAATTTATTGATCTATACTTGGGAAATATGTGTATCTATACTTGGGATTTTTGTGGATCTACACTTGGCAAATTTGTGGATCTACTTTTTGCAAATTTGTGGATCTACACTTGGGAAATTTGTGGATCTACACTTGGAAAATTTGTGGATCTACACTTGGGAAATTTGTGGATCTACACTTGGGAAATTTGTGGATCTACACTTGGGAAATTTGTGGATCTACACTTGGAAAATTTGTGGATCTACACTTGGGAAATTTGTGGATCTACACTTGGGAAATTTGTGGATCTACACTTGGGAAATTTTTGGATCTACACTTGGGAAATTTGTGGATCTACACTTGGGAAATTTTTGGATCTTCACTTGGGAAATTTGTGGATCTACACTTCGAAAATTTGTGGATCTACACTTCGAAAATTTGTGGATCTACACTTGGGAAATTTGTGGATCTACACTTGGGAAATTTGTGGATCTACACTTGGGAAATTTGTGGATCTACTCTTTTGAAATTTGTGGATCTACACTAGGGAAATTTGTGGATCTACACTTGGGAAATTTGTGGATCTACACTTTGGAAATTTGTGGATCTATACAAAGGGAAATTTGTGGATCTATAAAAAGCAAAATTTGGATCTAAACTTGGAAAAATTGTGGATTTATTCTTGGAAAATTTGGGGATATATGCTTGGAAATTTGTTGATCTATACTTGGGAAATATGTGTATCTATACTTGGGATTTTTGTGGATCTACAGTTGGCAAATTTGTGGATCTACACTTTGAAAATTTGTGGATCTACACTTGGGAAATTTGTTGATCTACACTTGGGAAATTTTTGGACCTACACTTGGGAAAAATGTGGATCTACACTTGGGAAATTTTTGGATCTTCACTTGGGAAATTTGTGGATCTACACTTGGGAAATTTGTGGATCTACACTTGGGAAATTTTTGGATCTTCACTTGGGAAATTTGTGGATCTACACTTGGGAAATTTGTGGATCTACACTTGGGAAATTTGTGGATCTACACTTGGGAAATTTGTGGATCTACTCTTTTGAAATTTGTGGATCTACACTAGGGAAATTTGTGGATCTACACTTGGGAAATTTGTGGATCTACACTTTGGAAATTTGTGGATCTATACAAAGGGAAATTTGTGGATCTATAAAAAGCAAAATTTGGATCTAAACTTGGAAAAATTGTGGATTTATTCTTGGAAAATTTGGGGATATATGCTTGGAAATTTGTTGATCTATACTTGGGAAATATGTGTATCTATACTTGGGATTTTTGTGGATCTACAGTTGGCAAATTTGTGGATCTACACTTTGCAAATTTGTGGATCTACACTTGGGAAATTTGTGGATCTACACTTGCAAATTTGTGGATCTACACTTGGCAAATTTGTGGATCTACACTTTGCAAATTTGTGGATCTACACTTGGGAAATTTGTGGATTTACACTTGGCAAATTTGTGGATCTACACTTGGTAAATTTGTGGATCTACACTTGGCAAATTTGTGGATCTACACTTGGGAAATTTGTGGATCTACACTTGGAAAATTTGTGGATCTACACTTGGGAAATTTGTGGATCTACACTTGGGAAATTTGTGGATCTACACTTGGGAAATTTGTGGATCTACACTTGGAAAATTTGTGGATCTACACTTGGGAAATTTGTGGATCTACACTTGGGAAATTTGTGGATCTACACTTGGGAAATTTTTGGATCTACACTTGGGAAATTTGTGGATCTACACTTGGAAAATTTGTGGATCTACACTTGGGAAATTTGTGGATCTACACTTGGGAAATTTTTGGATCTACACTTGGGAAATTTGTGGATCTACACTTGGGAAATTTTTGGATCTTCACTTGGGAAATTTGTGGATCTACACTTGGGAAATTTGTGGATCTACACTTGGGAAATTTGTGGATCTACTCTTTTGAAATTTGTGGATCTACACTAGGGAAATTTGTGGATCTACACTTGGGAAATTTGTGGATCTACACTTTGGAAATTTGTGGATCTATACAAAGGGAAATTTGTGGATCTATAAAAAGCAAAATTTGGATCTAAACTTGGAAAAATTGTGGATTTATTCTTGGAAAATTTGGGGATATATGCTTGGAAATTTGTTGATCTATACTTGGGAAATATGTGTATCTATACTTGGGATTTTTGTGGATCTACAGTTGGCAAATTTGTGGATCTACACTTTGCAAATTTGTGGATCTACACTTGGGAAATTTGTGGATCTACACTTGCAAATTTGTGGATCTACACTTGGCAAATTTGTGGATCTACACTTTGCAAATTTGTGGATCTACACTTGGGAAATTTGTGGATTTACACTTGGCAAATTTGTGGATCTACACTTGGTAAATTTGTGGATCTACACTTGGCAAATTTGTGGATCTACACTTGGGAAATTTGTGGATCTACACTTGGAAAATTTGTGGATCTACACTTGGGAAATTTGTGGATCTACACTTGGGAAATTTGTGGATCTACACTTGGGAAATTTGTGGATCTACACTTGGAAAATTTGTGGATCTACACTTGGGAAATTTGTGGATCTACACTTGGGAAATTTGTGGATCTACACTTGGGAAATTTTTGGATCTACACTTGGGAAATTTGTGGATCTACACTTGGGAAATTTTTGGATCTTCACTTGGGAAATTTGTGGATCTACACTTGGCAAATTTGTGGATCTACACTTCGAAAATTTGTGGATCTACACTTGGGAAATTTGTGGATCTACACTTGGGAAATTTGTTGATCTACACTTGGGAAATTTTTGGACCTACACTTGGGAAAAATGTGGATCTACACTTGGGAAATTTTTGGATCTTCACTTGGGAAATTTGTGGATCTACACTTGGGAAACTTGTGGATCTACACTTGGGAAATTTGTGGATCTACACTTGGAAAATTTGTGGATCTACACTTGGGAAATTTGTGGATCTACACTTGGGAAATTTTTGGATCTACACTTGGGAAATTTGTGGATCTACACTTGGGAAATTTTTGGATCTTCACTTGGGAAATTTGTGGATCTACACTTGGGAAATTTGTGGATCTACACTTGGGAAATTTGTGGATCTACTCTTTTGAAATTTGTGGATCTACACTAGGGAAATTTGTGGATCTACACTTGGGAAATTTGTGGATCTACACTTTGGAAATTTGTGGATCTATACAAAGGGAAATTTGTGGATCTATAAAAAGCAAAATTTGGATCTAAACTTGGAAAAATTGTGGATTTATTCTTGGAAAATTTGGGGATATATGCTTGGAAATTTGTTGATCTATACTTGGGAAATATGTGTATCTATACTTGGGATTTTTGTGGATCTACAGTTGGCAAATTTGTGGATCTACACTTTGCAAATTTGTGGATCTACACTTGGGAAATTTGTGGATCTACACTTGCAAATTTGTGGATCTACACTTGGCAAATTTGTGGATCTACACTTTGCAAATTTGTGGATCTACACTTGGGAAATTTGTGGATTTACACTTGGCAAATTTGTGGATCTACACTTGGTAAATTTGTGGATCTACACTTGGCAAATTTGTGGATCTACACTTGGGAAATTTGTGGATCTACACTTGGAAAATTTGTGGATCTACACTTGGGAAATTTGTGGATCTACACTTGGGAAATTTGTGGATCTACACTTGGGAAATTTGTGGATCTACACTTGGAAAATTTGTGGATCTACACTTGGGAAATTTGTGGATCTACACTTGGGAAATTTGTGGATCTACACTTGGGAAATTTTTGGATCTACACTTGGGAAATTTGTGGATCTACACTTGGGAAATTTTTGGATCTTCACTTGGGAAATTTGTGGATCTACACTTGGCAAATTTGTGGATCTACACTTCGAAAATTTGTGGATCTACACTTGGGAAATTTGTGGATCTACACTTGGGAAATTTGTTGATCTACACTTGGGAAATTTTTGGACCTACACTTGGGAAAAATGTGGATCTACACTTGGGAAATTTTTGGATCTTCACTTGGGAAATTTGTGGATCTACACTTGGGAAACTTGTGGATCTACACTTGGGAAATTTGTGGATCTACACTTGGAAAATTTGTGGATCTACACTTGGGAAATTTGTGGATCTACACTTGGGAAATTTTTGGATCTACACTTGGGAAATTTGTGGATCTACACTTGGGAAATTTTTGGATCTTCACTTGGGAAATTTGTGGATCTACACTTGGGAAATTTGTGGATCTACACTTGGGAAATTTGTGGATCTACTCTTTTGAAATTTGTGGATCTACACTAGGGAAATTTGTGGATCTACACTTGGGAAATTTGTGGATCTACACTTTGGAAATTTGTGGATCTATACAAAGGGAAATTTGTGGATCTATAAAAAGCAAAATTTGGATCTAAACTTGGAAAAATTGTGGATTTATTCTTGGAAAATTTGGGGATATATGCTTGGAAATTTGTTGATCTATACTTGGGAAATATGTGTATCTATACTTGGGATTTTTGTGGATCTACAGTTGGCAAATTTGTGGATCTACACTTTGCAAATTTGTGGATCTACACTTGGGAAATTTGTGGATCTACACTTGCAAATTTGTGGATCTACACTTGGCAAATTTGTGGATCTACACTTTGCAAATTTGTGGATCTACACTTGGGAAATTTGTGGATTTACACTTGGCAAATTTGTGGATCTACACTTGGTAAATTTGTGGATCTACACTTGGCAAATTTGTGGATCTACACTTGGGAAATTTGTGGATCTACACTTGGAAAATTTGTGGATCTACACTTGGGAAATTTGTGGATCTACACTTGGGAAATTTGTGGATCTACACTTGGGAAATTTGTGGATCTACACTTGGAAAATTTGTGGATCTACACTTGGGAAATTTGTGGATCTACACTTGGGAAATTTGTGGATCTACACTTGGGAAATTTTTGGATCTACACTTGGGAAATTTGTGGATCTACACTTGGGAAATTTTTGGATCTTCACTTGGGAAATTTGTGGATCTACACTTGGCAAATTTGTGGATCTACACTTCGAAAATTTGTGGATCTACACTTGGGAAATTTGTGGATCTACACTTGGGAAATTTGTTGATCTACACTTGGGAAATTTTTGGACCTACACTTGGGAAAAATGTGGATCTACACTTGGGAAATTTTTGGATCTTCACTTGGGAAATTTGTGGATCTACACTTGGGAAACTTGTGGATCTACACTTGGGAAATTTGTGGATCTACACTTGGAAAATTTGTGGATCTACACTTGGGAAATTTGTGGATCTACACTTGGGAAATTTTTGGATCTACACTTGGGAAATTTGTGGATCTACACTTGGGAAATTTTTGGATCTTCACTTGGGAAATTTGTGGATCTACACTTGGGAAATTTGTGGATCTACACTTGGGAAATTTGTGGATCTACTCTTTTGAAATTTGTGGATCTACACTAGGGAAATTTGTGGATCTACACTTGGGAAATTTGTGGATCTACACTTTGGAAATTTGTGGATCTATACAAAGGGAAATTTGTGGATCTATAAAAAGCAAAATTTGGATCTAAACTTGGAAAAATTGTGGATTTATTCTTGGAAAATTTGGGGATATATGCTTGGAAATTTGTTGATCTATACTTGGGAAATATGTGTATCTATACTTGGGATTTTTGTGGATCTACAGTTGGCAAATTTGTGGATCTACACTTTGCAAATTTGTGGATCTACACTTGGGAAATTTGTGGATCTACACTTGCAAATTTGTGGATCTACACTTGGCAAATTTGTGGATCTACACTTTGCAAATTTGTGGATCTACACTTGGGAAATTTGTGGATTTACACTTGGCAAATTTGTGGATCTACACTTGGTAAATTTGTGGATCTACACTTGGCAAATTTGTGGATCTACACTTGGAAAAATTTGTGGATCTACACTTGGGAAATTTGTTGATCTACACTTGCGAAATTTGTGGATCTACTCTTGGGAAATTTGTGGATCTACACTAAAGAAATTTGTGGATCTACACTTGGGAAATATGTGGATCTACACTTGGGAAATTTGTGGATATATACAAAGGGAAATTTGTGGATCTATACAAAGGGAAATTTGTGGATCTATACAAAGCAAAATTTGGATCTAAACTTGGAAAAATTGTGGATTTATTCTTGGAAAATTTGGGGATATATGCTTGGAAATTTATTGATCTATACTTGGGAAATATGTGTATCTATACTTGGGATTTTTGTGGATCTACACTTGGCAAATTTGTGGATCTACTTTTTGCAAATTTGTGGATCTACACTTGGGAAATTTGTGGATCTACACTTGGAAAATTTGTGGATCTACACTTGGGAAATTTGTGGATCTACACTTGGGAAATTTGTGGATCTATACAAAGCAAAATTTGGATCTAAACTTGGAAAAATTGTGGATTTATTCTTGGAAAATTTGGGGATATATGCTTGGAAATTTGTTGATCTATACTTGGGAAATATGTGTATCTATACTTGGGATTTTTGTGGATCTACACTTGGGAAATTTGGGGATTTATACTTGGGAAATTTGTGGATTTATACTTGGGAAATTTGTGGATTTATAATTGGGAAATTTGTGGATTTATATTTGGGAAATTTGTGGATCTACACTTGGCAAATTTGTGGATCTACACTTGGTAAATTTGTGGATCTACACTTGGCAAATTTGTGGATCTACACTTGGAAAAATTTGTGGATCTACACTTGGGAAATTTGTTGATCTACACTTGCGAAATTTGTTGATCTACTCTTGGGAAATTTGTGGATCTACACTAAAGAAATTTGTGGATCTACACTTGGGAAATATGTGGATCTACACTTGGGAAATTTGTGGATATATACAAAGGGAAATTTGTGGATCTATACAAAGGGAAATTTGTGGATCTATACAAAGCAAAATTTGGATCTAAACTTGGAAAAATTGTGGATTTATTCTTGGAAAATTTGGGGATATATGCTTGGAAATTTATTGATCTATACTTGGGAAATATGTGTATCTATACTTGGGATTTTTGTGGATCTACACTTGGCAAATTTGTGGATCTACACTTGGGAAATTTTTGGATCTACACTTGGGAAATTTGTGGATCTACACTTGGGAAATTTTTGGATCTTCACTTGGGAAATTTGTGGATCTACACAGGGCAAATTTGTGGATCTACACTTGGGAAATTTGGGGATTTATACTTGGGAAATTTGTGGATTTATACTTGGGAAATTTGTGGATTTATAATTGAGAAATTTGTGGATTTATATTTGGGAAATTTGTGGATCTACACTTGGGAAATTTGTGGATCTACACTTGGGAAATTGTGGATCTACACTTGGAAAATTTGTGAATCTACACTTGGGAAATTTGTTGATCTACACTTGGGAAATTTTTGGATCTACACTTGGGAAATTTGTGGATCTACACTTGGGAAATTTTTGGATCTTCACTTGAGAAATTTGTGGATCTACACTTGGGAAATTTGTGGATCTACACTTGGGAAATTTGTGGATCTACACTTGGGAAATTTGTGGATCTACACTTGGGAAATTTGTGGATCTACTCTTGGGAAATTTGTGGATCTACACTAGGGAAATTTGTGGATCTACACTTGGGAAATTTGTGGATCTATACAAAGGGAAATTTGTGGATCTATACAAAGCAAAATTTGGATCTAAACTTGGAAAAATTGTGGATTTATTCTTGGAAAATTTGGGGATATATGCTAGGAAATTTGTTGATCTATACTTGGGAAATATGTGTATCTATACTTGGGAATTTTGTGGATCTACACTTGGTAAATTTGTGGATCTACACTTGGCAAATTTGTGGATCTACACTTGGCAAATTTGTGGATCTACACTTGGGAAATTTGTTGATCTACACTTGCGAAATTTGTGGATCTACTCTTGGGAAATTTGTGGATCTACACTAAAGAAATTTGTGGATCTACACTTGGGAAATATGTGGATCTACACTTGGGAAATTTGTGGATCTATACAAAGGGAAATTTGTGGATCTATACAAAGGGAAATTTGTGGATCTATACAAAGCAAAATTTCGATCTAAACTTGGAAAAATTGTGGATTTATTCTTGGAAAATTTGGGGATATATGCTTGGAAATTTATTGATCTATACTTGGGAAATATGTGTATCTATACTTGGGATTTTTGTGGATCTACACTTGGCAAATTTGTGGATCTACACTTTGCAAATTTGTGGATCTACACTTGGGAAATTTTTGGATCTAAACTAGGGAAATTTGTGGATCTACACTTCGAAAATTTGGGGATCTACACTTGGGAAATTTGTGGATCTACACTTGGGAAATTTGTGGATCTATACAAAGCAAAATTTGGATCTAAACTTGGAAAAATTGTGGATTTATTCTTGGAAAATTTGGGGATATATGCTTGGAAATTTGTTGATCTATACTTGGGAAATATGTGTATCTATACTTGGGATTTTTGTGGATCTACACTTGGCAAATTTGTGGATCTACACTTGGGAAATTTTTGGATCTACACTTGGGAAATTTGTGGATCTACACTTGGGAAATTTTTGGATCTTCACTTGGGAAATTTGTGGATCTACACTTGGCAAATTTGTGGATCTACACTTGGGAAATTTGGGGATTTATACTTGGGAAATTTGTGGATTTATATTTGTGAAATTTGTGGATTTATAATGGGAAATTTGTGGATTTATTTTTGTGAAATTTGTGGATCTACACTTGGGAAATTTGTGGATCTACACTTGGGAAATTTGTGGATCTACACTTGGAAAATTTGTGGATCTACACTTGGGAAATTTGTGGATCTATACTTGGGAAATTTGTTGATCTACACTTGGGAAATTTTTGGATCCACACTTGGGAAATTTGTGGATCTACACTTGGGAAATTTTTGGATCTTCACTTGGGAAATTTGTGGATCTACACTTGGGAAATTTGTGGATCTACACTTGGGAAATTTGTGGATCTACTCTTGGGAAATTTGTGGATCTACACTAGGGAAATTTGTGGATCTACACTTGGGAAATTTGTGGATTTACACTTGGCAAATTTGTGGATCTACACTTAATAAATTTGTGGATCTACACTTGGCAAATTTGTGGATCTACATTTGGCAAATTTGTGGATCTACACTTGGGAAATTTGTGGATCTACACTTGGGAAATTTGTGGATCTACTCTTGGGAAATTTGTGGATCTACACTAGGGAAATTTGTGGATCTACACTTGGGAAATTTGTGGATCTATACAAAGGGAAATTTGTGGATCTATACAAAGCAAAATTTGGATCTAAACTTGGAAAAATTGTGGATTTATTCTTGGAAAATTTGGGGATATATGCTTGGAAATTTGTTGATCTATACTTGAAAAATATGTGTATCTATACTTGGGAATTTTGTGGATCTACACTTGGCAAATTTGTGGATCTACACTTTGCAAATTTGTGGATCTACACTTGGGAAATTTGTGGATCTACACTAGGGACATTTGTGGATCTACACTTGGGAAATTTGTGGATCTACACTTGGGAAATTTGTGGATCTATACAAAGGGAAATTTGTGGATCTATACAAAGCAAAATTTGGATCTAAACTTGGAAAAATTGTGGATTTATTCTTGGAAAATTTGGGGATATATGCTTGGAAATTTGTTGATCTATACTTGGGAAATATGTGTATCTATACTTGGGATTTTTGTGGATCTACACTTGGCAAATTTGTGGATCTACACTTGGGAAATTTTTGGATCTACACTTGGGAAATTTGTGGATCTACACTTGGGAAATTTTTGGATCTTCACTTGGGAAATTTGTGGATCTACACTTGGGAAATTTGAGGATTTATACGTGGGAAATTTGTGGATTTATACTTGGGAAATTTGTGGATTTATAATTGGGAAATTTGTGGATTTATATTTGGGAAATTTGTGGATCTACACTTGGGAAATTTTTGGATCTACACTTGGGAAATTTGTGGATCTACACTTGGAAAATTTGTGGATCTACACTTGGGAAATTTGTGGATCTACACTTGGGAAATTTGTTGATTTACACTTGGGAAATTTGTGGATCTACACTTGGGAAATTTGTGGATCTACACTTGGGAAATTTTTGGATCTTCACTTGGGAAATTTGTGGATCTACACTTGGGAAATTTGTGGATCTACACTTGGGAAATTTGTGGATTTACTCTTGGGAAATTTGTGGATCTACACTAGGGAAATTTGTGGATCTACACTTGGGAAATTTGTGGATCTACACTTGGGAAATTTGTGGATCTATACAAAGGGAAATTTGTGGATCTATACAAAGCAAAATTTGGATCTAAACTTGGAAAAATTGTGGATTTATTCTTGGAAAATTTGGGGATATATGCTTGGAAATTTGTTGATCTATACTTGGGAAATATGTGTATCTATACTTGGGATTTTTGTGGATCTACAGTTGGCAAATTTGTGGATCTACACTTTGCAAATTTGTGGATCTACACTTGGGAAATTTGTGGATTTACACTTGGCAAATTTGTGGATCTACACTTAATAAATTTGTGGATCTACACTTGGCAAATTTGTGGATCTACATTTGGCAAATTTGTGGATCTACACTTGGGAAATTTGTGGATCTACACTTGGGAAATTTGTGGATCTACTCTTGGGAAATTTGTGGATCTACACTAGGGAAATTTCTGGATCTACACTTGGGAAGTTTGTGGCTTTATACTTGGTAAATTTGTGGATTTATGCTTGGGAAATTTGTGGATTTATACTTGGGAAATTTGTGGATCTACACTTGGGAAATTTGTGGATCTATACAAAGGGAAATTTGTGGATCTATACAAAGCAAAATTTGGATCTAAACTTGGAAAAATTGTGGATGTATTCTTGGAAAATTTGGGGATATATGCTTGGAAATTTGTGGATTTATATTTGGGAAATTTGTGGATCTACACTTGGGAAATTTGTGGATCTACACTTGGGAAATTTGTGGATCTACACTGGAAAATTTGTGGATCTACACTTGGGAAATTTGTGGATCAACACTTGGGAAATTTGTGGATCTACACTTGGGAAATTTTTGGATCTACACTTGGGAAATTTGTGGATCTACACTTGGGAAATTTGTGGATCTACTCTTGGGAAATTTGTGGATCTACACTAGGGAAATTTGTGGATCTACACTTGGGAAATTTGTGGATCTACACTTGGGAAATTTGTGGATCTGTACAAAGGGAAATTTGTGGATCTATACAAAGCAAAATTTGGATCTAAACTTGGAAAAATTGTGGATTTATTCTTGGAAAATTTGGGGATATATGCTTGGAAATTTGTTGATCTATACTTGGGAATTATGTGTATCTATACTTGGGATTTTTGTGGATCTACACTTGGGAAATTTGTGGATCTACACTTGCAAATTTGTGGATCTACACTTGGCAAATTTGTGGATCTACACTTGGTAAATTTGTGGATCTACACTTGGGAAATTTGTGGATCTACACTTGGGAAATTTGTGGATCTACACTTGGAAAATTTGTGGATCTACACTTGGGAAATTTGTGGATCTACACTTGGGAAATTTGTGGATTTACACTTGGGAAATTTTTGGATCTACACTTGGGAAATTTGTGGATCTACACTTGGGAAATTTTTGGATCTTCACTTGGGAAATTTGTGGATCTACACTTGGGAAATTTGTGGATCTACACTTGGGAAATTTGTGGATTTACTCTTGGGAAATTTGTGGATCTACACTAGGAAATTTGTGGATCTACACTTGGGAAATTTGTGGATCTACACTTGGGAAATTTGTGGATCTATACAAAGGGAAATTTGTGGATCTATACAAAGAAAAATTTGGATCTAAACTTGGAAAAATTGTGGATTTATTCTTGGAAAATTTGGGGATATATGCTTGGAAATTTGTTGATCTATACTTGGGAAATATGTGTATCTATACTTGGGATTTTTGTGGATCTACAGTTGGCAAATTTGTGGATCTACACTTTGCATATTTGTGGATCTACACTTGGGAAATTTGTGGATTTACACTTGGCAAATTTGTGGATCTACACTTAGTAAATTTGTGGATCTACACTTGGCAAATTTGTGGATCTACACTTGGGAAATTTGTGGATCTACACTTGGGAAATTTGTGGATCTACACTTGGGAAATTTGTGGATCTACTCTTGGGAAATTTGTGGATCTACACTAGGGAAATTTTTGGATCTATACTTGGGAAATATGTGGATCTACACTTGGGAAATTTTTGGATCTTCACTTGGGAAATTTGTGGATCTACACTTGGGAAATTTGTGGATCTACACTTGGGAAATTTGTGGATTTACTCTTGGGAAATTTGTGGATCTACACTAGGAAATTTGTGGATCTACACTTGGGAAATTTGTGGATCTACACTTGGGAAATTTGTGGATCTATACAAAGGGAAATTTGTGGATCTATACAAAGAAAAATTTGGATCTAAACTTGGAAAAATTGTGGATTTATTCTTGGAAAATTTGGGGATATATGCTTGGAAATTTGTTGATCTATACTTGGGAAATATGTGTATCTATACTTGGGATTTTTGTGGATCTACAGTTGGCAAATTTGTGGATCTACACTTTGCAAATTTGTGGATCTACACTTGGGAAATTTGTGGATTTACACTTGGCAAATTTGTGGATCTACACTTAGTAAATTTGTGGATCTACACTTGGCAAATTTGTGGATCTACATTTGGCAAATTTGTGGATCTACACTTGGGAAATTTGTGGATCTACACTTGGGAAATTTGTGGATCTACTCTTGGGAAATTTGTGGATCTACACTAGGGAAATTTTTGGATCTACACTTGGGAAATATGTGGATCTACACTTGGGAAATTTGTGGATCTATACAAAAGGAAATTTGTGGATCTATACAAAGCAAAATTTGGATCTAAACTTGGAAAAATTGTGGATTTATTCTTGGAAAATTTGGGGATATATGCTTGGAAATTTGTGGATTTATATTTGGGAAATTTGTGGATCTACACTTGGGAAATTTGTGGATCTACACTTGGGAAATTTGTGGATCTACACTTGGGAAATTTGTGGATCTACACTTGGGAAATTTTTGGATCTACACTTGGGAAATTTGTGGATCTACACTTGGGAAATTTGTGGATCTACACTTGGGAAATTTGTGGATCTACACTTGGGAAATTTGTGGATCTACACTTGGGAAATTTGTGGATCTACACTTGGGAAATTTGTGGATCTACACTTGGGAAATTTGTGGATATACACTTACAAATTTGTGGATCTACACTTGGCAAATCTGTGGATCTAAACTATAAAAATTTGTGGATCTACACTTGGGAAATTTGTGGATTTATACTTTGAAAATTTGTGGATTTATACTTGGGAAATTTGTGGATTTATACTTGGGAAATTTGTGGATTTATACTTGGGAAATTTGTATATTTATACTTAAGAAATTTGTGGATTTATACTTGGGAAATTTGTGGATTTATACTTGGGAAATTTGTGGATTTATACTTGGGAAATTTGTGGATTTATATTGGGGAAATTTGTGGATTTATACTTGGGAAATTTGTGGATTTATACTTAGGAAATTAGTGGATTTATACTTGGGAAATTTGTGGATTTACACTTGGCAAATTTGTGGATCTACACTTGGTAAATATGTGGATCTACACTTGGCAAATTTGTGGATCTACACTTGGCAAATTTATGGATCTACACTTGGCAAATTTTGTGGATCTACACTTGGCAAATTTGTGGATCTAAACTTTAAAAATTTGTGGATCTACACTTGGGAAATTTGTGGATTTACACTTGGCAAATTTGTGGATCTACACTTGGTAAATTTGTGGATCTACACTTGGCAAATTTGTGGATCTACACTTGGTAAATTTGTGGATCTACACTTGGTAAATTTGTGGATCTACACTTGGGAAATTTGTGGATCTACACTTGGGAAATTTGTGGATCTACACTTACAAATTTGTGGATTTATACTTGGGAAATTTGTGGATTTATACTTGGGAAATTTGTGGATTTATACTTGGGAAATTTGTGGATTTATACTTAGGAAATTTGTGGATTTTCTCTTGGCAAATTTGTAGATTTATACTTGGGAAAATTGTGGATTTATATTTGGGAAATTTGTGGATTTATATTGGGGAAATTTGTGGATTTATACTTGGGAAATTTGTGGATTTATACTTAGGAAATTTGTGGATTTATACTTGGGATATTTGTGGATTTATACTTAGGAAATTTGTGGATTTACACTTGGCAAATTTGTGGATCTACACTTGGCAAATTTGTGGATCTACAGTTGGCAAATTGATGGATCTACACTTGGCAAATTTGTGGATTTATACTTGGAAAATTTGTGGATTTATACTTGGAAAATTTGTGGATTTATACTTGGGAAATTTGTGGATTTATACTTGGGAAATTTGAGGATTTATACTTGGGAAATTTGTATATTTATACTTAAGAAATTTGTGGATTTATACTTGGGAAATTTGTGGATTTATAATTGGGAAATTTGTGGATTTATACTTAGGAAATTTGTGGATTTTCTCTTGGCAAATTTGTAGATTTATACTTGGGAAAATTGTGGATTTATATTTGGGAAATTTGTGGATTTATATTGGGGAAATTTGTGGATTTATGCTTGGGAAATTTGTGGATTTATACTTAGGAAATTTGTGGATTTATACTTGGGAAATTTGTGGATTTATACTTAGGAAATTTGTGGATTTACACTTGGCAAATTTGTGGATCTACACTTGGTAAATTTGTGGATCTACACTTGGCAAATTTGTGGATCTACACTTGGCAAATTTATGGATCTACACTTGGCAAATTTTGTGGATCTACACTTGGCAAATTTGTGGATCTAAACTTTAAAAATTTGTGGATCTACACTTGTGAAATTTGTGGATTTACACTTGGCAAATTTTGTGGATCTACACTCTGCCAATTTGTGGATCTACACTTGGCAAATTTGTGGATCTACACTTGGTAAATTTGTGGATCTACACTTGGCAAATTTTTGGATCTACAGTTGGCAAATTTGTGGATCTACACTTGGGAAATTTGTGGATTTACACTTGGCAAATTTGTTTATCTACACTTGGTAAATTTGTGGATCTACACTTGGGAAATTTGTGGATCTACACTTGGGAAATTTGTGGATCTACACTTACAAATTTGTGGATCTACACTTGGCAAATCTGTGGATCTAAACTTTAAAAATTTGTGGATCTACACTTGGGAAATTTGTGGATTTATACTTGGAAAATTTGTGGATTTATACTTGGGAAATTTGTAGATTTATACTTGGGAAATTTGTGGATTTATACTTGGGAAATTTGTATATTTATACTAAAGAAAAACTTGTGGATTTATACTTGGGAAATTTGTGGATTTATACTTGGCAAATTTGTGGATTTATACTTGGGAAATTTGTGGATTTTCTCTTGGCAAATTTGTAGATTTATACTTGGGAAAATTGTGTATTTATATTTGGGAAATTTGTGGATTTATATTGGGAAAATTTGTGGATTTATACTTGGGAAATTTGTGGATTTATACTTAGGAAATTTGTGGATTTATACTTGGGAAATTTGTGGATTTATACTTAGGAAATTTGTGCATTTACACTTGGCAAATTTGTGGATCTACACTTGGTAAATTTGTGGATCTACACTTGGCAAATTTGTGGATCTACACTAGGCAAATTTATGGATCTGCACTTGGCAAATTTTGTGGATCTACACTTGGCAAATCTGTGGATCTAATTTTTAAAAATTTGTGGATCTACACTTGGGAAATTTGTGGATTTACACTTGGCAAATTTGTGGATCTACACTTGGTAAATTTGTGGATCTGCACTTGGCAAATTTGTGGATCTATACTTGGCAAATTTGTGGATCTACACTTGGCAAATTTGTGGATCTACACATGGGAAATTTGTGGATCTACACTAGGGAAATTTTGGATCTACTCTTGGGAAATTTGTGGATCTACACTTGGGAAATTTTTGGATCTACACTTGGGAAATTTGTGTATCTACTCTTGGGAAATTTGTGGATCTACACTAGGAAAATTTGTGGATCTACACTTGGGAAATTTGTGGATCTACACTTGGGAAATTTGTGGATCTATTCTTGGAAAATTTGTGGATCTATTCTTGGAAAATTTGGGGATATATGCTTGGATATTTCTTGATCTATACTTGGGAAATATGTGTATCTATACTTGGGATTTTTGTGGATCTACACTTGGCAAATTTGTGGATCTACACTTTGCAAATTTGTGGATCTACACTTGGGAAATTTGTTGATGTATACTTGGGAAATTTGTGGATCTACACTTGGGAAATTTTTTGGGTCTACACTTTGCAAATTTGTGGATCTACACTTGGGAAATTTGTGGATCTACACTTGGGAAATTTTTGGATCTACACTAGGGAAATTTGTGGATCTACACTTGGGAAATTTTTGGATCTACACTTGGGAAATTTGTGGATCTACACTTGGGAAATTTGTGGATCTACACTTGGGAAATTTGTGGATCTACACTTGGGAAATTTGTGGATCTACTCTTGGGAAATTTGTGGATCTACACTAGGGAAATTTGTGGATCTACACTTGGGAAATTTGTGGATCTACACTTGGGAAATTTGTGGATCTGTACAAAGGGAAATTTGTGGATCTATATAAAGCAAAATTTGGATCTAAACTTGGAAAAATTGTGGATTTATTCTTGGAAAATTTGGGGATATATGCTTGCAAATTTGTGGATCTACACTTGGCAAATTTGTGGATCTACACTTGTTAATTTGTGGATCTACACTTGGGAAATTTGTGGATCTACACTTGGGAAATTTGTGGATCTACACTTGCAAATTTGTGGATCTACACTTGGCAAATTTGTGGATCTAAACTTTAAAAATTTGTGGATTTATACTTGGGAAATTTGTGGATTTATACTTGGGAAATTTGTGGATTTTAACTTGGGAAATTTGTATATTTATACTTGGGAAATTAGTGGATTTATACTTGGGAAATTTGTGGATTTATACTTGGGAAATTTGTATATTTGTACTTAAGAAATTTGTGGATTTATACTTGGGAAATTTGTGGATTTATACTTGGGAAATTTGTGGATTTATACTTGGGAAATTTGTGGATTTATACTTAGGAAATTTGTGGATTTTCTCTTGGCAAATTTGTAGATTTATACTTGGGAAAATTGTGGATTTATATTTGGGAAATTTGTGGATTTATATTGGGGAAATTTGTGGATTTATACTTGGGAAATTTGTGGATTTATACTTAGGAAATTTGTGGATTTATACTTGGGAAATTTGTGGATTTATACTTAGGAAATTTGTGGATTTACACTTGGCAAATTTGTGGATCTACACTTGGTAAATTTGTGGACCTACACTTGGCAAATTTGTGGATCTACACTTGGCAAATTTATGGATCTACACTTGGCAAATTTTGTGGATCTACACTTGGCAAATTTGTGGATCTAAACTTTAAAAATTTGTGGATCTACACTTGGGAAATTTGTGGATTTACACTTGGCAAATTTGTGGATCTACACTTGGTAAATTTGTGGATCTACACTTGGCAAATTTGTGGATCTACACTTGGTAAATTTGTGGATCTTCACTTGGCAAATTTGTGGATCTACAGTTGGCAAATTTGTGGATCTACACTTGGGAAATTTGTGGATTTACACTTGGCAAATTTGTTTATCTACACTTGGTAAATTTGTGGATCTACACTTGGGAAATTTGTGGATCTACACTTGGGAAATTTGTGGATCTACACTTACAAATTTGTGGATCTACACTTGGCAAATCTGTGGATCTAAACTTTAAAAATTTGTGGATCTACACTTGGGAAATTTGTGGATTTATACTTGGAAAATTTGTGGATTTATACTTGGGAAATTTGTGAATTTATACTTGGGAAATTTGAGGATTTATACTTGGGAAATTTGTATATTTATACTTAAGAAATTTGTGGATTTATACTTGGGAAATTTGTGGATTTATACTTGGGAAATTTGTGGATTTATACTTGGGAAATTTGTGGATTTATACTTGGGAAATTTGTGGATTTTCTCTTGGCAAATTTGTAGATTTATACTTGGGAAAATTGTGGATTTATATTTGGGAAATTTGTGGATTTATATTGGGGAAATTTGTGGATTTATACTTAGGAAATTTGTGGATTTATACTTGGGAAATTTGTGGATTTATACTTAGGAAATTTGTGGATTTACACTTGGCAAATTTGTGGATCTACACTTGGTAAATTTGTGGATCTACACTTGGCAAATTTGTGGATCTACACTAGGCAAATTTATGGATCTACACTTGGCAAATTTTGTGGATCTACACTTTGCAAATCTGTGGATCTAAACTTTAAAAATTTGTGGATCTACACTTGGGAAATTTGTGGATTTACACTTGGCAAATTTGTGGATCTACACTTGGTAAATTTGTGGATCTGCACTTGGCAAATTTGTGGATCTACACTTGGCAAATTTGTGGATCTACACTTGGCAAATTTGTGGATCTACACTTGGCAAATTTGTGGATCTACACATGGGAAATTTGTGGATCTACACTTGGGAAATTTTGGATCTACTCTTGGGAAATTTGTGGATCTACACTTGGGAAATTTTTGGATCTACACTTGGGGAATTTGTGGATCTACTCTTGGGAAATTTGTGGATCTACACTAGGAAAATTTGTGGATCTACACTTGGGAAATTTGTGGATCTACACTTGGGAAATTTGTGGATCTATTCTTGGAAAATTTGTGGATCTATTCTTGGAAAATTTGGGGATATATGCTTGGATATTTGTTGATCTATACTTGGGAAATATGTGTATCTATACTTGGGATTTTTGTGGATCTACACTTGGCAAATTTGTGGATCTACACTTTGCAAATTTGTGGATCTACACTTGGGAAATTTGTTGATGTATACTTGGGAAATTTGTGGATCTACACTTGGGAAATTTTTTTGGTCTACACTTTGCAAATTTGTGGATCTACACTTGGGAAATTTGTGGATCTACACTTGGGAAATTTTTGGATCTACACTAGGGAAATTTGTGGATCTACACTTGGGAAATTTGTGGATCTACACTTGGGAAATTTGTGGATCTACTCTTGGGAAATTTGTGGATCTACACTAGGGAAATTTGTGGATCTACACTTGGGAAATTTGTGGATCTACACTTGGGAAATTTGTGGATCTGTACAAAGGGAAATTTGTGGATCTATACAAAGCAAAATTTGGATCTAAACTTGGAAAAATTGTGGATTTATTCTTGGAAAATTTGGGGATATATGCTTGCAAATTTGTGGATCTACACTTGGCAAATTTGTGGATCTACACTTGTTAATTTGTGGATCTACACTTGGGAAATTTGTGGATCTACACTTGGGAAATTTGTGGATCTACACTTGCAAATTTGTGGATCTACACTTGGCAAATTTGTGGATCTAAACTTTAAAAATTTGTGGATTTATACTTGGGAAATTTGTGGATTTATACTTGGGAAATTTGTGGATTTTAACTTGGGAAATTTGTATATTTATACTTGGGAAATTTGTGGATTTATACTTGGGAAATTTCTGGATTTATACTTGGGAAATTTGTATATTTGTACTTAAGAAATTTGTGGATTTATACTTGGGAAATTTGTGGATTTATACTTGGGAAATTTGTGGATTTATACTGGGGAAATTTGTGGATTTATACTTAGGAAATTTGTGGATTTTCTCTTGGCAAATTTGTAGATTTATACTTGGGAAAATTGTGGATTTATATTTGGGAAATTTGTGGATTTATATTGGGGAAATTTGTGGATTTATACTTGGGAAATTTGTGGATTTATACTTAGGAAATTTGTGGATTTATACTTGGGGAATTTGTGGATTTATACTTAGGAAATTTGTGGATTTACACTTGGCAAATTTGTGGATCTACACTTGGCAAATTTGTGGATCTACACTTGGCAAATTTATGGATCTACACTTGGCAAATTTTGTGGATCTACACTTGGCAAATTTGTGGATCTAAACTTTAAAAATTTGTGGATCTACACTTGGGAAATTTGTGGATTTACACTTGGCAAATTTGTGGATCTACACTTGGTAAATTTGTGGATCTACACTTGGCAAATTTGTGGATCTACACTTGGTAAATTTGTGGATCTACACTTGGCAAATTTGTGGATCTACAGTTGGCAAATTTGTGGATCTACACTTGGGAAATTTGTGGATTTACACTTGGCAAATTTGTTTATCTACACTTGGTAAATTTGTGGATCTACACTTGGGAAATTTGTGGATCTACACTTGGGAAATTTGTGGATCTACACTTGGGAAATTTAAGGATCTACACTTACAAATTTGTGGATCTACACTTGGCAAATCTGTGGATCTAAACTTTAAAAATTTGTGGATCTACACTTGGGAAATTTGTGGATTTATACTTGGAAAATTTGTGGATTTATACTTGGGAAATTTGTGGATTTATACTTGGGAAATTTGTGGATTTTCTCTTGGCAAATTTGTAGATTTATACTTGGGAAAATTGTGGATTTATATTTGGGAAATTTGTGGATTTATACTTAGGAAATTTGTGGATTTATACTTGGGAAATTTGTGGATTTATACTTGGGAAATTTGTGGATTTACACTTGGCAAATTTGTGGATCTACACTTAGTAAATTTGTGGATCTACACTTGGCAAATTTGTGGATCTACATTTGGCAAATTTGTGGATCTACACTTGGGAAATTTGTGGATCTACACTTGGGAAATTTGTGGATCTACTCTTGGGAAATTTGTGGATCTACACTAGGGAAATATGTGGATCTACACTTGGGAAATTTGTGGATCTATACAAAAGGAAATTTGTGGATCTATACAAAGCAGAATTTGGATCTAAACTTGGAAAAATTGTGGATTTATTCTTGGAAAATTTGGGGATATATGCTTGGAAATTTGTGGATTTATATTTGGGAAATTTGTGGATCTACACTTGGGAAATTTGTGGATCTACACTTGGGAAATTTGTGGATCTACACTTGGGAAATTTGTGGATCTACACTTGGGAAATTTGTGGATCTACACTTGGGAAATTTGTGGATCTACACTTGGGAAATTTGTGGATCTACACTTGGGAAATTTGTGGATCTACACTTACAAATTTGTGGATCTACACTTGGCAAATCTGTGGATCTAAACTATAAAAATTTGTGGATCTACACTTGGGAAATTTGTGGATTTATACTTTGAAAATTTGTGGATTTATACTTGGGAAATTTGTGGATTTATACTTGGGAAATTTGTGGATTTATACTTGGGAAATTTGTATATTTATACTTAAGAAATTTGTGGATTTATACTTGGGAAATTTGTGGATTTATACTTGGGAAATTTGTGGATTTATACTTGGGAAATTTGTGGATTTATATTGGGGAAATTTGTGGATTTATACTTGGGAAATTTGTGGATTTATACTTAGGAAATTAGTGGATTTATACTTGGGAAATTTGTGGATTTACACTTGGCAAATTTGTGGATCTACACTTGGTAAATATGTGGATCTACACTTGGCAAATTTGTGGATCTACACTTGGCAAATTTATGGATCTACACTTGGCAAATTTTGTGGATCTACACTTGGCAAATTTGTGGATCTAAACTTTAAAAATTTGTGGATCTACACTTGGGAAATTTGTGGATTTACACTTGGCAAATTTGTGGATCTACACTTGGTAAATTTGTGGATCTACACTTGGCAAATTTGTGGATCTACACTTGGTAAATTTGTGGATCTACACTTGGTAAATTTGTGGATCTACACTTGGGAAATTTGTGGATCTACACTTGGGAAATTTGTGGATCTACACTTACAAATTTGTGGATTTATACTTGGGAAATTTGTGGATTTATACTTGGGAAATTTGTGGATTTATACTTGGGAAATTTGTGGATTTATACTTAGGAAATTTGTGGATTTTCTCTTGGCAAATTTGTAGATTTATACTTGGGAAAATTGTGGATTTATATTTGGGAAATTTGTGGATTTATATTGGGGAAATTTGTGGATTTATACTTGGGAAATTTGTGGATTTATACTTAGGAAATTTGTGGATTTATACTTGGGATATTTGTGGATTTATACTTAGGAAATTTGTGGATTTACACTTGGCAAATTTGTGGATCTACACTTGGCAAATTTGTGGATCTACAGTTGGCAAATTGATGGATCTACACTTGGCAAATTTGTGGATTTATACTTGGAAAATTTGTGGATTTATACTTGGAAAATTTGTGGATTTATACTTGGGAAATTTGTGGATTTATACTTGGGAAATTTGAGGATTTATACTTGGGAAATTTGTATATTTATACTTAAGAAATTTGTGGATTTATACTTGGGAAATTTGTGGATTTATAATTGGGAAATTTGTGGATTTATACTTAGGAAATTTGTGGATTTTCTCTTGGCAAATTTGTAGATTTATACTTGGGAAAATTGTGGATTTATATTTGGGAAATTTGTGGATTTATATTGGGGAAATTTGTGGATTTATGCTTGGGAAATTTGTGGATTTATACTTAGGAAATTTGTGGATTTATACTTGGGAAATTTGTGGATTTATACTTAGGAAATTTGTGGATTTACACTTGGCAAATTTGTGGATCTACACTTGGTAAATTTGTGGATCTACACTTGGCAAATTTGTGGATCTACACTTGGCAAATTTATGGATCTACACTTGGCAAATTTTGTGGATCTACACTTGGCAAATTTGTGGATCTAAACTTTAAAAATTTGTGGATCTACACTTGTGAAATTTGTGGATTTACACTTGGCAAATTTTGTGGATCTACACTCTGCCAATTTGTGGATCTACACTTGGCAAATTTGTGGATCTACACTTGGTAAATTTGTGGATCTACACTTGGCAAATTTTTGGATCTACAGTTGGCAAATTTGTGGATCTACACTTGGGAAATTTGTGGATTTACACTTGGCAAATTTGTTTATCTACACTTGGTAAATTTGTGGATCTACACTTGGGAAATTTGTGGATCTACACTTGGGAAATTTGTGGATCTACACTTACAAATTTGTGGATCTACACTTGGCAAATCTGTGGATCTAAACTTTAAAAATTTGTGGATCTACACTTGGGAAATTTGTGGATTTATACTTGGAAAATTTGTGGATTTATACTTGGGAAATTTGTAGATTTATACTTGGGAAATTTGTGGATTTATACTTGGGAAATTTGTATATTTATACTAAGAAAAACTTGTGGATTTATACTTGGGAAATTTGTGGATTTATACTTGGCAAATTTGTGGATTTATACTTGGGAAATTTGTGGATTTTCTCTTGGCAAATTTGTAGATTTATACTTGGGAAAATTGTGTATTTATATTTGGGAAATTTGTGGATTTATATTGGGAAAATTTGTGGATTTATACTTGGGAAATTTGTGGATTTATACTTAGGAAATTTGTGGATTTATACTTGGGAAATTTGTGGATTTATACTTAGGAAATTTGTGCATTTACACTTGGCAAATTTGTGGATCTACACTTGGTAAATTTGTGGATCTACACTTGGCAAATTTGTGGATCTACACTAGGCAAATTTATGGATCTGCACTTGGCAAATTTTGTGGATCTACACTTGGCAAATCTGTGGATCTAATTTTTAAAAATTTGTGGATCTACACTTGGGAAATTTGTGGATTTACACTTGGCAAATTTGTGGATCTACACTTGGTAAATTTGTGGATCTGCACTTGGCAAATTTGTGGATCTACACTTGGCAAATTTGTGGATCTACACTTGGCAAATTTGTGGATCTACACATGGGAAATTTGTGGATCTACACTAGGGAAATTTTGGATCTACTCTTGGGAAATTTGTGGATCTACACTTGGGAAATTTTTGGATCTACACTTGGGAAATTTGTGTATCTACTCTTGGGAAATTTGTGGATCTACACTAGGAAAATTTGTGGATCTACACTTGGGAAATTTGTGGATCTACACTTGGGAAATTTGTGGATCTATTCTTGGAAAATTTGTGGATCTATTCTTGGAAAATTTGGGGATATATGCTTGGATATTTCTTGATCTATACTTGGGAAATATGTGTATCTATACTTGGGATTTTTGTGGATCTACACTTGGCAAATTTGTGGATCTACACTTTGCAAATTTGTGGATCTACACTTGGGAAATTTGTTGATGTATACTTGGGAAATTTGTGGATCTACACTTGGGAAATTTTTTGGGTCTACACTTTGCAAATTTGTGGATCTACACTTGGGAAATTTGTGGATCTACACTTGGGAAATTTTTGGATCTACACTAGGGAAATTTGTGGATCTACACTTGGGAAATTTTTGGATCTACACTTGGGAAATTTGTGGATCTACACTTGGGAAATTTGTGGATCTACACTTGGGAAATTTGTGGATCTACACTTGGGAAATTTGTGGATCTACTCTTGGGAAATTTGTGGATCTACACTAGGGAAATTTGTGGATCTACACTTGGGAAATTTGTGGATCTACACTTGGGAAATTTGTGGATCTGTACAAAGGGAAATTTGTGGATCTATATAAAGCAAAATTTGGATCTAAACTTGGAAAAATTGTGGATTTATTCTTGGAAAATTTGGGGATATATGCTTGCAAATTTGTGGATCTACACTTGGCAAATTTGTGGATCTACACTTGTTAATTTGTGGATCTACACTTGGGAAATTTGTGGATCTACACTTGGGAAATTTGTGGATCTACACTTGCAAATTTGTGGATCTACACTTGGCAAATTTGTGGATCTAAACTTTAAAAATTTGTGGATTTATACTTGGGAAATTTGTGGATTTATACTTGGGAAATTTGTGGATTTTAACTTGGGAAATTTGTATATTTATACTTGGGAAATTAGTGGATTTATACTTGGGAAATTTGTGGATTTATACTTGGGAAATTTGTATATTTGTACTTAAGAAATTTGTGGATTTATACTTGGGAAATTTGTGGATTTATACTTGGGAAATTTGTGGATTTATACTTGGGAAATTTGTGGATTTATACTTAGGAAATTTGTGGATTTTCTCTTGGCAAATTTGTAGATTTATACTTGGGAAAATTGTGGATTTATATTTGGGAAATTTGTGGATTTATATTGGGGAAATTTGTGGATTTATACTTGGGAAATTTGTGGATTTATACTTAGGAAATTTGTGGATTTATACTTGGGAAATTTGTGGATTTATACTTAGGAAATTTGTGGATTTACACTTGGCAAATTTGTGGATCTACACTTGGTAAATTTGTGGATCTACACTTGGCAAATTTGTGGATCTACACTTGGCAAATTTATGGATCTACACTTGGCAAATTTTGTGGATCTACACTTGGCAAATTTGTGGATCTAAACTTTAAAAATTTGTGGATCTACACTTGGGAAATTTGTGGATTTACACTTGGCAAATTTGTGGATCTACACTTGGTAAATTTGTGGATCTACACTTGGCAAATTTGTGGATCTACACTTGGTAAATTTGTGGATCTTCACTTGGCAAATTTGTGGATCTACAGTTGGCAAATTTGTGGATCTACACTTGGGAAATTTGTGGATTTACACTTGGCAAATTTGTTTATCTACACTTGGTAAATTTGTGGATCTACACTTGGGAAATTTGTGGATCTACACTTGGGAAATTTGTGGATCTACACTTACAAATTTGTGGATCTACACTTGGCAAATCTGTGGATCTAAACTTTAAAAATTTGTGGATCTACACTTGGGAAATTTGTGGATTTATACTTGGAAAATTTGTGGATTTATACTTGGGAAATTTGTGAATTTATACTTGGGAAATTTGAGGATTTATACTTGGGAAATTTGTATATTTATACTTAAGAAATTTGTGGATTTATACTTGGGAAATTTGTGGATTTATACTTGGGAAATTTGTGGATTTATACTTGGGAAATTTGTGGATTTATACTTGGGAAATTTGTGGATTTTCTCTTGGCAAATTTGTAGATTTATACTTGGGAAAATTGTGGATTTATATTTGGGAAATTTGTGGATTTATATTGGGGAAATTTGTGGATTTATACTTAGGAAATTTGTGGATTTATACTTGGGAAATTTGTGGATTTATACTTAGGAAATTTGTGGATTTACACTTGGCAAATTTGTGGATCTACACTTGGTAAATTTGTGGATCTACACTTGGCAAATTTGTGGATCTACACTAGGCAAATTTATGGATCTACACTTGGCAAATTTTGTGGATCTACACTTGGCAAATCTGTGGATCTAAACTTTAAAAATTTGTGGATCTACACTTGGGAAATTTGTGGATTTACACTTGGCAAATTTGTGGATCTACACTTGGTAAATTTGTGGATCTGCACTTGGCAAATTTGTGGATCTACACTTGGCAAATTTGTGGATCTACACTTGGCAAATTTGTGGATCTACACTTGGCAAATTTGTGGATCTACACATGGGAAATTTGTGGATCTACACTTGGGAAATTTTGGATCTACTCTTGGGAAATTTGTGGATCTACACTTGGGGAATTTGTGGATCTACTCTTGGGAAATTTGTGGATCTACTCTTGGGAAATTTGTGGATCTACACTAGGAAAATTTGTGGATCTACACTTGGGAAATTTGTGGATCTACACTTGGGAAATTTGTGGATCTATTCTTGGAAAATTTGTGGATCTATTCTTGGAAAATTTGGGGATATATGCTTGGATATTTGTTGATCTATACTTGGGAAATATGTGTATCTATACTTGGGATTTTTGTGGATCTACACTTGGCAAATTTGTGGATCTACACTTTGCAAATTTGTGGATCTACACTTGGGAAATTTGTTGATGTATACTTGGGAAATTTGTGGATCTACACTTGGGAAATTTTTTTGGTCTACACTTTGCAAATTTGTGGATCTACACTTGGGAAATTTGTGGATCTACAATTGGGAAATTTTTGGATCTACACTAGGGAAATTTGTGGATCTACACTTGGGAAATTTGTGGATCTACACTTGGGAAATTTGTGGATCTACTCTTGGGAAATTTGTGGATCTACACTAGGGAAATTTGTGGATCTACACTTGGGAAATTTGTGGATCTACACTTGGGAAATTTGTGGATCTGTACAAAGGGAAATTTGTGGATCTATACAAAGCAAAATTTGGATCTAAACTTGGAAAAATTGTGGATTTATTCTTGGAAAATTTGGGGATATATGCTTGCAAATTTGTGGATCTACACTTGGCAAATTTGTGGATCTACACTTGTTAATTTGTGGATCTACACTTGGGAAATTTGTGGATCTACACTTGGGAAATTTGTGGATCTACACTTGCAAATTTGTGGATCTACACTTGGCAAATTTGTGGATCTAAACTTTAAAAATTTGTGGATTTATACTTGGGAAATTTGTGGATTTATACTTGGGAAATTTGTGGATTTTAACTTGGGAAATTTGTATATTTATACTTGGGAAATTTGTGGATTTATACTTGGGAAATTTCTGGATTTATACTTGGGAAATTTGTATATTTGTACTTAAGAAATTTGTGGATTTATACTTGGGAAATTTGTGGATTTATACTTGGGAAATTTGTGGATTTATACTGGGGAAATTTGTGGATTTATACTTAGGAAATTTGTGGATTTTCTCTTGGCAAATTTGTAGATTTATACTTGGGAAAATTGTGGATTTATATTTGGGAAATTTGTGGATTTATATTGGGGAAATTTGTGGATTTATACTTGGGAAATTTGTGGATTTATACTTAGGAAATTTGTGGATTTATACTTGGGGAATTTGTGGATTTATACTTAGGAAATTTGTGGATTTACACTTGGCAAATTTGTGGATCTACACTTGGCAAATTTGTGGATCTACACTTGGCAAATTTATGGATCTACACTTGGCAAATTTTGTGGATCTACACTTGGCAAATTTGTGGATCTAAACTTTAAAAATTTGTGGATCTACACTTGGGAAATTTGTGGATTTACACTTGGCAAATTTGTGGATCTACACTTGGTAAATTTGTGGATCTACACTTGGTAAATTTGTGGATCTACACTTGGCAAATTTGTGGATCTACAGTTGGCAAATTTGTGGATCTACACTTGGGAAATTTGTGGATTTACACTTGGCAAATTTGTTTATCTACACTTGGTAAATTTGTGGATCTACACTTGGGAAATTTGTGGATCTACACTTGGGAAATTTGTGGATCTACACTTGGGAAATTTAAGGATCTACACTTACAAATTTGTGGATCTACACTTACAAATTTGTGGATCTACACTTGGCAAATCTGTGGATCTAAACTTTAAAAATTTGTGGATCTACACTTGGGAAATTTGTGGATTTATACTTGGAAAATTTGTGGATTTATACTTGGGAAATTTGTGGATTTATACTTGGGAAATTTGTGGATTTTCTCTTGGCAAATTTGTAGATTTATACTTGGGAAAATTGTGGATTTATATTTGGGAAATTTGTGGATTTATACTTAGGAAATTTGTGGATTTATACTTGGGAAATTTGTGGATTTATACTTGGGAAATTTGTGGATTTACACTTGGCAAATTTGTGGATCTACACTTAGTAAATTTGTGGATCTACACTTGGCAAATTTGTGGATCTACATTTGGCAAATTTGTGGATCTACACTTGGGAAATTTGTGGATCTACACTTGGGAAATTTGTGGATCTACTCTTGGGAAATTTGTGGATCTACACTAGGGAAATATGTGGATCTACACTTGGGAAATTTGTGGATCTATACAAAAGGAAATTTGTGGATCTATACAAAGCAGAATTTGGATCTAAACTTGGAAAAATTGTGGATTTATTCTTGGAAAATTTGGGGATATATGCTTGGAAATTTGTGGATTTATATTTGGGAAATTTGTGGATCTACACTTGGGAAATTTGTGGATCTACACTTGGGAAATTTGTGGATCTACACTTGGGAAATTTGTGGATCTACACTTGGGAAATTTTTGGATCTACACTAGGGAAATTTGTGGATCTACACTTGGGAAATTTGTGGATCTACACTTGGGAAATTTGTGGATCTACACTTGGGAAATTTGTGGATCTACACTTGGGAAATTTGTGGATCTACACTTGGGAAATTTGTGGATCTACACTTGGGAAATTTGTGGATCTACACTTGGGAAATTTGTGGATCTACACTTACAAATTTGTGGATCTACACTTGGCAAATCTGTGGATCTAAACTATAAAAATTTGTGGATCTACACTTGGGAAATTTGTGGATTTATACTTTGAAAATTTGTGGATTTATACTTGGGAAATTTGTGGATTTATACTTGGGAAATTTGTGGATTTATACTTGGGAAATTTGTATATTTATACTTAAGAAATTTGTGGATTTATACTTGGGAAATTTGTGGATTTATACTTGGGAAATTTGTGGATTTATACTTGGGAAATTTGTGGATTTATATTGGGGAAATTTGTGGATTTATACTTGGGAAATTTGTGGATTTATACTTAGGAAATTAGTGGATTTATACTTGGGAAATTTGTGGATTTACACTTGGCAAATTTGTGGATCTACACTTGGTAAATATGTGGATCTACACTTGGCAAATTTGTGGATCTACACTTGGCAAATTTATGGATCTACACTTGGCAAATTTTGTGGATCTACACTTGGCAAATTTGTGGATCTAAACTTTAAAAATTTGTGGATCTACACTTGGAAAATTTGTGGATTTACACTTGGCAAATTTGTGGATCTACACTTGGTAAATTTGTGGATCTACACTTGGCAAATTTGTGGATCTACACTTGGTAAATTTGTGGATCTACACTTGGTAAATTTGTGGATCTACACTTGGGAAATTTGTGGATTTATACTTGGGAAATTTGTGGATTTATACTTGGGAAATTTGTGGATTTATACTTGGGAAATTTGTGGATTTATACTTGGGAAATTTGTGGATTTATACTTAGGAAATTTGTGGATTTTCTCTGGGCAAATTTGTAAATTTATACTTGGGAAATTGTGGATTTATATTTGGGAAATTTGTGGATTTATATTGGGGAAATTTGTGGATTTATACTTGGGAAATTTGTGGATTTATACTTAGGACATTTGTGGATTTATACTTGGGATATTTGTGGATTTATACTTAGGAAATTTGTGGATTTACACTTGGCAAATTTGTGGATCTACACTTGGCAAATTTGTGGATCTACAGTTGGCAAATTGATGGATCTACACTTGGCAAATTTGTGGATTTATACTTGGAAAATTTGTGGATTTATACTTGGAAAATTTGTGGATTTATACTTGGGAAATTTGTGGATTTATACTTGGGAAATTTGAGGATTTATACTTGGGAAATTTGTATATTTATACTTAAGAAATTTGTGGATTTATACTTGGGAAATTTGTGGATTTATAATTGGGAAATTTGTGGATTTATACTTTGGAAATTTGTGGATTTTCTCTTGGCAAATTTGTAGATTTATACTTGGGAAAATTGTGGATTTATATTTGGGAAATTTGTGGATTTATATTGTGGAAATTTGTGGATTTATGCTTGGGAAATTTGTGGATTTATACTTAGGAAATTTGTGGATTTATACTTGGGAAATTTGTGGATTTATACTTAGGAAATTTGTGGATTTACACTTGGCAAATTTGTGGATCTACACTTGGTAAATTTGTGGATCTACACTTGGAAAATTTGTGGATCTACACTTTGCAAATTTATGGATCTACACTTGGCAAATTTTGTGGATCTACACTTGGCAAATTTGTGGATCTAAACTTTAAAAATTTGTGGATCTACACTTGTGAAATTTGTGGATTTACACTTGGCAAATTTTGTGGATCTACACTCTGCAAATTTGTGGATCTACACTTGGCAAATTTGTGGATCTACACTTGGTAAATTTGTGGATCTACACTTGGCAAATTTTTGGATCTACAGTTGGCAAATTTGTGGATCTACACTTGGGAAATTTGTGGATTTACACTTGGCAAATTTGTTTATCTACACTTGGTAAATTTGTGGATCTACACTTGGGAAATTTGTGGATCTACACTTGGGAAATTTGTGGATCTACACTTACAAATTTGTGGATCTACACTTGGCAAATCTGTGGATCTAAACTTTAAAAATTTGTGGATGTACACTTGGGAAATTTGTGGATTTATACTTGGAAAATTTGTGGATTTATACTTGGGAAATTTGTAGATTTATACTTGGGAAATTTGTATATTTATACTAAAGAAAAACTTGTGGATTTATACTTGGGAAATTTGTGGATTTATACTTGGGAAATTTGTGGATTTATACTTGGGAAATTTGTGGATTTTCTCTTGGCAAATTTGTAGATTTATACTTGGGAAAATTGTGGATTTATATTTGGGAAATTTGTGGATTTATATTGGGGAAATTTGTGGATTTATACTTGGGAAATTTGTGGATTTATACTTAGGAAATTTGTGGATTTATACTTGGGAAATTTGTGGATTTATACTTAGGAAATTTGTGCATTTACACTTGGCAAATTTGTGGATCTACACTTGGTAAATTTGTGGATCTACACTTGGCAAATTTGTGGATCTACACTAGGCAAATTTATGGATCTGCACTTGGCAAATTTTGTGGATCTACACTTGGCAAATCTGTGGATCTAAACTTTAAAAATTTGTGGATCTACACTTGGGAAATTTGTGGATTTACACTTGGCAAATTTGTGGATCTACACTTGGTAAATTTGTGGATCTGCACTTGGCAAATTTGTGGATCTACACTTGGCAAATTTGTGGATCTACACTTGGCAAATTTGTGGATCTACACTTGGCAAATTTGTGGATCTACACATGGGAAATTTGTGGATCTACACTAGGGAAATTTTGGATCTACTCTTGGGAAATTTGTGGATCTACACTTGGGAAATTTTTGGATCTACACTTGGGAAATTTGTGTATCTACTCTTGGGAAATTTGTGGATCTACACTAGGAAAATTTGTGGATCTACACTTGGGAAATTTGTGGATCTACACTTGGGAAATTTGTGGATCTATTCTTGGAAAATTTGTGGATCTATTCTTGGAAAATTTGGGGATATATGCTTGGATATTTGTTGATCTATACTTGGGAAATATGTGTATCTATACTTGGGATTTTTGTGGATCTACACTTGGCAAATTTGTGGATCTACACTTTGCAAATTTGTGGATCTACACTTGGGAAATTTGTTGATGTATACTTGGGAAATTTGTGGATCTACACTTGGGAAATTTTTTGGGTCTACACTTTGCAAATTTGTGGATCTACACTTGGGAAATTTGTGGATCTACACTTGGGAAATTTTTGGATCTACACTAGGGAAATTTGTGGATCTACACTTGGGAAATTTTTGGATCTACACTTGGGAAATTTGTGGATCTACACTTGGGAAATTTGTGGATCTACACTTGGGAAATTTGTGGATCTACACTTGGGAAATTTGTGGATCTACTCTTGGGAAATTTGTGGATCTACACTTGGGAAATTTGTGGATCTGTACAAAGGGAAATTTGTGGATCTATATAAAGCAAAATTTGGATCTAAACTTGGAAAAATTGTGGATTTATTCTTGGAAAATTTGGGGATATATGCTTGCAAATTTGTGGATCTACACTTGGCAAATTTGTGGATCTACACTTGTTAATTTGTGGATCTACACTTGGGAAATTTGTGGATCTACACTTGGGAAATTTGTGGATCTACACTTGCAAATTTGTGGATCTACACTTGGCAAATTTGTGGATCTAAACTTTAAAAATTTGTGGATTTATACTTGGGAAATTTGTGGATTTATACTTGGGAAATTTGTGGATTTTAACTTGGGAAATTTGTATATTTATACTTGGGAAATTTGTGGATTTATACTTGGGAAATTTGTGGATTTATACTTGGGAAATTTGTGGATTTATACTTGGGAAATTTGTATATTTGTACTTAAGAAATTTGTGGATTTATACTTGGGAAATTTGTGGATTTATACTTGGGAAATTTGTGGATTTATACTTGGGAAATTTGTGGATTTATACTTAGGAAATTTGTGGATTTTCTCTTGGCAAATTTGTAGATTTATACTTGGGAAAATTGTGGATTTATATTTGGGAAATTTGTGGTTTTATATTGGGGAAATTTGTGGATTTATACTTGGGAAATTTGTGGATTTATACTTAGGAAATTTGTGGATTTATACTTGGAAAATTTGTGGATTTATACTTAGGAAATTTGTGGATTTACACTTGGCAAATTTGTGGATCTACACTTGGTAAATTTGTGGATCTACACTTGGCAAATTTGTGGATCTACACTTGGCAAATTTATGGATCTACACTTGGCAAATTTTGTGGATCTACACTTGGCAAATTTGTGGATCTAAACTTTAAAAATTTGTGGATCTACACTTGGGAAATTTGTGGATTTACACTTGGCAAATTTGTGGATCTACACTTGGTAAATTTGTGGATCTACACTTGGCAAATTTGTGGATCTACACTTGGTAAATTTGTGGATCTTCACTTGGCAAATTTGTGGATCTACAGTTGGCAAATTTGTGGATCTACACTTGGGAAATTTGTGGATTTACACTTGGCAAATTTGTTTATCTACACTTGGTAAATTTGTGGATCTACACTTGGGAAATTTGTGGATCTACACTTGGGAAATTTGTGGATCTACACTTACAAATTTGTGGATCTACACTTGGCAAATCTGTGGATCTAAACTTTAAAAATTTGTGGATCTACACTTGGGAAATTTGTGGATTTATACTTGGAAAATTTGTGGATTTATACTTGGGAAATTTGTGAATTTATACTTGGGAAATTTGAGGATTTATACTTGGGAAATTTGTATATTTATACTTAAGAAATTTGTGGATTTATACTTGGGAAATTTGTGGATTTATACTTGGGAAATTTGTGGATTTATACTTGGGAAATTTGTGGATTTATACTTGGGAAATTTGTGGATTTTCTCTTGGCAAATTTGTAGATTTATACTTGGGAAAATTGTGGATTTATATTTGGGAAATTTGTGGATTTATATTGGGGAAATTTGTGGATTTATACTTGGGAAATTTGTGGATTTATACTTAGGAAATTTGTGGATTTATACTTGGGAAATTTGTGGATTTATACTTAGGAAATTTGTGGATTTACACTTGGCAAATTTGTGGATCTACACTTGGTAAATTTGTGGATCTACACTTGGCAAATTTGTGGATCTACACTAGGCAAATTTATGGATCTACACTTGGCAAATTTTGTGGATCTACACTTGGCAAATCTGTGGATCTAAACTTTAAAAATTTGTGGATCTACACTTGGGAAATTTGTGGATTTACACTTGGCAAATTTGTGGATCTACACTTGGTAAATTTGTGGATCTGCACTTGGCAAATTTGTGGATCTACACTTGGAAATTTGTGGATCTACACTTGGCAAATTTGTGGATCTACACTTGGCAAATTTGTGGATCTACACATGGGAAATTTGTGGATCTACACTTGGGAAATTTTGGATCTACTCT
The DNA here is from genome assembly GCA_963920705.1 of Odiellus spinosus. Classification (NCBI taxonomy): domain Eukaryota; kingdom Metazoa; phylum Arthropoda; class Arachnida; order Opiliones; family Phalangiidae; genus Odiellus; species Odiellus spinosus. The sequence goes on from OY987233.1 coordinate 561,420, forward strand.
TGGGAAATTTGTGGATCTACACTTGGGAAATTTTTGGATCTACACTTGGGGAATTTGTGGATCTACTCTTGGGAAATTTGTGGATCTACACTAGGAAAATTTGTGGATCTACACTTGGGAAATTTGTGGATCTACACTTGGGAAATTTGTGGATCTATTCTTGGAAAATTTGTGGATCTATTCTTGGAAAATTTGGGGATATATGCTTGGATATTTGTTGATCTATACTTGGGAAATATGTGTATCTATACTTGGGATTTTTGTGGATCTACACTTGGCAAATTTGTGGATCTACACTTTGCAAATTTGTGGATCTACACTTGGGAAATTTGTTGATGTATACTTGGGAAATTTGTGGATCTACACTTGGGAAATTTTTTGGGTCTACACTTTGAAAATTTGTGGATCTACACTTGGGAAATTTGTGGATCTACACTTGGGAAATTTTTGGATCTACACTAGGGAAATTTGTGGATCTACACTTGGGAAATTTGTGGATCTACACTTGGGAAATTTGTGGATCTACTCTTGGGAAATTTGTGGATCTACACTAGGGAAATTTGTGGATCTACACTTGGGAAATTTGTGGATCTACACTTGGGAAATTTGTGGATCTGTACAAAGGGAAATTTGTGGATCTATACAAAGCAAAATTTGGATCTAAACTTGGAAAAATTGTGGATTTATTCTTGGAAAATTTGGGGATATATGCTTGCAAATTTGTGGATCTACACTTGGCAAATTTGTGGATCTACACTTGTTAATTTGTGGATCTACACTTGGGAAATTTGTGGATCTACACTTGGGAAATTTGTGGATCTACACTTGCAAATTTGTGGATCTACACTTGGCAAATTTGTGGATCTAAACTTTAAAAATTTGTGGATTTATACTTGGGAAATTTGTGGATTTATACTTGGGAAATTTGTGGATTTTAACTTGGGAAATTTGTATATTTATACTTGGGAAATTTGTGGATTTATACTTGGGAAATTTGTGGATTTATACTTTGGAAATTTGTATATTTGTACTTAAGAAATTTGTGGATTTATACTTGGGAAATTTGTGGATTTATACTTGGGAAATTTGTGGATTTATACTGGGGAAATTTGTGGATTTATACTTAGGAAATTTGTGGATTTTCTCTTGGCAAATTTGTAGATTTATACTTGGGAAAATTGTGGATTTATATTTGGGAAATTTGTGGATTTATATTGGGGAAATTTGTGGATTTATACTTGGGAAATTTGTGGATTTATACTTAGGAAATTTGTGGATTTATACTTGGGGAATTTGTGGATTTATACTTAGGAAATTTGTGGATTTACACTTGGCAAATTTGTGGATCTACACTTGGCAAATTTGTGGATCTACACTTGGCAAATTTATGGATCTACACTTGGCAAATTTTGTGGATCTACACTTGGCAAATTTGTGGATCTAAACTTTAAAAATTTGTGGATCTACACTTGGGAAATTTGTGGATTTACACTTGGCAAATTTGTGGATCTACACTTGGTAAATTTGTGGATCTACACTTGGCAAATTTGTGGATCTACACTTGGTAAATTTGTGGATCTACACTTGGCAAATTTGTGGATCTACAGTTGGCAAATTTGTGGATCTACACTTGGGAAATTTGTGGATTTACACTTGGCAAATTTGTTTATCTACACTTGGTAAATTTGTGGATCTACACTTGGGAAATTTGTGGATCTACACTTGGGAAATTTGTGGATCTACACTTACAAATTTGTGGATCTACACTTGGCAAATCTGTGGATCTAAACTTTAAAAATTTGTGGATCTACACTTGGGAAATTTGTGGATTTATACTTGGAAAATTTGTGGATTTATACTTGGGAAATTTGTGGATTTATACTTGGGAAATTTGTGGATTTTCTCTTGGCAAATTTGTAGATTTATACTTGGGAAAATTGTGGATTTATATTTGGGAAATTTGTGGATTTATACTTAGGAAATTTGTGGATTTATACTTGGGAAATTTGTGGATTTATACTTGGGAAATTTGTGGATTTATACTTGGGAAATTTGTGGATTTATACTTGGGAAATTTGTATATTTATACTTAAGAAATTTGTGGATTTATACTTGGGAAATTTGTGGATTTATACTTGGGAAATTTGTGGATTTATACTTGGGAAATTTGTGGATTTATACTTAGGAAATTTGTGGATTTTCTCTTTTCAAATTTGTAGATTTATACTTGGGAAAATTGTGAATTTATATTTGGGAAATTTGTGGATTTATATTGAGGAAATTTGTGGATTTTTACTTGGGAAATTTGTGGATTTATACTTGGGAAATTTGTGGATTTATACTTGGCAAATTTGTGGATCTACACTTGGTAAATTTGTGGATCTACACTTGGCAAATTTGTGGATCTACACTTGGCAAATTTATGGATCTACACTTGGCAAATTTTGTGGATCTACACTTGGCAAATTTGTGGATCTAAACTTTAAAAATTTGTGGATCTACACTTGGGAAATTTGTGGATTTACACTTGGCAAATTTGTGGATCTACACTTGGTAAATTTGTGGATCTACAGTTGGTAAATTTGTGGATCTACACTTGGTAAATTTGTGGATCTACACTTGGCAAATTTGTGGATCTACAGTTGGCAAATTTGTGGATCTACACTTGGGAAATTTGTGGATTTACACTTGGGAAATTTGTGGATCTACACTTGGGAAATTTGTGGATCTATTCTTGGAAAATTTGTGGATCTATTCTTGGAAAATTTGGGGATATATGCTTGGATATTTGTTGATCTATACTTGGGAAATATGTGTATCTATACTTGGGATTTTTGTGGATCTACACTTGGCAAATTTGTGGATCTACACTTTGCAAATTTGTGGATCTACACTTGGGAAATTTGTTGATGTATACTTGGGAAATTTGTGGATCTACACTTGGGAAATTTTTTGGGTCTACACTTTGAAAATTTGTGGATCTACACTTGGGAAATTTGTGGATCTACACTTGGGAAATTTTTGGATCTACACTAGGGAAATTTGTGGATCTACACTTGGGAAATTTGTGGATCTACACTTGGGAAATTTGTGGATCTACTCTTGGGAAATTTGTGGATCTACACTAGGGAAATTTGTGGATCTACACTTGGGAAATTTGTGGATCTACACTTGGGAAATTTGTGGATCTGTACAAAGGGAAATTTGTGGATCTATACAAAGCAAAATTTGGATCTAAACTTGGAAAAATTGTGGATTTATTCTTGGAAAATTTGGGGATATATGCTTGCAAATTTGTGGATCTACACTTGGCAAATTTGTGGATCTACACTTGTTAATTTGTGGATCTACACTTGGGAAATTTGTGGATCTACACTTGGGAAATTTGTGGATCTACACTTGCAAATTTGTGGATCTACACTTGGCAAATTTGTGGATCTAAACTTTAAAAATTTGTGGATTTATACTTGGGAAATTTGTGGATTTATACTTGGGAAATTTGTGGATTTTAACTTGGGAAATTTGTATATTTATACTTGGGAAATTTGTGGATTTATACTTGGGAAATTTGTGGATTTATACTTTGGAAATTTGTATATTTGTACTTAAGAAATTTGTGGATTTATACTTGGGAAATTTGTGGATTTATACTTGGGAAATTTGTGGATTTATACTGGGGAAATTTGTGGATTTATACTTAGGAAATTTGTGGATTTTCTCTTGGCAAATTTGTAGATTTATACTTGGGAAAATTGTGGATTTATATTTGGGAAATTTGTGGATTTATATTGGGGAAATTTGTGGATTTATACTTGGGAAATTTGTGGATTTATACTTAGGAAATTTGTGGATTTATACTTGGGGAATTTGTGGATTTATACTTAGGAAATTTGTGGATTTACACTTGGCAAATTTGTGGATCTACACTTGGCAAATTTGTGGATCTACACTTGGCAAATTTATGGATCTACACTTGGCAAATTTTGTGGATCTACACTTGGCAAATTTGTGGATCTAAACTTTAAAAATTTGTGGATCTACACTTGGGAAATTTGTGGATTTACACTTGGCAAATTTGTGGATCTACACTTGGTAAATTTGTGGATCTACACTTGGCAAATTTGTGGATCTACACTTGGTAAATTTGTGGATCTACACTTGGCAAATTTGTGGATCTACAGTTGGCAAATTTGTGGATCTACACTTGGGAAATTTGTGGATTTACACTTGGCAAATTTGTTTATCTACACTTGGTAAATTTGTGGATCTACACTTGGGAAATTTGTGGATCTACACTTGGGAAATTTGTGGATCTACACTTACAAATTTGTGGATCTACACTTGGCAAATCTGTGGATCTAAACTTTAAAAATTTGTGGATCTACACTTGGGAAATTTGTGGATTTATACTTGGAAAATTTGTGGATTTATACTTGGGAAATTTGTGGATTTATACTTGGGAAATTTGTGGATTTTCTCTTGGCAAATTTGTAGATTTATACTTGGGAAAATTGTGGATTTATATTTGGGAAATTTGTGGATTTATACTTAGGAAATTTGTGGATTTATACTTGGGAAATTTGTGGATTTATACTTGGGAAATTTGTGGATTTATACTTGGGAAATTTGTGGATTTATACTTGGGAAATTTGTATATTTATACTTAAGAAATTTGTGGATTTATACTTGGGAAATTTGTGGATTTATACTTGGGAAATTTGTGGATTTATACTTGGGAAATTTGTGGATTTATACTTAGGAAATTTGTGGATTTTCTCTTTTCAAATTTGTAGATTTATACTTGGGAAAATTGTGAATTTATATTTGGGAAATTTGTGGATTTATATTGAGGAAATTTGTGGATTTTTACTTGGGAAATTTGTGGATTTATACTTGGGAAATTTGTGGATTTATACTTGGCAAATTTGTGGATCTACACTTGGTAAATTTGTGGATCTACACTTGGCAAATTTGTGGATCTACACTTGGCAAATTTATGGATCTACACTTGGCAAATTTTGTGGATCTACACTTGGCAAATTTGTGGATCTAAACTTTAAAAATTTGTGGATCTACACTTGGGAAATTTGTGGATTTACACTTGGCAAATTTGTGGATCTACACTTGGTAAATTTGTGGATCTACAGTTGGTAAATTTGTGGATCTACACTTGGTAAATTTGTGGATCTACACTTGGCAAATTTGTGGATCTACAGTTGGCAAATTTGTGGATCTACACTTGGGAAATTTGTGGATTTACACTTGGGAAATTTGTGGATCTACACTTGGGAAATTTGTGGATCTACACTTACAAATTTGTGGATCTACACTTGGCAAATCTGTGGATCTAAACTTTAAAAATTTGTGGATCTACACTTGGGAAATTTGTGGATTTATACTTGGAAAATTTGTGGATTTATACTTGGGAAATTTGTGGATTTATACTTGGGAAATTTGTGGATTTATACTTGGGAAATTTGTATATTTATACTTAAGAAATTTGTGGATTTATACTTGGGAAATTTGTGGATTTATACTTGGGAAATTTGTGGATTTATACTTGGGAAATTTGTGGATTTATACTTAGGAAATTTGTGGATTTTCTCTTGGCAAATTTGTAGATTTATACTTGGGAAAATTGTGGATTTATATTTGGGAAATTTGTGGATTTATATTGGGGAAATTTGTGGATTTATACTTGGGAAATTTGTAGATTTATACTTGGGAAAATTGTGGATTTATATTTGGGAAATTTCTGGATTTATATTGGGGAAATTTGTGGATTTATACTTGGGAAATTTGTGGATTTATACTTAGGAAATTGTGGATTTATACTTGGGAAATTTGTGGATTTATACTTGGGAAATTTGTGGATTTATACTTGGCAAATTTGTGGATCTACACTTGGTAAATTTGTGGATCTACACTTGGCAAATTTGTGGATCTACACTTGGCAAATTTATGGATCTACACTTGGCAAATTTTGTGGATCTACACTTGGCAAATTTGTGGATCTAAACTTTAAAAATTTGTGGATCTACACTTAAGAAATTTGTGGATTTACACTTGGCAAATTTGTGGATCTACACTTGGTAAATTTATGGATCTACACTTGGCAAATTTGTGGATCTACACTTGGCAAATCTGTGGATCTAAACTTTAAAAATTTGTGGATCTACACTTGGGAAATTTGTGGATTTATACTTGGAAAATTTGTGGATTTATACTTGGGAAATTTGTGGATTTATACTTGGGAAATTTGTGGATTTATACTTGGGAAATTTGTATATTTATACTTAAGAAATTTGTGGATTTATACTTGGGAAATTTGTGGATTTATACTTGGGAAATTTGTGGATTTATACTTGGGAAATTTGTGGATTTATACTTGGAAAATTTGTGGATTTATACTTGGGAAATTTGTGGATTTATACTTGGGAAATTTGTGGATTTTCTCTTGGCAAATTTGTAGATTTATACTTGGGAAAATTGTGGATTTATATTTGGGAAATTTGTGGATTTATACTTAGGAAATTTGTGGATTTATACTTGGGAAATTTGTGGATTTATACTTGGGAAATTTGTGGATTTATACTTGGGAAATTTGTGGATTTATACTTGGGAAATTTGTATATTTATACTTAAGAAATTTGTGGATTTATACTTGGGAAATTTGTGGATTTATACTTGGGAAATTTGTGGATTTATACTTGGGAAATTTGTGGATTTATACTTAGGAAATTTGTGGATTTTCTCTTTTCAAATTTGTAGATTTATACTTGGGAAAATTGTGAATTTATATTTGGGAAATTTGTGGATTTATATTGAGGAAATTTGTGGATTTTTACTTGGGAAATTTGTGGATTTATACTTGGGAAATTTGTGGATTTATACTTGGCAAATTTGTGGATCTACACTTGGTAAATTTGTGGATCTACACTTGGCAAATTTGTGGATCTACACTTGGCAAATTTATGGATCTACACTTGGCAAATTTTGTGGATCTACACTTGGCAAATTTGTGGATCTAAACTTTAAAAATTTGTGGATCTACACTTGGGAAATTTGTGGATTTACACTTGGCAAATTTGTGGATCTACACTTGGTAAATTTGTGGATCTACAGTTGGTAAATTTGTGGATCTACACTTGGTAAATTTGTGGATCTACACTTGGCAAATTTGTGGATCTACAGTTGGCAAATTTGTGGATCTACACTTGGGAAATTTGTGGATTTACACTTGGGAAATTTGTGGATCTACACTTGGGAAATTTGTGGATCTACACTTACAAATTTGTGGATCTACACTTGGCAAATCTGTGGATCTAAACTTTAAAAATTTGTGGATCTACACTTGGGAAATTTGTGGATTTATACTTGGAAAATTTGTGGATTTATACTTGGGAAATTTGTGGATTTATACTTGGGAAATTTGTGGATTTATACTTGGGAAATTTGTATATTTATACTTAAGAAATTTGTGGATTTATACTTGGGAAATTTGTGGATTTATACTTGGGAAATTTGTGGATTTATACTTGGGAAATTTGTGGATTTATACTTAGGAAATTTGTGGATTTTCTCTTGGCAAATTTGTAGATTTATACTTGGGAAAATTGTGGATTTATATTTGGGAAATTTGTGGATTTATATTGGGGAAATTTGTGGATTTATACTTGGGAAATTTGTAGATTTATACTTGGGAAAATTGTGGATTTATATTTGGGAAATTTCTGGATTTATATTGGGGAAATTTGTGGATTTATACTTGGGAAATTTGTGGATTTATACTTAGGAAATTGTGGATTTATACTTGGGAAATTTGTGGATTTATACTTGGGAAATTTGTGGATTTATACTTGGCAAATTTGTGGATCTACACTTGGTAAATTTGTGGATCTACACTTGGCAAATTTGTGGATCTACACTTGGCAAATTTATGGATCTACACTTGGCAAATTTTGTGGATCTACACTTGGCAAATTTGTGGATCTAAACTTTAAAAATTTGTGGATCTACACTTAAGAAATTTGTGGATTTACACTTGGCAAATTTGTGGATCTACACTTGGTAAATTTATGGATCTACACTTGGCAAATTTGTGGATCTACACTTGGCAAATCTGTGGATCTAAACTTTAAAAATTTGTGGATCTACACTTGGGAAATTTGTGGATTTATACTTGGAAAATTTGTGGATTTATACTTGGGAAATTTGTGGATTTATACTTGGGAAATTTGTGGATTTATACTTGGGAAATTTGTATATTTATACTTAAGAAATTTGTGGATTTATACTTGGGAAATTTGTGGATTTATACTTGGGAAATTTGTGGATTTATACTTGGGAAATTTGTGGATTTATACTTAGGAAATTTGTGGATTTTCTCTTGGCAAATTTGTAGATTTATACTTGGGAAAATTGTGGATTTATATTTGGGAAATTTGTGGATTTATACTTAGGAAATTTGTGGATTTTCTCTTGGCAAATTTGTAGATTTATACTTGGGAAAATTGTGGATTTATATTTGGGAAATTTGTGGATTTATATTGGGGAAATTTGTGGATTTATACTTGGGAAATTTGTGGATCTACACTTGGCAAATTTGTGGATCTAAACTTTAAAAATTTGTGGATCTACACTTGGGAAATTTGTGGATTTACACTTGGCAAATTTGTGGATCTACACTTGGTAAATTTGTGGATCTACACTTGGCAAATTTGTGGATCTACACTTGGTAAATTTGTGGATCTTCACTTGGCAAATTTGTGGATCTACAGTTGGCAAATTTGTGGATCTACACTTGGGAAATTTGTGGATTTACACTTGGCAAATTTGTTTATCTACACTTGGTAAATTTGTGGATCTACACTTGGGAAATTTGTGGATGTACACTTGGGAAATTTGTGGATCTACACTTACAAATTTGTGGATCTACACTTGGCAAATCTGTGGATCTAAACTTTAAAAATTTGTGGATCTACACTTGGGAAATTTGTGGATTTATACTTGGAAAATTTGTGGATTTATACTTGGGAAATTTGTGAATTTATACTTGGGAAATTTGAGGATTTATACTTGGGAAATTTGTATATTTATACTTAAGAAATTTGTGGATTTATACTTGGGAAATTTGTGGATTTATACTTGGGAAATTTGTGGATTTATACTTGGGAAATTTGTGGATTTATACTTGGGAAATTTGTGGATTTTCTCTTGGCAAATTTGTAGATTTATACTTGGGAAAATTGTGGATTTATATTTGGGAAATTTGTGGATTTATATTGGGGAAATTTGTGGATTTATACTTGGGAAATTTGTGGATTTATACTTAGGAAATTTGTGGATTTATACTTGGGAAATTTGTGGATTTATACTTAGGAAATTTGTGGATTTACACTTGGCAAATTTGTGGATCTACACTTGGTAAATTTGTGGATCTACACTTGGCAAATTTGTGGATCTACACTAGGCAAATTTGTGGATCTACACTTGGCAAATTTTGTGGATCTACACTTGGCAAATCTGTGGATCTAAACTTTAAAAATTTGTGGATCTACACTTGAGAAATTTGTGGATTTACACTTGGCAAATTTGTGGATCTACACTTGGTAAATTTGTGGATCTGCACTTGGCAAATTTGTGGATCTACACTTGGCAAATTTGTGGATCTACACTTGGCAAATTTGTGGATCTACACTTGGCAAATTTGTGGATCTACACATGGGAAATTTGTGGATCTACACTTGGGAAATTTTGGATCTACTCTTGGGAAATTTGTGGATCTACACTTGGGAAATTTTTGGATCTACACTTGGGGAATTTGTGGATCTACTCTTGGGAAATTTGTGGATCTACACTAGGAAAATTTGTGGATCTACACTTGGGAAATTTGTGGATCTACACTTGGGAAATTTGTGGATCTATTCTTGGAAAATTTGTGGATCTATTCTTGGAAAATTTGGGGATATATGCTTGGATATTTGTTGATCTATACTTGGGAAATATGTGTATCTATACTTGGGATTTTTGTGGATCTACACTTGGCAAATTTGTGGATCTACACTTTGCAAATTTGTGGATCTACACTTGGGAAATTTGTTGATGTATACTTGGGAAATTTGTGGATCTACACTTGGGAAATTTTTTGGGTCTACACTTTGCAAATTTGTGGATCTACACTTGGGAAATTTGTGGATCTACACTTGGGAAATTTTTGGATCTACACTAGGGAAATTTGTGGATCTACACTTGGGAAATTTGTGGATCTACACTTGGGAAATTTGTGGATCTACTCTTGGGAAATTTGTGGATCTACACTAGGGAAATTTGTGGATCTACACTTGGGAAATTTGTGGATCTACACTTGGGAAATTTGTGGATCTGTACAAAGGGAAATTTGTGGATCTATACAAAGCAAAATTTGGATCTAAACTTGGAAAAATTGTGGATTTATTCTTGGAAAATTTGGGGATATATGCTTGCAAATTTGTGGATCTACACTTGGCAAATTTGTGGATCTACACTTGGGAAATTTGTGGATCTACACTTACAAATTTGTGGATCTACACTTGGCAAATCTGTGGATCTAAACTTTAAAAATTTGTGGATCTACACTTGGGAAATTTGTGGATTTATACTTGGAAAATTTGTGGATTTATACTTGGGAAATTTGTGAATTTATACTTGGGAAATTTGAGGATTTATACTTGGGAAATTTGTATATTTATACTTAAGAAATTTGTGGATTTATACTTGGGAAATTTGTGGATTTATACTTGGGAAATTTGTGGATTTATACTTGGGAAATTTGTGGATTTATACTTGGGAAATTTGTGGATTTTCTCTTGGCAAATTTGTAGATTTATACTTGGGAAAATTGTGGATTTATATTTGGGAAATTTGTGGATTTATATTGGGGAAATTTGTGGATTTATACTTGGGAAATTTGTGGATTTATACTTAGGAAATTTGTGGATTTATACTTGGGAAATTTGTGGATTTATACTTAGGAAATTTGTGGATTTACACTTGGCAAATTTGTGGATCTACACTTGGTAAATTTGTGGATCTACACTTGGCAAATTTGTGGATCTACACTAGGCAAATTTGTGGATCTACACTTGGCAAATTTTGTGGATCTACACTTGGCAAATCTGTGGATCTAAACTTTAAAAATTTGTGGATCTACACTTGAGAAATTTGTGGATTTACACTTGGCAAATTTGTGGATCTACACTTGGTAAATTTGTGGATCTGCACTTGGCAAATTTGTGGATCTACACTTGGCAAATTTGTGGATCTACACTTGGCAAATTTGTGGATCTACACTTGGCAAATTTGTGGATCTACACATGGGAAATTTGTGGATCTACACTTGGGAAATTTTGGATCTACTCTTGGGAAATTTGTGGATCTACACTTGGGAAATTTTTGGATCTACACTTGGGGAATTTGTGGATCTACTCTTGGGAAATTTGTGGATCTACACTAGGAAAATTTGTGGATCTACACTTGGGAAATTTGTGGATCTACACTTGGGAAATTTGTGGATCTATTCTTGGAAAATTTGTGGATCTATTCTTGGAAAATTTGGGGATATATGCTTGGATATTTGTTGATCTATACTTGGGAAATATGTGTATCTATACTTGGGATTTTTGTGGATCTACACTTGGCAAATTTGTGGATCTACACTTTGCAAATTTGTGGATCTACACTTGGGAAATTTGTTGATGTATACTTGGGAAATTTGTGGATCTACACTTGGGAAATTTTTTGGGTCTACACTTTGCAAATTTGTGGATCTACACTTGGGAAATTTGTGGATCTACACTTGGGAAATTTTTGGATCTACACTAGGGAAATTTGTGGATCTACACTTGGGAAATTTGTGGATCTACACTTGGGAAATTTGTGGATCTACTCTTGGGAAATTTGTGGATCTACACTAGGGAAATTTGTGGATCTACACTTGGGAAATTTGTGGATCTACACTTGGGAAATTTGTGGATCTGTACAAAGGGAAATTTGTGGATCTATACAAAGCAAAATTTGGATCTAAACTTGGAAAAATTGTGGATTTATTCTTGGAAAATTTGGGGATATATGCTTGCAAATTTGTGGATCTACACTTGGCAAATTTGTGGATCTACACTTGTTAATTTGTGCATCTACACTTGGGAAATTTGTGGATCTACACTTGGGAAATTTGTGGATCTACACTTGCAAATTTGTGGATCTACACTTGGCAAATTTGTGGATCTAAACTTTAAAAATTTGTGGATTTATACTTGGGAAATTTGTGGATTTATACTTGGGAAATTTGTGGATTTTAACTTGGGAAATTTGTATATTTATACTTGGGAAATTTGTGGATTTATACTTGGGAAGTTTGTGGATTTATACTTGGGAAATTTGTATATTTGTACTTAAGAAATTTGTGGATTTATACTTGGGAAATTTGTGGATTTATACTTGGGAAATTTGTGGATTTATACTTGGGAAATTTGTGGATTTATACTTTGGAAATTTGTGGATTTATACTTAGGAAATTTGTGGATTTTCTCTTGGCAAATTTGTAGATTTATACTTGGGAAAATTGTGGATTTATATTTGGGAAATTTGTGGATTTATATTGGGGAAATTTGTGGATTTATACTTGGGAAATTTGTGGATTTATACTTAGGAAATTTGTGGATTTATACTTGGGGAATTTGTGGATTTATACTTAGGAAATTTGTGGATTTACACTTGGCAAATTTGTGGATCTACACTTGGCAAATTTGTGGATCTACACTTGGCAAATTTATGGATCTACACTTGGCAAATTTTGTGGATCTACACTTGGCAAATTTGTGGATCTAAACTTTAAAAATTTGTGGATCTACACTTGGGAAATTTGTGGATTTACACTTGGCAAATTTGTGGATCTACACTTGGTAAATTTGTGGATCTACACTTGGCAAATTTGTGGATCTACACTTGGTAAATTTGTGGATCTACACTTGGCAAATTTGTGGATCTACAGTTGGCAAATTTGTGGATCTACACTTGGGAAATTTGTGGATTTACACTTGGCAAATTTGTTTATCTACACTTGGTAAATTTGTGGATCTACACTTGGGAAATTTGTGGATCTACACTTGGGAAATTTGTGGATCTACACTTACAAATTTGTGGATCTACACTTGGCAAATCTGTGGATCTAAACTTTAAAAATTTGTGGATCTACACTTGGGAAATTTGTGGATTTATACTTGGAAAATTTGTGGATTTATACTTGGGAAATTTGTGGATTTATACTTGGGAAATTTGTGGATTTTCTCTTGGCAAATTTGTAGATTTATACTTGGGAAAATTGTGGATTTATATTTGGGAAATTTGTGGATTTATACTTAGGAAATTTGTGGATTTATACTTGGGAAATTTGTGGATTTATACTTGGGAAATTTGTGGATTTATACTTGGGAAATTTGTGGATTTATACTTGGGAAATTTGTATATTTATACTTAAGAAATTTGTGGATTTATACTTGGGAAATTTGTGGATTTATACTTGGGAAATTTGTGGATTTATACTTGGGAAATTTGTGGATTTATACTTAGGAAATTTGTGGATTTTCTCTTTTCAAATTTGTAGATTTATACTTGGGAAAATTGTGAATTTATATTTGGGAAATTTGTGGATTTATATTGGGGAAATTTGTGGATTTTTACTTGGGAAATTTGTGGATTTATACTTGGGAAATTTGTGGATTTATACTTGGCAAATTTGTGGATCTACACTTGGCAAATTTTGTGGATCTACACTTGGCAAATTTGTGGATCTAAACTTTAAAAATTTGTGGATCTACACTTGGGAAATTTGTGGATTTACACTTCGCAAATTTGTGGATCTACACTTGGTAAATTTGTGGATCTACAGTTGGTAAATTTGTGGATCTACACTTGGTAAATTTGTGGATCTACACTTGGCAAATTTGTGGATCTACACTTGGCAAATTTGTGGATCTACAGTTGGCAAATTTGTGGATCTACACTTGGTAAATTTGTGGATCTACACTTGGCAAATTTGTGGATCTACACTAGGCAAATTTGTGGATCTACACTTGGCAAATTTTGTGGATCTACACTTGGCAAATCTGTGGATCTAAACTTTAAAAATTTGTGGATCTACACTTGGGAAATTTGTGGATTTACACTTGGCAAATTTGTGGATCTACACTTGGTAAATTTGTGGATCTGCACTTGGCAAATTTGTGGATCTACACTTGGCAAATTTGTGGATCTACACTTGGCAAATTTGTGGATCTACACTTGGCAAATTTGTGGATCTACACATGGGAAATTTGTGGATCTACACTTGGGAAATTTTGGATCTACTCTTGGGAAATTTGTGGATCTACACTTGGGAAATTTTTGGATCTACACTTGGGGAATTTGTGGATCTACTCTTGGGAAATTTGTGGATCTACACTAGGAAAATTTGTGGATCTACACTTGGGAAATTTGTGGATCTACACTTGGGAAATTTGTGGATCTATTCTTGGAAAATTTGTGGATCTATTCTTGGAAAATTTGGGGATATATGCTTGGATATTTGTTGATCTATACTTGGGAAATATGTGTATCTATACTTGGGATTTTTGTGGATCTACACTTGGCAAATTTGTGGATCTACACTTTGCAAATTTGTGGATCTACACTTGGGAAATTTGTTGATGTATACTTGGGAAATTTGTGGATCTACACTTGGGAAATTTTTTGGGTCTACACTTTGCAAATTTGTGGATCTACACTTGGGAAATTTGTGGATCTACACTTGGGAAATTTTTGGATCTACACTAGGGAAATTTGTGGATCTACACTTGGGAAATTTGTGGATCTACACTTGGGAAATTTGTGGATCTACTCTTGGGAAATTTGTGGATCTACACTAGGGAAATTTGTGGATCTACACTTGGGAAATTTGTGGATCTACACTTGGGAAATTTGTGGATCTGTACAAAGGGAAATTTGTGGATCTATACAAAGCAAAATTTGGATCTAAACTTGGAAAAATTGTGGATTTATTCTTGGAAAATTTGGGGATATATGCTTGCAAATTTGTGGATCTACACTTGGCAAATTTGTGGATCTACACTTGTTAATTTGTGCATCTACACTTGGGAAATTTGTGGATCTACACTTGGGAAATTTGTGGATCTACACTTGCAAATTTGTGGATCTACACTTGGCAAATTTGTGGATCTAAACTTTAAAAATTTGTGGATTTATACTTGGGAAATTTGTGGATTTATACTTGGGAAATTTGTGGATTTTAACTTGGGAAATTTGTATATTTATACTTGGGAAATTTGTGGATTTATACTTGGGAAGTTTGTGGATTTATACTTGGGAAATTTGTATATTTGTACTTAAGAAATTTGTGGATTTATACTTGGGAAATTTGTGGATTTATACTTGGGAAATTTGTGGATTTATACTTGGGAAATTTGTGGATTTATACTTTGGAAATTTGTGGATTTATACTTAGGAAATTTGTGGATTTTCTCTTGGCAAATTTGTAGATTTATACTTGGGAAAATTGTGGATTTATATTTGGGAAATTTGTGGATTTATATTGGGGAAATTTGTGGATTTATACTTGGGAAATTTGTGGATTTATACTTAGGAAATTTGTGGATTTATACTTGGGGAATTTGTGGATTTATACTTAGGAAATTTGTGGATCTACACTTGGCAAATTTGTGGATCTAAACTTTAAAAATTTGTGGATCTACACTTGGGAAATTTGTGGATTTACACTTCGCAAATTTGTGGATCTACACTTGGTAAATTTGTGGATCTACAGTTGGTAAATTTGTGGATCTACACTTGGTAAATTTGTGGATCTACACTTGGCAAATTTGTGGATCTACACTTGGCAAATTTGTGGATCTACAGTTGGCAAATTTGTGGATCTACACTTGGGAAATTTGTGGATTTACACTTGGGAAATTTGTGGATCTACACTTGGGAAATTTGTGGATCTACACTTACAAATTTGTGGATCTACACTTGGCAAATCTGTGGATCTAAACTTTAAAAATTTGTGGATCTACACTTGGGAAATTTGTGGATTTATACTTGGAAAATTTGTGGATTTATACTTGGGAAATTTGTGGATTTATACTTGGGAAATTTGTGGATTTATACTTGGGAAATTTGTATATTTATACTTAAGAAATTTGTGGATTTATACTTGGGAAATTTGTGGATTTATACTTGGGAAATTTGTGGATTTATACTTGGGAAATTTGTGGATTTATACTTAGGAAATTTGTGGATTTTCTCTTGGCAAATTTGTAGATTTATACTTGGGAAAATTGTGGATTTATATTTGGGAAATTTGTGGATTTATATTGGGGAAATTTGTGGATTTATACTTGGGAAATTTGTAGATTTATACTTGGGAAAATTGTGGATTTATATTTGGGAAATTTCTGGATTTATATTGGGGAAATTTGTGGATTTATACTTGGGAAATTTGTGGATTTATACTTAGGAAATTGTGGATTTATACTTGGGAAATTTGTGGATTTATACTTGGGAAATTTGTGGATTTATACTTGGCAAATTTGTGGATCTACACTTGGTAAATTTGTGGATCTACACTTGGAAAATTTGTGGATCTACACTTGGCAAATTTATGGATCTACACTTGGCAAATTTTGTGGATCTACACTTGGCAAATTTGTGGATCTAAACTTTAAAAATTTGTGGATCTACACTTGGGAAATTTGTGGATTTACACTTGGCAAATTTGTGGATCTACACTTGGTAAATTTATGGATCTACACTTGGCAAATTTGTGGATCTACACTTGGCAAATCTGTGGATCTAAACTTTAAAAATTTGTGGATCTACACTTGGGAAATTTGTGGATTTATACTTGGAAAATTTGTGGATTTATACTTGGGAAATTTGTGGATTTATACTTGGGAAATTTGTGGATTTATACTTGGGAAATTTGTATATTTATACTTAAGAAATTTGTGGATTTATACTTGGGAAATTTGTGGATTTATACTTGGGAAATTTGTGGATTTATACTTGGGAAATTTGTGGATTTATACTTAGGAAATTTGTGGATTTTCTCTTTTCAAATTTGTAGATTTATACTTGGGAAAATTGTGGATTTATATTTGGGAAATTTGTGGATTTATACTTAGGAAATTTGTGGATTTTCTCTTGGCAAATTTGTAGATTTATACTTGGGAAAATTGTGGATTTATATTTGGGAAATTTGTGGATTTATATTGGGGAAATTTGTGGATTTATACTTGGGAAATTTGTGGATTTATACTTAGGAAATTTGTGGATTTATACTTGGGAAATTTGTGGATTTATACTTAGGAAATTTGTGGATTTACACTTGGCAAATTTGTGGATCTACACTTGGTAAATTTGTGGATCTACACTTGGCAAATTTGTGGATCTACACTAGGCAAATTTATGGATCTACACTTGGCAAATTTTGTGGATCTACACTCTGCAAATCTGTGGATCTAAACTTTAAAAATTTGTGGATCTACACTTGGGAAATTTGTGGATTTACACTTGGCAAATTTGTGGATCTACACTTGGTAAATTTGTGGATCTGCACTTGGCAAATTTGTGGATCTACACTTGGCAAATTTGTGGATCTACACTTGGCAAATTTGTGGATCTACACTTGGGAAATTTTGGATCTACTCTTGGGAAATTTGTGGATCTACACTTGGGAAATTTTTGGATCTACACTTGGGAAATTTGTGGATCTACTCTTGGGAAATTTGTGGATCTACACTAGGAAAATTTGTGGATCTACACTTGGGAAATTTGTGGATCTACACTTGGGAAATTTGTGGATCTATTCTTGGAAAATTTGTGGATCTATTCTTGGAAAATTTGTGGATATATGCTTGGATATTTGTTGATCTATACTTGGGAAATATGTGGATCTACACTAGGCAAATTTATGGATCTACACTTGGCAAATTTTGTGGATCTACACTCTGCAAATCTGTGGATCTAAACTTTAAAAATTTGTGGATCTACACTTGGGAAATTTGTGGATTTACACTTGGGAAATTTGTAGATTTATACTTGGGAAAATTGTGGATTTATATTTGGGAAATTTCTGGATTTATATTGGGGAAATTTGTGGATTTATACTTGGGAAATTTGTGGATTTATACTTAGGAAATTGTGGATTTATACTTGGGAAATTTGTGGATTTATACTTGGGAAATTTGTGGATTTATACTTGGCAAATTTGTGGATCTACACTTGGTAAATTTGTGGATCTACACTTGGCAAATTTGTGGATCTACACTTGGCAAATTTATGGATCTACACTTGGCAAATTTTGTGGATCTACACTTGGCAAATTTGTGGATCTAAACTTTAAAAATTTGTGGATCTACACTTGGGAAATTTGTGGATTTACACTTGGCAAATTTGTGGATCTACACTTGGTAAATTTATGGATCTACACTTGGCAAATTTGTGGATCTACACTTGGCAAATCTGTGGATCTAAACTTTAAAAATTTGTGGATCTACACTTGGGAAATTTGTGGATTTATACTTGGAAAATTTGTGGATTTATACTTGGGAAATTTGTGGATTTATACTTGGGAAATTTGTGGATTTATACTTGGGAAATTTGTATATTTATACTTAAGAAATTTGTGGATTTATACTTGGGAAATTTGTGGATTTATACTTGGGAAATTTGTGGATTTATACTTGGGAAATTTGTGGATTTATACTTAGGAAATTTGTGGATTTTCTCTTTTCAAATTTGTAGATTTATACTTGGGAAAATTGTGGATTTATACTTGGGAAATTTGTGGATTTATACTTGGGAAATTTGTGGATTTATACTTGGGAAATTTGTGGATTTATACTTAGGAAATTTGTGGATTTTCTCTTGGCAAATTTGTAGATTTATACTTGGGAAAATTGTGAATTTATATTTGGGAAATTTGTGGATTTATATTGGGGAAATTTGTGGATTTTTACTTGGGAAATTTGTGGATTTATACTTGGGAAATTTGTGGATTTATACTTGGCAAATTTGGGGATCTACACTTGGTAAATTTGTGGATCTACACTTGGCAAATTTGTGGATCTACACTTGGCAAATTTATGGATCTACACTTGGCAAATTTTGTGGATCTACACTTGGCAAATTTGTGGATCTAAACTTTAAAAATTTGTGGATCTACACTTGGGAAATTTATGGATTTACACTTGGCAAATTTGTGGATCTACACTTGGTAAATTTGTGGATCTACAGTTGGCAAATTTGTGGATCTACACTTGGTAAATTTGTGGATCTACACTTGGCAAATTTGTGGATCTACAGTTGGCAAATTTGTGGATCTACACTTGGGAAATTTGTGGATTTACACTTGGGAAATTTGTGGATCTACACTTGGGAAATTTGTGGATCTACACTTACAAATTTGTGGATCTACACTTGGCAAATCTGTGGATCTAAACTTTAAAAATTTGTGGATCTACACTTGGGAAATTTGTGGATTTATACTTGGAAAATTTGTGGATTTATACTTGGGAAATTTGTGGATTTATACTTGGGAAATTTGTGGATCTACACTTGGTAAATTTGTGGATCTACACTTTAAAAATTTGTGGATCTACACTTGGGAAATTTGTGGATTTACACTTGGCAAATTTGTGGATCTACACTATGTAAATTTGTGGATCTACACTTGGCAAATTTGTGGATCTACACTTGGTAAATTTGTGGATCTACACTTGGCAAATTTGTGGATCTACAGTTGGCAAATTTGTGGATTTATACTTGGGAAATTTGTGGATTTATACTTAGGAAATTTGTGGATTTTCTCTTGGCAAATTTGTAGATTTATACTTGGGAAAATTGTGGATTTATATTTGGGAAATTTGTGGATTTATATTGGGGAAATTTGTGGATTTATACTTGGGAAATTTGTGGATTTATACTTAGGAAATTTGTGGATTTATACTTGGGAAATTTGTGGATTTATACTTGGCAAATTTGTGGATCTACACTTGGTAAATTTGTGGATCTACACTTGGCAAATTTGTGGATCTACACTTGGCAAATTTATGGATCTACACTTGGCAAATTTTGTGGATCTACACTTGGCAAATTTGTGGATCTAGACTTTAAAAATTTGTGGATCTACACTTGGGAAATTTGTGGATTTACACTTGGCAAATTTGTGGATCTACACTTGGTAAATTTGTGGATCTACACTCTGCAAATTTGTGGATCTACACTTGGTAAATTTGTGGATCTACACTTGGCAAATTTGTGGATCTACAGTTGGCAAATTTGTGGATCTACACTTGGGAAATTTGTGGATTTACACTTGGCAAATTGGTTTATCTACACTTGGTAAATTTGTGGATCTACACTTGGGAAATTTGTGGATCTACACTTGGCAAATTTGTGGATCTACACTTACAAATTTGTGGATCTACACTTGGCAAATCTGTGGATCTAAACTTTAAAAATTTGTGGATCTACACTTGGGAAATTTGTGGATTTATACTTGGAAAATTTGTGGATTTATACTTGTTAAATTTGTTGATTTATACTTGGGAAATTTGTGGATTTATACTTGGGAAATTTGTATATTTATACTTAAGAAATTTCTGGATTTATACTTGGGAAATTTGTGGATTTATACTTGGGAAATTTGTGGATTTATACTTGGGAAATTTGTGGATTTATACTTAGGAAACTTGTGGATTTTCTCTTGGCAAATTTGTAGATTTATACTTGGGAAAATTGTGGATTTATA
The DNA here is from genome assembly GCA_963920705.1 of Odiellus spinosus. Taxonomy (NCBI): domain Eukaryota; kingdom Metazoa; phylum Arthropoda; class Arachnida; order Opiliones; family Phalangiidae; genus Odiellus; species Odiellus spinosus. Next base: position 582,265 of record OY987233.1, read on the forward strand.
TTTGGGAAATTTGTGGATTTATATTGGGGAATTTGTGGATTTATACTTGGGAAATTTGTAGATTTATACTTGGGAAAATTGTGGATTTATATTTGGGAAATTTGTGGATTTATATTGGGGAAATTTGTGGATTTATGCTTGGGAAATTTGTGGATTTATACTTAGGAAATTTGTGGATTTATACTTGGGAAACTTGTGGATTTATACTTAGGAAATTTGTGGATTTACACTTGGCAAATTTGTGGATCTACACTTGTAAATTTGTGGATCTACACTTGGCAAATTTGTGGATCTACACTTGGCAAATTTGTGGATCTACACTTGGCAAATTTTGTGGATCTACACTTGGCAAATTTGTGGATCTAAACTTTAAAAATTTGTGGATCTACACTTGGGAAATTTGTGGATTTACACTTGGCAAATTTGTGGATCTACACTTGGTAAATTTGTGGATCTACACTTGGCAAATTTGTGGATCTACACTTGGTAAATTTGTGGATCTACACTTGGCAAATTTGTGGATCTACAGTTGGCAAATTTGAGGATCTACACTTGGGAAATTTGTGGATTTACACTTGGCAAATTTGTTTATCTACACTTGGTAAATTTGTGGATCTACACTTGGCAAATTTGTGGATCTACACTATGTAAATTTGTGGATCTACACTTGGCCAATTTGTGGATCTACACTTGGTAAATTTGTGGATCTACACTTGGCAAATTTGTGGATCTACAGTTGGCAAATTTGTGGATTTATACTTGGGAAATTTGTGGATTTATACTTAGGAAATTTGTGGATTTTCTCTTGGCAAATTTGTAGATTTATACCTGGGAAAATTGTGGATTTATACTTGGGAAATTTGTGGATTTATACTTAGGAAATTTGTGGATTTATACTTGGGAAATTTGTGGATTTATACTTGGCAAATTTGTGGATCTACACTTGGTAAATTTGTGGATCTACACTTGGCAAATTTGTGGATCTACACTTGGCAAATTTATGGATCTACACTTGGCAAATTTTGTGGATCTACACTTGGCAAATTTGTGGATCTAAACTTTAAAAATTTGTGGATCTACACTTGGGAAATTTGTGGATTTACACTTGGCAAATTTGTGGATCTACACTTGGTAAATTTGTGGATCTACACTCTGCAAATTTGTGGATCTACACTTGGTAAATTTGTGGATCTACACTTGGCAAATTTGTGGATCTACAGTTGGCAAATTTGTGGATCTACACTTGGGAAATTTGTGGATTTACACTTGGCAAATTGGTTTATCTACACTTGGTAAATTTGTGGATCTACACTTGGGAAATTTGTGGATCTACACTTGGCAAATTTGTGGATCTACACTTACAAATTTGTGGATCTACACTTGGCAAATCTGTGGATCTAAACTTTAAAAATTTGTGGATCTACACTTGGGAAATTTGTGGATTTATACTTGGAAAATTTGTGGATTTATACTTGTTAAATTTGTTGATTTATACTTGGGAAATTTGTGGATTTATACTTGGGAAATTTGTATATTTATACTTAAGAAATTTCTGGATTTATACTTGGGAAATTTGTGGATTTATACTTGGGAAATTTGTGGATTTATACTTGGGAAATTTGTGGATTTATACTTAGGAAACTTGTGGATTTTCTCTTGGCAAATTTGTAGATTTATACTTGGGAAAATTGTGGATTTATATTTGGGAAATTTGTGGATTTATATTGGGGAATTTGTGGATTTATACTTGGGAAATTTGTAGATTTATACTTGGGAAAATTGTGGATTTATATTTGGGAAATTTGTGGATTTATATTGGGGAAATTTGTGGATTTATGCTTGGGAAATTTGTGGATTTATACTTAGGAAATTTGTGGATTTATACTTGGGAAACTTGTGGATTTATACTTAGGAAATTTGTGGATTTACACTTGGCAAATTTGTGGATCTACACTTGTAAATTTGTGGATCTACACTTGGCAAATTTGTGGATCTACACTTGGCAAATTTGTGGATCTACACTTGGCAAATTTTGTGGATCTACACTTGGCAAATTTGTGGATCTAAACTTTAAAAATTTGTGGATCTACACTTGGGAAATTTGTGGATTTACACTTGGCAAATTTGTGGATCTACACTTGGTAAATTTGTGGATCTACACTTGGCAAATTTGTGGATCTACACTTGGTAAATTTGTGGATCTACACTTGGCAAATTTGTGGATCTACAGTTGGCAAATTTGAGGATCTACACTTGGGAAATTTGTGGATTTACACTTGGCAAATTTGTTTATCTACACTTGGTAAATTTGTGGATCTACACTTGGGAAATTTGTGGATCTACACTTAAAAATTTGTGGAACTTCACTTGGCAAATCTGTGGATCTAAACTTTAAAAATTTGTGGATCTACAATTGGGAAATTTGTGGATTTATACTTGGGAAATTTGTGGATTTATACTTGGGAAATTTGTGGATTTATACTTGGGAAATTTGTGGATTTATACTTGGGAAATTTGTGGATTTATACTTAGTAAATTTGTGGATTTTCTCTTGGCAAATTTGTAGATTTATACTTGGGAAAATTGTGGATTTATATTTGGGAAATTTGTGGATTTATGTTGGGGAAATTTGTGGATTTATACTTGGGAAATTTGTGGATTTATACTTAGGAAATTTGTGGATTTATACTTGGGAAATTTGTGGATTTATACTTGGCAAATTTGTGGATTTTCTCTTGGCAAATTTCTAGATTTATACTTGGGAAAATTGTGGATTTATATTTGGGAAATTTGTGGATTTATATTGGGGAAATTTGTGGATTTATACTTGGGAAATCTGTGGATTTATACTTAGGAAATTTGTGGATTTATACTTGGGAAATTTGTGGATTTATACTTGGCAAATTTGTGGATCTACACTTGGTAAATTTGTGGATCTACACTTGGCAAATTTGTGGATCTACACTTGGCAAATTTATGGATCTACACTTGGCAAATTTTGTGGATCTACACTTGGCAAATTTGTGGATCTAAACTTTAAAAATTTGTGGATCTACACTTGGTAAATTTGTGGATTTACACTTGGCAAATTTGTGGATCTACACTTGGTAAATTTGTGGATCTACACTTGGCAAATTTGTGGATCTACACTTGGTAAATTTGTGGATCTACACTTGGCAAATTTGTGGATCTACAGTTGGCAAATTTGTGGATCTACACTTGGGAAATTTGTGGATTTACACTTGGCAAATTTGTTTATCTAAACTTGGTAAATTTGTGGATCTACACTTGGGAAATTTGTGGATCTACACTTACAAATTTGTGGATCTACACTTGGCAAATCTGTGGATCTAAACTTTAAAAATTTGTGGATCTACACTTGGGAAATTTGTGGATTTATACTTGGAAAATTTGTGGATTTATACTTGGGAAATTTGTGGATTTATACTTGGGAAATTTGTGGATTTATACTTGGGAAATTTGTATATTTATACTTAAGAAATTTGTGGATTTATACTAGGGAAATTTGTGGATTTATACTTGGGAAATTTGTGGATTTAAACTTGGGAAATTTGTGGATTTATACTTAGGAAATTTGTGGATTTTCTCTTGGCAAATTTGTAGATTTATACTTGGGAAAATTGTGGATTTATATTTGGGAAATTTGTGGATTTATATTGGGGAAATTTGTGGATTTATACTTGGGAAATTTGTGGATTTATACTTAGGAAATTTGTGGATTTATACTTCGGGAAATTTGTGGATTTATACTTGGTAAATTTGTGGATCTACACTTGGCAAATTTGTGGATCTACACTTGGCAAATTTGTGGATCTAAACTTTAAAAATTTGTTTATCTACACTTGGGAAATTTGTGGATTTACACTTGGCAAATTTGTGGATCTACACTTGGTAAATTTGTGGATCTACACTTGGCAAATTTGTGGATCTACACTTGGTAAATTTGTGGATCTACACTTGGCAAATTTGTGGATCTACAGTTGGCAAATTTGTGGATCTACACTTGGGAAATTTGTGGATTTACACTTGGCAAATTTGTTTATCTACACTTGGTAAATTTGTGGATCTACACTTGGGAAATTTGTGGATCTACACTTGGGAAATTTGTGGATCTACACTTACAAATTTGTGGATCTACACTTGGCAAATCTGTGGATCTAAACTTTAAAAATTTGTGGATCTACACTTGGGAAATTCGTGGATTTATACTTGGGAAATTTGTGGATTTAAATTGGGGAAATTTGTGGATTTATACTTGGGAAATTTGTGGATTTATACTTAGGAAATTTGTGGATTTATACTTGGGAAATTTGTGGATTTATACTTAGGAAATTTGTGGATTTTCTCTTGGCAAATTTGTAGATTTATACTTGGGAAAATTGTGGATTTATATTTGGGAAATTTGTGGATTTATATTGGGGAAATTTGTGGATTTATACTTGGGAAATTTGTGGATTTATACTTAGGAAATTTGTGGATTTATACTTCGGGAAATTTGTGGATTTATACTTGGTAAATTTGTGGATCTACACTTGGCAAATTTGTGGATCTACACTTGGCAAATTTGTGGATCTAAACTTTAAAAATTTGTTTATCTACACTTGGGAAATTTGTGGATTTACACTTGGCAAATTTGTGGATCTACACTTGGTAAATTTGTGGATCTACACTTGGCAAATTTGTGGATCTACACTTGGTAAATTTGTGGATCTACACTTGGCAAATTTGTGGATCTACAGTTGGCAAATTTGTGGATCTACACTTGGGAAATTTGTGGATTTACACTTGGCAAATTTGTTTATCTACACTTGGTAAATTTGTGGATCTACACTTGGGAAATTTGTGGATCTACACTTGGGAAATTTGTGGATCTACACTTACAAATTTGTGGATCTACACTTGGCAAATCTGTGGATCTAAACTTTAAAAATTTGTGGATCTACACTTGGGAAATTCGTGGATTTATACTTGGGAAATTTGTGGATTTATACTTGGGAAATTTGTGGATTTATACTTGGGAAATTTGTGGATTTATACTTGGGAAATTTGTGGATTTATACTTGGGAAATTTGTGGATTTATACTTAGGAAATTTGTGGATTTTCTCTTGGCAAATTTGTAGATTTATACTTGGGAAAATTGTGGATTTATATTTGGGAAATTTGTGGATTTAAATTGGGGAAATTTGTGGATTTATACTTGGGAAATTTGTGGATTTATACTTAGGAAATTTGTGGATTTATACTTGGGAAATTTGTGGATTTATACTTAGGAAATTTGTGGATTTACACTTGGCAAATTTGTGGATCTACACTTGGTAAATTTGTGGATCTACACTTGGCAAATTTGTGGATCTACACTTGGCAAATTTGTGGATCTACACTTGGCAAATTTTGTGGATCTACACTTGGCAAATTTGTGGATCTAAACTTTAAAAATTTGTGGATCTACACTTGGGAAATTTGTGGATTTACACTTGGCAAATTTGTGGATCTACACTTGGTAAATTTGTGGATCTACACTTGGCAAATTTGTGGATCTACACTTGGTAAATTTGTGGATCTACACTTGGCAAATTTGTGGATCTACAGTTGACAAATTTGTGGATCTACACTTGGGAAATTTGTGGATTTACACTTGGCAAATTTGTTTATCTACACTTGGTAAATTTGTGGATCTACACTTGGGAAATTTGTGGATCTACACTTGGGAAATTTGTGGATCTACACTTACAAATTTGTGGATCTACACTTGGCAAATCTGTGGATCTAAACTTTAAAAATTTGTGGATCTACACTTGGGAAATTTGTGGATTTATACTTGGGAAATTTGTGGATTTATACTTGGGAAATTTGTGGATTTATACTTGGGAAATTTGTATATTTATACTTAAGAAATTTGTTTATTTATACTTGGGAAATTTGTGGATTTATACTTGGGAAATTTGTGGATTTATACTTGGGAAATTTGTCGATTTATACTTAGGAAATTTGTGGATTTTCTCTTGGCAAATTTGTAGATTTATACTTGGGAAAATTGTGGATTTATATTTGGGAAATTTGTGGATTTATATTGGGGAAATTTGTGGATCTACACTTGGGAAATTTGTGGATTTACACTTGGCAAATTTGTTTATCTACACTTGGTAAATTTGTGGATCTACACTTGGTAAATTTGTGGATCTGCACTTGGCAAATTTGTGGATCTACACTTGGCAAATTTGTGGATCTACACTTGGCAAATTTGTGGATCTAAACTTTAAAAATTTGTGGATCTACACTTGGGAAATTTGTGGATTTACACTTGGCAAATTTGTGGATCTACACTTGGTAAATTTGTGGATCTACACTTGGCAAATTTGTGGATCTACACTTGGTAAATTTGTGGATCTACACTTGGCAAATTTGTGGATTTACACTTGGCAAATTTGTGGATCTACACTTGGTAAATTTGTGGATCTACACTTGGCAAATTTGTGGATCTACACTTGGTAAATTTGTGGATCTACACTTGGCAAATTTGTGGATCTACAGTTGGCAAATTTGTGGATTTATACTTGGGAAATTTGTGGATTTATACTTAGGAAATTTGTGGATTTTCTCTTGGCAAATTTGTAGATTTATACTTGGGAAAATTGTGGATTTATATTTGGGAAATTTGTGGATTTATATTGGGGAAATTTGTGGATTTATACTTGGGAAATTTGTGGATTTATACTTAGGAAATTTGTGGATTTATACTTGGGAAATTTGTGGATTTATACTTGGCAAATTTGTGGATCTACACTTGGTAAATTTGTGGATCTACACTTGGCTAATTTGTGGATCTACACTTGGCAAATTTATGGATCTACACTTGGCAAATTTTGTGGATCTACACTTGGCAAATTTGTGGATCTAAACTTTAAAAATTTGTGGATCTACACTTGGGAAATTTGTGGATTTACACTTGGCAAATTTGTGGATCTACACTTGGTAAATTTGTGGACCTACACTCTGCAAATTTGTGGATCTACACTTGGTAAATTTGTGGATCTACACTTGGCAAATTTGTGGATCTACAGTTGGCAAATTTGTGGATCTACACTTGGGAAATTTGTGGATTTACACTTGGCAAATTGGTTTATCTACACTTGGTAAATTTGTGGATCTACACTTGGGAAATTTGTGGATCTACACTTACAAATTTGTGGATCTACACTTACAAATTTGTGGATCTACACTTGGCAAATCTGTGGATCTAAACTTTAAAAATTTGTGGATCTACACTAAGGAAATTTGTGGATTTATACTTGGAAAATTTGTGGATTTATACTTGTTAAATTTGTGGATTTATACTTGGGAAATTTGTGGATTTATACTTGGGAAATTTGTATATTTATACTTAAGAAATTTGTGGATTTATACTTGGGAAATTTGTGGATTTATACTTGGGAAATTTGTGGATTTATACTTGGGAAATTTTTGGATTTATACTTAGGAAACTTGTGGATTTTCTCTTGGCAAATTTGTAGATTTATACTTGGGAAAATTGTGGATTTATATTTGGGAAATTTGTGGATTTATATTGGGGAATTTGTGGATTTATACTTGGGAAATTTGTAGATTTATACTTGGGAAAATTGTGGATTTATATTTGGGAAATTTGTGGATTTATATTGGGGAAATTTGTGGATTTATACTTGGGAAATTTGTGGATTTATACTTAGGAAATTTGTGGATTTATACTTGGGAAACTTGTGGATTTATACTTAGGAAATTTGTGGATTTTCTCTTGGCAAATTTGTAGATTTATACTTGGGAAAATTGTGGATTTATATTTGGGAAATTTGTGGATTTATATTGGGGAAATTTGTGGATTTATACTTGGGAAATTTGTGGATTTATACTTAGGAAATTTGTGGATTTATACTTCGGGAAATTTGTGGATTTATACTTGGTAAATTTGTGGATCTACACTTGGCAAATTTGTGGATCTACACTTGGCAAATTTGTGGATCTAAACTTTAAAAATTTGTTTATCTACACTTGGGAAATTTGTGGATTTACACTTGGCAAATTTGTGGATCTACACTTGGTAAATTTGTGGATCTACACTTGGCAAATTTGTGGATCTACACTTGGTAAATTTGTGGATCTACACTTGGCAAATTTGTGGATCTACAGTTGGCAAATTTGTGGATCTACACTTGGGAAATTTGTGGATTTACACTTGGCAAATTTGTTTATCTACACTTGGTAAATTTGTGGATCTACACTTGGTAAATTTGTGGATCTACACTTGGGAAATTTGTGGATCTACACTTGGGAAATTTGTGGATCTACACTTACAAATTTGTGGATCTACACTTGGCAAATCTGTGGATCTAAACTTTAAAAATTTGTGGATCTACACTTGGGAAATTCGTGGATTTATACTTGGGAAATTTGTGGATTTATACTTGGGAAATTTGTGGATTTATACTTGGGAAATTTGTGGATTTATACTTGGGAAATTTGTGGATTTATACTTGGGAAATTTGTGGATTTATACTTAGGAAATTTGTGGATTTTCTCTTGGCAAATTTGTAGATTTATACTTGGGAAAATTGTGGATTTATATTTGGGAAATTTGTGGATTTAAATTGGGGAAATTTGTGGATTTATACTTGGGAAATTTGTGGATTTATACTTAGGAAATTTGTGGATTTATACTTGGGAAATTTGTGGATTTATACTTAGGAAATTTGTGGATTTACACTTGGCAAATTTGTGGATCTACACTTGGTAAATTTGTGGATCTACACTTGGCAAATTTGTGGATCTACACTTGGCAAATTTGTGGATCTACACTTGGCAAATTTTGTGGATCTACACTTGGCAAATTTGTGGATCTAAACTTTAAAAATTTGTGGATCTACACTTGGGAAATTTGTGGATTTACACTTGGCAAATTTGTGGATCTACACTTGGTAAATTTGTGGATCTACACTTGGCAAATTTGTGGATCTACACTTGGTAAATTTGTGGATCTACACTTGGCAAATTTGTGGATCTACAGTTGACAAATTTGTGGATCTACACTTGGGAAATTTGTGGATTTACACTTGGCAAATTTGTTTATCTACACTTGGTAAATTTGTGGATCTACACTTGGGAAATTTGTGGATCTACACTTGGGAAATTTGTGGATCTACACTTACAAATTTGTGGATCTACACTTGGCAAATCTGTGGATCTAAACTTTAAAAATTTGTGGATCTACACTTGGGAAATTTGTGGATTTATACTTGGGAAATTTGTGGATTTATACTTGGGAAATTTGTGGATTTATACTTGGGAAATTTGAATATTTATACTTAAGAAATTTGTTTATTTATACTTGGGAAATTTGTGGATTTATACTTGGGAAATTTGTGGATTTATACTTGGGAAATTTGTGGATTTTCTCTTGGCAAATTTGTAGATTTATACTTGGGAAAATTGTGGATTTATATTTGGGAAATTTGTGGATTTATATTGGGGAAATTTGTGGATCTACACTTGGGAAATTTGTGGATTTACACTTGGCAAATTTGTTTATCTACACTTGGTAAATTTGTGGATCTACACTTGGTAAATTTGTGGATCTGCACTTGGCAAATTTGTGGATCTACACTTGGCAAATTTGTGGATCTACACTTGGCAAATTTGTGGATCTAAACTTTAAAAATTTGTGGATCTACACTTGGGAAATTTGTGGATTTACACTTGGCAAATTTGTGGATCTACACTTGGTAAATTTGTGGATCTACACTTGGCAAATTTGTGGATCTACACTTGGTAAATTTGTGGATCTACACTTGGCAAATTTGTGGATTTACACTTGGCAAATTTGTGGATCTACACTTGGTAAATTTGTGGATCTACACTTGGCAAATTTGTGGATCTACACTTGGTAAATTTGTGGATCTACACTTGGCAAATTTGTGGATCTACAGTTGGCAAATTTGTGGATTTATACTTGGGAAATTTGTGGATTTATACTTAGGAAATTTGTGGATTTTCTCTTGGCAAATTTGTAGATTTATACTTGGGAAAATTGTGGATTTATATTTGGGAAATTTGTGGATTTATATTGGGGAAATTTGTGGATTTATACTTGGGAAATTTGTGGATTTATACTTAGGAAATTTGTGGATTTATACTTGGGAAATTTGTGGATTTATACTTGGCAAATTTGTGGATCTACACTTGGTAAATTTGTGGATCTACACTTGGCTAATTTGTGGATCTACACTTGGCAAATTTATGGATCTACACTTGGCAAATTTTGTGGATCTACACTTGGCAAATTTGTGGATCTAAACTTTAAAAATTTGTGGATCTACACTTGGGAAATTTGTGGATTTACACTTGGCAAATTTGTGGATCTACACTTGGTAAATTTGTGGACCTACACTCTGCAAATTTGTGGATCTACACTTGGTAAATTTGTGGATCTACACTTGGGAAATTTGTGGATTTACACTTGGCAAATTGGTTTATCTACACTTGGTAAATTTGTGGATCTACACTTGGGAAATTTGTGGATCTACACTTACAAATTTGTGGATCTACACTTACAAATTTGTGGATCTACACTTGGCAAATCTGTGGATCTAAACTTTAAAAATTTGTGGATCTACACTAAGGAAATTTGTGGATTTATACTTGGAAAATTTGTGGATTTATACTTGTTAAATTTGTGGATTTATACTTGGGAAATTTGTGGATTTATACTTGGGAAATTTGTATATTTATACTTAAGAAATTTGTGGATTTATACTTGGGAAATTTGTGGATTTATACTTGGGAAATTTGTGGATTTATACTTGGGAAATTTTTGGATTTATACTTAGGAAACTTGTGGATTTTCTCTTGGCAAATTTGTAGATTTATACTTGGGAAAATTGTGGATTTATATTTGGGAAATTTGTGGATTTATATTGGGGAATTTGTGGATTTATACTTGGGAAATTTGTAGATTTATACTTGGGAAAATTGTGGATTTATATTTGGGAAATTTGTGGATTTATATTGGGGAAATTTGTGGATTTATACTTGGGAAATTTGTGGATTTATACTTAGGAAATTTGTGGATTTATACTTGGGAAACTTGTGGATTTATACTTAGGAAATTTGTGGATTTACACTTGGCAAATTTGTGGATCTACACTTGGTAAATTTGTGGATCTACACTTGGCAAATTTGTGGATCTACACTTGGCAAATTTGTGGATCTACACTTGGCAAATTTTGTGGATCTACACTTGGCAAATTTGTGGATCTAAACTTTAAAAATTTGTGGATCTACACTTGGGAAATTTGTGGATTTACACTTGGCAAATTTGTGGATCTACACTTGGTAAATTTGTGGATCTACACTTGGCAAATTTGTGGATCTACACTTGGTAAATTTGTGGATCTACACTTGGCAAATTTGTGGATCTACATTTGGCAAATTTGAGGATCTACACTTGGGAAATTTGTGGATTTACACTTGGCAAATTTGTTTATCTACACTTGGGAAATTTGTGGATCTACACTTCGGAAATTTGTGGATCTACACTTGGGAAATTTGTGGATCTACTCTTGGGAAATTTGTGGATCTACACTAGGGAAATTTGTGGATCTACACTTGGGAAATTTGTGGATCTACACTTGGGAAATTTGAGGATCTATACTTGGAAAATTTGTGGATCTATTCTTGGAAAATTTGGGGATATATGCTTGGATATTTGTTGATCTATACTTGGGAAATATGTGTATCTATACTTGGGATTTTTGTGGATCTACACTTGGCAAATTTGTGGATCTACACTTTGCAAATTTGTGGATCTACACTTGGGAAATTTGTTGATCTATACTTGGGAAATTTGTGGATTTATACTTGGCAAATTTGTGGATCTACACTTGGTAAATTTGTGGATCTACACTTGGCTAATTTGTGGATCTACACTTGGCAAATTTATGGATCTACACTTGGCAAATTTTGTGGATCTACACTTGGCAAATTTGTGGATCTAAACTTTAAAAATTTGTGGATCTACACTTGGGAAATTTGTGGATTTACACTTGGCAAATTTGTGGATCTACACTTGGTAAATTTGTGGACCTACACTCTGCAAATTTGTGGATCTACACTTGGTAAATTTGTGGATCTACACTTGGGAAATTTGTGGATTTACACTTGGCAAATTGGTTTATCTACACTTGGTAAATTTGTGGATCTACACTTGGGAAATTTGTGGATCTACACTTACAAATTTGTGGATCTACACTTACAAATTTGTGGATCTACACTTGGCAAATCTGTGGATCTAAACTTTAAAAATTTGTGGATCTACACTAAGGAAATTTGTGGATTTATACTTGGAAAATTTGTGGATTTATACTTGTTAAATTTGTGGATTTATACTTGGGAAATTTGTGGATTTATACTTGGGAAATTTGTATATTTATACTTAAGAAATTTGTGGATTTATACTTGGGAAATTTGTGGATTTATACTTGGGAAATTTGTGGATTTATACTTGGGAAATTTTTGGATTTATACTTAGGAAACTTGTGGATTTTCTCTTGGCAAATTTGTAGATTTATACTTGGGAAAATTGTGGATTTATATTTGGGAAATTTGTGGATTTATATTGGGGAATTTGTGGATTTATACTTGGGAAATTTGTAGATTTATACTTGGGAAAATTGTGGATTTATATTTGGGAAATTTGTGGATTTATATTGGGGAAATTTGTGGATTTATACTTGGGAAATTTGTGGATTTATACTTAGGAAATTTGTGGATTTATACTTGGGAAACTTGTGGATTTATACTTAGGAAATTTGTGGATTTACACTTGGCAAATTTGTGGATCTACACTTGGTAAATTTGTGGATCTACACTTGGCAAATTTGTGGATCTACACTTGGCAAATTTGTGGATCTACACTTGGCAAATTTTGTGGATCTACACTTGGCAAATTTGTGGATCTAAACTTTAAAAATTTGTGGATCTACACTTGGGAAATTTGTGGATTTACACTTGGCAAATTTGTGGATCTACACTTGGTAAATTTGTGGATCTACACTTGGCAAATTTGTGGATCTACACTTGGTAAATTTGTGGATCTACACTTGGCAAATTTGTGGATCTACATTTGGCAAATTTGAGGATCTACACTTGGGAAATTTGTGGATTTACACTTGGCAAATTTGTTTATCTACACTTGGGAAATTTGTGGATCTACACTTCGGAAATTTGTGGATCTACACTTGGGAAATTTGTGGATCTACTCTTGGGAAATTTGTGGATCTACACTAGGGAAATTTGTGGATCTACACTTGGGAAATTTGTGGATCTACACTTGGGAAATTTGAGGATCTATACTTGGAAAATTTGTGGATCTATTCTTGGAAAATTTGGGGATATATGCTTGGATATTTGTTGATCTATACTTGGGAAATATGTGTATCTATACTTGGGATTTTTGTGGATCTACACTTGGCAAATTTGTGGATCTACACTTTGCAAATTTGTGGATCTACACTTGGGAAATTTGTTGATCTATACTTGGGAAATTTGTGGATCTACACTTGGGAAATTTTTGGATCTACACTTGGGAAATTTGTGGGTCTACACTTTGCAAATTTGTGGATCTACACTTGGGAAATTTGTGGATCTACACTTGGGAAATTTTTGGATCTTCACTAGGGAAATTTGTGGATCTACACTTGGGAAATTTGTGGATCTATACAAAGGGAAATTTGTGGATCTATACAAAGGGAAATTTGTGGATCTATACAAAGCAAAATTTGGATCTATACTTGGAAAATTTGTGGATCTATTCTTGGAAAATTTGGGGATATATGCTTGGAAATTTGTTGATCTACACTTGGCAAATTTGTGGATCTAAACTTTAAAAAATTTGTGGATCTACACTTGGGAAATTTGTGGATTTACACTTGGCAAATTTGTGGATCTACACTTGGTAAATTTGTGGATCTACACTTGGCAAATTTGTGGATCTACACTTGCTAATTTGTGGATCTACACTTGGGAAATTTGTGGATCTACACTTGTGAAATTTGTGGATCTACACTTGGGAAATTTGTGGATCTACACTTGGGAAATTTGTGGATCTACACTTGGGAAATTTGTGGATCTACACTTACAAATTTGTGGATCTACACTTGGCAAATCTGTGGATCTACACTTGGCAAATTTGTGGATCTAAACTTTAAAAATTTGTGGATCTACACTTGGGAAATTTGTGGATTTACACTTGGCAAATTTGTGGATCTACACTTGGTAAATTTGTGGATCTACACTTGGCAAATTTGTGGATCTACACTTGGTAAATTTGTGGATCTACACTTGGCAAATTTGTGGATCTACAGTTGGCAAATTTGTGGATTTATACTTGGGAAATTTGTGGATTTATACTTAGGAAATTTGTGGATTTTCTCTTGGGAAATTTGTAGATTTATACTTGGGAAAATTGTGGATTTATACTTAGGAAAATTGTGGATTTATACTTGGGAAATTTGTGGATTTATACTTGGCAAATTTGTGGATCTACACTTGGTAAATTTGTGGATCTACACTTGGCTAATTTGTGGATCTACACTTGGCAAATTTATGGATCTACACTTGGCAAATTTTGTGGATCTACACTTGGCAAATTTGTGGATCTAAACTTTAAAAATTTGTGGATCTACACTTGGGAAATTTGTGGATTTACACTTGGCAAATTTGTGGATCTACACTTGGTAAATTTGTGGACCTACACTCTGCAAATTTGTGGATCTACACTTGGTAAATTTGTGGATCTACACTTGGCAAATTTGTGGATCTACAGTTGGCAAATTTGTGGATCTACACTTGGGAAATTTGTGGATTTACACTTGGCAAATTGGTTTATCTACACTTGGTAAATTTGTGGATCTACACTTGGGAAATTTGTGGATCTACACTTACAAATTTGTGGATCTACACTTACAAATTTGTGGATCTACACTTGGCAAATCTGTGGATCTAAACTTTAAAAATTTGTGGATCTACACTAAGGAAATTTGTGGATTTATACGTGGAAAAATTTGTGGATTTATACTTGTTAAATTTGTGGATTTATACTTGGGAAATTTGTGGATTTATTCTTGGGAAATTTGTATATTTATACTTAAGAAATTTTTGGATTTATACTTGGGAAATTTGTGGATTTATACTTGGGAAATTTGTGGATTTATACTTGGGAAATTTTTGGATTTATACTTAGGAAACTTGTGGATTTTCTCTTGGCAAATTTGTAGATTTATACTTGGGAAAATTGTGGATTTATATTTGGGAAATTTGTGGATTTATATTGGGGAATTTGTGGATTTATACTTGGGAAATTTGTAGATTTATACTTGGGAAAATTGTGGATTTATATTTGGGAAATTTGTGGATTTATATTGGGGAAATTTGTGGATTTATACTTGGGAAATTTGTGGATTTATACTTAGGAAATTTGTGGATTTATACTTGGGAAACTTGTGGATTTATACTTAGGAAATTTGTGGATTTACACTTGGCAAATTTGTGGATCTACACTTGGTAAATTTGTGGATCTACACTTGGCAAATTTGTGGATCTACACTTGGCAAATTTGTGGATCTACACTTGGCAAATTTTGTGGATCTACACTTGGCAAATTTGTGGATCTAAACTTTAAAAATTTGTGGATCTACACTTGGGAAATTTGTGGATTTACACTTGGCAAATTTGTGGATCTACACTTGGTAAATTTGTGGATCTACACTTGGTAAATTTGTGGATCTACACTTGGCAAATTTGTGGATCTACACTTGGTAAATTTGTGGATCTACACTTGGCAAATTTGTGGATCTACAGTTGGCAAATTTGAGGATCTACACTTGGGAAATTTGTGGATTTACACTTGGCAAATTTGTTTATCTACACTTGGTAAATTTGTGGATCTACACTTGGGAAATTTGTGGATCTACACTTACAAATTTGTGGAACTTCACTTGGCAAATCTGTGGATCTAAACTTTAAAAATTTGTGGATCTACACTTGGGAAATTTGTGGATTTATACTTGGGAAATTTGTGGATTTATACTTGGGAAATTTGTGGATTTATACTTGGGAAATTTGTGGATTTATACTTGGGAAATTTGTGGATTTATACTTAGTAAATTTGTGGATTTTCTCTTGGCAAATTTGTAGATTTATACTTGGGAAAATTGTGGATTTATATTTGGGAAATTTGTGGATTTATGTTGGGGAAATTTGTGGATTTATACTTGGGAAATTTGTGGATTTATACTTAGGAAATTTGTGGATTTATACTTGGGAAATTTTTGGATTTATACTTGGCAAATTTGTGGATCTACACTTGGTAAATTTGTGGATCTACACTTGGTAAATTTGTGGATCTACACTTGGCAAATTTGTGGATCTACACTTGGCAAATTTGTGGATCTACACTTGGCAAATTTTGTGGATCTACACTTGGCAAATTTGTGGATCTAAACTTTAAAAATTTGTGGATCTACACTTGGGAAATTTGTGGATTTACACTTGGCAAATTTGTGGATCTACACTTGGTAAATTTGTGGATCTACACTTGGCAAATTTGTGGATCTACACTTGGTAAATTTGTGGATCTACACTTGGCAAATTTGTGGATCTACAGTTGGCAAATTTGAGGATCTACACTTGGGAAATTTGTGGATTTACACTTGGCAAATTTGTTTATCTACACTTGGTAAATTTGTGGATCTACACTTGGGAAATTTGTGGATCTACACTTACAAATTTGTGGAACTTCACTTGGCAAATCTGTGGATCTAAACTTTAAAAATTTGTGGATCTACACTTGGGAAATTTGTGGATTTATACTTGGGAAATTTGTGGATTTATACTTGGGAAATTTGTGGATTTATACTTGGGAAATTTGTGGATTTATACTTGGGAAATTTGTGGATTTATACTTAGTAAATTTGTGGATTTTCTCTTGGCAAATTTGTAGATTTATACTTGGGAAAATTGTGGATTTATATTTGGGAAATTTGTGGATTTATGTTGGGGAAATTTGTGGATTTATACTTGGGAAATTTGTGGATTTATACTTAGGAAATTTGTGGATTTATACTTGGGAAATTTTTGGATTTATACTTGGCAAATTTGTGGATCTACACTTGGTAAATTTGTGGATCTACACTTGGTAAATTTGTGGATCTACACTTGGCAAATTTGTGGATCTACACTTGGCAAATTTATGGATCTACACTTGGCAAATTTTGTGGATCTACACTTGGCAAATTTGTGGATCTAAACTTTAAAAATTTGTGGATCTACACTTGGGAAATTTGTGGATTTACACTTGGCAAATTTGTGGATGTACACTTGGTAAATTTGTGGATCTACACTTGGCAAATTTGTGGATCTACACTTGGTAAATTTGTGGATCTACACTTGGCAAATTTGTGGATCTACAGTTGGCAAATTTGTGGATTTATACTTGGGAAATTTGTGGATTTATACTTAGGAAATTTGTGGATTTTCTCTTGGCAAATTTGTAGATTTATACTTGGGAAAATTGTGGATTTATATTTGGGAAATTTGTGGATTTATATTGGGGAAATTTGTGGATTTATACTTGGGAAATTTGTGGATTTATACTTAGGAAATTTGTGGATTTATACTTGAGAAATTTGTGGATTTATACTTGGCAAATTTGTGGATCTACACTTGGTAAATTTGTGGATCTACACTTGGCAAATTTGTGGATCTACACTTGGCAAATTTATGGATCTACACTTGGCAAATTTTGTGGATCTACACTTGGCAAATTTGTGGATCTAAACTTTAAAAATTTGTGGATCTACACTTGGGAAATTTGTGGATTTACACTTGGCAAATTTGTGGATCTACACTTGGTAAATTTGTGGATCTACACTTGGCAAATTTGTGGATCTACACTTGGTAAATTTGTGGATCTACACTTGGCAAATTTGTGGATCTACAGTTGGCAAATTTGTGGATCTACACTTGGGAAATTTGTGGATTTACACTTGGCAAATTTGTTTATCTACACTTGGTAAATTTGTGGATCTACACTTGGGAAATTTGTGGATCTACACTTACAAATTTGTGGATCTACACTTGGCAAATCTGTGGATCTAAACTTTAAAAATTTGTGGATCTACACTTGGGAAATTTGTGGATTTATACTTGGAAAATTTGTGGATTTATACTTGGGAAATTTGTGGATTTATACTTGGGAAATTTGTGGATTTATACTTGGGAAATTTGTATATTTATACTTAAGAAATTTGTGGATTTATACTAGGGAAATTTGTGGATTTATACTTGGGAAATTTGTGGATTTATACTTGGGAAATTTGTGGATTTATACTTGGGAAATTTGTGGATTTATACTTAGGATATGTGTGGATTTTCTCTTGGCAAATTTGTAGATTTATACTTGGGAAAATTGTGGATTTATATTTGGGAAATTTGTGGATTTATATTGGGGAAATTTGTGGATTTATACTTGGGAAATTTGTGGATTTATCCTTAGGAAATTTGTGGATTTATACTTCGGGAAATTTGTGGATTTATACTTAGGAAATTTGTGGATTTACACTTGGCAAATTTGTGGATCTACACTTGGTAAATTTGTGGATCTACACTTGGCAAATTTGTGGATCTACACTTGGCAAATTTGTGGATCTACACTTGGCAAATTTGTGGATCTAAACTTTAAAAATTTGTTTATCTACACTTGGGAAATTTGTGGATTTACACTTGGCAAATTTGTGGATCTACACTTGGTAAATTTGTGGATCTACACTTGGCAAATTTGTGGATCTACACTTGGTAAATTTGTGGATCTACACTTGGCAAATTTGTGGATCTACAGTTGGCAAATTTGTGGATCTACACTTGGGAAATTTGTGGATTTACACTTGGCAAATTTGTTTATCTACACTTGGTAAATTTGTGGATCTACACTTGGGAAATTTGTGGATCTACACTTGGGAAATTTGTGGATCTACACTTACAAATTTGTGGATCTACACTTGGCAAATCTGTGGATCTAAACTTTAAAAATTTGTGGATCTACACTTGGGAAATTTGTGGATTTATACTTGGGAAATTTGTGGATTTATACTTGGTAAATTTGTGGATTTATACTTGGGAAATTTGTGGATTTATACTTGGGAAATTTGTATATTTATACTTAAGAAATTTGTGGATTTATACTTGGGAAATTTGTGGATTTATACTTGGGAAATTTGTGGATTTATACTTGGGAAATTTGTGGATTTATACTTAGGAAATTTGTGGATTTTCTCTTGGCAAATTTGTAGATTTATACTTGGGAAAATTGTGGATTTATATTTGGGAAATTTGTGGATTTATATTGGGGAAATTTGTGGATTTATACTTGGGAAATTTGTGGATTTATACTTAGGAAATTTGTGGATTTATACTTGGGAAATTTGTGGATTTATACTTAGGAAATTTGTGGATTTACACTTGGCAAATTTGTGGATCTACACTTGGTAAATTTGTGGATCTACACTCGGCAAATTTGTGGATCTACACTTGGCAAATTTGTGGATCTACACTTGGCAAATTTTGTGGATCTACACTTGGCAAATTTGTGGATCTAAACTTTAAAAATTTGTGGATCTACACTTGGGAAATTTGTGGATTTACACTTGGCAAATTTGTGAATCTACACTTGGTAAATTTGTGGATCTACACTTGGCAAATTTGTGGATCTACACTTGGTAAATTTGTGGATCTACACTTGGCAAATTTGTGGATCTACAGTTGGCAAATTTGTGGATCTACACTTGGGAAATTTGTGGATTTACACTTGGCAAATTTGTTTATCTACACTTGGTAAATTTGTGGATCTACACTTGGGAAATTTGTGGATCTACACTTGGGAAATTTGTGGATCTACACTTACAAATTTGAGGATCTACACTTGGCAAATCTGTGGATCTAAACTTTAAAAATTTGTGGATCTACACTTGGGAAATTTGTGGATTTATACTTGGGAAATTTGTGGATTTATACGTGGGAAATTTGTGGATTTATACTTGGGAAATTTGTATATTTATACTTAAGAAATTTGTTTATTTATACTTGGGAAATTTGTGGATTTATACTTGGGAAATTTGTGGATTTATACTTGGGAAATTTGTATATTTATACTTAAGAAATTTGTGGATTTATACTTGGGAAATTTGTGGATTTATACTTGGGAAATTTGTGGATTTATACTTGGGAAATTTGTGGATTTATACTTAGGAAATTTGTGGATTTTCTCTTGGCAAATTTGTAGATTTATACTTGGGAAAATTGTGGATTTATATTTGGGAAATTTGTGGATTTATATTGGGGAAATTTGTGGATTTATACTTGGGAAATTTGTGGATTTATACTTAGGAAATTTGTGGATTTATACTTGGGAAATTTGTGGATTTATACTTAGGAAATTTGTGGATTTACACTTGGCAAATTTGTGGATCTACACTTGGTAAATTTGTGGATCTACACTCGGCAAATTTGTGGATCTACACTTGGCAAATTTGTGGATCTACACTTGGCAAATTTTGTGGATCTACACTTGGCAAATTTGTGGATCTAAACTTTAAAAATTTGTGGATCTACACTTGGGAAATTTGTGGATTTACACTTGGCAAATTTGTGAATCTACACTTGGTAAATTTGTGGATCTACACTTGGCAAATTTGTGGATCTACACTTGGTAAATTTGTGGATCTACACTTGGCAAATTTGTGGATCTACAGTTGGCAAATTTGTGGATCTACACTTGGGAAATTTGTGGATTTACACTTGGCAAATTTGTTTATCTACACTTGGTAAATTTGTGGATCTACACTTGGGAAATATGTGGATCTACTCTTGGGAAATTTGTGGATCTACACTAGGGAAATTTGTGGATCTACACTTGGGAAATTTGTGGATCTACACTTGGAAAATTTGTGGATCTATTCTTGGAAAATTTGGGGATATATGCTTGGATATTTGTTGATCTATACTTGGGAAATATGTGTATCTATACTTGGGATTTTTTTGGATCTACACTTGGCAAATTTGTGGATCTACACTTTGCAAATTTGTGGATCTACACTTGGGAAATTTGTTGATCTATACTTGGGAAATTTGTGGATCTACACTTGGGAAATTTTTGGATCTACACTTGGGAAATTTGTGGGTCTACACTTGGGAAATTTTTGGATCTACACTTGGGAAATTTTTGGATCTTCACTAGGGAAATTTGTGGATCTACACTTGGGAAATTTGTGGATCTATACAAAGGGAAATTTGTGGATCTATACAAAGCAAAATTTGGATCTATACTTGGAAAATTTGTGGATCTATTCTTGGAAAATTTGGGGATATATGCTTGGAAATTTGTTGATCTACACTTGGCAAATTTGTGGATCTAAACTTTAAAAAATTTGTGGA
The DNA here is from genome assembly GCA_963920705.1 of Odiellus spinosus. Taxonomy (NCBI): domain Eukaryota; kingdom Metazoa; phylum Arthropoda; class Arachnida; order Opiliones; family Phalangiidae; genus Odiellus; species Odiellus spinosus. Next base: position 603,800 of record OY987233.1, read on the forward strand.
TCTACACTTGGCAAATTTGTGGATCTACACTTGGTAAATTTGTGGATCTACACTTGGCAAATTTGTGGATCTACACTTGCTAATTTGTGGATCTACACTTGCTAATTTGTGGATCTACACTTGGGAAATTTGTGGATTTACACTTGGGAAATTTGTGGATCTACACTTGTGAAATTTGTGGATCTACACTTGGGAAATTTGTGGATCTGCACTTGGGAAATTTGTGGATCTACACTTGGGAAATTTGTGGATCTACACTTGGGAAAGTTGTGGATCTACACTTGGGAAATTTGTGGATCTACACTTGGGAAATTTTTGGATCTACACTTGGGAAATTTGTGGGTCTACACTTTGCAAATTTGTGTATCTACACTTGGGAAATTTGTGGATCTACACTTGGGAAATTTGTGGATCTACACTTGGGAAATTTTTGGATCTACACTAGGGAAATTTGTGGATCTACACTTGGGAAATTTGTAGATCTATACAAAGGGAAATTTGTAGATCTATACAAAGCAAAATTTGGATCTATACTTGGAAAATTTGTGGATCTATTCTTGGAAAATTTGGATATATATGCTTGGAAATTTGTTGATCTACACTTGGCAAATTTGTGGATCTAAACTTGGGAAATTTGTGGATCTACACTTGGTAAATTTGTGGATCTACACTTTGCAAATTTGTGGATCTACACTTGGGAAATTTGTGGATCTACACTCGCAAAGTTGTGGATCTACACTTGGCAAATTTGTGGATCTAAACTTTAAAAATTTGTGGATCTACACTTATGAAATTTGTGGATTTACACTTGGCAAATTTGTGGATCTACACTTGGTAAATTTGTGGATCTACACTTGGGAAATTTGTGGATCTACACTTGGGAAAATTGTGGATCTACACTTGCAAATTTGTGGATCTACACTTGGCAAATTTGTGGATCTAATCTTTAAAAATTTGTGGATTTATACTTGGGAAATTTGTGGATTTATACTTTTGAAATTTGTGGATTTATACTTGGGAAATTTGTATATTTATACTTAGGAAATTTGTGGATTTATACTTGGGAAATTTGTGGATTTATACTTGGGAAATTTGTGGATTTATACTTGGGAAATTTGGATTTATACTTAGGAAATTTGTGGATTTATACTTGGGAAATTTGTGGATTTATACTTGGGAAATTTGTATATTTATACTTAAGAAATTTGTGGATTTATACTTGGGAAATTTGTGGATTTATACTTGGGAAATTTGTGGATTTATACTTGGGAAATTTGTGGATTTATACTTAGGAAATTTGTGGATTTTCTCTTGGCAAATTTGTAGATTTATACTTGGGAAAATTGTGGATTTATATTTGGGAAATTTGTGGATTTATATTGGGGAAATTTGTGGATTTATACTTGGGAAATTTGTGGATTTATACTTAGGAAATTTGTGGATTTACACTTGGCAAATTTGTGGATCTACACTTGGTAAATTTGTGGATCTACACTTGGCAAATTTGTGGATCTACACTTGGCAAATTTATGGATCTACACTTGGCAAATTTTGTTTATCTACACTTGGGAAATTTGTGGATCTACACTCGCAAATTTGTGGATCTACACTTGGCAAATTTGTGGATCTAAACTTTAAAAATTTGTGGATCTTCACTTGGGAAATTTGTGGATTTACACTTGGCAAATTTGTGGATCTACACTTGGTAAATTTGTGGATCTACACTTGGCAAATTTGTGGATCTACTTTGGTAAATTTGTGGATCCACACTTGGCAAATTTGTGGATCTACAGTTGGCAAATTTGTGGATCTACACTTGGGAAATTTGTGGATTTACACTTGGCAAATTTGTTTATCTACACTTGGGAAATTTGTGGATCTACACTTGGGAAATTTGTGGATCTACACTTACAAATTTGTGGATCTACACTTGGCAAATTTGTGGATCTAAACTTTAAAAATTTGTGGATCTACACTTGGGAAATTTGTGGATTTACACTTGGCAAATTTGTGGATCTACACTTGGTAAATTTGTGGATCTGCACTTGGCAAATTTGTGGATCTACACTTGGCAAATTTGTGGATCTACACTTAGGAAATTTGTGATTCTACACTTGGGAAATTTGTGGATCTACACTTGGCAAATTTGTGGATCTACACTTGGGAAATTTGTTTATCTACACTTGGGAAACTTGTGGATCTACACTTGGGAAATTTTTGGATCTACACTCGGGAAATTTGTGGATCTACACTTGGGAAATTTGTTGATCTATACTTGGGAAATTTGTGGATCTACACTTGGGAAATTTGTTGATCTATACTTGGGAAATTTGTGGATCTACACTAGGGAAATTTGTGGATCTACACTTTAAAAATTTGTGGATCTACACTTGGGAAATTTGTGGATTTACACTTGGTAAATTTGTGGATCTACACTTGAGAAATTTTTGGATCTTCACTAGGGAAATTTGTGGATCTACACTTGGGAAATTTGTGGATCTACACTTGAGAAATTTGTGGATCTATACAAAGGGAAATTTGTGGATCTATACAAAGCAAAATTTGGATCTATTCTTGGAAAATTTGGGGATATATGCTTGGAAATTTGTTGATCTACACTTGGCAAATTTGTGGATCTAAACTTTAAAAATTTGTGGATCTACACTTGGGAAATTTGTGGATTTACACTTGGCAAATTTGTGGATCTACACTTGGTAAATTTGTGGATCTACACTTTGCAAATTTGTGGATCTACACTTGCTAATTTGTGGATCTACACTTGGCAAATTTGTGGATCTACACTTGGGAAATTTGTGGATTTACACTTGGGAAATTTGTGGATCTACACTTGTGAAATTTGTGGATCTACACTTGGGAAATTTGTGGATCTACAATTGGGAAATTTGTGGATCTACACTTGGGAAATTTGTGGATCTACACTTGGGAAAGTTGTGGATCTACACTTGGGAAATTTGTGGATTTACACTTAGGAAATTTTTGGATCTACACTTGGGAAATTTGTGGGTCTACACTTTGCAAATTTGTGGATCTACACTTGGGAAATTTGTGGATCTACACTTGGGAAATTTGTGGATCTACACTTGGGAAATTTTTGGATCTACACTAGGGAAATTTGTGGATCTACACTTTAAAAATTTGTGGATCTACACTTGGGAAATTTGTGGATTTACACTTGGCAAATTTGTGGATCTACACTTGGTAAATTTGTGGATCTACACTTGGCAAATTTGTGGATCTACACTTGGGAAATTTGTGGATTTACACTTGGGAAATTTGTGGATCTACACTTGGGAAATTTGTGGATCTACACTTGGGAAATTTGTGGATCTACACTTGGGAAATTTGTGGATCTACACTTGGGAAATTTGTGGATCTACACTTACAAATTTGTGGATCTACACTTGGCAAATCTGTGGATCTACACTTGGCAAATTTGTGGATCTAAACTTTAAAAATTTGTGGATCTACACTTGGGAAATTTGTGGATCTACAATTGGGAAATTTGTGGATCTACACTTGGGAAATTTGTGGATCTACACTTGGGAAAGTTGTGGATCTACACTTGGGAAATTTGTGGATTTACACTTAGGAAATTTTTGGATCTACACTTGGGAAATTTGTGGGTCTACACTTTGCAAATTTGTGGATCTACACTTGGGAAATTTGTGGATCTACACTTGGGAAATTTGTGGATCTACACTTGGGAAATTTTTGGATCTACACTAGGGAAATTTGTGGATCTACACTTTAAAAATTTGTGGATCTACACTTGGGAAATTTGTGGATTTACACTTGGCAAATTTGTGGATCTACACTTGGTAAATTTGTGGATCTACACTTGGGAAAGTTGTGGATCTACACTTGGGAAATTTGTGGATTTACACTTAGGAAATTTTTGGATCTACACTTGGGAAATTTGTGGGTCTACACTTTGCAAATTTGTGGATCTACACTTGGGAAATTTGTGGATCTACACTTGGGAAATTTGTGGATCTACACTTGGGAAATTTTTGGATCTACACTAGGGAAATTTGTGGATCTACACTTTAAAAATTTGTGGATCTACACTTGGGAAATTTGTGGATTTACACTTGGGAAATTTGTGGATCTACACTTGGGAAATTTGTGGATCTACACTTGGGAAATTTGTGGATCTACACTTGGGAAATTTGTGGATCTACACTTGGGAAATTTGTGGATCTACACTTACAAATTTGTGGATCTACACTTGGCAAATCTGTGGATCTACACTTGGCAAATTTGTGGATCTAAACTTTAAAAATTTGTGGATCTACACTTGGGAAATTTGTGGATTTACACTTGGCAAATTTGTGGATCTACACTTGGTAAATTTGTGGATCTACACTTGGCAAATTTGTGGATCTACACTTGGTAAATTTGTGGATCTACACTTGGCAAATTTGTGGATTTACACTTGGCAAATTTGTGGATCTACACTTGGTAAATTTGTGGATCTACACTTGGCAAATTTGTGGATCTACACTTGGTAAATTTGTGGATCTACACTTGGCAAATTTGTGGATCTACAGTTGGCAAATTTGTGGATTTATACTTGGGAAATTTGTGGATTTATACTTAGGAAATTTGTGGATTTTCTCTTGGCAAATTTGTAGATTTATACTTGGGAAAATTGTGGATTTATATTTGGGAAATTTGTGGATTTATATTGGGGAAATTTGTGGATTTATACTTGGGAAATTTGTGGATTTATACTTAGGAAATTTGTGGATTTATACTTGGGAAATTTGTGGATTTATACTTGGCAAATTTGTGGATCTACACTTGGTAAATTTGTGGATCTACACTTGGCTAATTTGTGGATCTACACTTGGCAAATTTATGGATCTACACTTGGCAAATTTTGTGGATCTACACTTGGCAAATTTGTGGATCTAAACTTTAAAAATTTGTGGATCTACACTTGGGAAATTTGTGGATTTACACTTGGCAAATTTGTGGATCTACACTTGGTAAATTTGTGGACCTACACTCTGCAAATTTGTGGATCTACACTTGGTAAATTTGTGGATCTACACTTGGCAAATTTGTGGATCTACAGTTGGCAAATTTGTGGATCTACACTTGGGAAATTTGTGGATTTACACTTGGCAAATTGGTTTATCTACACTTGGTAAATTTGTGGATCTACACTTGGGAAATTTGTGGATCTACACTTACAAATTTGTGGATCTACACTTACAAATTTGTGGATCTACACTTGGCAAATCTGTGGATCTAAACTTTAAAAATTTGTGGATCTACACTAAGGAAATTTGTGGATTTATACGTGGAAAATTTGTGGATTTATACTTGTTAAATTTGTGGATTTATACTTGGGAAATTTGTGGATTTATTCTTGGGAAATTTGTATATTTATACTTAAGAAATTTGTGGATTTATACTTGGGAAATTTGTGGATTTATACTTGGGAAATTTGTGGATTTATACTTGGGAAATTTTTGGATTTATACTTAGGAAACTTGTGGATTTTCTCTTGGCAAATTTGTAGATTTATACTTGGGAAAATTGTGGATTTATATTTGGGAAATTTGTGGATTTATATTGGGGAATTTGTGGATTTATACTTGGGAAATATGTAGATTTATACTTGGGAAAATTGTGGATTTATATTTGGGAAATTTGTGGATTTATATTGGGGAAATTTGTGGATTTATACTTGGGAAATTTGTGGATTTATACTTAGGAAATTTGTGGATTTATACTTGGGAAACTTGTGGATTTATACTTAGGAAATTTGTGGATTTACACTTGGCAAATTTGTGGATCTACACTTGGTAAATTTGTGGATCTACACTTGGCAAATTTGTGGATCTACACTTGGCAAATTTGTGGATCTACACTTGGCAAATTTTGTGGATCTACACTTGGCAAATTTGTGGATCTAAACTTTAAAAATTTGTGGATCTACACTTGGGAAATTTGTGGATTTACACTTGGCAAATTTGTGGATCTACACTTGGTAAATTTGTGGATCTACACTTGGCAAATTTGTGGATCTACACTTGGTAAATTTGTGGATCTACACTTGGCAAATTTGTGGATCTACAGTTGGCAAATTTGAGGATCTACACTTGGGAAATTTGTGGATTTACACTTGGCAAATTTGTTTATCTACACTTGGTAAATTTGTGGATCTACACTTGGGAAATTTGTGGATCTACACTTACAAATTTGTGGAACTTCACTTGGCAAATCTGTGGATCTAAACTTTAAAAATTTGTGGATCTACACTTGGGAAATTTGTGGATTTATACTTGGGAAATTTGTGGATTTATACTTGGGAAATTTGTGGATTTATACTTGGGAAATTTGTGGATTTATACTTGGGAAATTTGTGGATTTATACTTAGTAAATTTGTGGATTTTCTCTTGGCAAATTTGTAGATTTATACTTGGGAAAATTGTGGATTTATATTTGGGAAATTTGTGGATTTATGTTGGGGAAATTTGTGGATTTATACTTGGGAAATTTGTGGATTTATACTTAGGAAATTTGTGGATTTATACTTGGGAAATTTTTGGATTTATACTTGGCAAATTTGTGGATCTACACTTGGCAAATTTTGTGGATCTACACTTGGCAAATTTGTGGATCTAAACTTTAAAAATTTGTGGATCTACACTTGGGAAATTTGTGGATTTACACTTGGCAAATTTGTGGATGTACACTTGGTAAATTTGTGGATCTACACTTGGCAAATTTGTGGATCTACACTTGGTAAATTTGTGGATCTACACTTGGCAAATTTGTGGATCTACACTTGGCAAATTTGTGGATCTACACTTGGTAAATTTGTGGATCTACACTTGGCAAATTTGTGGATCTACAGTTGGCAAATTTGTGGATCTACACTTGGGAAATTTGTGGATTTACACTTGGCAAATTTGTTTATCTACACTTGGTAAATTTGTGGATCTACACTTGGGAAATTTGTGGATCTACACTTACAAATTTGTGGATCTACACTTGGCAAATCTGTGGATCTAAACTTTAAAAATTTGTGGATCTACACTTGGGATATTTGTGGATTTATACTTGGAAAATTTGTGGATTTATACTTGGGAAATTTGTGGATTTATACTTGGGAAATTTGTGGATTTATACTTGGGAAATTTGTATATTTATACTTAAGAAATTTGTGGATTTATACTAGGGAAATTTGTGGATTTATACTTGGGAAATTTGTGGATTTATACTTGGGAAATTTGTGGATTTATACTTGGGAAATTTGTGGATTTATACTTAGGATATGTGTGGATTTTCTCTTGGCAAATTTGTAGATTTATACTTGGGAAAATTGTGGATTTATATTTGGGAAATTTGTGGATTTATATTGGGGAAATTTGTGGATTTATACTTGGGAAATTTGTGGATTTATACTTAGGAAATTTGTGGATTTATACTTCGGGAAATTTGTGGATTTATACTTAGGAAATTTGTGGATTTACACTTGGCAAATTTGTGGATCTACACTTGGTAAATTTGTGGATCTACACTTGGCAAATTTGTGGATCTACACTTGGCAAATTTGTGGATCTACACTTGGCAAATTTGTGGATCTAAACTTTAAAAATTTGTTTATCTACACTTGGGAAATTTGTGGATTTACACTTGGCAAATTTGTGGATCTACACTTGGTAAATTTGTGGATCTACACTTGGCAAATTTGTGGATCTACACTTGGTAAATTTGTGGATCTACACTTGGCAAATTTGTGGATCTACAGTTGGCAAATTTGTGGATCTACACTTGGGAAATTTGTGGATTTACACTTGGCAAATTTGTTTATCTACACTTGGTAAATTTGTGGATCTACACTTGGGAAATTTGTGGATCTACACTTGGGAAATTTGTGGATCTACACTTACAAATTTGTGGATCTACACTTGGCAAATCTGTGGATCTAAACTTTAAAAATTTGTGGATCTACACTTGGGAAATTTGTGGATTTATACTTGGGAAATTTGTGGATTTATACTTGGTAAATTTGTGGATTTATACTTGGGAAATTTGTGGATTTATACTTGGGAAATTTGTATATTTATACTTAAGAAATTTGTGGATTTATACTTGGGAAATTTGTGGATTTATACTTGGGAAATTTGTGGATTTATACTTGGGAAATTTGTGGATTTATACTTAGGAAATTTGTGGATTTTCTCTTGGCAAATTTGTAGATTTATACTTGGGAAAATTGTGGATTTATATTTGGGAAATTTGTGGATTTATATTGGGGAAATTTGTGGATTTATACTTGGGAAATTTGTGGATTTATACTTAGGAAATTTGTGGATTTATACTTGGGAAATTTGTGGATTTATACTTAGGAAATTTGTGGATTTACACTTGGCAAATTTGTGGATCTACACTTGGTAAATTTGTGGATCTACACTCGGCAAATTTGTGGATCTACACTTGGCAAATTTGTGGATCTACACTTGGCAAATTTTGTGGATCTACACTTGGCAAATTTGTGGATCTAAACTTTAAAAATTTGTGGATCTACACTTGGGAAATTTGTGGATTTACACTTGGCAAATTTGTGGATCTACACTTGGTAAATTTGTGGATCTACACTTGGCAAATTTGTGGATCTACACTTGGTAAATTTGTGGATCTACACTTGGCAAATTTGTGGATCTACAGTTGGCAAATTTGTGGATCTACACTTGGGAAATTTGTGGATTTACACTTGGCAAATTTGTTTATCTACACTTGGTAAATTTGTGGATCTACACTTGGGAAATTTGTGGATCTACACTTGGGAAATTTGTGGATCTACACTTACAAATTTGAGGATCTACACTTGGCAAATCTGTGGATCTAAACTTTAAAAATTTGTGGATCTACACTTGGGAAATTTGTGGATTTATACTTGGGAAATTTGTGGATTTATACGTGGGAAATTTGTGGATTTATACTTGGGAAATTTGTATATTTATACTTAAGAAATTTGTTTATTTATACTTGGGAAATTTGTGGATTTATACTTGGGAAATTTGTGGATTTATACTTGGGAAATTTGTGGATTTATACTTAGGAAATTTGTGGATTTTCTCTTGGCAAATTTGTAGATTTATACTTGGGAAAATTGTGGATTTATATTTGGGAAATTTGTGGATTTATATTGGGGAAATTTGTGGATCTACACTTGGGAAATTTGTGGATTTACACTTGGCAAATTTGTTTATCTACACTTGGTAAATTTGTGGATCTACACTTGGGAAATTTGTGGATCTACACTTACAAATTTGTGGATCTACACTTGGCAAATCTGTGGATCTAAACTTGGCAAATATGTGGATCTAAACTTTAAAAATTTGTGGATCTACACTTGGGAAATTTGTGGATTTACACTTGGCAAATTTGTGGATCTACACTTGGTAAATTTGTGGATCTGCACTTGGCAAATTTGTGGATCTACACTTGGCAAATTTGTGGATCTACACTTGGCAAATTTGTGGATCTACACTTGGGAAATTTGTGGATCTACACTTGGGAAATTTGTGGATCTACACTTGGGAAATTTGTGGATCTACACTTGGCAAATTTGTGGATCTACACTTGGGAAATTTGTTTATCTACACTTGGGAAATTTGTGGATCTACACTTGGGAAATTTTTGGATCTACACTTGGGAAATTTGTGGATCTACACTTCGGAAATTTGTGGATCTACACTTGGGAAATTTGTGGATCTACTCTTGGGAAATTTGTGGATCTACACTAGGGAAATTTGTGGATCTACACTTGGGAAATTTGTGGATCTACACTTGGAAAATTTGTGGATCTATTCTTGGAAAATTTGGGGATATATGCTTGGATATTTGTTGATCTATACTTGGGAAATATGTGTATCTATACTTGGGATTTTTTTGGATCTACACTTGGCAAATTTGTGGATCTACACTTTGCAAATTTGTGGATCTACACTTGGGAAATTTGTTGATCTATACTTGGGAAATTTGTGGATCTACACTTGGGAAATTTTTGGATCTACACTTGGGAAATTTGTGGGTCTACACTTGGGAAATTTTTGGATCTACACTTGGGAAATTTTTGGATCTTCACTAGGGAAATTTGTGGATCTACACTTGGGAAATTTGTGGATCTATACAAAGGGAAATTTGTGGATCTATACAAAGCAAAATTTGGATCTATACTTGGAAAATTTGTGGATCTATTCTTGGAAAATTTGGGGATATATGCTTGGAAATTTGTTGATCTACACTTGGCAAATTTGTGGATCTAAACTTTAAAAAATTTGTGGATCTACACTTGGCAAATTTGTGGATCTACACTTGGTAAATTTGTGGATCTACACTTGGCAAATTTGTGGATCTACACTTGCTAATTTGTGGATCTACACTTGCTAATTTGTGGATCTACACTTGGGAAATTTGTGGATTTACACTTGGGAAATTTGTGGATCTACACTTGTGAAATTTGTGGATCTACACTTGGAAAATTTGTGGATCTGCACTTGGGAAATTTGTGGATCTACACTTGGGAAATTTGTGGATCTACACTTGGGAAAGTTGTGGATCTACACTTGGGAAATTTGTGGATCTACACTTGGGAAATTTTTGGATCTACGCTTGGGAAATTTGTGGGTCTACACTTTGCAAATTTGTGTATCTACACTTGGGAAATTTGTGGATCTACACTTGGGAAATTTGTGGATCTACATTGGGAAATTTTTGGATCTACACTAGGGAAATTTGTGGATCTACACTTGGGAAATTTGTAGATCTATACAAAGGGAAATTTGTAGATCTATACAAAGCAAAATTTGGATCTATACTTGGAAAATTTGTGGATCTATTCTTGGAAAATTTGGGGATATATGCTTGGAAATTTGTTGATCTACACTTGGCAAATTTGTGGATCTAAACTTGGGAAATTTGTGGATCTACACTTGGTAAATTTGTGGATCTACACTTTGCAAATTTGTGGATCTACACTTGGGAAATTTGTGGATCTACACTCGCAAAGTTGTGGATCTACACTTGGCAAATTTGTGGATCTAAACTTTAAAAATTTGTGGATCTACACTTATGAAATTTGTGGATTTACACTTGGCAAATTTGTGGATCTACACTTGGTAAATTTGTGGATCTACACTTGGGAAATTTGTGGATCTACACTTGGGAAAATTGTGGATCTACACTTGCAAATTTGTGGATCTACACTTGGCAAATTTGTGGATCTAATCTTTAAAAATTTGTGGATTTATACTTGGGAAATTTGTGGATTTATACTTTTGAAATTTGTGGATTTATACTTGGGAAATTTGTATATTTATACTTAGGAAATTTGTGGATTTATACTTGGGAAATTTGTGGATTTATACTTGGGAAATTTGTGGATTTATACTTGGGAAATTTGGATTTATACTTAGGAAATTTGTGGATTTATACTTGGGAAATTTGTGGATTTATACTTGGGAAATTTGTATATTTATACTTAAGAAATTTGTGGATTTATACTTGGGAAATTTGTGGATTTATACTTGGGAAATTTGTGGATTTATACTTGGGAAATTTGTGGATTTATACTTAGGAAATTTGTGGATTTTCTCTTGGCAAATTTGTAGATTTATACTTGGGAAAATTGTGGATTTATATTTGGGAAATTTGTGGATTTATATTGGGGAAATTTGTGGATTTATACTTGGGAAATTTGTGGATTTATACTTAGGAAATTTGTGGATTTACACTTGGCAAATTTGTGGATCTACACTTGGGAAATTTGTGGATCTACACTTGGCAAATTTGTGGATCTACACTTGGCAAATTTATGGATCTACACTTGGCAAATTTTGTTTATCTACACTTGGGAAATTTGTGGATCTACACTCGCAAATTTGTGGATCTACACTTGGCAAATTTGTGGATCTAAACTTTAAAAATTTGTGGATCTTCACTTGGGAAATTTGTGGATTTACACTTGGCAAATTTGTGGATCTACACTTGGTAAATTTGTGGATCTACACTTGGCAAATTTGTGGATCTACTTTGGTAAATTTGTGGATCCACACTTGGCAAATTTGTGGATCTACAGTTGGCAAATTTGTGGATCTACACTTGGGAAATTTGTGGATTTACACTTGGCAAATTTGTTTATCTACACTTGGGAAATTTGTGGATCTACACTTGGGAAATTTGTGGATCTACACTTACAAATTTGTGGATCTACACTTGGCAAATTTGTGGATCTAAACTTTAAAAATTTGTGGATCTACACTTGGGAAATTTGTGGATTTACACTTGGCAAATTTGTGGATCTACACTTGGTAAATTTGTGGATCTGCACTTGGCAAATTTGTGGATCTACACTTGGCAAATTTGTGGATCTACACTTAGGAAATTTGTGATTCTACACTTGGGAAATTTGTGGATCTACACTTGGCAAATTTGTGGATCTACACTTGGGAAATTTGTTTATCTACACTTGGAAAACTTGTGGATCTACACTTGGGAAATTTTTGGATCTACACTCGGGAAATTTGTGGATCTACACTTGGGAAATTTGTTGATCTATACTTGGGAAATTTGTGGATGTACACTTGGGAAATTTGTTGATCTATACTTGGGAAATTTGTGGATCTACACTTGGGAAATTTTTGGATCTACACTTGGGAAATTTGTGGGTCTACACTTTGCAAATTTGTGGATCTACACTTGGGAAATTTGTGGATCTACACTTGAGAAATTTTTGGATCTTCACTAGGGAAATTTGTGGATCTACACTTGGGAAATTTGTGGATCTACACTTGAGAAATTTGTGGATCTATACAAAGCAAAATTTGGATCTATTCTTGGAAAATTTGGGGATATATGCTTGGAAATTTGTTGATCTACACTTGGCAAATTTGTGGATCTAAACTTTAAAAATTTGTGGATCTACACTTGGGAAATTTGTGGATTTACACTTGGCAAATTTGTGGATCTACACTTGGTAAATTTGTGGATCTACACTTTGCAAATTTGTGGATCTACACTTGCTAATTTGTGGATCTACACTTGGCAAATTTGTGGATCTACACTTGGGAAATTTGTGGATTTACACTTGGGAAATTTGTGGATCTACACTTGTGAAATTTGTGGATCTACACTTGGGAAATTTGTGGATCTACAATTGGGAAATTTGTGGATCTACACTTGGGAAATTTGTGGATCTACACTTGGGAAAGTTGTGGATCTACACTTGGGAAATTTGTGGATTTACACTTAGGAAATTTTTGGATCTACACTTGGGAAATTTGTGGGTCTACACTTTGCAAATTTGTGGATCTACACTTGGGAAATTTGTGGATCTACACTTGGGAAATTTGTGGATCTACACTTGGGAAATTTTTGGATCTACACTAGGGAAATTTGTGGATCTACACTTTAAAAATTTGTGGATCTACACTTGGGAAATTTGTGGATTTACACTTGGCAAATTTGTGGATCTACACTTGGTAAATTTGTGGATCTACACTTGGCAAATTTGTGGATCTACACTTGGGAAATTTGTGGATTTACACTTGGCAAATTTGTGGATCTACACTTGGGAAATTTGTGGATCTACACTTGGGAAAGTTGTGGATCTACACTTGGGAAATTTGTGGATCTACACTTGGGAAAATTGTGGATCTACACTTGCAAATTTGTGGATCTACACTTGGCAAATTTGTGGATCTAATCTTTAAAAATTTGTGGATTTATACTTGGGAAATTTGTGGATTTATACTTTTGAAATTTGTGGATTTATACTTGGGAAATTTGTATATTTATACTTAGGAAATTTGTGGATTTATACTTGGGAAATTTGTGGATTTATACTTGGGAAATTTGTGGATTTATACTTGGGAAATTTGGATTTATACTTAGGAAATTTGTGGATTTATACTTGGGAAATTTGTGGATTTATACTTGGGAAATTTGTATATTTATACTTAAGAAATTTGTGGATTTATACTTGGGAAATTTGTGGATTTATACTTGGGAAATCTGTGGATTTATACTTGGGAAATTTGTGGATTTATACTTAGGAAATTTGTGGATTTTCTCTTGGCAAATTTGTAGATTTATACTTGGGAAAATTGTGGATTTATATTTGGGAAATTTGTGGATTTATATTGGGGAAATTTGTGGATTTATACTTGGGAAATTTGTGGATTTATACTTGGTAAATTTGTGGATCTACAGTTTGCAAATTTGTGGATCTACACTTGGGAAATTTGTGGATTTACACTTGGCAAATTTGTGGATCTACACTTGGTAAATTTGTGGATCTACACTTGGGAAATTTGTGGATCTACACTTGGGAAATTTGTGGATCTACACTTGGGAAATTTGTGGATCTACACTTGGGAAATTTGTGGATCTATACAAAGGGAAATTTGTTGATCTATACAAAGCGAAATTTGGATCTATACTTGGAAAATTTGTGGATCTATTCTTGGAAAATTTGGGGATATATGCATGGAAATTTGTTGATCTACACTTGGCAAATTTGTGGATCTAAACTTGGGAAATTTGTGGATCTACGTTTGGTAAATTTGTGGATCTACACTTGGGAAATTTGTGGATCTACACTCGCAAATTTGTCGATCTAAACTTTAAAAATTTGTGGATCTACACTTGGCAAATTTGTGGATCTACACTTGGTAAATTTGTGGATCTACACTTGGCAAATTTGTGGATCTAAACTTGGGAAATTTGTGGATCTACACCTGGTAAATTTGTGGATCTACACTTTGCAAATTTGTGGATCTACACTTGGGAAATTTGTGGATCTACACTCGCAAATTTGTGGATCTAAACTTTAAAAATTTGTGGCTCTACACTTGGGAAATTTGTGGATTTACACTTGGCAAATTTGTGGATCTACATTTGGTAAATTTGTGGATCTACACTTGGCAAATTTGTGGATCTACACTTGGCAAATTTGTGGATCTACAGTTTGCAAATTTGTGGATCTACACTTGGGAAATTTGTGGATTTACACTTGGCAAATTTGTGGATCTACACTTGGTAAATTTGTGGATCTACACTTGGGAAATTTGTGGATTTATACTTGGGAAATTTGTGGATTTATACTTAGGAAATTTATGGATTTACACTTGGGAAATTTGTGGATTTACACTTGGCAAATTTGTGGATCTACACTTGGTAAATTTGTGGATCTACACTTGGCAAATTTGTGGATCTACACTTGGGAAATTTGTGGATTTACACTTGGCAAATTTGTTTATCTACACTTGGTAAATTTGTGGATCTACACTTACAAATTTGTGGATCTACACTTGGCAAATTTGTGGATCTAAACTTTAAAAATTTGTGGATCTACACTTGGGAAATTTGTGGATTTACACTTGGCAAATTTGTGGATCTACACTTGGTAAATTTGTGGATCTGCACTTGGCAAATTTGTGGATCTACACTTGGCAAATTTGTGGATCTACACTTGGCAAATTTGTGGATCTACACTTGGGAAATTTGTTTATCTACACTTGGGAAATTTGTGGATCTACACTCGCAAATTTGTGGATCTAAACTTTAAAAATTTGTGGCTCTACACTTGGGAAATTTGTGGATTTACACTTGGCAAATTTGTGGATCTACACTTGGTAAATTTGTGGATCTACACTTGGCAAATTTGTGGATCTACACTTGGCAAATTTGTGGATCTAATCTTGGGAAATTTGTGGATCTACACTTGGTAAATTTGTGGATCTACACTTTGCAAATTTGTGGATCTACACTTGGGAAATTTGTGGATCTACACTCGCAAATTTGTGGATCTAAACTTTAAAAATTTGTGGCTCTACACTTGGGAAATTTGTGGATTTACACTTGGGAAATTTGTGGATTTACACTTGGCAAATTTGTGGATCTACACTTGGTAAATTTGTGGATCTACACTTGGCAAATTTGTGGATCTACACTTGGGAAATTTGTGGATTTACACTTGGCAAATTTGTTTATCTACACTTGGTAAATTTGTGGATCTACACTTACAAATTTGTGGATCTACACTTGGCAAATTTGTGGATCTAAACTTTAAAAATTTGTGGATCTACACTTGGGAAATTTGTGGATTTACACTTGGCAAATTTGTGGATCTACACTTGGTAAATTTGTGGATCTGCACTTGGCAAATTTGTGGATCTACACTTGGCAAATTTGTGGATCTACACTTGGCAAATTTGTGGATCTACACTTGGGAAATTTGTTTATCTACACTTGGGAAATTTGTGGATCTACACTCGCAAATTTGTGGATCTAAACTTTAAAAATTTGTGGCTCTACACTTGGGAAATTTGTGGATTTACACTTGGCAAATTTGTGGATCTACACTTGGTAAATTTGTGGATCTACACTTGGCAAATTTGTGGATCTACACTTGGCAAATTTGTGGATCTAATCTTGGGAAATTTGTGGATCTACACTTGGTAAATTTGTGGATCTACACTTTGCAAATTTGTGGATCTACACTTGGGAAATTTGTGGATCTACACTCGCAAATTTGTGGATCTACACTCGCAAATTTGTGGATCTAAACTTTAAAAATTTGTGGCTCTACACTTGGGAAATTTGTGGATTTACACTTGGCAAATTTGTGGATCTACACTTGGTAAATTTGTGGATCTACACTTGGCAAATTTGTGGATCTACACTTGGCAAATTTGTGGATCTAATCTTGGGAAATTTGTGGATCTACACTTGGTAAATTTGTGGATCTACACTTTGCAAATTTGTGGATCTACACTTGGGAAATTTGTGGATCTACACTCGCAAATTTGTGGATCTAAACTTTAAAAATTTGTGGCTCTACACTTGGGAAATTTGTGGATTTACACTTGGGAAATTTGTGGATTTACACTTGGCAAATTTGTGGATCTACACTTGGTAAATTTGTGGATCTACACTTGGCAAATTTGTGGATCTACACTTGGGAAATTTGTGGATTTACACTTGGCAAATTTGTTTATCTACACTTGGTAAATTTGTGGATCTACACTTACAAATTTGTGGATCTACACTTGGCAAATTTGTGGATCTAAACTTTAAAAATTTGTGGATCTACACTTGGGAAATTTGTGGATTTACACTTGGCAAATTTGTGGATCTACACTTGGTAAATTTGTGGATCTGCACTTGGCAAATTTGTGGATCTACACTTGGCAAATTTGTGGATCTACACTTGGCAAATTTGTGGATCTACACTTGGGAAATTTGTTTATCTACACTTGGGAAATTTGTGGATCTACACTCGCAAATTTGTGGATCTAAACTTTAAAAATTTGTGGCTCTACACTTGGGAAATTTGTGGATTTACACTTGGCAAATTTGTGGATCTACACTTGGTAAATTTGTGGATCTACACTTGGCAAATTTGTGGATCTACACTTGGCAAATTTGTGGATCTAATCTTGGGAAATTTGTGGATCTACACTTGGTAAATTTGTGGATCTACACTTTGCAAATTTGTGGATCTACACTTGGGAAATTTGTGGATCTACACTCGCAAATTTGTGGATCTAAACTTTAAAAATTTGTGGCTCTACACTTGGGAAATTTGTGGATTTACACTTGGCAAATTTGTGGATCTACACTTGGTAAATTTGTGGATCTACACTTGGCAAATTTGTGGATCTACACTTGGTAAATTTGTGGATCTACACTTGGCAAATTTGTGGATCTACAGTTTGCAAATTTGTGGATCTACACTTGGGAAATTTGTGGATTTACACTTGGCAAATTTGTGGATCTACACTTGGTAAATTTGTGGATCTACACTTGGTAAATTTGTGGATCTACACTTGGGAAATTTGTGGATCTACACTTGGGAAATTTGTGGATCTACACTTGGGAAATTTGTGGATCTATACAAAGGGAAATTTGTTGATCTATACAAAGCAAAATTTGGATCTATACTTGGAAAATTTGTGGATCTATTCTTGGAAAATTTGGGGATATATGCATGGAAATTTGTTGATCTACACTTGGCAAATTTGTGGATCTAAACTTGGGAAATTTGTGGATCTACACTTGGTAAATTTGTGGATCTACACTTGGGAAATTTGTGGATCTACACTCGCAAATTTGTCGATCTAAACTTTAAAAATTTGTGGATCTACACTTGGGAAATTTGTGGATTTACACTTGGCAATTTGTGGATCTACACTTGGTAAATTTGTGGATCTACACTTGGCAAATTTGTGGATCTAAACTTGGGAAATTTGTGGATCTACACCTGGTAAATTTGTGGATCTACACTTTGCAAATTTGTGGATCTACACTTGGGAAATTTGTGGATCTACACTCGCAAATTTGTGGATCTAAACTTTAAAAATTTGTGGCTCTACACTTGGGAAATTTGTGGATTTACACTTGGGAAATTTGTGGATTTACACTTGGCAAATTTGTGGATCTACACTTGGTAAATTTGTGGATCTACACTTGGCAAATTTGTGGATCTACACTTGGGAAATTTGTGGATTTACACTTGGCAAATTTGTTTATCTACACTTGGTAAATTTGTGGATCTACACTTACAAATTTGTGGATCTACACTTGGCAAATTTGTGGATCTAAACTTTAAAAATTTGTGGATCTACACTTGGGAAATTTGTGGATTTACACTTGGCAAATTTGTGGATCTACACTTGGTAAATTTGTGGATCTGCACTTGGCAAATTTGTGGATCTACACTTGGCAAATTTGTGGATCTACACTTGGCAAATTTGTGGATCTACACTTGGGAAATTTGTTTATCTACACTTGGGAAATTTGTGGATCTACACTCGCAAATTTGTGGATCTAAACTTTAAAAATTTGTGGCTCTACACTTGGGAAATTTGTGGATTTACACTTGGCAAATTTGTGGATCTACACTTGGTAAATTTGTGGATCTACACTTGGCAAATTTGTGGATCTACACTTGGCAAATTTGTGGATCTAATCTTGGGAAATTTGTGGATCTACACTTGGTAAATTTGTGGATCTACACTTTGCAAATTTGTGGATCTACACTTGGGAAATTTGTTGATCTATACTTGGGAAATTTGTGGATGTACACTTGGGAAATTTGTTGATCTATACTTGGGAAATTTGTGGATCTACACTTGGGAAATTTTTGGATCTACACTTGGGAAATTTGTGGGTCTACACTTTGCAAATTTGTGGATCTACACTTGGGAAATTTGTGGATCTACACTTGAGAAATTTTTGGATCTTCACTAGGGAAATTTGTGGATCTACACTTGGGAAATTTGTGGATCTACACTTGAGAAATTTGTGGATCTATACAAAGCAAAATTTGGATCTATTCTTGGAAAATTTGGGGATATATGCTTGGAAATTTGTTGATCTACACTTGGCAAATTTGTGGATCTAAACTTTAAAAATTTGTGGATCTACACTTGGGAAATTTGTGGATTTACACTTGGCAAATTTGTGGATCTACACTTGGTAAATTTGTGGATCTACACTTTGCAAATTTGTGGATCTACACTTGCTAATTTGTGGATCTACACTTGGCAAATTTGTGGATCTACACTTGGGAAATTTGTGGATTTACACTTGGGAAATTTGTGGATCTACACTTGTGAAATTTGTGGATCTACACTTGGGAAATTTGTGGATCTACAATTGGGAAATTTGTGGATCTACACTTGGGAAATTTGTGGATCTACACTTGGGAAAGTTGTGGATCTACACTTGGGAAATTTGTGGATTTACACTTAGGAAATTTTTGGATCTACACTTGGGAAATTTGTGGGTCTACACTTTGCAAATTTGTGGATCTACACTTGGGAAATTTGTGGATCTACACTTGGGAAATTTGTGGATCTACACTTGGGAAATTTTTGGATCTACACTAGGGAAATTTGTGGATCTACACTTTAAAAATTTGTGGATCTACACTTGGGAAATTTGTGGATTTACACTTGGCAAATTTGTGGATCTACACTTGGTAAATTTGTGGATCTACACTTGGCAAATTTGTGGATCTACACTTGGGAAATTTGTGGATTTACACTTGGCAAATTTGTGGATCTACACTTGGGAAATTTGTGGATCTACACTTGGGAAAGTTGTGGATCTACACTTGGGAAATTTGTGGATCTACACTTGGGAAAATTGTGGATCTACACTTGCAAATTTGTGGATCTACACTTGGCAAATTTGTGGATCTAATCTTTAAAAATTTGTGGATTTATACTTGGGAAATTTGTGGATTTATACTTTTGAAATTTGTGGATTTATACTTGGGAAATTTGTAAATTTATACTTAGGAAATTTGTGGATTTATACTTGGGAAATTTGTGGATTTATACTTGGGAAATTTGTGGATTTATACTTGGGAAATTTGGATTTATACTTAGGAAATTTGTGGATTTATACTTGGGAAATTTGTGGATTTATACTTGGGAAATTTGTATATTTATACTTAAGAAATTTGTGGATTTATACTTGGGAAATTTGTGGATTTATACTTGGGAAATCTGTGGATTTATACTTGGGAAATTTGTGGATTTATACTTAGGAAATTTGTGGATTTTCTCTTGGCAAATTTGTAGATTTATACTTGGGAAAATTGTGGATTTATATTTGGGAAATTTGTGGATTTATATTGGGGAAATTTGTGGATTTATACTTGGGAAATTTGTGGATTTATACTTGGTAAATTTGTGGATCTACAGTTTGCAAATTTGTGGATCTACACTTGGGAAATTTGTGGATTTACACTTGGCAAATTTGTGGATCTACACTTGGTAAATTTGTGGATCTACACTTGGGAAATTTGTGGATCTACACTTGGGAAATTTGTGGATCTACACTTGGGAAATTTGTGGATCTACACTTGGGAAATTTGTGGATCTATACAAAGGGAAATTTGTTGATCTATACAAAGCAAAATTTGGATCTATACTTGGAAAATTTGTGGATCTATTCTTGGAAAATTTGGGGATATATGCATGGAAATTTGTTGATCTACACTTGGCAAATTTGTGGATCTAAACTTGGGAAATTGTGGATCTACGTTTGGTAAATTTGTGGATCTACACTTGGGAAATTTGTGGATCTACACTCGCAAATTTGTCGATCTAAACTTTAAAAATTTGTGGATCTACACTTGGCAAATTTGTGGATCTACACTTGGTAAATTTGTGGATCTACACTTGGCAAATTTGTGGATCTAAACTTGGGAAATTTGTGGATCTACACCTGGTAAATTTGTGGATCTACACTTTGCAAATTTGTGGATCTACACTTGGGAAATTTGTGGATCTACACTCGCAAATTTGTGGATCTAAACTTTAAAAATTTGTGGCTCTACACTTGGGAAATTTGTGGATTTACACTTGGCAAATTTGTGGATCTACATTTGGTAAATTTGTGGATCTACACTTGGCAAATTTGTGGATCTACACTTGGCAAATTTGTGGATCTACAGTTTGCAAATTTGTGGATCTACACTTGGGAAATTTGTGGATTTACACTTGGCAAATTTGTGGATCTACACTTGGTAAATTTGTGGATCTACACTTGGGAAATTTGTGGATTTATACTTGGGAAATTTGTGGATTTATACTTAGGAAATTTATGGATTTACACTTGGGAAATTTGTGGATTTACACTTGGCAAATTTGTGGATCTACACTTGGTAAATTTGTGGATCTACACTTGGCAAATTTGTGGATCTACACTTGGGAAATTTGTGGATTTACACTTGGCAAATTTGTTTATCTACACTTGGTAAATTTGTGGATCTACACTTACAAATTTGTGGATCTACACTTGGCAAATTTGTGGATCTAAACTTTAAAAATTTGTGGATCTACACTTGGGAAATTTGTGGATTTACACTTGGCAAATTTGTGGATCTACACTTGGTAAATTTGTGGATCTGCACTTGGCAAATTTGTGGATCTACACTTGGCAAATTTGTGGATCTACACTTGGCAAATTTGTGGATCTACACTTGGGAAATTTGTTTATCTACACTTGGGAAATTTGTGGATCTACACTCGCAAATTTGTGGATCTAAACTTTAAAAATTTGTGGCTCTACACTTGGGAAATTTGTGGATTTACACTTGGCAAATTTGTGGATCTACACTTGGTAAATTTGTGGATCTACACTTGGCAAATTTGTGGATCTACACTTGGCAAATTTGTGGATCTAATCTTGGGAAATTTGTGGATCTACACTTGGTAAATTTGTGGATCTACACTTTGCAAATTTGTGGATCTACACTTGGGAAATTTGTGGATCTACACTCGCAAATTTGTGGATCTAAACTTTAAAAATTTGTGGCTCTACACTTGGGAAATTTGTGGATTTACACTTGGGAAATTTGTGGATTTACACTTGGCAAATTTGTGGATCTACACTTGGTAAATTTGTGGATCTACACTTGGCAAATTTGTGGATCTACACTTGGGAAATTTGTGGATTTACACTTGGCAAATTTGTTTATCTACACTTGGTAAATTTGTGGATCTACACTTACAAATTTGTGGATCTACACTTGGCAAATTTGTGGATCTAAACTTTAAAAATTTGTGGATCTACACTTGGGAAATTTGTGGATTTACACTTGGCAAATTTGTGGATCTACACTTGGTAAATTTGTGGATCTGCACTTGGCAAATTTGTGGATCTACACTTGGCAAATTTGTGGATCTACACTTGGCAAATTTGTGGATCTACACTTGGGAAATTTGTTTATCTACACTTGGGAAATTTGTGGATCTACACTCGCAAATTTGTGGATCTAAACTTTAAAAATTTGTGGCTCTACACTTGGGAAATTTGTGGATTTACACTTGGCAAATTTGTGGATCTACACTTGGTAAATTTGTGGATCTACACTTGGCAAATTTGTGGATCTACACTTGGCAAATTTGTGGATCTAATCTTGGGAAATTTGTGGATCTACACTTGGTAAATTTGTGGATCTACACTTTGCAAATTTGTGGATCTACACTTGGGAAATTTGTGGATCTACACTCGCAAATTTGTGGATCTACACTCGCAAATTTGTGGATCTAAACTTTAAAAATTTGTGGCTCTACACTTGGGAAATTTGTGGATTTACACTTGGCAAATTTGTGGATCTACACTTGGTAAATTTGTGGATCTACACTTGGCAAATTTGTGGATCTACACTTGGCAAATTTGTGGATCTAATCTTGGGAAATTTGTGGATCTACACTTGGTAAATTTGTGGATCTACACTTTGCAAATTTGTGGATCTACACTTGGGAAATTTGTGGATCTACACTCGCAAATTTGTGGATCTAAACTTTAAAAATTTGTGGCTCTACACTTGGGAAATTTGTGGATTTACACTTGGGAAATTTGTGGATTTACACTTGGCAAATTTGTGGATCTACACTTGGTAAATTTGTGGATCTACACTTGGCAAATTTGTGGATCTACACTTGGGAAATTTGTGGATTTACACTTGGCAAATTTGTTTATCTACACTTGGTAAATTTGTGGATCTACACTTACAAATTTGTGGATCTACACTTGGCAAATTTGTGGATCTAAACTTTAAAAATTTGTGGATCTACACTTGGGAAATTTGTGGATTTACACTTGGCAAATTTGTGGATCTACACTTGGTAAATTTGTGGATCTGCACTTGGCAAATTTGTGGATCTACACTTGGCAAATTTGTGGATCTACACTTGGCAAATTTGTGGATCTACACTTGGGAAATTTGTTTATCTACACTTGGGAAATTTGTGGATCTACACTCACAAATTTGTGGATCTAAACTTTAAAAATTTGTGGCTCTACACTTGGGAAATTTGTGGATTTACACTTGGCAAATTTGTGGATCTACACTTGGTAAATTTGTGGATCTACACTTGGCAAATTTGTGGATCTACACTTGGCAAATTTGTGGATCTAATCTTGGGAAATTTGTGGATCTACACTTGGTAAATTTGTGGATCTACACTTTGCAAATTTGTGGATCTACACTTGGGAAATTTGTGGATCTACACTCGCAAATTTGTGGATCTAAACTTTAAAAATTTGTGGCTCTACACTTGGGAAATTTGTGGATTTACACTTGGCAAATTTGTGGATCTACACTTGGTAAATTTGTGGATCTACACTTGGCAAATTTGTGGATCTACACTTGGTAAATTTGTGGATCTACACTTGGCAAATTTGTGGATCTACAGTTTGCAAATTTGTGGATCTACACTTGGGAAATTTGTGGATTTACACTTGGCAAATTTGTGGATCTACACTTGGTAAATTTGTGGATCTACACTTGGTAAATTTGTGGATCTACACTTGGGAAATTTGTGGATCTACACTTGGGAAATTTGTGGATCTACACTTGGGAAATTTGTGGATCTATACAAAGGGAAATTTGTTGATCTATACAAAGCAAAATTTGGATCTATACTTGGAAAATTTGTGGATCTATTCTTGGAAAATTTGGGGATATATGCATGGAAATTTGTTGATCTACACTTGGCAAATTTGTGGATCTAAACTTGGGAAATTTGTGGATCTACACTTGGTAAATTTGTGGATCTACACTTGGGAAATTTGTGGATCTACACTCGCAAATTTGTCGATCTAAACTTTAAAAATTTGTGGATCTACACTTGGGAAATTTGTGGATTTACACTTGGCAATTTGTGGATCTACACTTGGTAAATTTGTGGATCTACACTTGGCAAATTTGTGGATCTAAACTTGGGAAATTTGTGGATCTACACCTGGTAAATTTGTGGATCTACACTTTGCAAATTTGTGGATCTACACTTGGGAAATTTGTGGATCTACACTCGCAAATTTGTGGATCTAAACTTTAAAAATTTGTGGCTCTACACTTGGGAAATTTGTGGATTTACACTTGGGAAATTTGTGGATTTACACTTGGCAAATTTGTGGATCTACACTTGGTAAATTTGTGGATCTACACTTGGCAAATTTGTGGATCTACACTTGGGAAATTTGTGGATTTACACTTGGCAAATTTGTTTATCTACACTTGGTAAATTTGTGGATCTACACTTACAAATTTGTGGATCTACACTTGGCAAATTTGTGGATCTAAACTTTAAAAATTTGTGGATCTACACTTGGGAAATTTGTGGATTTACACTTGGCAAATTTGTGGATCTACACTTGGTAAATTTGTGGATCTGCACTTGGCAAATTTGTGGATCTACACTTGGCAAATTTGTGGATCTACACTTGGCAAATTTGTGGATCTACACTTGGGAAATTTGTTTATCTACACTTGGGAAATTTGTGGATCTACACTCGCAAATTTGTGGATCTAAACTTTAAAAATTTGTGGCTCTACACTTGGGAAATTTGTGGATTTACACTTGGCAAATTTGTGGATCTACACTTGGTAAATTTGTGGATCTACACTTGGCAAATTTGTGGATCTACACTTGGCAAATTTGTGGATCTAATCTTGGGAAATTTGTGGATCTACACTTGGTAAATTTGTGGATCTACACTTTGCAAATTTGTGGATCTACACTTGGGAAATTTGTGGATCTACACTCGCAAATTTGTGGATCTAAACTTTAAAAATTTGTGGCTCTACACTTGGGAAATTTGTGGATTTACACTTGGCAAATTTGTGGATCTACACTTGGTAAATTTGTGGATCTACACTTGGCAAATTTGTGGATCTACACTTGGTAAATTTGTCGATCTACACTTGGCAAATTTGTGGATCTACAGTTTGCAAATTTGTGGATCTACACTTGGGAAATTTGTGGATTTACACTTGGCAAATTTGTGGATCTACACTTGGTAAATTTGTGGATCTACACTTGGTAAATTTGTGGATCTACACTTGGGAAATTTGTGGATCTACACTTGGGAAATTTGTGGATCTACACTTGGGAAATTTGTGGATCTATACAAAGGGAAATTTGTTGATCTATACAAAGCAAAATTTGGATCTATACTTGGAAAATTTGTGGATCTATTCTTGGAAAATTTGGGGATATATGCATGGAAATTTGTTGATCTACACTTGGCAAATTTGTGGATCTAAACTTGGGAAATTTGTGGATCTACACTTGGTAAATTTGTGGATCTACACTTGGGAATTTTGTGGATCTACACTCGCAAATTTGTCGATCTAAACTTTAAAAATTTGTGGATCTACACTTGGGAAATTTGTGGATTTACACTTGGCAATTTGTGGATCTACACTTGGTAAATTTGTGGATCTACACTTGGCAAATTTGTGGATCTAAACTTGGGAAATTTGTGGATCTACACCTGGTAAATTTGTGGATCTACACTTTGCAAATTTGTGGATCTACACTTGGGAAATTTGTGGATCTACACTCGCAAATTTGTGGATCTAAACTTTAAAAATTTGTGGCTCTACACTTGGGAAATTTGTGGATTTACACTTGGCAAATTTGTGGATCTACATTTGGTAAATTTGTGGATCTACACTTGGCAAATTTGTGGATCTACACTTGGTAAATTTGTGGATCTACACTTGGCAAATTTGTGGATCTACAGTTTGCAAATTTGTGGATCTACACTTGGGAAATTTGTGGATTTACACTTGGCAAATTTGTGGATCTACACTTGGTAAATTTGTGGATCTACACTTGGGAAATTTGTGGATCTACACTTGGGAAATTTGTGGATCTACACTTGCAAATTTGTGGATCTACACTTGGCAAATTTGTGGATCTAAACTTTAAAAAATTGTGGATTTATACTTGGGAAATTTGTGGATTTATACTTGGGAAATTTGTGGATTTATACTTGGGAAATTTGTATATTTATACTTAGGAAATTTGTTGATTTATACTTGGGAAATTTGTGGATTTATACTTGGGAAATTTGTGGATTTATACTTGGGAAATTTGGATTTATACTTAGGAAATTTGTGGATTTATACTTGGGAAATTTGTGGATTTATACTTGGGAAATTTGTATATTTATACTTAAGAAATTTGTGGATTTATGCTTGGGAAATTTGTGGATTTATACTTGGGAAATTTGTGGATTTATACTTAGGAAATTTGTGGATTTTCTCTTGGCAAATTTGTAGATTTATACTTGGGAAAATTGTGGATTTATATTTGGGAAATTTGTGGTTTTATATTGGGGAAATTTGTGGATTTATACTTGGGAAATTTGTGGATTTATACTTAGGAAATTTGTGGATTTACACTTGGGAAATTTGTGGATTTACACTTGGCAAATTTGTGGATCTATACTTGGTAAATTTGTGGATCTACACTTGGCAAATTTGTGGATCTACACTTGGGAAATTTGTGGATTTACACTTGGCAAATTTGTGGATCTACACTTGGGAAATTTGTTTATCTACACTTGGGAAATTTGTGGATCTACACTCGCAAATTTGTGGATCTAAACTTTAAAAATTTGTGGCTCTACACTTGGGAAATTTGTGGATTTACACTTGGCAAATTTGTGGATCTACAATTGGTAAATTTGTGGATCTACACTTGGCAAATTTGTGGATCTACACTTGGCAAATTTGTGGATCTAATCTTGGGAAATTTGTGGATCTACACTTGGTAAATTTGTGGATCTACACTTTGCAAATTTGTGGATCTACACTTGGGAAATTTGTGGATCTACACTCGCAAATTTGTGGATCTAAACTTTAAAAATTTGTGGCTCTACACTTGGGAAATTTGTGGATTTACACTTGGCAAATTTGTGGATCTACACTTGGTAAATTTGTGGATCTACACTTGGCAAATTTGTGGATCTACACTTGGTAAATTTGTGGATCTACACTTGGCAAATTTGTGGATCTACAGTTTGCAAATTTGTGGATCTACACTTGGGAAATTTGTGGATTTACACTTGGCAAATTTGTGGATCTACACTTGGTAAATTTGTGGATCTACACTTGGTAAATTTGTGGATCTACACTTGGGAAATTTGTGGATCTACACTTGGGAAATTTGTGGATCTACACTTGGGAAATTTGTGGATCTATACAAAGGGAAATTTGTTGATCTATACAAAGCAAAATTTGGATCTATACTTGGAAAATTTGTGGATCTATTCTTGGAAAATTTGGGGATATATGCATGGAAATTTGTTGATCTACACTTGGCAAATTTGTGGATCTAAACTTGGGAAATTTGTGGATCTACACTTGGTAAATTTGTGGATCTACACTTGGGAAATTTGTGGATCTACACTCGCAAATTTGTCGATCTAAACTTTAAAAATTTGTGGATCTACACTTGGGAAATTTGTGGATTTACACTTGGCAATTTGTGGATCTACACTTGGTAAATTTGTGGATCTACACTTGGCAAATTTGTGGATCTAAACTTGGGAAATTTGTGGATCTACACCTGGTAAATTTGTGGATCTACACTTTGCAAATTTGTGGATCTACACTTGGGAAATTTGTGGATCTACACTCGCAAATTTGTGGATCTAAACTTTAAAAATTTGTGGCTCTACACTTGGGAAATTTGTGGATTTACACTTGGCAAATTTGTGGATCTACATTTGGTAAATTTGTGGATCTACACTTGGCAAATTTGTGGATCTACACTTGGTAAATTTGTGGATCTACACTTGGCAAATTTGTGGATCTACAGTTTGCAAATTTGTGGATCTACACTTGGGAAATTTGTGGATTTACACTTGGCAAATTTGTGGATCTACACTTGGTAAATTTGTGGATCTACACTTGGGAAATTTGTGGATCTACACTTGGGAAATTTGTGGATCTACACTTGCAAATTTGTGGATCTACACTTGGCAAATTTGTGGATCTAAACTTTAAAAAATTGTGGATTTATACTTGGGAAATTTGTGGATTTATACTTGGGAAATTTGTGGATTTATACTTGGGAAATTTGTATATTTATACTTAGGAAATTTGTTGATTTATACTTGGGAAATTTGTGGATTTATACTTGGGAAATTTGTGGATTTATACTTGGGAAATTTGGATTTATACTTAGGAAATTTGTGGATTTATACTTGGGAAATTTGTGGATTTATACTTGGGAAATTTGTATATTTATACTTAAGAAATTTGTGGATTTATGCTTGGGAAATTTGTGGATTTATACTTGGGAAATTTGTGGATTTATACTTAGGAAATTTGTGGATTTTCTCTTGGCAAATTTGTAGATTTATACTTGGGAAAATTGTGGATTTATATTTGGGAAATTTGTGGTTTTATATTGGGGAAATTTGTGGATTTATACTTGGGAAATTTGTGGATTTATACTTAGGAAATTTGTGGATTTACACTTGGGAAATTTGTGGATTTACACTTGGCAAATTTGTGGATCTATACTTGGTAAATTTGTGGATCTACACTTGGCAAATTTGTGGATCTACACTTGGGAAATTTGTGGATTTACACTTGGCAAATTTGTTTATCTACACTTGGTAAATTTGTGGATCTACACTTACAAATTTGTGGATCTACACTTGGCAAATTTGTGGATCTAAACTTTAAAAATTTGTGGATCTACACTTGGGAAATTTGTGGATTTACACTTGGCAAATTTGTGGATCTACACTTGGTAAATTTGTGGATCTGCACTTGGCAAATTTGTGGATCTACACTTGGCAAATTTGTGGATCTACACTTGGCAAATTTGTGGATCTACACTTGGGAAATTTGTTTATCTACACTTGGGAAATTTGTGGATCTACACTTGTGAAATTTTTGGATCTAAACTTGGGAAATTTGTGGATTTACACTTGGCAAATTTGTGGATCTACACTTGGTAAATTTGTGGATCTACACTTGGCAAATTTGTGGATCTAAACTTGGGAAATTTGTGGATCTACACTTGGTAAATTTGTGGATCTACACTTTGCAAATTTGTGGATCTACACTTGGGAAATTTGTGGATCTACACTCGCAAATTTGTGGATCTAAACTTTAAAAATTTGTGGCTCTAAACTTGGGAAATTTGTGGATTTACAC
Organism: Odiellus spinosus; assembly: GCA_963920705.1. NCBI lineage: Eukaryota > Metazoa > Arthropoda > Arachnida > Opiliones > Phalangiidae > Odiellus > Odiellus spinosus. Next base: position 633,838 of record OY987233.1, read on the forward strand.
TTGGCAAATTTGTGGATCTACACTTGGTAAATTTGTGGATCTACACTTGGCAAATTTGTGGATCTACACTTGGTAAATTTGTGGATCTACACTTGACAAATTTGTGGATCTACACTTGCAAATTTGTGGATCTACACTTGGCAAATTTGTGGATCTAAACTTTAAAAATTTGTGGATTTATACTTGGGAAATTTGTGGATTTATACTTGGGAAATTTGTGGATTTATACTTGGGAAATTTGTATATTTATACTTAGGAAATTTGTTGATTTATACTTGGGAAATTTGTGGATTTATACTTGGGAAATTTGTGGATTTATACTTGGGAAATTTGGATTTATACTTAGGAAATTTGTGGATTTATACTTGGGAAATTTGTGGATTTATACTTGGGAAATTTGTATATTTATACTTAAGAAATTTGTGGATTTATGCTTGGGAAATTTGTGGATTTATACTTGGGAAATTTGTGGATTTATACTTAGGAAATTTGTGGATTTTCTCTTGGCAAATTTGTAGATTTATACTTGGGAAAATTGTGGATTTATATTTGGGAAATTTGTGGTTTTATATTGGAGAAATTTGTGGATTTATACTTGGGAAATTTGTGGATTTATACTTAGGAAATTTGTGGATTTACACTTGGGAAATTTGTGGATTTACACTTGGCAAATTTGTGGATCTATACTTGGTAAATTTGTGGATCTACACTTGGCAAATTTGTGGATCTACACTTGGGAAATTTGTGGATTTACACTTGGCAAATTTGTTTATCTACACTTGGTAAATTTGTGGATCTACACTTACAAATTTGTGGATCTACACTTGGCAAATTTGTGGATCTAAACTTTAAAAATTTGTGGATCTACACTTGGGAAATTTGTGGATTTACACTTGGCAAATTTGTGGATCTACACTTGGTAAATTTGTGGATCTGCACTTGGCAAATTTGTGGATCTACACTTGGCAAATTTGTGGATCTACACTTGGCAAATTTGTGGATCTACACTTGGGAAATTTGTTTATCTACACTTGGGAAATTTGTGGATCTACACTTGTGAAATTTTTGGATCTAAACTTGGGAAATTTGTGGATTTACACTTGGCAAATTTGTGGATCTACACTTGGTAAATTTGTGGATCTACACTTGGCAAATTTGTGGATCTAAACTTGGGAAATTTGTGGATCTACACTTGGTAAATTTGTGGATCTACACTTTGCAAATTTGTGGATCTACACTTGGGAAATTTGTGGATCTACACTCGCAAATTTGTGGATCTAAACTTTAAAAATTTGTGGCTCTAAACTTGGGAAATTTGTGGATTTACACTTGGCAAATTTGTGGATCTACACTTGGTAAATTTGTGGATCTACACTTGGCAAATTTGTGGATCTACACTTGGTAAATTTGTGGATCTACACTTGACAAATTTGTGGATCTACACTTGCAAATTTGTGGATCTACACTTGGCAAATTTGTGGATCTAAACTTTAAAAATTTGTGGATTTATACTTGGGAAATTTGTGGATTTATACTTGGGAAATTTGTGGATTTATACTTGGGAAATTTGTATATTTATACTTAGGAAATTTGTTGATTTATACTTGGGAAATTTGTGGATTTATACTTGGGAAATTTGTGGATTTATACTTGGGAAATTTGGATTTATACTTAGGAAATTTGTGGATTTATACTTGGGAAATTTGTGGATTTATACTTGGGAAATTTGTATATTTATACTTAAGAAATTTGTGGATTTATGCTTGGGAAATTTGTGGATTTATACTTGGGAAATTTGTGGATTTATACTTAGGAAATTTGTGGATTTTCTCTTGGCAAATTTGTAGATTTATACTTGGGAAAATTGTGGATTTATATTTGGGAAATTTGTGGTTTTATATTGGAGAAATTTGTGGATTTATACTTGGGAAATTTGTGGATTTATACTTAGGAAATTTGTGGATTTACACTTGGGAAATTTGTGGATTTACACTTGGCAAATTTGTGGATCTATACTTGGTAAATTTGTGGATCTACACCTGGCAAATTTGTGGATCTACACTTGGGAAATTTGTGGATTTACACTTGGCAAATTTGTTTATCTACACTTGGTAAATTTGTGGATCTACACTTACAAATTTGTGGATCTACACTTGGCAAATTTGTGGATCTAAACTTTAAAAATTTGTGGATCTACACTTGGGAAATTTGTGGATTTACACTTGGCAAATTTGTGGATCTACACTTGGTAAATTTGTGGATCTGCACTTGGCAAATTTGTGGATCTACACTTGGCAAATTTGTGGATCTACACTTGGCAAATTTGTGGATCTACACTTGGGAAATTTGTTTATCTACACTTGGGAAATTTGTGGATCTACACTTGTGAAATTTTTGGATCTAAACTTGGGAAATTTGTGGATTTACACTTGGCAAATTTGTGGATCTACACTTGGTAAATTTGTGGATCTACACTTGGCAAATTTGTGGATCTAAACTTGGGAAATTTGTGGATCTACACTTGGTAAATTTGTGGATCTACACTTTGCAAATTTGTGGATCTACACTTGGGAAATTTGTGGATCTACACTCGCAAATTTGTGGATCTAAACTTTAAAAATTTGTGGCTCTAAACTTGGGAAATTTGTGGATTTACACTTGGCAAATTTGTGGATCTACACTTGGTAAATTTGTGGATCTACACTTGGCAAATTTGTGGATCTACACTTGGTAAATTTGTGGATCTACACTTGACAAATTTGTGGATCTACAGTTGGCAAATTTGTGGATCTACACTTGGGAAATTTGTGGATTTACACTTGGCAAATTTGTGGATCTACACTTGGCAAATTTGTGGATCTAAACTTTAAAAATTTGTGGATCTACACTTGGGAAATTTGTGGATTTACACTTGGCAAATTTGTGGATCTACACTTGGTAAATTTGTGGATCTGCACTTGGCAAATTTGTGGATCTACACTTGGCAAATTTGTGGATCTACACTTGACAAATTTGTGGATCTACACTTGGGAAATTTGTTTATCTACACTTGGGAAATTTGTGGATCTACACTTGTGAAATTTTTGGATCTAAACTTGGGAAATTTGTGGATTTACACTTGGCAAATTTGTGGATCTACACTTGGTAAATTTGTGGATCTACACTTGGCAAATTTGTGGATCTAAACTTGGGAAATTTGTGGATCTACACTTGGTAAATTTGTGGATCTACACTTTGCAAATTTGTGGATCTACACTTGGGAAATTTGTGGATCTACACTCGCAAATTTGTGGATCTAAACTTTAAAAATTTGTGGCTCTAAACTTGGGAAATTTGTGGATTTACACTTGGCAAATTTGTGGATCTACACTTGGTAAATTTGTGGATCTACACTTGGCAAATTTGTGGATCTACACTTGGTAAATTTGTGGATCTACACTTGACAAATTTGTGGATCTACAGTTGGCAAATTTGTGGATCTACACTTGGGAAATTTGTGGATTTACACTTGGCAAATTTGTGGATCTACACTTGGGAAATTTGTGGATCTACACTTGGGAAAGTTGTGGATCTACACTTGGGAAATTTGTGGATCTACACTTAGGAAATTTTTGGATCTACACTTGGGAAATTTGTGGGTCTACACTTTGCAAATTTGTGGATCTACACTTGGGAAATTTGTGGATCTACACTTGGGAAATTTGTGGATCTACACTTGGGAAATTTTTGGATCTACACTAGGGAAATTTATGGATCTACACTTGGGAAATTTGTGGATCTACACTTGGGAAATTTGTGGATCTATACAAAGGGAAATTTGTTGATCTATACAAAGCAAAATTTGGATCTATACTTGGAAAATTTGTGGATCTATTCTTGGAAAATTTGGGGATATATGCTTGGAAATTTTTTGATCTACACTTGGCAAATTTGTGGATCTAAACTTGGGAAATTTGTGGATCTACACTTGGTAAATTTGTGGATCTACACTTTGCAAATTTGTGGATCTACACTTGGGAAATTTGTGGATCTACACTCGCAAATTTGTGGATCTAAACTTTAAAAATTTGTGGATCTACACTTGGGAAATTTGTGGATCTACACTTGGCAAATTTGTGGATCTACACTTGGGAAATTTGTGGATTTACACTTGGCAAATTTGTTTATCTACACTTGGTAAATTTGTGGATCTACACTTACAAATTTGTGGATCTACACTTGGCAAATTTGTGGATCTAAACTTTAAAAATTTGTGGATCTACACTTGGGAAATTTGTGGATTTACACTTGGCAAATTTGTGGATCTACACTTGGTAAATTTGTGGATCTGCACTTGGCAAATTTGTGGATCTACACTTGGCAAATTTGTGGATCTACACTTGGCAAATTTGTGGATCTACACTTGGGAAATTTGTTTATCTACACTTGGGAAATTTGTGGATCTACACTTGTGAAATTTTTGGATCTAAACTTGGGAAATTTGTGGATTTACACTTGGCAAATTTGTGGATCTACACTTGGTAAATTTGTGGATCTACACTTGGCAAATTTGTGGATCTAAACTTGGGAAATTTGTGGATCTACACTTGGTAAATTTGTGGATCTACACTTTGCAAATTTGTGGATCTACACTTGGGAAATTTGTGGATCTACACTCGCAAATTTGTGGATCTAAACTTTAAAAATTTGTGGCTCTAAACTTGGGAAATTTGTGGATTTACACTTGGCAAATTTGTGGATCTACACTTGGTAAATTTGTGGATCTACACTTGGCAAATTTGTGGATCTACACTTGGTAAATTTGTGGATCTACACTTGACAAATTTGTGGATCTACAGTTGGCAAATTTGTGGATCTACACTTGGGAAATTTGTGGATTTACACTTGGCAAATTTGTGGATCTACACTTGGGAAATTTGTGGATCTACACTTGGGAAAGTTGTGGATCTACACTTGGGAAATTTGTGGATCTACACTTAGGAAATTTTTGGATCTACACTTGGGAAATTTGTGGGTCTACACTTTGCAAATTTGTGGATCTACACTTGGGAAATTTGTGGATCTACACTTGGGAAATTTGTGGATCTACACTTGGGAAATTTTTGGATCTACACTAGGGAAATTTATGGATCTACACTTGGGAAATTTGTGGATCTACACTTGGGAAATTTGTGGATCTATACAAAGGGAAATTTGTTGATCTATACAAAGCAAAATTTGGATCTATACTTGGAAAATTTGTGGATCTATTCTTGGAAAATTTGGGGATATATGCTTGGAAATTTTTTGATCTACACTTGGCAAATTTGTGGATCTAAACTTGGGAAATTTGTGGATCTACACTTGGTAAATTTGTGGATCTACACTTTGCAAATTTGTGGATCTACACTTGGGAAATTTGTGGATCTACACTCGCAAATTTGTGGATCTAAACTTTAAAAATTTGTGGATCTACACTTGGGAAATTTGTGGATCTACACTTGAGAAATTTTTGGATCTAAACTTGGGAAATTTGTGGATTTACACTTGGCAAATTTGTGGATCTACACTTGGTAAATTTGTGGATCTACACTTGGCAAATTTGTGGATCTAAACTTGGGAAATTTGTGGATCTACACTTGGTAAATTTGTGGATCTATACTTTGCAAATTTGTGGATCTAAACTTGGGAAATTTGTGGATCTACACTCGCAAATTTGTGGATCTAAACTTTAAAAATTTGTGGCTCTAAACTTGGGAAATTTGTGGATTTACACTTGGCAAATTTGTGGATCTACACTTGGTAAATTTGTGGATCTACACTTGGCAAATTTGTGGATCTACACTTGGTAAATTTGTGGATCTACACTTGGCAAATTTGTGGATCTACAGTTGGCAAATTTGTGGATCTACACTTGGGAAATTTGTGGATTTACACTTGGCAAATTTGTGGATCTACACTTGGGAAATTTGTGGATCTACACTTGGGAAAGTTGTGGATCTACACTTGGGAAATTTGTGGATCTACACTTAGGAAATTTTTGGATCTACACTTGGGAAATTTGTGGGTCTACACTTTGCAAATTTGTGGATCTACACTTGGGAAATTTGTGGATCTACACTTGGGAAATTTGTGGATCTACACTTGGGAAATTTTTGGATCTACACTAGGGAAATTTATGGATCTACACTTGGGAAATTTGTGGATCTACACTTGGGAAATTTGTGGATCTATACAAAGGGAAATTTGTTGATCTATACAAAGCAAAATTTGGATCTATACTTGGAAAATTTGTGGATCTATTCTTGGAAAATTTGGGGATATATGCTTGGAAATTTGTTGATCTACACTTGGCAAATTTGTGGATCTAAACTTGGGAAATTTGTGGATCTACACTTGGTAAATTTGTGGATCTACACTTTGCAAATTTGTGGATCTACACTTGGGAAATTTGTGGATCTACACTCGCAAATTTGTGGATCTAAACTTTAAAAATTTGTGGATCTACACTTGGGAAATTTGTGGATTTACACTTGGCAAATTTGTGGATCTACACTTGGTAAATTTGTGGATCTACACTTGGCAAATTTGTGGATCTACACTTGGTAAATTTGTGGATCTACACTTGGCAAATTTGTGGATCTACAGTTGGCAAATTTGTGGATCTACACTTGGGAAATTTGTGGATTTACACTTGGCAAATTTGTGGATCTACACTTGGTAAATTTGTGGATCTACACTTGGGAAATTTGTGGATCTACACTTGGGAAATTTGTGGATCTACACTTGCAAATTTGTGGATCTACACTTGGCAAATTTGTGGATCTAAACTTTAAAAATTTGTGGATTTATACTTGGGAAATTTGTGGATTTATACTTGGGAAATTTGTGGATTTATACTTGGGAAATTTGTATATTTATACTTAGGAAATTTGTTTATTTATACTTGGGAAATTTGTGGATTTATACTTGGGAAATTTGTGGATTTAAACTTGGGAAATTTGGATTTATACTTAGGAAATTTGTGGATTTATACTTGGGAAATTTTTGGATTTATACTTGGGAAATTTGTATATTTATACTTAAGAAATTTGTGGATTTATACTTGGGAAATTTGTGGATTTATACTTGGGAAATTTGTGGATTTATACTTGGCAAATTTGTAGATCTACACTTGGGAAATTTGTGGATCTACACTTGGGAAAGTTGTGGATCTACACTTGGGAAATTTGTGGATCTACACTTAGGAAATTTTTGGATCTACACTTGGGAAATTTGTGGGTCTACACTTTGCAAATTTGTGGATCTACACTTGGGAAATTTGTGGATCTACACTTGGGAAATTTGTGGATCTACACTTGGGAAATTTTTGGATCTACACTAGGGAAATTTATGGATCTACACTTGGGAAATTTGTGGATCTACACTTGGGAAATTTGTGGATCTATACAAAGGGAAATTTGTGGATCTACACTTTGCAAATTTGTGGATCTACATTTGGGAAATTTGTGGATCTACACTCGCAAATTTGTGGATCTAAACTTTAAAAATTTGTGGCTCTACACTTGGGAAATTTGTGGATTTACACTTGGCAAATTTGTGGATCTACACTTGGTAAATTTGTGGATCTACACTTGGCAAATTTGTGGATCTACACTTGGTAAATTTGTGGATCTACACTTGGCAAATTTGTGGATCTACAGTTGGCAAATTTGTGGATCTACACTTGGGAAATTTGTGGATTTACACTTGGCAAATTTGTGGATCTACACTTGGTAAATTTGTGGATCTACACTTGGGAAATTTGTGGATCTACACTTGGGAAATTTGTGGATCTACACTTGCAAATTTGTGGATCTACACTTGGCAAATTTGTGGATCTAAACTTTAAAAATTTGTGGATTTATACTTGGGAAATTTGTGGATTTATACTTGGGAAATTTGTGGATTTATACTTGGGAAATTTGTATATTTATACTTAGGAAATTTGTTGATTTATACTTGGGAAATTTGTGGATTTATACTTGGGAAATTTGTGGATATAAACTTGGGAAATTTGGATTTATACTTAGGAAATTTGTGGATTTATACTTGGGAAATTTTTGGATTTATACTTGGGAAATTTGTATATTTATACTTAAGAAATTTGTGGATTTATACTTGGGAAATTTGTGGATTTATACTTGGGAAATTTGTGGATTTATACTTGGCAAATTTGTGGATCTACACTTGGGAAATTTGTGGATCTACACTTGGGAAAGTTGTGGATCTACACTTGGGAAATTTGTGGATCTACACTTGGGAAATTTTTGGATCTACACTTGGGAAATTTGTGGGTCTACACTTTGCAAATTTGTGGATCTACACTTGGGAAATTTGTGGATCTACACTTGGGAAATTTGTGGATCTACACTTGGGAAATTTTTGGATCTACACTAGGGAAATTTATGGATCTACACTTGGGAAATTTGTGGATCTACACTTGGGAAATTTGTGGATCTATACAAAGGGAAATTTGTTGATCTATACAAAGCAAAATTTGGATCTATACTTGGAAAATTTGTGGATCTATTCTTGGAAAATTTGGGGATATATGCTTGGAAATTTGTTGATCTACACTTGGCAAATTTGTGGATCTAAACTTGGGAAATTTGTGGATCTACACTTGGTAAATTTGTGGATCTACACTTTGCAAATTTGTGGATCTACACTTGGGAAATTTGTGGATCTACACTCGCAAATTTGTGGATCTAAACTTTAAAAATTTGTGGATCTACACTTGGGAAATTTGTGGATTTACACTTGGCAAATTTGTGGATCTACACTTGGTAAATTTGTGGATCTACACTTGGGAAATTTGTGGATCTACACTTGGGAAATTTTTGGATCTACACTAGGGAAATTTATGGATCTACACTTGGGAAATTTGTGGATCTACATTTGGGAAATTTGTGGATCTACACTCGCAAATTTGTGGATCTAAACTTTAAAAATTTGTGGCTCTACACTTGGGAAATTTGTGGATTTACACTTGGCAAATTTGTGGATCTACACTTGGTAAATTTGTGGATCTACACTTGGCAAATTTGTGGATCTACACTTGGTAAATTTGTGGATCTACACTTGGCAAATTTGTGGATCTACAGTTGGCAAATTTGTGGATCTACACTTGGGAAATTTGTGGATTTACACTTGGCAAATTTGTGGATCTACACTTGGTAAATTTGTGGATCTACACTTGGGAAATTTGTGGATCTACACTTGGGAAATTTGTGGATCTACACTTGCAAATTTGTGGATCTACACTTGGCAAATTTGTGGATCTAAACTTTAAAAATTTGTGGATTTATACTTGGGAAATTTGTGGATTTATACTTGGGAAATTTGTGGATTTATACTTGGGAAATTTGTATATTTATACTTAGGAAATTTGTTGATTTATACTTGGGAAATTTGTGGATTTATACTTGGGAAATTTGTGGATTTAAACTTGGGAAATTTGGATTTATACTTAGGAAATTTGTGGATTTATACTTGGGAAATTTTTGGATTTATACTTGGGAAATTTGTATATTTATACTTAAGAAATTTGTGGATTTATACTTGGGAAATTTGTGGATTTATACTTGGGAAATTTGTGGATTTATACTTAGGAAATTTGTGGATTTTCTCTTGGCAAATTTGTAGATTTATACTTGGGAAAATTGTGGATTTATAATTGGGAAATTTGTGGATTTATATTGGGGAAATTTGTGGATTTATACTTGGGAAATTTGTGGATTTATACTTAGGAAATTTGTGGATTTACACTTGGCAAATTTGTGGTTTTACACTTGGCAAATTTGTTTATCTACACTTGGTAAATTTATGGATCTACACTTGGCAAATTTTGTGGATCTACACTTGGGAAATTTGTGGATCTACACTCGCAAATTTGTGGATCTACACTTGTCAAATTTGTGGATCTAAACTTGGGAAATTTGTGGATTTACACTTGGCAAATTTGTGGATCTACACTTGGTAAATTTGTGGATCTGCACTTGGCAAATTTGTGGATCTACACTTGGCAAATTTGTGGATCTACACTTGGCAAATTTGTGGATCTACACTTTGCAAATTTGTGGATATACACTTGGGAAATTTGTGGATCTACACTCGCAAATTTGTGGATCTAAACTTTAAAAATTTGTGGATCTACACTTGGCAAATTTGTGGATCTAAACTTTAAAAATTTGTGGATCTACACTTGGGAAATTTGTGGATTTACACTTGGGAAATTTGTTTATCTACACTTGGGAAATTTGTGGATCTACACTTGTGAAATTTTTGGATCTACACTTGGGAAATTTGTGGATCTACACTTGGGAAATTTGTGGATCTACACTTGGGAAATTTGTGGATTTACACTTGGCAAATTTGTGGATCTACACTTGGTAAATTTGTGGATCTACACTTGGCAAATTTGTGGATCTACACTTGGGAAATTTGTGGATCTACACTTGGGAAATTTGTGGATCTACACTTGGGAAATTTGTGGATTTACACTTGGCAAATTTGTGGATCTACACTTGGTAAATTTGTGGATCTACACTTGGCAAATTTGTGGATCTATACAAAGGGAAATTTGTTGATCTATACAAAGCAAAATTTGGATCTATACTTGGAAAATTTGTGGATCTATTCTTGGAAAATTTGGGGATATATGCTTGGAAATTTGTTGATCTACACTTGTCAAATTTGTGGATCTAAACTTGGGAAATTTGTGGCTCTACACTTGGGAAATTTGTGGATTTATACTTGGGAAATTTGTGGATTTAAACTTGGGAAATTTGGATTTATACTTAGGAAATTTGTGGATTTATACTTGGGAAATTTTTGGATTTATACTTGGGAAATTTGTATATTTATACTTAAGAAATTTGTGGATTTATACTTGGGAAATTTGTGGATTTATACTTGGGAAATTTGTGGATTTATACTTGGCAAATTTGTGGATCTACACTTGGGAAATTTGTGGATCTACACTTGGGAAAGTTGTGGATCTACACTTGGGAAATTTGTGGATCTACACTTGGGAAATTTTTGGATCTACACTTGGGAAATTTGTGGGTCTACACTTTGCAAATTTGTGGATCTACACTTGGGAAATTTGTGGATCTACACTTGGGAAATTTGTGGATCTACACTTGGGAAATTTTTGGATCTACACTAGGGAAATTTATGGATCTACACTTGGGAAATTTGTGGATCTACACTTGGGAAATTTGTGGATCTATACAAAGGGAAATTTGTTGATCTATACAAAGCAAAATTTGGATCTATACTTGGAAAATTTGTGGATCTATTCTTGGAAAATTTGGGGATATATGCTTGGAAATTTGTTGATCTACACTTGGCAAATTTGTGGATCTAAACTTGGGAAATTTGTGGATCTACACTTGGTAAATTTGTGGATCTACACTTTGCAAATTTGTGGATCTACACTTGGGAAATTTGTGGATCTACACTCGCAAATTTGTGGATCTAAACTTTAAAAATTTGTGGATCTACACTTGGGAAATTTGTGGATTTACACTTGGCAAATTTGTGGATCTACACTTGGTAAATTTGTGGATCTACACTTGGGAAATTTGTGGATCTACACTTGGGAAATTTTTGGATCTACACTAGGGAAATTTATGGATCTACACTTGGGAAATTTGTGGATCTACATTTGGGAAATTTGTGGATCTACACTCGCAAATTTGTGGATCTAAACTTTAAAAATTTGTGGCTCTACACTTGGGAAATTTGTGGATTTACACTTGGCAAATTTGTGGATCTACACTTGGTAAATTTGTGGATCTACACTTGGCAAATTTGTGGATCTACACTTGGTAAATTTGTGGATCTACACTTGGCAAATTTGTGGATCTACAGTTGGCAAATTTGTGGATCTACACTTGGGAAATTTGTGGATTTACACTTGGCAAATTTGTGGATCTACACTTGGTAAATTTGTGGATCTACACTTGGGAAATTTGTGGATCTACACTTGGGAAATTTGTGGATCTACACTTGCAAATTTGTGGATCTACACTTGGCAAATTTGTGGATCTAAACTTTAAAAATTTGTGGATTTATACTTGGGAAATTTGTGGATTTATACTTGGGAAATTTGTGGATTTATACTTGGGAAATTTGTATATTTATACTTAGGAAATTTGTTGATTTATACTTGGGAAATTTGTGGATTTATACTTGGGAAATTTGTGGATTTAAACTTGGGAAATTTGGATTTATACTTAGGAAATTTGTGGATTTATACTTGGGAAATTTTTGGATTTATACTTGGGAAATTTGTATATTTATACTTAAGAAATTTGTGGATTTATACTTGGGAAATTTGTGGATTTATACTTGGGAAATTTGTGGATTTATACTTAGGAAATTTGTGGATTTTCTCTTGGCAAATTTGTAGATTTATACTTGGGAAAATTGTGGATTTATAATTGGGAAATTTGTGGATTTATATTGGGGAAATTTGTGGATTTATACTTGGGAAATTTGTGGATTTATACTTAGGAAATTTGTGGATTTACACTTGGCAAATTTGTGGTTTTACACTTGGCAAATTTGTTTATCTACACTTGGTAAATTTATGGATCTACACTTGGCAAATTTTGTGGATCTACACTTGGGAAATTTGTGGATCTACACTCGCAAATTTGTGGATCTACACTTGTCAAATTTGTGGATCTAAACTTTAAAAATTTGTGGATCTACACTTGGGAAATTTGTGGATTTACACTTGGCAAATTTGTGGATCTACACTTGGTAAATTTGTGGATCTGCACTTGGCAAATTTGTGGATCTACACTTGGCAAATTTGTGGATCTACACTTGGCAAATTTGTGGATCTACACTTTGCAAATTTGTGGATATACACTTGGGAAATTTGTGGATCTACACTCGCAAATTTGTGGATCTAAACTTTAAAAATTTGTGGATCTACACTTGGCAAATTTGTGGATCTAAACTTTAAAAATTTGTGGATCTACACTTGGGAAATTTGTGGATTTACACTTGGGAAATTTGTTTATCTACACTTGGGAAATTTGTGGATCTACACTTGTGAAATTTTTGGATCTACACTTGGGAAATTTGTGGATCTACACTTGGGAAATTTGTGGATCTACACTTGGGAAATTTGTGGATTTACACTTGGCAAATTTGTGGATCTACACTTGGTAAATTTGTGGATCTACACTTGGCAAATTTGTGGATCTATACAAAGGGAAATTTGTTGATCTATACAAAGCAAAATTTGGATCTATACTTGGAAAATTTGTGGATCTATTCTTGGAAAATTTGGGGATATATGCTTGGAAATTTGTTGATCTACACTTGGCAAATTTGTGGATCTAAACTTGGGAAATTTGTGGATCTACACTTGGTAAATTTGTGGATCTACACTTTGCAAATTTGTGGATCTACACTTGGGAAATTTGTGGATCTACACTCGCAAATTTGTGGATCTAAACTTTAAAAATTTGTGGATCTACACTTGGGAAATTTGTGGATTTACACTTGGCAAATTTGTGGATCTACACTTGGTAAATTTGTGGATCTACACTTGGCAAATTTGTGGATCTAAACTTGGGAAATTTGTGGATCTACACTTGGTAAATTTGTGGATCTACACTTTGCAAATTTGTGGATCTACATTTGGGAAATTTGTGGATCTACACTCGCAAATTTGTGGATCTAAACTTTAAAAATTTGTGGCTCTACACTTGGGAAATTTGTGGATTTACACTTGGCAAATTTGTGGATCTACACTTGGTAAATTTGTGGATCTACACTTGGCAAATTTGTGGATCTACACTTGGTAAATTTGTGGATCTACACTTGGCAAATTTGTGGATCTACAGTTGGCAAATTTGTGGATCTACACTTGGGAAATTTGTGGATTTACACTTGGCAAATTTGTGGATCTACACTTGGTAAATTTGTGGATCTACACTTGGGAAATTTGTGGATCTACACTTGGGAAATTTGTGGATCTACACTTGCAAATTTGTGGATCTACACTTGGCAAATTTGTGGATCTAAACTTTAAAAATTTGTGGATTTATACTTGGGAAATTTGTGGATTTATACTTGGGAAATTTGTGGATTTATACTTGGGAAATTTGTATATTTATACTTAGGAAATTTGTTGATTTATACTTGGGAAATTTGTGGATTTATACTTGGGAAATTTGTGGATTTAAACTTGGGAAATTTGGATTTATACTTAGGAAATTTGTGGATTTATACTTGGGAAATTTTTGGATTTATACTTGGGAAATTTGTATATTTATACTTAAGAAATTTGTGGATTTATACTTGGGAAATTTGTGGATTTATACTTGGGAAATTTGTGGATTTATACTTGGCAAATTTGTGGATCTACACTTGGGAAATTTGTGGATCTACACTTGGGAAAGTTGTGGATCTACACTTGGGAAATTTGTGGATCTACACTTAGGAAATTTTTGGATCTACACTTGGGAAATTTGTGGGTCTACACTTTGCAAATTTGTGGATCTACACTTGGGAAATTTGTGGATCTACACTTGGGAAATTTGTGGATCTACACTTGGGAAATTTTTGGATCTACACTAGGGAAATTTATGGATCTACACTTGGGAAATTTGTGGATCTACACTTGGGAAATTTGTGGATCTATACAAAGGGAAATTTGTTGATCTATACAAAGCAAAATTTGGATCTATACTTGGAAAATTTGTGGATCTATTCTTGGAAAATTTGGGGATATATGCTTGGAAATTTGTTGATCTACACTTGGCAAATTTGTGGATCTAAACTTGGGAAATTTGTGGATCTACACTTGGTAAATTTGTGGATCTACACTTTGCAAATTTGTGGATCTACACTTGGGAAATTTGTGGATCTACACTCGCAAATTTGTGGATCTAAACTTTAAAAATTTGTGGATCTACACTTGGGAAATTTGTGGATTTACACTTGGCAAATTTGTGGATCTACACTTGGTAAATTTGTGGATCTACACTTGGCAAATTTGTGGATCTAAACTTGGGAAATTTGTGGATCTACACTTGGTAAATTTGTGGATCTACACTGCAAATTTGTGGATCTACATTTGGGAAATTTGTGGATCTACACTCGCAAATTTGTGGATCTAAACTTTAAGAATTTGTGGCTCTACACTTGGGAAATTTGTGGATTTACACTTGGCAAATTTGTGGATCTACACTTGGTAAATTTGTGGATCTACACTTGGCAAATTTGTGGATCTACACTTGGTAAATTTGTGGATCTACACTTGGCAAATTTGTGGATCTACAGTTGGCAAATTTGTGGATCTACACTTGGGAAATTTGTGGATTTACACTTGGCAAATTTGTGGATCTACACTTGGTAAATTTGTGGATCTACACTTGGGAAATTTGTGGATCTACACTTGGGAAATTTGTGGATCTACACTTGCAAATTTGTGGATCTACACTTGGCAAATTTGTGGATCTAAACTTTAAAAATTTGTGGATTTATACTTGGGAAATTTGTGGATTTATACTTGGGAAATTTGTGGATTTATACTTGGGAAATTTGTATATTTATACTTAGGAAATTTGTTGATTTATACTTGGGAAATTTGTGGATTTATACTTGGGAAATTTGTGGATTTAAACTTGGGAAATTTGGATTTATACTTAGGAAATTTGTGGATTTATACTTGGGAAATTTTTGGATTTATACTTGGGAAATTTGTATATTTATACTTAAGAAATTTGTGGATTTATACTTGGGAAATTTGTGGATTTATACTTGGGAAATTTGTGGATTTATACTTAGGAAATTTGTGGATTTTCTCTTGGCAAATTTGTAGATTTATACTTGGGAAAATTGTGGATTTATAATTGGGAAATTTGTGGATTTATATTGGGGAAATTTGTGGATTTATACTTGGGAAATTTGTGGATTTATACTTAGGAAATTTGTGGATTTACACTTGGCAAATTTGTGGTTTTACACTTGGCAAATTTGTTTATCTACACTTGGTAAATTTATGGATCTACACTTGGCAAATTTTGTGGATCTACACTTGGGAAATTTGTGGATCTACACTCGCAAATTTGTGGATCTACACTTGGCAAATTTGTGGATCTAAACTTTAAAAATTTGTGGATCTACACTTGGGAAATTTGTGGATTTACACATGGCAAATTTGTGGATCTACACTTGGTAAATTTGTGGATCTGCACTTGGCAAATTTGTGGATCTACACTTGGCAAATTTGTGGATCTACACTTGGCAAATTTGTGGATCTACACTTTGCAAATTTGTGGATATACACTTGGGAAATTTGTGGATCTACACTCGCAAATTTGTGGATCTAAACTTTAAAAATTTGTGGATCTACACTTGGCAAATTTGTGGATCTAAACTTTAAAAATTTGTGGATCTAAACTTGGGAAATTTGTGGATTTACACTTGGGAAATTTGTTTATCTACACTTGGGAAATTTGTGGATCTACACTTGTGAAATTTTTGGATCTACACTTGGGAAATTTGTGGATCTACACTTGGGAAATTTGTGGATCTACACTTGGGAAATTTGTGGATTTACACTTGGCAAATTTGTGGATCTACACTTGGTAAATTTGTGGATCTACACTTGGGAAATTTGTGGATCTACACTTGGTAAATTTGTGGATCTACACTTTGCAAATTTGTGGATATACACTTGGGAAATTTGTGGATCTACACTCGCAAATTTGTGGATCTAAACTTTAAAAATTTGTGGCTCTACACTTGGGAAATTTGTGGATTTACACTTGGCAAATTTGTGGATCTACACTTGGTAAATTTGTGGATCTACACTTGGCAAATTTGTGGATCTACACTTGGTAAATTTGTGGATCTACACTTGGCAAATTTGTGGATCTACAGTTGGCAAATTTGTGGATCTACACTTGGGAAATTTGTGGATTTACACTTGGCAAATTTGTGGATCTACACTTGGGAAATTTGTGGATCTACACTTGGGAAAGTTGTGGATCTACACTTGGGAAATTTGTGGATCTACACTTGGGAAATTTGTGGGTCTACACTTTGCAAATTTGTGGATCTACACTTGGGAAATTTGTGGATCTACACTCGCAAATTTGTGGATCTACACTTGGCAAATTTGTGGATCTAAACTTTAAAAATTTGTGGATCTACACTTGGGAAATTTGTGGATTTACACTTGGCAAATTTGTGGATCTACACTTGGTAAATTTGTGGATCTGCACTTGGCAAATTTGTGGATCTACACTTGGCAAATTTGTGGATCTACACTTGGCAAATTTGTGGATCTACGCTTGGGAAATTTGTTTATCTACACTTGGGAAATTTGTGGATCTACACTTGTGAAATTTTTGGATCTACACTTGTGAAATTTTTGGATCTACACTTGGGAAATTTGTGGATCTACACTTGGGAAATTTGTGGATCTACACTTGGGAAATTTGTGGATTTACACTTGGCAAATTTGTGGATCTACACTTGGTAAATTTGTGGATCTACACTTGGCAAATTTGTGGATCTAAACTTGGGAAATTTGTGGATCTACACTTGGTAAATTTGTGGATCTACACTTTGCAAATTTGTGGATATACACTTGGGAAATTTGTGGATCTACACTCGCAAATTTGTGGATCTAAACTTTAAAAATTTGTGGCTCTACACTTGGGAAATTTGTGGATTTACACTTCTTAAATTTGTGGATCTACACTTGGCAAATTTGTGGATCTACAGTTGGCAAATTTGTGGATCTACACTTGGGAAATTTGTGGATTTACACTTGGCAAATTTGTGGATCTACACTTGGGAAATTTGTGGATCTACACTTGGGAAAGTTGTGGATCTACAATTGGGAAATTTGTGGATCTACACTTAGGAAATTTTTGGATCTACACTTGGGAAATTTGTGGGTCTACACTTTGCAAATTTGTGGATCTACACTTGGGAAATTTGTGGATCTACACTTGGGAAATTTGTGGATCTACACTTGGGAAATTTTTGGATCTACACTAGGGAAATTTGTGGATCTACACTTGGGAAATTTGTTTATCTACACTTGGGAAATTTGTGGATCTATACAAAGGGAAATTTGTTGATCTATACAAAGCAAAATTTGGATCTATACTT
The DNA here is from genome assembly GCA_963920705.1 of Odiellus spinosus. Classification (NCBI taxonomy): domain Eukaryota; kingdom Metazoa; phylum Arthropoda; class Arachnida; order Opiliones; family Phalangiidae; genus Odiellus; species Odiellus spinosus. The sequence goes on from OY987233.1 coordinate 652,018, forward strand.
GGAAAATTTGTGGATCTATTCTTGGAAAATTTGGGGATATATGCTTGGAAATTTGTTGATCTACACTTGGCAAATTTGTGGATCTAAACTTGGGAAATTTGTGGATCTACACTTGGTAAATTTGTGGATCTACACTTGGGAAATTTGTGGATTTACACTTGGCAAATTTGTGGATCTACACTTGGTAAATTTGTGGATCTACACTTGGCAAATTTGTGGATCTAAACTTGGGAAATTTGTGGATCTACACTTGGTAAATTTGTGGATCTACACTTTGCAAATTTGTGGATCTACACTTGGGAAATTTGTGGATCTACACTCGCAAATTTGTGGATCTAAACTTTAAAAATTTGTGGCTCTACACTTGGGAAATTTGTGGATTTACACTTGGCAAATTTGTGGATCTACACTTGGTAAATTTGTGGATCTAAACTTGGGAAATTTGTGGATCTACACTTGGTAAATTTGTGGATCTACACTTTGCAAATTTGTGGATCTACACTTGGGAAATTTGTGGATCTACACTTGGGAAATTTGTGAATTTACACTTGGCAAATTTGTGGATCTACACTTGGTAAATTTGTGGATCTACACTTGGGAAATTTGTGGATCTAAACTTGGGAAATTTGTGGATCTACACTTGCAAATTTGTGGATCTACACTTGGCAAATTTGTGGATCTAAACTTTAAAAATTTGTGGATTTATACTTGGGAAATTTGTGGATTTATACTTGGGAAATTTGTGGATTTATACTTGGGAAATTTGTATATTTATACTTAGGAAATTTGTTGATTTATACTTGGGAAATTTGTGGATTTATACTTGGGAAATTTGTGGATTTATACTTGGGAAATTTGGATTTATACTTAGGAAATTTGTGGATTTATACTTGGGAAATTTGTGGATTTATACTTGGGAAATTTGTATATTTATACTTAAGAAATTTGTGGATTTATACTTGGGAAATTTGTGGATTTATACTTGGGAAATTTGTGGATTTATACTTAGGAAATTTGTGGATTTTCTCTTGGCAAATTTGTAGATTTGTACTTGGGAAAATTGTGGATTTATATTTGGGAAATTTGTGGATTTATATTGGGGAAATTTGTGGATTTATACTTGGGAAATTTGTGGATTTATACTTAGGAAATTTGTGGATTTACACTTGGCAAATTTGTGGATCTACACTTGGTAAATTTGTGGATCTACACTTGGCAAATTTGTGGATCTACACTTGGCAAATTTATGGATCTACACTTGGCAAATTTTGTGGATCTACACTTGGGAAATTTGTGGATCTACACTCGCAAATTTGTGGATCTACACTTGGCAAATTTGTGGATCTAAACTTTAAAAATTTGTGGATCTACACTTGGGAAATTTGTGGATTTACACTTGGCAAATTTGTGGATCTACACTTGGTAAATTTGTGGATCTACACTTGGCAAATTTGTGGATCTACACTTGGTAAATTTGTGGATCAACACTTGGCAAATTTGTGGATCTACAGTTGGCAAATTTGTGGATCTACACTTGGGAAATTTGTGGATTTACACTTGGCAAATTTGTTTATCTACACTTGGTAAATTTGTGGATCTACACTTGGGAAATTTGTGGATCTACACTTGGGAAATTTGTTGATCTACACTTACAAATTTGTGGATCTACACTTGGCAAATTTGTGGATCTAAACTTTAAAAATTTGTGGATCTACACTTGGGAAATTTGTGGATTTACACTTGGCAAATTTGTGGATCTACACTTGGTAAATTTGTGGATCTGCACTTGGCAAATTTGTGGATCTACACTTGGCAAATTTGTGGATCTACACTTGGGAAATTTGTGATTCTACACTTGGGAAATTTGTGGATCTACACTTGGCAAATTTGTGGATCTACACTTGGGAAATTTGTTTATCAACACTTGGGAAATTTGTGGATCTACACTTGTGAAATTTTTGGATCTACACTTGGGAAATTTGTGGATCTACACTTGGGAAATTTGTGGATCTACACTTGGGAAATTTGTGGATTTACACTTGGCAAATTTGTGGATCTACACTTGGTAAATTTGTGGATCTACACTTGGCAAATTTGTGGATCTAAACTTGGGAAATTTGTGGATCTACACTTGGTAAATTTGTGGATCTACACTTTGCAAATTTGTGGATCTACACTTGGGAAATTTGTGGATCTACACTTGGGAAATTTGTGAATTTACACTTGGCAAATTTGTGGATCTACACTTGGTAAATTTGTGGATCTACACTTGGGAAATTTGTGGATCTAAACTTGGGAAATTTGTGGATCTACACTTGCAAATTTGTGGATCTACACTTGGCAAATTTGTGGATCTAAACTTTAAAAATTTGTGGATTTATACTTGGGAAATTTGTGGATCTACACTTGGTAAATTTGTGGATCTACACTTGGGAAATTTGTGCATCTACACTTGGCAAATTTGTGGATCTACAGTTGGCAAATTTGTGGATCTACAGTTGGCAAATTTGTGGATCTACACTTGGGAAATTTGTGAATTTACACTTGGCAAATTTGTGGATCTACACTTGGTAAATTTGTGGATCTACACTTGGGAAATTTGTGGATCTAAACTTGGGAAATTTGTGGATCTACACTTGCAAATTTGTGGATCTACACTTGGCAAATTTGTGGATCTAAACTTTAAAAATTTGTGGATTTATACTTGGGAAATTTGTGGATCTACACTTGGTAAATTTGTGGATCTACACTTGGGAAATTTGTGGATCTACACTTGGGAAATTTGTGGATCTACACTTGCAAATTTGTGGATCTACACTTGGCAAATTTGTGGATCTAAACTTTAAAAATTTGTGGATTTATACTTGGGAAATTTGTGGATTTATACTTGGGAAATTTGTGGATTTATACTTGGGAAATTTGTATATTTATACTTAGGAAATTTGTTGATTTATACTTGGGAAATTTGTTGATTTATACTTGGGAAATTTGTGGATTTATACTTGGGAAATTTGTTGATTTATACTTGGGAAATTTGGATTTATACTTAGGAAATTTGTATATTTATACTTGGGAAATTTGTATATTTATACTTAAGAAAATTGTGGATTTATATTTGGGAAATTTGTGGATTTATATTGGGGAAATTTGTGGATTTATACTTGGGAAATTTGTGGATTTATACTTGGGAAATTTGTGGATTTATACTTAGGAAATTTGTGGATTTACACTTGGCAAATTTGTGGATCTAAACTTTAAAAATTTGTGGATTTATACTTGGGAAATTTGTGGATTTATACTTGGGAAATTTGTGGATTTATACTTGGGAAATTTGTATATTTATACTTAGGAAATTTGTTGATTTATACTTGGGAAATTTGTGGATTTATACTTGGGAAATTTGTTGATTTATACTTGGGAAATTTGGATTTATACTTAGGAAATTTGTGGATTTATACTTGGGAAATTTGTATATTTATACTTAAGAAATTTGTGGATTTATACTTGGGAAATTTGTGGATCTACACTCGCAAATTTGTGGATCTAAACTTTAAAAATTTGTGGCTCTACACTTGGGAAATTTGTGGATTTACACTTGGCAAATTTGTGGATCTACACTTGGTAAATTTGTGGATCTACACTTGGCAAATTTGTGGATCTACACTTGGTAAATTTGTGCATCTACACTTGGCAAATTTGTGGATCTACAGTTGGCAAATTTGTGGATCTACACTTGGGAAATTTGTGAATTTACACTTGGCAAATTTGTGGATCTACACTTGGTAAATTTGTGGATCTACACTTGGGAAATTTGTGGATCTAAACTTGGGAAATTTGTGGATCTACACTTGCAAATTTGTGGATCTACACTTGGCAAATTTGTGGATCTAAACTTTAAAAATTTGTGGATTTATACTTGGGAAATTTGTGGATCTACACTTGGTAAATTTGTGGATCTACACTTGGGAAATTTGTGGATCTACACTTGGGAAATTTGTGGATCTACACTTGCAAATTTGTGGATCTACACTTGGCAAATTTGTGGATCTAAACTTTAAAAATTTGTGGATTTATACTTGGGAAATTTGTGGATTTATACTTGGGAAATTTGTGGATTTATACTTGGGAAATTTGTATATTTATACTTAGGAAATTTGTGGATTTATACTTGGGAAATTTGTTGATTTATACTTGGGAAATTTGGATTTATACTTAGGAAATTTGTATATTTATACTTGGGAAATTTGTATATTTATACTTAAGAAAATTGTGGATTTATATTTGGGAAATTTGTGGATTTATATTGGGGAAATTTGTGGATTTATACTTGGGAAATTTGTGGATTTATACTTGGGAAATTTGTGGATTTATACTTAGGAAATTTGTGGATTTACACTTGGCAAATTTGTGGATCTACACTTGGTAAATTTGTGGATCTACACTAGGCAAATTTGTGGATCTACACTTGGCAAATTTATGGATCTACACTTGGCAAATTTTGTGGATCTACACTTGGGAAATTTGTGGATCTACACTCGCAAATTTGTGGATCTACACTTGGCAAATTTGTGGATCTAAACTTTAAAAATTTGTGGATCTACACTTGGGAAATTTGTGGATTTACACTTGGAAAATTTGTGGATCTACACTTGGTAAATTTGTGGATCTACACTTGGCAAATTTGTGGATCTACACTTGGTAAATTTTTGGATCTACACTTGGCAAATTTGTGGATCTACAGTTGGCAAATTTGTGGATCTACACTTGGGAAATTTGTGGATTTACACTTGGCAAATTTGTTTATCTACACTTGGTAAATTTGTGGATCTACACTTGGGAAATTTGTGGATCTACACTAGGGAAATTTGTGGATCTACACTTGGGAAATTTGTGGATCTACACTTGGGAAATTTGTGGATCTATACAAAGGGAAATTTGTTGATCTATACAAAGCAAAATTTGGATCTATACTTGGAAAATTTGTGGATCTATTCTTGGAAAATTTGGGGATATATGCTTGGAAATTTGTTGATCTACACTTGGCAAATTTGTGGATCTAAACTTGGGAAATTTGTGGATCTACACTTTGCAAATTTGTGGATCTACACTTGGGAAATTTGTGGATTTACACTTGGCAAATTTGTGGATCTACACTTGGTAAATTTGTGGATCTACACTTGGCAAATTTGTGGATCTAAACTTGCAAATTTGTGGATCTACACTTGGCAAATTTGTGGATCTAAACTTTAAAAATTTGTGGATTTATACTTGGGAAATTTGTGGATCTACACTTGGTAAATTTGTGGATCTACACTTGGCAAATTTGTGGATCTACACTTGGTAAATTTTTGGATCTACACTTGGCAAATTTGTGGATCTACAGTTGGCAAATTTGTGGATCTACACTTGGGAAATTTGTGGATTTACACTTGGCAAATTTGTTTATCTACACTTGGTAAATTTGTGGATCTACACTTGGGAAATTTGTGGATCTACACTAGGGAAATTTGTGGATCTACACTTGGGAAATTTGTGGATCTACACTTGGGAAATTTGTGGATCTATACAAAGGGAAATTTGTTGATCTATACAAAGCAAAATTTGGATCTATACTTGGAAAATTTGTGGATCTATTCTTGGAAAATTTGGGGATATATGCTTGGAAATTTGTTGATCTACACTTGGCAAATTTGTGGATCTAAACTTGGGAAATTTGTGGATCTACACTTTGCAAATTTGTGGATCTACACTTGGGAAATTTGTGGATTTACACTTGGCAAATTTGTGGATCTACACTTGGTAAATTTGTGGATCTACACTTGGCAAATTTGTGGATCTAAACTTGCAAATTTGTGGATCTACACTTGGCAAATTTGTGGATCTAAACTTTAAAAATTTGTGGATTTATACTTGGGAAATTTGTGGATTTATACTTGGGAAATTTGTGGATTTATACTTGGGAAATTTGTATATTTATACTTAGGAAATTTGTTGATTTATACTTGGGAAATGTGTGGATTTATACTTGGGAAATTTGTTGATTTATACTTGGGAAATTTGGATTTATACTTAGGAAATTTGTGGATTTATACTTGGGAAATTTGTATATTTATACTTAAGAAATTTGTGGATTTACACTTGGCAAATTTGTGGATCTACACTTGGTAAATTTGTGGATCTACACTTGGCAAATTTGTGGATCTACACTTGGTAAATTTGTGCATCTACACTTGGCAAATTTGTGGATCTACAGTTGGCAAATTTGTGGATCTACACTTGGGAAATTTGTGAATTTACACTTGGCAAATTTGTGGATCTACACTTGGTAAATTTGTGGATCTACACTTGGGAAATTTGTGGATCTAAACTTTTGAAATTTGTGGATCTACACTTGCAAATTTGTGGATCTACACTTGGCAAATTTGTGGATCTAAACTTTAAAAATTTGTAGATTTATACTTGGGAAATTTGTGGATCTACACTTGGTAAATTTGTGGATCTACACTTGGGAAATTTGTGGATCTACACTTGGGAAATTTGTGGATCTACACTTGCAAATTTGTGGATCTACACTTGGCAAATTTGTGGATCTAAACTTTAAAAATTTGTGGATTTATACTTGGGAAATTTGTGGATTTATACTTGGGAAATTTGTGGATTTATACTTGGGAAATTTGTATATTTATACTTAGGAAATTTGTTGATTTATACTTGGGAAATTTGTGGATTTATACTTGGGAAATTTTTGATTTATACTTGGGAAATTTGTGGATTTATACTTGGGAAATTTGTCGATTTATACTTGGGAAATTTGGATTAATACTTAGGAAATTTGTATATTTATACTTGGGAAATTTGTATATTTATACTTAAGAAATTTGTGGATTTATACTTGGGAAATTTGTGGATTTATACTTAGGAAATTTGTGGATTTTCTCTTGGCAAATTTGTAGATTTATACTTGGGAAAATTGTGGATTTATATTTGGGAAATTTGTGGATTTATATTGGGGAAATTTGTGGATTTATACTTGGGAAATTTGTGGATTTATACTTAGGAAATTTGTGGATTTACACTTGGCAAATTTGTGGATCTACACTTGGTAAATTTGTGGATCTACACTTGGCAAATTTGTGGATCTACACTTGGCAAATTTATGGATCTACACTTGGCAAATTTTGTGGATCTACACTTGGGAAATTTGTGGATCTACACTCGCAAATTTGTGGATCTACACTTGGCAAATTTGTGGATCTAAACTTTAAAAATTTGTGGATCTACACTTGGGAAATTTGTGGATTTATACTTGGGAAATTTGTGGATCTACACTCGCAAATTTGTGGATCTAAACTTTAAAAATTTGTGGCTCTACACTTGGGAAATTTGTGGATTTACACTTGGCAAATTTGTGGATCTACACTTGGTAAATTTGTGGATCTACACTTGGCAAATTTGTGGATCTACACTTGGCAAATTTATGGATCTACACTTGGCAAATTTTGTGGATCTACACTTGGGAAATTTGTGGATCTACACTCGCAAATTTGTGGATCTACACTTGGCAAATTTGTGGATCTAAACTTTAAAAATTTGTGGATCTACACTTGGGAAATTTGTGGATTTACACTTGGAAAATTTGTGGATCTACACTTGGTAAATTTGTGGATCTACACTTGGCAAATTTGTGGATCTACACTTGGTAAATTTTTGATCTACACTTGGCAAATTTGTGGATCTACAGTTGGCAAATTTGTGGATCTACACTTGGGAAATTTGTGGATTTACACTTGGCAAATTTGTTTATCTACACTTGGTAAATTTGTGGATCTACACTTGGGAAATTTGTGGATCTACACTTGGGAAATTTGTGGATCTACACTTGGGAAATTTGTGGATCTATACAAAGGGAAATTTGTTGATCTATACAAAGCAAAATTTGGATCTATACTTGGAAAATTTGTGGATCTATTCTTGGAAAATTTGGGGATATATGCTTGGAAATTTGTTGATCTACACTTGGCAAATTTGTGGATCTAAACTTGGGAAATTTGTGGATCTACACTTTGCAAATTTGTGGATCTACACTTGGGAAATTTGTGGATTTACACTTGGCAAATTTGTGGATCTACACTTGGTAAATTTGTGGATCTACACTTGGCAAATTTGTGGATCTAAACTTGGGAAATTTGTGGATCTACACTTGGTAAATTTGTGGATCTACACTTTGCAAATTTGTGGATCTACACTTGGGAAATTTGTGGATCTACACTCGCAAATTTGTGGATCTAAACTTTAAAAATTTGTGGCTCTACACTTGGGAAATTTGTGGATTTACACTTGGCAAATTTGTGGATCTACACTTGGTAAATTTGTGGATCTACACTTGGCAAATTTGTGGATCTACACTTGGTAAATTTGTGGATCTACACTTGGCAAATTTGTGGATCTACAGTTGGCAAATTTGTGGATCTACACTTGGGAAATTTGTGGATTTACACTTGGCAAATTTGTGGATCTACACTTGGTAAATTTGTGGATCTACACTTGGGAAATTTGTGGATCTACACTTGGGAAATTTGTGGATCTACACTTGCAAATTTGTGGATCTACACTTGGCAAATTTGTGGATCTAAACTTTAAAAATTTGTGGATTTATACTTGGGAAATTTGTGGATTTATACTTGGGAAATTTGTGGATTTATACTTGGGAAATTTGTATATTTATACTTAGGAAATTTGTTGATTTATACTTGGGAAATTTGTGGATTTATACTTGGGAAATTTGTGGATTTATACTTGGGAAATTTGGATTTATACTTAGGAAATTTGTGGATTTATACTTGGGAAATTTGTGGATTTATACTTGGGAAATTTGTATATTTATACTTAAGAAATTTGTGGATTTATACTTGGGAAATTTGTGGATTTATACTTGGGAAATTTATGGATTTATACTTAGGAAATTTGTGGATTTTCTCTTGGCAAATTTGTAGATTTATACTTGGGAAAATTGTGGATTTATATTTGGGAAATTTGTGGATTTATATTGGGGAAATTTGTGGATTTATACTTGGGAAATTTGTGGATTTATACTTAGGAAATTTGTGGATTTACACTTGGCAAATTTGTGGATCTACACTTGGTAAATTTGTGGATCTACACTTGGCAAATTTGTGGATCTACACTTGGCAAATTTATGGATCTACACTTGGCAAATTTTGTGGATCTACACTTGGGAAATTTGTGGATCTACACTCGCAAATTTGTGGATCTACACTTGGCAAATTTGTGGATCTAAACTTTAAAAATTTGTGGATCTACACTTGGGAAATTTGTGGATTTATACTTGGGAAATTTGTGGATCTACACTCGCAAATTTGTGGATCTAAACTTTAAAAATTTGTGGCTCTACACTTGGGAAATTTGTGGATTTACACTTGGCAAATTTGTGGATCTACACTTGGTAAATTTGTGGATCTACACTTGGCAAATTTGTGGATCTACACTTGGTAAATTTGTGCATCTACACTTGTCAAATTTGTGGATCTACAGTTGGCAAATTTGTGGATCTACACTTGGGAAATTTGTGAATTTACACTTGGCAAATTTGTGGATCTACACTTGGTAAATTTGTGGATCTACACTTGGCAAATTTGTGGATCTACACTTGGCAAATTTGTGGATCTAAATTTTAAAAATTTGTGGATTTATACTTGGGAAATTTGTGGATCTACACTTGGTAAATTTGTGGATCTACACTTGGGAAATTTGTGGATCTACACTTGGGAAATTTGTGGATCTACACTTGCAAATTTGTGGATCTACACTTGGCAAATTTGTGGATCTAAACTTTAAAAATTTGTGGATTTATACTTGGGAAATTTGTGGATTTATACTTGGGAAATTTGTGGATTTATACTTGGGAAATTTGTATATTTATACTTAGGAAATTTGTTGATTTATACTTGGGAAATTTGTGGATTTATACTTGGGAAATTTGTTGATTTATACTTGGGAAATTTGTGGATTTATACTTGGGAAATTTGTTGATTTATACTTGGGAATTTTGGATTTATACTTAGGAAATTTGTATATTTATACTTGGGAAATTTGTATATTTATACTTAAGAAATTTGTGGATTTATACTTGGGAAATTTGTGGATTTATACTTGGGAAATTTGTGGATTTATACTTAGGAAATTTGTGGATTTTCTCTTGGCAAATTTGTAGATTTATACTTGGGAAAATTGTGGATTTATATTTGGGAAATTTGTGGATTTATATTGGGGAAATTTGTGGATTTATACTTGGGAAATTTGTGGATTTATACTTAGGAAATTTGTGGATTTACACTTGGCAAATTTGTGGATCTACACTTGGTAAATTTGTGTATCTACACTTGGCAAATTTGTGGATCTACACTTGGCAAATTTATGGATCTACACTTGGCAAATTTTGTGGATCTACACTTGGGAAATTTGTGGATCTACACTCGCAAATTTGTGGATCTACACTTGGCAAATTTGTGGATCTAAACTTTAAAAATTTGTGGATCTACACTTGGGAAATTTGTGGATTTACACTTGGAAAATTTGTGGATCTACACTTGGTAAATTTGTGGATCTACACTTGGCAAATTTGTGGATCTACACTTGGTAAATTTTTGGATCTACACTTGGCAAATTTGTGGATCTACAGTTGGCAAATTTGTGGATCTACACTTGGGAAATTTGTGGATTTACACTTGGCAAATTTGTTTATCTACACTTGGTAAATTTGTGGATCTACACTTGGGAAATTTGTGGATCTACACTTGGGAAATTTTTGGATCTACACTAGGGAAATTTGTGGATCTACACTTGGGAAATTTGTGGATCTACACTTGGGAAATTTGTGGATCTATACAAAGGGAAATTTGTTGATCTATACAAAGCAAAATTTGGATCTATACTTGGAAAATTTGTGGATCTATTCTTGGAAAATTTGGGGATATATGCTTGGAAATTTGTTGATCTACACTTGGCAAATTTGTGGATCTAAACTTGGGAAATTTGTGGATCTACACTTTGCAAATTTGTGGATCTACACTTGGGAAATTTGTGGATTTACACTTGGCAAATTTGTGGATCTACACTTGGTAAATTTGTGGATCTACACTTGGCAAATTTGTGGATCTACACTTGGCAAATTTGTGGATCTAAACTTGGGAAATTTGTGGATCTACACTTGGTAAATTTGTGGATCTACACTTTGCAAATTTGTGGATCTACACTTGGGAAATTTGTGGATCTACACTCGCAAATTTGTGGATCTAAACTTTAAAAATTTGTGGCTCTACACTTGGGAAATTTGTGGATTTACACTTGGCAAATTTGTGGATCTACACTTGGGAAATTTGTGGATCTACACTTGGCAAATTTGTGGATCTACACTTGGTAAATTTGTGGATCTACACTTGGCAAATTTGTGGATCTACAGTTGGCAAATTTGTGGATCTACACTTGGGAAATTTGTGGATTTACACTTGGCAAATTTGTGGATCTACACTTGGTAAATTTGTGGATCTACACTTGGGAAATTTGTGGATCTACACTTGGGAAATTTGTGGATCTACACTTGCAAATTTGTGGATCTACACTTGGCAAATTTGTGGATCTAAACTTTAAAAATTTGTGGATTTATACTTGGGAAATTTGTGGATTTATACTTGGGATTTTTGTGGATTTATACTTGGGAAATTTGTATATTTATACTTAGGAAATTTGTTGATTTATACTTGGGAAATTTGTGGATTTATACTTGGGAAATTTGTGGATTTATACTTGGGAAATTTGGATTTATACTTAGGAAATTTGTGGATTTATACTTGGGAAATTTGTGGATTTATACTTGGGAAATTTGTATATTTATACTTAAGAAATTTGTGGATTTATACTTGGGAAATTTGTGGATTTATACTTGGGAAATTTGTGGATTTATACTTAGGAAATTTGTGGATTTTCTCTTGGCAAATTTGTAGATTTATACTTGGGAAAATTGTGGATTTATATTGGGGAAATTTGTGGATTTATACTTGGGAAATTTGTGGATTTATACTTAGGAAATTTGTGGATTTACACTTGGCAAATTTGTGGATCTACACTTGGTAAATTTGTGGATCTACACTTGGCAAATTTGTGGATCTACACTTGGCAAATTTATGGATCTACACTTGGGAAATTTGTGGATCTACACTCGCAAATTTGTGGATCTACACTTGGCAAATTTGTGGATCTAAACTTTAAAAATTTGTGGATCTACACTTGGGAAATTTGTGGATTTACACTTGGCAAATTTGTGGATCTACACTTGGTAAATTTGTGGATCTACACTTGGCAAATTTGTGGATCTACACTTGGTAAATTTGTGGATCTACACTTGGCAAATTTGTGGATCTACACTTGGCAAATTTGTGGATCTACACTTGGGAAATTTGTGGATTTACACTTGGCAAATTTGTTTATCTACACTTGGTAAATTTGTGGATCTACACTTGGGAAATTTGTGGATCTACACTTGGGAAATTTGTGGATCTACACTTACAAATTTGTGGATCTACACTTGGCAAATTTGTGGATCTAAACTTTAAAAATTTGTGGATCTACACTTGGGAAATTTGTGGATTTACACTTGGCAAATTTGTGGATCTACACTTGGTAAATTTGTGGATCTGCACTTGGCAAATTTGTGGATCTACACTTGGCAAATTTGTGGATCTACACTTGGAAAATTTGTTTATCAACACTTGGGAAATTTGTGGATCTACACTTGTGAAATATTTGGATCTACACTTGGGAAATTTGTGGATCTACACTTGGGAAATTTGTGGATCTACACTTGGGAAATTTGTGGATTTACACTTGGCAAATTTGTGGATCTACACTTGGTAAATTTGTGGATCTACACTTGGCAAATTTGTGGATCTAAACTTGGGAAATTTGTGGATCTACACTTGGTAAATTTGTGGATCTACACTTTGCAAATTTGTGGATCTACACTTGGGAAATTTGTGGATCTACACTCGCAAATTTGTGGATCTAAACTTTAAAAATTTGTGGCTCTACACTTGGGAAATTTGTGGATTTACACTTGGCAAATTTGTGGATCTACACTTGGTAAATTTGTGCATCTACACTTGGCAAATTTGTGGATCTACAGTTGGCAAATTTGTGGATCTACACTTGGGAAATTTGTGGATCTACAGTTGGCAAATTTGTGGATCTACACTTGGGAAATTTGTGAATTTACACTTGGCAAATTTGTGGATCTACACTTGGTAAATTTGTGGATCTACACTTGGCAAATTTGTGGATCTAAACTTTAAAAATTTGTGGATTTATACTTGGGAAATTTGTGGATCTACACTTGGTAAATTTGTGGATCTACACTTGGTAAATTTGTGGATCTGCACCTGGCAAATTTGTGGATCTACACTTGGCAAATTTGTGGATCTACACTTGGAAAATTTGTTTATCAACACTTGGGAAATTTGTGGATCTACACTTGTGAAATATTTGGATCTACACTTGGGAAATTTGTGGATCTACACTTGGGAAATTTGTGGATCTACACTTGGGAAATTTGTGGATTTACACTTGGCAAATTTGTGGATCTACACTTGGTAAATTTGTGGATCTACACTTGGCAAATTTGTGGATCTAAACTTGGGAAATTTGTGGATCTACACTTGGTAAATTTGTGGATCTACACTTTGCAAATTTGTGGATCTACACTTGGGAAATTTGTGGATCTACACTCGCAAATTTGTGGATCTAAACTTTAAAAATTTGTGGCTCTACACTTGGGAAATTTGTGGATTTACACTTGGCAAATTTGTGGATCTACACTTGGTAAATTTGTGCATCTACACTTGGCAAATTTGTGGATCTACAGTTGGCAAATTTGTGGATCTACACTTGGGAAATTTGTGGATCTACAGTTGGCAAATTTGTGGATCTACACTTGGGAAATTTGTGAATTTACACTTGGCAAATTTGTGGATCTACACTTGGTAAATTTGTGGATCTACACTTGGCAAATTTGTGGATCTAAACTTTAAAAATTTGTAGATTTATACTTGGGAAATTTGTGGATCTACACTTGGTAAATTTGTGGATCTACACTTGGGAAATTTGTGGATCTACACTTGGGAAATTTGTGGATCTACACTTGCAAATTTGTGGATCTACACTTGGCAAATTTGTGGATCTAAACTTTAAAAATTTGTGGATTTATACTTGGGAAATTTGTGGATTTATACTTGGGAAATTTGTGGATTTATACTTGGGAAATTTGTATATTTATACTTAGGAAATTTGTTGATTTATACTTGGGAAATTTGTGGATTTATACTTGGGAAATTTGTTGATTTATACTTGGGAAATTTGGATTTATACTTAGGAAATTTGTGGATTTATACTTGGGAAATTTGTATATTTATACTTAAGAAATTTGTGGATTTATACTTGGGAAATTTGTGGATCTACACTCGCAAATTTGTGGATCTAAACTTTAAAAATTTGTGGCTCTACACTTGGGAAATTTGTGGATTTACACTTGGCAAATTTGTGGATCTACACTTGGTAAATTTGTGGATCTACACTTGGCAAATTTGTGGATCTACACTTGGTAAATTTGTGCATCTACACTTGGCAAATTTGTGGATCTACAGTTGGCAAATTTGTGGATCTACACTTGGGAAATTTGTGATTTTACACTTGGCAAATTTGTGGATCTACACTTGGTAAATTTGTGGATCTACACTTGGGAAATTTGTGGATCTAAACTTGGGAAATTTGTGGATCTACACTTGCAAATTTGTGGATCTACACTTGGCAAATTTGTGGATCTAAACTTTAAAAATTTGTGGATTTATACTTGGGAAATTTGTGGATCTACACTTGGTAAATTTGTGGATCTACACTTGGGAAATTTGTGGATCTACACTTGGGAAATTTGTGGATCTACACTTGCAAATTTGTGGATCTACACTTGGCAAATTTGTGGATCTAAACTTTAAAAATTTGTGGATTTATACTTGGGAAATTTGTGGATTTATACTTGGGAAATTTGTGGATTTATACTTGGGAAATTTGTATATTTATACTTAGGAAATTTGTTGATTTATACTTGGGAAATTTGTGGATTTATACTTGGGAAATTTGTTGATTTATACTTGGGAAATTTGGATTTATACTTAGGAAATTTGTGGATTTATACTTGGGAAATTTGTATATTTATACTTAAGAAATTTGTGGATTTATACTTGGGAAATTTGTGGATCTACACTCGCAAATTTGTGGATCTAAACTTTAAAAATTTGTGGCTCTACACTTGGGAAATTTGTGGATTTACACTTGGCAAATTTGTGGATCTACACTTGGTAAATTTGTGGATCTACACTTGGCAAATTTGTGGATCTACACTTGGTAAATTTGTGCATCTACACTTGGCAAATTTGTGGATCTACAGTTGGCAAATTTGTGGATCTACACTTGGGAAATTTGTGAATTTACACTTGGCAAATTTGTGGATCTACACTTGGTAAATTTGTGGATCTACACTTGGGAAATTTGTGGATCTAAACTTGGGAAATTTGTGGATCTACACTTGCAAATTTGTGGATCTACACTTGGCAAATTTGTGGATCTAAACTTTAAAAATTTGTGGATTTATACTTGGGAAATTTGTGGATCTACACTTGGTAAATTTGTGGATCTACACTTGGGAAATTTGTGGATCTACACTTGGGAAATTTGTGGATTTATACTTGGGAAATTTGTGGATTTATACTTGGGAAATTTGTATATTTATACTTAGGAAATTTGTTGATTTATACTTGGGAAATTTGTGGATTTATACTTGGGAAATTTGTTGAATTATACTTGGGAAATTTGGATTTATACTTAGGAAATTTGTGGATTTATACTTGGGAAATTTGTATATTTATACTTAAGAAATTTGTGGATTTATACTTGGGAAATTTGTGGATTTATACTTGGGAAATTTGTGGATTTATACTTAGGAAATTTGTGGATTTTCTCTTGGCAAATTTGTAGATTTATACTTGGGAAAATTGTGGATTTATATTTGGGAAATTTGTGGATTTATATTGGGGAAATTTGTGGATTTATACTTGGGAAATTTGTGGATTTATACTTAGGAAATTTGTGGATTTACACTTGGCAAATTTGTGGATCTACACTTGGTAAATTTGTGGATCTACACTTGGCAAATTTGTGGATCTACACTTGGCAAATTTATGGATTTACACTTGGCAAATTTTGTGGATCTACACTTGGGAAATTTGTGGATCTACACTCGCAAATTTGTGGATCTACACTTGGCAAATTTGTGGATCTAAACTTTAAAAATTTGTGGATCTACACTTGGGAAATTTGTGGATTTACACTTGGAAAATTTGTGGATCTACACTTGGTAAATTTGTGGATCTACACTTGGCAAATTTGTGGATCTACACTTGGTAAATTTTTGGATCTACACTTGGCAAATTTGTGGATCTACAGTTGGCAAATTTGTGGATCTACACTTGGGAAATTTGTGGATTTACACTTGGCAAATTTGTTTATCTACACTTGGTAAATTTGTGGATCTACACTTGGGAAATTTGTGGATCTACACTTGGGAAATTTGTGGATCTACACTTACAAATTTGTGGATCTACACTTGGCAAATTTGTGGATCTACACTTGGGAAATTTGTGGATCTATACTTGGAAAATTTGTGGATCTATTCTTGGAAAATTTGGGGATATATGCTTGGATATTTGTTGATCTATACTTGGGAAATATGTGTATCTATACTTGGGATTTTTGTGGATCTACACTTGGCAAATTTGTGGATCTACACTTGGGAAATTTGTGGATCTACACTTGGGAAATTTGTGGGTCTACACTTTGCAAATTTGTGGATCTACACTTGGCAAATTTGTGGATCTACACTTGGCAAATTTGTGGATCTACATTTGGCAAATTTGTGGATCTACATTTGGGAAATTTGTGGATCTACACTTGGAAAATTTGTGGATCTACACTTGGGTAATTTGTGGATCTACACTTGGGAAATTTGTGGATCTACACTTGGAAATTTTTGGATCTACACTTGGGAAATTTGTGGATCTACACTTGGGAAATTTGTGGATCTACTCTTGGGAAATTTGTGGATCTACACTAGGGAAATTTGTGGATCTACACTTGGGAAATTTGTGGATCTATACAAAGGAAAATTTGTGGATCTATACAAAGCAAAATTTGTGGATCTACACTTGGCAAATTTGTGGATCTACACTTGGGAAATTTGTGGATCTACACTTGGGAAATTTGTGGATCTAAACTTGAAAATTTGTGGATCTACACTTGGGAAATTTGTTTGTCTACACTTTGCAAATTTGTGGATCTACACTTAGGAAATTTGTGGATCTACACTTGGGAAATTTGTGGATGTACACTTGGGAAATTTTTGGATCTACACTTGGGAAATTTGTGGATCTACACTTGGGAAATTTGTGGATCTACACTTGGGAAATTTGTGGATCTACTCTTGGGAAATTTGTGGATCTACACTTGGGAAATTTGTGGAACTACACTTGGGAAATTTGTGGATCTACACTTGGGAAATTTTTGGATCTACACTTGTGAAATTTGTGGATCTACACTTGGGAAATTTGTGGAACTACACTTGGGAAATTTGTGGATCTACACTTGGGAAATTTGTGGATCTACACTTGGGAAATTTGTGGATCTACTCTTGGGAAATTTGTGGATCTACACTTGGGAAATTTGTGGAACTACACTTGGGAAATTTGTGGATCTACACTTGGGAAATTTTTGGATCTACACTTGTGAAATTTGTGGATCTACACTTGGGAAATTTGTGGAACTACACTTGGGAAATTTGTGGATCTACACTTGGGAAATTTTTGGATCTACACTTGGGAAATTTGTGGATCTACACTTGGGAAATTTGTGGATCTACACTTGGGAAATTTGTGGATCTACTCTTGGGAAATTTGTGGATCTACACTTGGGAAATTTGTGGATCTACACTTGGGAAGTTTGTGGATTTATACTTGGTAAATTTGTGGATTTATACTTGGGAAATTTGTGGATTTATGCTTGGGAAATTTGTGGATTTATACTTGGGAAATTTGTGGATTTATATTTGGGAAATTTGTTTATTTATACTTGGGAAATTTGTGGATTTATGCTTTGGAAATTTGTGGATTTATACTTGGGAAATTTGTGGATTTATACTTGGGAAATTTTTGGATTTATACTTTGGAAATTTGTGGATTTATACTTGGGAAATTTGTGGATTTATACTTGGGAAATTTGTGGATTTATACTTGGGAAATTTGTGGATTTATACTTGGGAAATTTGTGGATTTATACTTGGGAAATTTGTAGATTTATACTTGGGAAATTTGTGGATTTATATTTGCGAAATTTGTGGATTTATACTTGGGAAATTTGTGGATTTATACTTGGGAAATTTGTGGATTTATACTTGGGAAATTTGTAGATTTATACTTGGGAAATTTGTGGATTTATATTTGGGAAATATGTGGATTTATACTTGGGAAATTTGTGGATTTATACTTGGGAAATTTGTGGATTTATACTTGGGAAATTTGTGGATCTACACTTGGGAAATTTGTGGATCTACACTTGGGAAATTTGTGGATCTACACTTGGGAAATTTGTGGATCTACACTTGGGAAATTTGTGGATATACACTTGGGAAATATGTGGATCTACACTTGGGAAATTTGTGGATCTACACTTGGAAAATTTGTGGATCTACACTTGGGAAATTTGTGGATCTACACTTGGGAAATTTGTGGTTCTACACTTGGGAAATTTGTGGAACTACTCTTGGGAAATTTGTGGATTTATACTTGGGAAATTTGTGGATTTATACTTGGGAAATTTGTGGATTTATACTTGGGAAATTATGGATTTATACTTGGGAAATTTGTGGATTTATACTTGGGAAATTTGTGGATTTATATTTAGGAGATTTGTGGATCTACACTTGGGAAATTTGTGGATCTACACTTGGGAAATTTGTGGATCTACACTTGGGAAATTTGTGGATCTACACTTGGGAAATTTGTGGATCTACACTCTCGAAATTTGTGGATTTATACTTGGGAAATTTGTGGATCTACACTTGGGAAATTTGTGGATCTACACTTGCGAAATTTGTGGATTTATACTTGGGAAATTTGTGGATCTACACTTAAGAAATTTGTGGATTTATTTTTGGGAAATTTGTGGATTTATACTTGGGAAATTTTTGGATTTATACTTGGGAAATTTGTGGATTTATACTTGGGAAATTTGTGGATTTATACTTGGGAAATTTGTGGATTTATACTTGGGAAATTTGTGGATTTATACTTGGGAAATTTGTGGATTTATACTTGGGAAATTTGTAGATTTATACTTGGGAAATTTGTGGATTTATATTTGGGAAATATGTGGATTTATACTTGGGAAATTTGTGGATTTATACTTGGGAAATTTGTGGATTTATACTTGGGAAATTTGTGGATTTATACTTAGGAAATTTGTGGATTTTCACTTGGCAAATTTGTAGATTTATACTTGGAAAAATTGTGGATTTATATTTGGGAAATTTGTGGATTTATACTGGGGAAATTTGTGGATTTATACTTGGGAAATTTGTGGATTTACACTTGGCAAATTTGTGGATCTACACTTGGTAAATTTTTGGATCTACACTTGTCAAATTTGTGGATCTACACTTGGCAAATTTGTGGATCTACACTTGGCAAATTTATGGATCTACACTTGTGAAATTTGTGGAGCTACACTTGGGAAATTTGTGGAGCTACACTTGGGAAATTTGTGGATCTACACTTGGGAAATTTGTGGATCTACACTTGGGAAATTTGTGGATCTACACTTGGGAAATTTGTGGATCTACACTTGGGAAATTTGTGGATATACACATGGTAAATATGTGGATCTACACTAGGGAAATTTGTGGATCTACACTTGGGAAATTTGTGGATCTACACTTGGGAAATTTGTCGATTTATTCTTAGAAAATTTGGGGATATATGCTTGGAAATTTGTTGATCTATACTTGGGAAATATGTGTATCTATACTTGGGATTTTTGTGGATCTACACTTGGCAAATTTGTGGATCTACACTTTGCAAATTTGTGGATCTACACTTGGGAAATTTGTGGATCTACACTTGCAAATTTGTGGATCTACACTTATCAAATTTGTGGATCTACACTTTACAAATTTGTGGATCTACACTTGGGAAATTTATTGATTTACACTTGGCAAATTTGTGGATCTACACTTGGTAAATTTGTGGATCTACACTTGGCAAATTTGTGGATCTCCACTTGGCAAATTTGTGGATCTACACTTGGGAAATTTGTGGATCTACACTTGGGAAATTTGTGGATCTACACTTGGGAAATTTGTGGATCTACACTTGGGAAATTTGTGTATCTCCACTTGGAAAATTTGTGGATCTACACTTGGGAAATTTGTGGATCTACACTTGGGAAATTTGTGGATCTACACTTGGGAAATTTGTGGATCTACACTTGGGAAATTTGTGGATCTACACTTGGGAAATTTGTGGATCTACACTTGTTAAATATGTGGATCTACATTTGGGAAATTTGTGGATCTACATTTGGGAAATTTGTGGATCTACACTTGGTAAATTTGTGGATCTACACTTGGCAAATTTGTGGATCTACACTTGCAAATTTGTGGATCTACACTTGGCAAATTTGTGGATTTATACTTGGGAAATTTGTGGATTTATACTTGGGAAATTTGTGGATTTATACTTGGGAAATTTGTGTATTTATACTTGGGAAATTTGTGGATTTATACTTGGGAAATTTGTGGATTTAATACTTGGTAAATTTGTAGATTTATACTTGGGGAATTTGTGGATTTATATTTGGGAAATTTGTGGATTTATACTGGGGAAATTTGTGGATTTATACTTGGGAAATTTGTGGATTTATACTTAGGAAATTTGTGGATTTTCACTTGGCAAATTTGTAGATTTATACTTGGAAAAATTGTGGATTTATATTTGGGAAATTTGTGGATTTATACTGGGGAAATTTGTGGATTTATACTTGGGAAATTTGTGGATTTACACTTGGCAAATTTGTGGATCTACACTTGGTAAATTTTTGGATCTACACTTGTCAAATTTGTGGATCTACACTTGGCAAATTTGTGGATCTACACTTGGCAAATTTATGGATCTACACTTGTGAAATTTGTGGAGCTACACTTGGGAAATTTGTGGAGCTACACTTGGGAAATTTGTGGATCTACACTTGGGAAATTTGTGGATCTACACTTGGGAAATTTGTGGATCTACACTTGGGAAATTTGTGGATCTACACTTGGGAAATTTGTGGATATACACATGGTAAATATGTGGATCTACACTAGGGAAATTTGTGGATCTACACTTGGGAAATTTGTGGATCTACACTTGGGAAATTTGTCGATTTATTCTTAGAAAATTTGGGGATATATGCTTGGAAATTTGTTGATCTATACTTGGGAAATATGTGTATCTATACTTGGGATTTTTGTGGATCTACACTTGGCAAATTTGTGGATCTACACTTTGCAAATTTGTGGATCTACACTTGGGAAATTTGTGGATCTACACTTGCAAATTTGTGGATCTACACTTGGCAAATTTGTGGATCTACACTTTACAAATTTGTGGATCTACACTTGGGAAATTTGTTGATTTACACTTGGCAAATTTGTGGATCTACACTTGGTAAATTTGTGGATCTACACTTGGCAAATTTGTGGATCTCCACTTGGCAAATTTGTGGATCTACACTTGGGAAATTTGTGGATCTACACTTGGGAAATTTGTGGATCTACACTTGGGAAATTTGTGGATCTACACTTGGAAAATTTGTGGATCTCCACTTGGAAAATTTGTGGATCTACACTTGGGAAATTTGTGGATCTACACTTGGGAAATTTGTGGATCTACACTTGGGAAATTTGTGGATCTACACTTGGGAAATTTGTGGATCTACACTTGTTAAATATGTGGATCTACATTTGGGAAATTTGTGGATCTACATTTGGGAAATTTGTGGATCTACACTTGGTAAATTTGTGGATCTACACTTGGCAAATTTGTGGATCTACACTTGCAAATTTGTGGATCTACACTTGGCAAATTTGTGGATTTATACTTGGGAAATTTGTGGATTTATACTTGGGAAATTTGTGGATTTATACTTGGAAATTTGTGTATTTATACTTGGGAAATTTGTGGATTTATACTTGGGAAATTTGTGGATTTAATACTTGGTAAATTTGTAGATTTATACTTGGGGAATTTGTGGATTTATATTTGGGAAATTTGTGGATTTATACTGGGGAAATTTGTGGATTTATACTTGGGAAATTTGTGGATTTATACTTAGGAAATTTGTGGATTTTCACTTGGCAAATTTGTAGATTTATACTTGGGAAATTTGTGGATTTATATTTGGGAAATTTGTGGATTTATACTTGGCAAATTTGTGGATCTACACTTGGCAAATTTGTGGATCTACAATTGGCAAATTTGTGGATCTACACTTGGCAATTTTTGTGGATCTACACTTGGGAAATTTGTGGATTTACACTTGGCAAATTTGTGGATCTACACTTGTGAAATTTGTGGGTCTACACTTGGGAAATTTGTGGATCTACACTTGGGAAATTTGTGAATTTATACTTGGGAAATTTGTGGATTTATACTGGGGAAATTTGTGGATTTATACTTGGGAAATTTGTGGATTTATACTTGGGAAATTTGTGAATTTATACTTGGGAAATTTGTGGATTTATACTTGTGAAATTTGTGGATCTACACTTGTGAAATTTGTGGAGCTACACTTGGGAAATTTGTGGATCTACACTTGGGAAATTTGTGGATCTACACTTGGGAAATTTGTGGATCTACACTTTTGAAATTTGTGTATCTACACTTGGGAAATTTGTGGATATACACTTGGGAAATATGTGGATATACACTTGGGAAATTTGTGGATCTACACTTGGAAAATTTGTGGATCTACATTTGGGAAATTTGTGGATCTACACTTGGGAAATTTGTGGTTCTACACTTGGGAAATTTGTGTATCTACACTTGGGAAATTTGTGGATTTATACATGGGAAATTTGTGGATTTATACTTGGGAAATTTGTGGATTTATACTTGGGAAATTTGTGGATTTATACTTGGGAAATTTGTGGATTTATACTTGGGAAATTTGTGGATTTATACTTCGGAAATTTGTGGATTTATACTTGGAAAATTTGTGGATTTATAATTGGGAAATTTGTGGATTTATACTTGGGAAATTTGTGGGTCTAGACTTGGGAAATTTGTGGGTCTAGACTTGGGACATTTGTGGATCTAGACTTGGGACATTTGTGGATCTAGACTTTGGACATTTGTGGATTTATACTTGGGAAATTCGTGAATTTATACTTGTGTAATTTGTGGATTTATACTTGCGAAATTTGTGTATTTATACTTGGGAAATTTGTGGATTTATACTTGGGAAATTTGTGGATTTATACTTGGGAAATTTGTGGATTTATACATAGGAAATTTGTGGATTTACACTTGACAAATTTGTGGATCTACACTTTGCAAATTTGTGGGTCTACACTTGTGAAATTTGTGGTTCTACACTTGGGAAATTTGTGTATCTACACTTGGGAAATTTGTGGATTTATACTTGGGAAATTTGTGGATTTATACTTGGGAAATTTGTGGATTTATACTTGGGAAATTTGTGAATTTATACTTGGGAAATTTGTGGATTTATACTTGGGAAATTTGTGGATTTATACTTCGGAAATTTGTGGATTTATACTTGGAAAATTTGTGGATTTATACTTGAGAAATTTGTGGATTTATACTTGGGAAATTTGTGGATTTATACTTGTGAAATTTGTGGATCTACACTTGTGAAATTTGTGGAGCTACACTTGGGAAATTTCTGGATCTACACTTGGGAAATTTGTGGAACTACACTTGTGAAATTTGTGGATATACACTTGGGAAATATTTGGATCTACACTTGGGAAATTTGTGGATCTACACTTGGAAAATTTGTGGATCTACATTTGGGAAATTTGTGGATCTACACTTGGGAAATTTGTGGATCTACACTTGGGAAATTTGTGGATTTATACTTGGGAAATTTGTGGATTTATACTTGGGAAATTTGTGGATTTATACTTCGGAAATTTGTGGATTTATACTTGGGAAATTTGTGGATTTATACTTGGGAAATTTGTGGATTTATACTTGGGAAATTTGTGGATTTATACTTGGGAAATTTGTGGATTTATACTTCGGAAATTTGTGGATTTATACTTGGAAAATTTGTGGATTTATAATTGGGAAATTTGTGGATTTATACTTGGGAAATTTGTGGGTCTAGACTTGGGAAATTTGTGGGTCTAGACTTGGGACATTTGTGGATCTAGACTTTGGACATTTGTGGATTTATACTTGGGAAATTTGTGAATTTATACTTGTGAAATTTGTGGATTTACACTTGGGAAATTTGTGGATTTATACTTGGGAAATTTGTGGATTTATACTTGGGAAATTTGTGGATTTATACTTGGGAAATTTGTGGATTTACACTTGACAAATTTGTGGATCTACACTTGACAAATTTGTGGATCTACACTTTGCAAATTTGTGGATCTACACTTGGTAAATTTGTGGATCTACACTTGGCAAATTTGTGGATCTACATTTGGGAAATTTGTGGATCTATACTTGGGAAATTTGTGGTTCTACACTTGGGAAATTTGTGTATCTACACTTGGGAAATTTGTGGATTTATACTTTTGTAATTTATGGATTTATACTTGGGAAATTTGTGGATTTATATTTGGGAAATTTGTGGATTTATACTTGGGAAATTTGTGGATTTATACTTGGGAAATTTGTGGATTTATACTTGGGAAATTTGTGGATTTATACCTCGGAAATTTGTGGATTTATACTTGGAAAATTTGTGGATTTATAATTGGGAAATTTGTGGATTTATACTTGGGAAATTTCTGGGTCTAGACTTGGGAAATTTGTGGGTCTACACTTGTGAAATTTGTGGTTCTACACTTGGGAAATTTGTGTATCTACACTTGGGAAATTTGTGGATTTATACTTGGGAAATTTGTGGATTTATACTTGGGAAATTTGTGGATTTTCACTTGGCAAATTTGTAGATTTATACTTGGGAAATTTGTGGATTTATATTTGGGAAATTTGTGGATTTATACTTGGCAAATTTGTGGATCTACACTTGGTAAATTTGTGGATCTACACTTGGCAAATTTGTGGATCTACACTTGGCAAATTTGTGGATCTACAATTGGCAAATTTGTGGATCTACACTTGGCAAATTTTGTGGATCTACACTTGGGAAATTTGTGGATTTACACTTGGCAAATTTGTGGATCTACACTTGTGAAATTTGTGGATCTACACTTGGGAAATTTGTGGATCTACACTTGGGAAATTTGTGAATTTATACTTGGGAAATTTGTGGATTTATACTGGGGAAATTTGTGGATTTATACTTGGGAAATTTGTGGATTTATACTTGGGAAATTTGTGGATTTATACTTGGGAAATTTGTGGATTTATACTTGGGAAATTTGTGGATCTACACTTGTGAAATTTGTGGAGCTACACTTGGGAAATTTGTGGATCTACACTTGGGAAATTTGTGGATCTACACTTGGGAAATTTGTGGATCTACACTTTTGAAATGTGTGTATCTACACTTGGGAAATTTGTGGATATACACTTGGGAAATATGTGGATATACACTTGGGAAATTTGTGGATCTACACTTGGGAAATTTGTGGATCTACACTTGGGAAATTTGTGGTTCTACACTTGGGAAATTTGTGTATCTACACTTGGGAAATTTGTGGATTTATACTTGGGAAATTTGTGGATTTATACTTGGGAAATTTGTGGATTTATACTTGGGAAATTTGTGGATTTATACTTGGGAAATTTGTGGATTTATACTTGGGAAATTTGTGGATTTATACTTCGGAAATTTGTGGATTTATACTTGGAAAATTTGTGGATTTATAATTGGGAAATTTGTGGATTTATACTTGGGAAATTTGTGGGTCTAGACTTGGGAAATTTGTGGGTCTAGACTTGGGACATTTGTGGATCTAGACTTGGGACATTTGTGGATCTAGACTTTGGACATTTGTGGATTTATACTTGGGAAATTTGTGAATTTATACTTGTGAAATTTGTGGATTTATACTTGGGAAATTTGTGGATTTATACTTGGGAAATTTGTGGATTTATACTTGGGAAATTTGTGGATTTATACTTGGGAAATTTGTGGATTTATACATAGGAAATTTGTGGATTTATACATAGGAAATTTGTGGATTTACACTTGACAAATTTGTGGATCTACACTTTGCAAATTTGTGGATCTACACTTGGTAAATTTGTGGATCTACACTTGGCAAATTTGTGGATCTACATTTGGGAAATTTGTGGATCTACACTTGGAAAATTTGTGGTTCTACACTTGGGAAATTTGTGTATCTACACTTGGGAAATTTGTGGATTTATACTTTTGTAATTTATGGATTTATACTTGGGAAATTTGTGGATTTATACTTGGGAAATTTGTGGATTTATACTTGGGAAATTTGTGGATTTATACTTCGGAAATTTGTGGATTTATACTTGGAAAATTTGTGGATTTATAATTGGGAAATTTGTGGATTTATACTTGGGAAATTTCTGGGTCTAGACTTGGGAAATTTGTGGGTCTACACTTGTGAAATTTGTGGATCTACACTTTTGAAATGTGTGTATCTACACTTGGGAAATTTGTGGATATACACTTGGGAAATATGTGGATATACACTTGGGAAATTTGTGGATCTACACTTGGGAAATTTGTGGATCTACACTTGGGAAATTTGTGGTTCTACACTTGGGAAATTTGTGTATCTACACTTGGGAAATTTGTGGATTTATACTTGGGAAATTTGTGGATTTATACTTGGGAAATTTGTGGATTTATACTTGGGAAATTTGTGGATTTATACTTGGGAAATTTGTGGATTTATACTTGGGAAATTTGTGGATTTATACTTCGGAAATTTGTGGATTTATACTTGGAAAATTTGTGGATTTATAATTGGGAAATTTGTGGATTTATACTTGGGAAATTTGTGGGTCTAGACTTGGGAAATTTGTGGGTCTAGACTTGGGACATTTGTGGATCTAGACTTGGGACATTTGTGGATCTAGACTTTGGACATTTGTGGATTTATACTTGGGAAATTTGTGAATTTATACTTGTGAAATTTGTGGATTTATACTTGGGAAATTTGTGGATTTATACTTGGGAAATTTGTGGATTTATACTTGGGAAATTTGTGGATTTATACTTGGGAAATTTGTGGATTTATACATAGGAAATTTGTGGATTTACACTTGACAAATTTGTGGATCTACACTTTGCAAATTTGTGGATCTACACTTGGTAAATTTGTGGATCTACACTTGGCAAATTTGTGGATCTACATTTGGGAAATTTGTGGATCTACACTTGGAAAATTTGTGGTTCTACACTTGGGAAATTTGTGTATCTACACTTGGGAAATTTGTGGATTTATACTTTTGTAATTTATGGATTTATACTTGGGAAATTTGTGGATTTATACTTGGGAAATTTGTGGATTTATACTTGGGAAATTTGTGGATTTATACTTCGGAAATTTGTGGATTTATACTTGGAAAATTTGTGGATTTATAATTGGGAAATTTGTGGATTTATACTTGGGAAATTTCTGGGTCTAGACTTGGGAAATTTGTGGGTCTACACTTGTGAAATTTGTGGTTCTACACTTGGGAAATTTGTGTATCTACACTTGGGAAATTTGTGGATTTATACTTGGAAAATTTGTGGATTTATAATTGGGAAATTTGTGGATTTATACTTGGGAAATTTCTGGGTCTAGACTTGGGAAATTTGTGGGTCTACAGTTGTGAAATTTGTGGTTCTACACTTGGGAAATTTGTGTATCTACACTTGGGAAATTTGTGGATTTATACTTGGGAAATTTGTGGATTTTCACTTGGCAAATTTGTAGATTTATACTTGGGAAATTTGTGGATTTATATTTGGGAAATTTGTGGATTTATACTTGGCAAATTTGTGGATCTACACTTGGTAAATTTGTGGATCTACACTTGGCAAATTTGTGGATCTACACTTGGCAAATTTGTGGATCTACAATTGGCAAATTTGTGGATCTACACTTGGCAAATTTTGTGGATCTACACTTGGGAAATTTGTGGATTTACACTTGGCAAATTTGTGGATCTACACTTGTGAAATTTGTGGATCTACACTTGGGAAATTTGTGGATCTACACTTGGGAAATTTGTGAATTTATACTTGGGAAATTTGTGGATTTATACTGGGGAAATTTGTGGATTTATACTTGGGAAATTTGTGGATTTATACTGGGGAAATTTGTGGATTTATACTTGGGAAATTTGTGGATTTATACTTGGGAAATTTGTGGATTTATACTTGGGAAATTTGTGGATTTATACTTGGGAAATTTGTGGATTTATACTTGGGAAATTTGTGGATTTATACTTGGGAAATTTGTGGATTTATACTTCGGAAATTTGTGGATTTATACTTGGAAAATTTGTCGATTTATAATTGGGAAATTTGTGGATTTATACTTGGGAAATTTGTGCGTCTAGACTTGGGAAATTTGTGGGTCTAGACTTGGGACATTTGTGGATCTAGACTTGGGACATTTGTGGATCTAGACTTTGGACATTTGTGGATTTATACTTGGGAAATTTGTGAATTTATACTTGTGAAATTTGTGGATTTATACTTGGGAAATTTGTGGATTTATACTTGGGAAATTTGTGGATTTATACTTGGGAAATTTGTGGATTTATACTTGGGAAATTTGTGGATTTATACTTGGGAAATTTGTGGATTTATACTTGGGAAATTTGTGGATTTATACTTGGGAAATTTGTGGATTTATACTTGTGAAATTTGTGGATCTACACTTGTGAAATTTGTGGAGCTACACTTGGGAAATTTGTGGATCTACACTTGGGAAATTTGTGGATCTACACTTGGGAAATTTGTGGATCTACACTTTTGAAATATGTGTATCTACACTTGGGAAATTTGTGGATATACACTTGGGAAATATGTGGATATACACTTGGGAAATTTGTGGATCTACACTTGGGAAATTTGTGGATCTACACTTGGGAAATTTGTGGTTCTACACTTGGGAAATTTGTGTATCTACACTTGGGAAATTTGTGGATTTATACTTGGGAAATTTGTGGATTTATACTTGGCAAATTTGTGGATCTACACTTGGTAAATTTGTGGATCTACACTTGGCAAATTTGTGGATCTACACTTGGCAAATTTGTGGATCTACAATTGGCAAATTTGTGGATCTACACTTGGCAAATTTTGTGGATCTACACTTGGGAAATTTGTGGATTTACACTTGGCAAATTTGTGGATCTACACTTGTGAAATTTGTGGATCTACACTTGGGAAATTTGTGGATCTACACTTGGGAAATTTGTGAATTTATACTTGGGAAATTTGTGGATTTATACTGGGGAAATTTGTGGATTTATACTTGGGAAATTTGTGGATTTATACTGGGGAAATTTGTGGATTTATACTTGGGAAATTTGTGGATTTATACTTGGGAAATTTGTGGATTTATACTTGGGAAATTTGTGGATTTATACTTGGGAAATTTGTGGATTTATACTTGGGAAATTTGTGGATTTATACTTGGGAAATTTGTGGATTTATACTTCGGAAATTTGTGGATTTATACTTGGAAAATTTGTCGATTTATAATTGGGAAATTTGTGGATTTATACTTGGGAAATTTGTGCGTCTAGACTTGGGAAATTTGTGGGTCTAGACTTGGGACATTTGTGGATCTAGACTTGGGACATTTGTGGATCTAGACTTTGGACATTTGTGGATTTATACTTGGGAAATTTGTGAATTTATACTTGTGAAATTTGTGGATTTATACTTGGGAAATTTGTGGATTTATACTTGGGAAATTTGTGGATTTATACTTGGGAAATTTGTGGATTTATACTTGGGAAATTTGTGGATTTATACTTGGGAAATTTGTGGATTTATACTTGGGAAATTTGTGGATTTATACTTGGGAAATTTGTGGATTTATACTTGTGAAATTTGTGGATCTACACTTGTGAAATTTGTGGAGCTACACTTGGGAAATTTGTGGATCTACACTTGGGAAATTTGTGGATCTACACTTGGGAAATTTGTGGATCTACACTTTTGAAATATGTGTATCTACACTTGGGAAATTTGTGGATATACACTTGGGAAATATGTGGATATACACTTGGGAAATTTGTGGATCTACACTTGGGAAATTTGTGGATCTACACTTGGGAAATTTGTGGTTCTACACTTGGGAAATTTGTGTATCTACACTTGGGAAATTTGTGGATTTATACTTGGGAAATTTGTGGATTTATACTTGGGAAATTTGTGGATTTATACTTGGGAAATTTGTGGATTTATACTTGGGAAATTTGTGGATTTATACTTCGGAAATTTGTGGATTTATACTTGGAAAATTTGTGGATTTATAATTGGGAAATTTGTGGATTTATACTTGGGAAATTTGTGGGTCTAGACTTGGGAAATTTGTGGGTCTAGACTTGGGACATTTGTGGATCTAGACTTGGGACATTTGTGGATCTAGACTTTGGACATTTGTGGATTTATACTTGGGAAATTTGTGAATTTATACTTGTGAAATTTGTGGATTTATACTCGGGAAATTTGTGGATTTATACTTGTGAAATTTGTGGATTTATACTTGGGAAATTTGTGGATTTATACTTGGGAAATTTGTGGATTTATACATAGGAAATTTGTGGATTTACACTTGACAAATTTGTGGATCTACACTTTGCAAATTTGTGGATCTACACTTGGTAAATTTGTGGATCTACACTTGGCAAATTTGTGGATCTACATTTGGGAAATTTGTGGATCTACACTTGGGAAATTTGTGGTTCTACACTTGGGAAATTTGTGTATCTACACTTGGGAAATTTGTGGATTTATACTTTTGTAATTTATGGATTTATACTTGGGAAATTTGTGGATTTATACTTGGGAAATTTGTGGATTTATACTTGGGAAATTTGTGGATTTATTCTTCGGAAATTTGTGGATTTATACTTGGAAAATTTGTGGATTTATAATTGGGAAATTTGTGGATTTATACTTGGGAAATTTCTGGGTCTAGACTTGGGAAATTTGTGGGTCTACACTTGTGAAATTTGTGGATCTACACTTGGGAAATTTGTGTATCTACACTTGGGAAATTTGTGGATTTATACTTGGAAAATTTGTGGATTTATAATTGGGAAATTTGTGGATTTATACTTGGGAAATTTCTGGGTCTAGACTTGGGAAATTTGTGGGTCTACACTTGTGAAATGTGTGGTTCTACACTTGGGAAATTTGTGTATCTACACTTGGGAAATTTGTGGATTTATACTTGGGAAATTTGTGGATTTATACTTGGGAAATTTGTGGATTTTCACTTGGCAAATTTGTAGATTTATACTTGGGAAATTTGTGGATTTATATTTGGGAAATTTGTGGATTTATACTTGGCAAATTTGTGGATCTACACTTGGTAAATTTGTGGATCTACACTTGGCAAATTTGTGGATCTACACTTGGCAAATTTGTGGATCTACAATTGGCAAATTTGTGGATCTACACTTGGCAAATTTTGTGGATCTACACTTGGGAAATTTGTGGATTTACACTTTGCAAATTTGTGGATCTACACTTGTGAAATTTGTGGATCTACACTTGGGAAATTTGTGGATCTACACTTGGGAAATTTGTGAATTTATACTTGGGAAATTTGTGGATTTATACTGGGGAAATTTGTGGATTTATACTTGGGAAATTTGTGGATTTATACTTGGGAAATTTGTGGATTTATACTTGGGAAATTTGTGGATTTATACTTGGGAAATTTGTGGATTTATACTTGGGAAATTTGTAGATTTATACTTGGGAAATTTGTGGATTTATATTTGGGAAATATGTGGATTTATACTTGGGAAATTTGTGGATTTATACTTGGGAAATTTGTGGATTTATACTTGGGAAATTTGTGGATTTATACTTAGGAAATTTGTGGATTTTCACTTGGCAAATTTGTAGATTTATACTTGGAAAAATTGTGGATTTATATTTGGGAAATTTGTGGATTTATACTGGGGAAATTTGTGGATTTATACTTGGGAAATTTGTGGATTTACACTTGGCAAATTTGTGGATCTACACTTGGTAAATTTTTGGATCTACACTTGTCAAATTTGTGGATCTACACTTGGCAAATTTGTGGATCTACACTTGGCAAATTTATGGATCTACACTTGTGAAATTTGTGGAGCTACACTTGGGAAATTTGTGGAGCTACACTTGGGAAATTTGTGGATCTACACTTGGGAAATTTGTGGATCTACACTTGGGAAATTTGTGGATCTACACTTGGGAAATTTGTGGATCTACACTAGGGAAATTTGTGGATATACACATGGTAAATATGTGGATCTACACTAGGGAAATTTGTGGATCTACACTTGGGAAATTTGTGGATCTACACTTGGGAAATTTGTGGATTTATTCTTAGAAAATTTGGGGATATATGCTTGGAAATTTGTTGATCTATACTTGGGAAATATGTGTATCTATACTTGGGATTTTTGTGGATCTACACTTGGCAAATTTGTGGATCTACACTTTGCAAATTTGTGGATCTACACTTGGGAAATTTGTGGATCTACACTTGCAAATTTGTGGATCTACACTTGGCAAATTTGTGGATCTACACTTTACAAATTTGTGGATCTACACTTGGGAAATTTGTTGATTTACACTTGGCAAATTTGTGGATCTACACTTGGTAAATTTGTGGATCTACACTTGGCAAATTTGTGGATCTCCACTTGGCAAATTTGTGGATCTACACTTGGGAAATTTGTGGATCTACACTTGGGAAATTTGTGGATCTACACTTGGGAAATTTGTGGATCTACACTTGGGAAATTTGTGGATCTCCACTTGGGAAATTTGTGGATCTCCACTTGGAAAATTTGTGGATTTATACTTGGGAAATTTGTGGATTTATACTTGGGAAATTTGTGGATTTATACTTGGGAAATTTGTGGATTTATACTTGGGAAATTTGTAGATTTATACTTGGGAAATTTGTGGATTTATATTTGGGAAATATGTGGATTTATACTTGGGAAATTTGTGGATTTATACTTGGGAAATTTGTGGATTTATACTTGGGAAATTTGTGGATTTATACTTAGGAAATTTGTGGATTTTCACTTGGCAAATTTGTAGATTTATACTTGGAAAAATTGTGGATTTATATTTGGGAAATTTGTGGATTTATACTGGGGAAATTTGTGGATTTATACTTGGGAAATTTGTGGATTTACACTTGGCAAATTTGTGGATCTACACTTGGTAAATTTTTGGATCTACACTTGTCAAATTTGTGGATCTACACTTGGCAAATTTGTGGATCTACACTTGGCAAATTTATGGATCTACACTTGTGAAATTTGTGGAGCTACACTTGGGAAATTTGTGGAGCTACACTTGGGAAATTTGTGGATCTACACTTGGGAAATTTGTGGATCTACACTTGGGAAATTTGTGGATCTACACTTGGGAAATTTGTGGATCTACACTAGGGAAATTTGTGGATATACACATGGTAAATATGTGGATCTACACTAGGGAAATTTGTGGATCTACACTTGGGAAATTTGTGGATCTACACTTGGGAAATTTGTGGATTTATTCTTAGAAAATTTGGGGATATATGCTTGGAAATTTGTTGATCTATACTTGGGAAATATGTGTATCTATACTTGGGATTTTTGTGGATCTACACTTGGCAAATTTGTGGATCTACACTTTGCAAATTTGTGGATCTACACTTGGGAAATTTGTGGATCTCCACTTGCAAATTTGTGGATCTACACTTGGCAAATTTGTGGATCTACACTTTACAAATTTGTGGATCTACACTTGGGAAATTTGTTGATTTACACTTGGCAAATTTGTGGATCTACACTTGGTAAATTTGTGGATCTACACTTGGCAAATTTGTGGATCTCCACTTGGCAAATTTGTGGATCTACACTTGGGAAATTTGTGGATCTACACTTGGGAAATTTGTGGATCTACACTTGGGAAATTTGTGGATCTACACTTGGGAAATTTGTGGATCTCCACTTGGGAAATTTGTGGATCTCCACTTGGAAAATTTGTGGATCTACACTTGGGAAATTTGTGGATCTACACTTGGGAAATTTGTGGATCTACACTTGGGAAATTTGTGGATCTACACTTGGGAAATTTGTGGATCTACACTTGGGAAATTTGTGGATCTACACTTGTTAAATATGTGGATCTACATTTGGGAAATTTGTGGATCTACATTTGGGAAATTTGTGGATCTACACTTGGTAAATTTGTGGATCTACACTTGGCAAATTTGTGGATCTACACTTGCAAATTTGTGGATCTACACTTGGCAAATTTGTGGATTTATACTTGGGAAATTTGTGGATTTATACTTGGGAAATTTGTGGATTTATACTTGGGAAATTTGTGTATATATACTTGGGAAATTTGTGGATTTATACTTGGGAAATTTGTGGATTTAATACTTGGTAAATTTGTAGATTTATACTTGGGGAATTTGTGGATTTATATTTGGGAAATTTGTGGATTTATACTGGGGAAATTTGTGGATTTATACTTGGGAAATTTGTGGATTTATACTTAGGAAATTTGTGGATTTTCACTTGGCAAATTTGTAGATTTATACTTGGGAAATTTGTGGATTTATATTTGGGAAATTTGTAGATTTATACTTGGCAAATTTGTGGATCTACACTTGGCAAATTTGTGGATCTACAATTGGCAAATTTGTGGATCTACACTTGGCAATTTTTGTGGATCTACACTTGGGAAATTTGTGGATTTACACTTGGCAAATTTGTGGATCTACACTTGTGAAATTTGTGGGTCTACACTTGGGAAATTTGTGGATCTACACTTGGGAAATTTTTGAATTTATACTTGGGAAATTTGTGGATTTATACTGGGGAAATTTGTGGATTTATACTTGGGAAATTTGTGGATTTATACTTGGGAAATTTGTGAATTTATACTTGGGAAATTTGTGGATTTATACTTGTGAAATTTGTGGATCTACACTTGTGAAATTTGTGGAGCTACACTTGGGAAATTTGTGGATCTACACTTGGGAAATTTGTGGATCTACACTTGGGAAATTTGTGGATCTACACTTTTGAAATTTGTGTATCTACACTTGGGAAATTTGTGGATATACACTTGGGAAATATGTGGATATACACTTGAGAAATTTGTGGATCTACACTTGGAAAATTTGTGGATCTACATTTGGGAAATTTGTGGATCTACACTTGGGAAATTTGTGGTTCTACACTTGGGAAATTTGTGTATCTACACTTGGGAAATTTGTGGATTTATACATGGGAAATTTGTGGATTTATACTTGGGAAATTCGTGGATTTATACTTGGGAAATTTGTGGATTTATACTTGGGAAATTTGTGGATTTATACTTGGGAAATTTGTGGATTTATACTTCGGAAATTTGTGGATTTATACTTGGAAAATTTGTGGATTTATACTTGGGAAATTTGTGGGTCTAGACTTGGGAAATTTGTGGGTCTAGACTTGGGACATTTGTGGATCTAGACTTGGGACATTTGTGGATCTAGACTTTGGACATTTGTGGATTTATACTTGGGAAATTCGTGAATTTATACTTGTGTAATTTGTGGATTTATACTTGGGAAATTTGTGTATTTATACTTGGGAAATTTGTGGATTTATACTTGGGAAATTTGTGGATTTATACTTGGGAAATTTGTGGATTTATACATAGGAAATTTGTGGATTTACACTTGACAAATTTGTGGATCTACACTTTGCAAATTTGTGGGTCTACACTTGTGAAATTTGTGGTTCTACACTTGGGAAATTTGTGTATCTACACTTGGGAAATTTGTGGATTTATACTTGGGAAATTTGTGGATTTATACTTGGGAAATTTGTGGATTTATACTTGGGAAATTTGTGGATTTATACTTGGGAAATTTGTGAATTTATACTTGGGAAATTTGTGGATTTATAGTTGGGAAATTTGTGGATTTATACTTCGGAAATTTGTGGATTTATACTTGGAAAATTTGTGGATTTATACTTGAGAAATTTGTGGATTTATACTTGGGAAATTTGTGGATTTATACTTGTGAAATTTGTGGATCTACACTTGTGAAATTTGTGGAGCTACACTTGGGAAATTTCTGGATCTACACTTGGGAAATTTGTGGAACTACACTTGTGAAATTTGTGGATATACACTTGGGAAATATTTGGATCTACACTTGGGAAATTTGTGGATCTACACTTGGAAAATTTGTGGATCTACATTTGGGAAATTTGTGGATCTACACTTGGGAAATTTGTGGATCTACACTTGGGAAATTTGTGGATTTATACTTGGGAAATTTGTGGATTTATACTTGGGAAATTTGTGGATTTATACTTCGGAAATTTGTGGATTTATACTTGGGAAATTTGTGGATTTATACTTGGGAAATTTGTGGATTTATACTTGGGAAATTTGTGGATTTATACTTGGGAAATTTGTGGATTTATACTTCGGAAATTTGTGGATTTATACTTGGAAAATTTGTGGATTTATAATTGGGAAATTTGTGGATTTATACTTGGGAAATTTGTGGGTCTAGACTTGGGAAATTTGTGGGTCTAGACTTGGGACATTTGTGGATCTAGACTTTGGACATTTGTGGATTTATACTTGGGAAATTTGTGAATTTATACTTGTGAAATTTGTGGATTTACACTTGGGAAATTTGTGGATTTATACTTGGGAAATTTGTGGATTTATACTTGGGAAATTTGTGGATTTATACTTGGGAAATTTGTGGATTTATACATAGGAAATTTGTGGATTTACACTTGACAAATTTGTGGATCTACACTTTGCAAATTTGTGGATCTACACTTGGTAAATTTGTGGATCTACACTTGGCAAATTTGTGGATCTACATTTGGGAAATTTGTGGATCTATACTTGGGAAATTTGTGGTTCTACACTTGGGAAATTTGTGTATCTACACTTGGGAAATTTGTGGATTTATACTTTTGTAATTTATGGATTTATACTTGGGAAATTTGTGGATTTATATTTGGGAAATTTGTGGATTTATACTTGGGAACTTTGTGGATTTATACTTGGGAAATTTGTGGATTTATACTTGGGAAATTTGTGGATTTATACCTCGGAAATTTGTGGATTTATACTTGGAAAATTTGTGGATTTATAATTGGGAAATTTGTGGATTTATACTTGGGAAATTTCTGGGTCTAGACTTGGGAAATTTGTGGGTCTACACTTGTGAAATTTGTGGTTCTACACTTGGGAAATTTGTGTATCTACACTTGGGAAATTTGTGGATTTATACTTGGGAAATTTGTGGATTTATACTTGGGAAATTTGTGGATTTTCACTTGGCAAATTTGTAGATTTATACTTGGGAAATTTGTGGATTTATATTTGGGAAATTTGTGGATTTATACTTGGCAAATTTGTGGATCTACACTTGGTAAATTTGTGGATCTACACTTGGCAAATTTGTGGATCTACACTTGGCAAATTTGTGGATCTACAATTGGCAAATTTGTGGATCTACACTTGGCAAATTTTGTGGATCTACACTTGGGAAATTTGTGGATTTACACTTGGCAAATTTGTGGATCTACACTTGTGAAATTTGTGGATCTACACTTGGGAAATTTGTGGATCTACACTTGGGAAATTTGTGAATTTATACTTGGGAAATTTGTGGATTTATACTGGGGAAATTTGTGGATTTATACTTGGGAAATTTGTGGATTTATACTTGAGAAATTTGTGGATTTATACTTGGGAAATTTGTGGATTTATACTTGGGAAATTTGTGGATCTACACTTGTGAAATTTGTGGAGCTACACTTGGGAAATTTGTGGATCTACACTTGGGAAATTTGTGGATCTACACTTGGGAAATTTGTGGATCTACACTTTTGAAATATGTGTATCTACACTTGGGAAATTTGTGGATATACACTTGGGAAATATGTGGATATACACTTGGGAAATTTGTGGATCTACACTTTGGAAATTTGTGGATCTACACTTGGGAAATTTGTGGTTCTACACTTGGGAAATTTGTGTATCTACACTTGGGAAATTTGTGGATTTATACTTGGGAAATTTGTGGATTTATACTTGGGAAATTTGTGGATTTATACTTGGGAAATTTGTGGATTTATACTTGGGAAATTTGTGGATTTATACTTGGGAAATTTGTGGATTTATACTTCGGAAATTTGTGGATTTATACTTGGAAAATTTGTGGATTTATAATTGGGAAATTTGTGGATTTATACTTGGGAAATTTGTGGATTTATACATAGGAAATTTGTGGATTTACACTTGACAAATTTGTGGATCTACACTTTGCAAATTTGTGGATCTACACTTGGCAAATTTGTGGATCTACATTTGGGAAATTTGTGGATCTACACTTGGAAAATTTGTGGTTCTACACTTGGGAAATTTGTGTATCTACACTTGGGAAATTTGTGGATTTATACTTTTGTAATTTATGGATTTATACTTGGGAAATTTGTGGATTTATACTTGGGAAATTTGTGGATTTATACTTGGGAAATTTGTGGATTTATACTTCGGAAATTTGTGGATTTATACTTGGAAAATTTGTGGATTTATAATTGGGAAATTTGTGGATTTATACTTGGGAAATTTCTGGGTCTAGACTTGGGAAATTTGTGGGTCTACACTTGTGAAATTTGTGGTTCTACACTTGGGAAATTTGTGTATCTACACTTGGGAAATTTGTGGATTTATACTTGGAAAATTTGTGGATTTATAATTGGGAAATTTGTGGATTTATACTTGGGAAATTTCTGGGTCTAGACTTGGGAAATTTGTGGGTCTACAGTTGTGAAATTTGTGGTTCTACACTTGGGAAATTTGTGTATCTACACTTGGGAAATTTCTGGATTTATACTTGGGAAATTTGTGGATTTTCACTTGGCAAATTTGTAGATTTATACTTGGGAAATTTGTGGATTTATATTTGGGAAATTTGTGGATTTATACTTGGCAAATTTGTGGATCTACACTTGGTAAATTTGTGGATCTACACTTGGCAAATTTGTGGATCTACACTTGGCAAATTTGTGGATCTACAATTGGCAAATTTGTGGATCTACACTTGGCAAATTTTGTGGATCTACACTTGGGAAATTTGTGGATTTACACTTGGCAAATTTGTGGATCTACACTTGTGAAATTTGTGGATCTACACTTGGGAAATTTGTGGATCTACACTTGGGAAATTTGTGAATTTATACTTGGAAATTTGTGGATTTATACTGGGGAAATTTGTGGATTTATACTTGGGAAATTTGTGGATTTATACTTGGGAAATTTGTGGATTTATACTTGGGAAATTTGTGGATTTATACTTGGGAAATTTGTGGATTTATACTTGAAAAAATTTGTGGATTTATACTTGGGAAATTTGTGGATTTATACTTCGGAAATTTGTGGATTTATACTTGGAAAATTTGTCGATTTATAATTGGGAAATTTGTGGATTTATACTTGGGAAATTTGTGGGTCTAGACTTGGGAAATTTGTGGGTCTAGACTTGGGACATTTGTGGATCTAGACTTGGGACATTTGTGGATCTAGACTTTGGACATTTGTGGATTTATACTTGGGAAATTTGTGAATTTATACTTGTGAAATTTGTGGATTTATACTTGGGAAATTTGTGGATTTATACTTGGGAAATTTGTGGATTTATACTTGGGAAATTTGTGGATTTATACTTGGGAAATTTGTGGATTTATACTTGGGAAATTTGTGGATTTATACTTGGGAAATTTGTGGATTTATACTTGTGAAATTTGTGGATCTACACTTGTGAAATTTGTGGAGCTACACTTGGGAAATTTGTGGATCTACACTTGGGAAATTTGTGGATCTACACTTTTGAAATATGTGTATCTACACTTGGGAAATTTGTGGATATACACTTGGGAAATATGTGGATATACACTTGGGAAATTTGTGGATCTACACTTGGGAAATTTGTGGATCTACACTTGGGAAATTTGTGGTTCTACACTTGGGAAATTTGTGTATCTACACTTGGGAAATTTGTGGATTTATACTTGGGAAATTTGTGGATTTATACTTGGGAAATTTGTGGATTTATACTTGGGAAATTTGTGGATTTATGCTTGGGAAATTTGTGGATTTATACTTCGGAAATTTGTGGATTTATACTTGGAAAATTTGTGGATTTATAATTGGGAAATTTGTGGATTTATACTTGGGAAATTTGTGGGTCTAGACTTGGGAAATTTGTGGGTCTAGACTTGGGACATTTGTGGATCTAGACTTGGGACATTTGTGGATCTAGACTTTGGACATTTGTGGATTTATACTTGGGAAATTTGTGAATTTATACTTGTGAAATTTGTGGATTTATACTTGGGAAATTTGTGGATTTATACTTGTGAAATTTGTGGATTTATACTTGGGAAATTTGTGGATTTATACTTGGGAAATTTGTGGATTTACACTTGACAAATTTGTGGATCTACACTTTGCAAATTTGTGGATCTACACTTGGTAAATTTGTGGATCTACACTTGGCAAATTTGTGGATCTACATTTGGGAAATTTGTGGATCTACACTTGGGAAATTTGTGGTTCTACACTTGGGAAATTTGTGTATCTACACTTGGGAAATTTGTGGATTTATACTTTTGTAATTTATGGATTTATACTTGGGAAATTTGTGGATTTATACTTGGGAAATTTGTGGATTTATACTTGGGAAATTTGTGGATTTATTCTTCGGAAATTTGTGGATTTATACTTGGAAAATTTGTGGATTTATAATTGGGAAATTTGTGGATTTATACTTGGGAAATTTCTGGGTCTAGACTTGGGAAATTTGTGGGTCTACACTTGTGAAATTTGTGGATCTACACTTGGGAAATTTGTGTATCTACACTTGGGAAATTTGTGGATTTATACTTGGAAAATTTGTGGATTTATAATTGGGAAATTTGTGGATTTATACTTGGGAAATTTCTGGGTCTAGACTTGGGAAATTTGTGGGTCTACACTTGTGAAATGTGTGGTTCTACACTTGGGAAATTTGTGTATCTACACTTGGGAAATTTGTGGATTTATACTTGGGAAATTTGTGGATTTATACTTGGGAAATTTGTGGATTTTCACTTGGCAAATTTGTAGATTTATACTTGGGAAATTTGTGGATTTATATTTGGGAAATTTGTGGATTTATACTTGGCAAATTTTTATATCTACACTTGGTAAATTTGTGGATCTACACTTGGCAAATTTGTGGATCTACACTTGGCAAATTTGTGGATCTACAATTGGCAAATTTGTGGATCTACACTTGGCAAATTTTGTGGATCTACACTTGGGAAATTTGTGGATTTACACTTGGCAAATTTGTGGATCTACACTTGTGAAATTTGTGGATCTACACTTGGGAAATTTGTGGATCTACACTTGGGAAATTTGTGAATTTATACTTGGGAAATTTGTGGATTTATACTGGGGAAATTTGTGGATTTATACTTGGGAAATTTGTGGATTTATACTTGGGAAATTTGTGGATTTATACTTGGGAAATTTGTGGATTTATACTTGGGAAATTTGTGGATTTATACTTGGGAAATTTGTGGATTTATACTTGGGAAATTTGTGGATTTATACTTCGGAAATTTGTGGATTTATACTTGGAAAATTTGTGGATTTATAATTGGGAAATTTGTGGATTTATACTTGGGAAATTTGTGGGTCTAGACTTGGGAAATTTGTGGGTCTAGACTTGGGACATTTGTGGATCTAGACTTGGGACATTTGTGGATCTAGACTTTGGACATTTGTGGATTTATACTTGGGAAATTTGTGAATTTATACTTGTGAAATTTGTGGATTTATACTTGGGAAATTTGTGGATTTATACTTGGGAAATTTGTGGATTTATACTTGGGAAATTTGTGGATTTATACTTGGGAAATTTGTGGATTTTTACTTGTGAAATTTGTGAATTTATACTTGTGAAATTTGTGGATTTATACTTGGGAAATTTGTGGATTTATACTTGTGAAATTTGTGGATTTATACTTGGGAAATTTGTGGATTATACTTGGGAAATTTGTGGATTTATACATAGGAAATTTGTGGATTTACACTTGACAAATTTGTGGATCTACACTTTGCAAATTTGTGGATCTACACTTGGTAAATTTGTGGATCTACACTTGGCAAATTTGTGGATCTACATTTGGGAAATTTGTGGATCTACACTTGGGAAATTTGTGGTTCTACACTTGGGAAATTTGTGTATCTACACTTGGGAAATTTGTGGATTTATACTTTTGTAATTTATGGATTTATACTTGGGAAATTTGTGGATTTATACTTGGGAAATTTGTGGATTTATACTTGGGAAATTTGTGGATTTATTCTTCGGAAATTTGTGGATTTATACTTGGAAAATTTGTGGATTTATAATTGGGAAATTTGTGGATTTATACTTGGGAAATTTCTGGGTCTATAAGGAACATCCACGGTATTAGGGTTGGCCTTTTCACTCCAGATATGGCCTTCGAAGCCATTGTTAAAAAACAGATCTCAAAATTAAAAGAACCCTCGTTGAAGTGCATAGATTTGGTGGTGAATGAGATGTGTAACGTAATAAGAAGGTGTACGGAGAAGATGAACCACTATCCTAGTTTGAGAGAAGAAACGGAACGCATCATAACCACGCACATCAGGGAACGAGAGCAAAAAACGAAGGAACAAATTAGTCTGTTGGTAGAGACAGAGTTGGCATACATGAATACAAACCATGAAGATTTTATTGGTTTCACAAATGCGCAACAAACAGCGGAAGCTACAAGTGGGAAAAGGAAACTTGGAAATCAGGTGATCCGCAAAGGTTGGGTGTGCATTCATAATCTGGGCATCATGAAAGGCGGTTCTCGAGATTATTGGTTCGTCCTTACGTCCGAATCGCTCTCCTGGTTCAAAGACGAAGAAGTATTTCCGTTGTTAATGATCGAATTTGTGGGTCTACACTTGTGAAATTTGTGGTTCTACACTTGGGAAATTTGTGGATCTACACTTGGGAAATTTGTGGATCTACACTTTTGAAATATGTGTATCTACACTTGGGAAATTTGTGGATATACACTTGGGAAATATGTGGATATACACTTGGGAAATTTGTGGATCTACACTTGGGAAATTTGTGGATCTACACTTGGGAAATTTGTGGTTCTACACTTGGGAAATTTGTGTATCTACACTTGGGAAATTTGTGGATTTATACTTGGGAAATTTGTGGATTTATACTTGGGAAATTTGTGGATTTATACTTGGGAAATTTGTGGATTTATACTTGTGAAATTTGTGGATCTACACTTGTGAAATTTGTGGAGCTACACTTGGGAAATTTGTGGATCTACACTTGGGAAATTTGTGGATCTACACTTGGGAAATTTGTGGATCTACACTTTTGAAATATGTGTATCTACACTTGGGAAATTTGTGGATATACACTTGGGAAATATGTGGATATACACTTGGGAAATTTGTGGATCTACACTTGGGAAATTTGTGGATCTACACTTGGGAAATTTGTGGTTCTACACTTGGGAAATTTGTGTATCTACACTTGGGAAATTTGTGGATTTATACTTGGGAAATTTGTGGATTTATACTTGGGAAATTTGTGGATTTATACTTGGGAAATTTGTGGATTTATACTTGGGAAATTTGTGGATTTATACTTGTGAAATTTGTGAATTTATACTTGTGAAATTTGTGGATTTACACTTTGCAAATTTGTGGATCTACACTTGGTAAATTTGTGGATCTACACTTGGCAAATTTGTGGATCTACATTTGGGAAATTTGTGGATCTACACTTGGGAAATTTGTGGTTCTACA
Source organism: Odiellus spinosus (assembly GCA_963920705.1). Classification (NCBI taxonomy): domain Eukaryota; kingdom Metazoa; phylum Arthropoda; class Arachnida; order Opiliones; family Phalangiidae; genus Odiellus; species Odiellus spinosus. Next base: position 696,493 of record OY987233.1, read on the forward strand.
CTTGGGAAATTTGTGTATCTACACTTGGGAAATTTGTGGATTTATACTTTTGTAATTTATGGATTTATACTTGGGAAATTTGTGGATTTATACTTGGGAAATTTGTGGATTTATACTTGGGAAATTTGTGGATTTATTCTTCGGAAATTTGTGGATTTATACTTGGAAAATTTGTGGATTTATAATTGGGAAATTTGTGGATTTATACTTGGGAAATTTCTGGGTCTAGACTTGGGAAATTTGTGGGTCTACACTTGTGAAATTTGTGGATCTACACTTGGGAAATTTGTGTATCTACACTTGGGAAATTTGTGGATTTATACTTGGAAAATTTGTGGATTTATAATTGGGAAATTTGTGGATTTATACTTGGGAAATTTCTGGGTCTAGACTTGGGAAATTTGTGGGTCTACACTTGTGAAATGTGTGGTTCTACACTTGGGAAATTTGTGTATCTACACTTGGGAAATTTGTGGATTTATACTTGGGAAATTTGTGGATTTATACTTGGGAAATTTGTGGATTTTCACTTGGCAAATTTGTAGATTTATACTTGGGAAATTTGTGGATTTATATTTGGGAAATTTGTGGATTTATACTTGGCAAATTTGTATATCTACACTTGGTAAATTTGTGGATCTACACTTGGCAAATTTGTGGATCTATACTTGGCAAATTTGTGGATCTACAATTGGCAAATTTGTGGATCTACACTTGGCAAATTTTGTGGATCTACACTTGGGAAATTTGTGGATTTACACTTGGCAAATTTGTGGATCTACACTTGTGAAATTTGTGGATCTACACTTGGGAAATTTGTGGATCTACACTTGGGAAATTTGTGAATTTATACTTGGGAAATTTGTGGATTTATACTGGGGAAATTTGTGGATTTATACTTGGGAAATTTGTGGATTTATACTTGGGAAATTTGTGGATTTATACTTGGGAAATTTGTGGATTTATACTTGGGAAATTTGTGGATTTATACTTGGGAAATTTGTGGATTTATACTTGGGAAATTTGTGGATTTATACTTCGGAAATTTGTGGATTTATACTTGGAAAATTTGTGGATTTATAATTGGGAAATTTGTGGATTTATACTTGGGAAATTTGTGGGTCTAGACTTGGGAAATTTGTGGATTTATACTTGGAAAATTTGTGGATTTATAATTGGGAAATTTGTGGATTTATACTTGGGAAATTTGTGGGTCTAGACTTGGGAAATTTGTGGGTCTAGACTTGGGACATTTGTGGATCTAGACTTGGGACATTTGTGGATCTAGACTTTGGACATTTGTGGATTTATACTTGGGAAATTTGTGAATTTATACTTGTGAAATTTGTGGATTTATACTTGGGAAATTTGTGGATTTATACTTGGGAAATTTGTGGATTTATACTTGGAAAATTTGTGGATTTATACTTGGGAAATTTGTGGATTTATACTTGTGAAATTTGTGAATTTATACTTGTGAAATTTGTGGATTTATACTTGGGAAATTTGTGGATTTATACTTGTGAAATTTGTGGATTTATACTTGGGAAATTTGTGGATTATACTTGGGAAATTTGTGGATTTATACATAGGAAATTTGTGGATTTACACTTGACAAATTTGTGGATCTACACTTTGCAAATTTGTGGATCTACACTTGGTAAATTTGTGGATCTACACTTGGCAAATTTGTGGATCTACATTTGGGAAATTTGTGGATCTACACTTGGGAAATTTGTGGTTCTACACTTGGGAAATTTGTGTATCTACACTTGGGAAATTTGTGGATTTATACTTTTGTAATTTATGGATTTATACTTGGGAAATTTGTGGATTTATACTTGGGAAATTTGTGGATTTATACTTGGGAAATTTGTGGATTTATTCTTCGGAAATTTGTGGATTTATACTTGGAAAATTTGTGGATTTATAATTGGGAAATTTGTGGATTTATACTTGGGAAATTTCTGGGTCTAGACTTGGGAAATTTGTGGGTCTACACTTGTGAAATTTGTGGTTCTACACTTGGGAAATTTGTGGATCTACACTTGGGAAATTTGTGGATCTACACTTTTGAAATATGTGTATCTACACTTGGGAAATTTGTGGATATACACTTGGGAAATATGTGGATATACACTTGGCAAATTTGTGGATCTACACTTGGGAAATTTGTGGATCTACACTTGGGAAATTTGTGGTTCTACACTTGGGAAATTTGTGTATCTACACTTGGGAAATTTGTGGATTTATACTTGGGAAATTTGTGGATTTATACTTGGGAAATTTGTGGATTTATACTTGGGAAATTTGTGGATTTATACTTGGGAAATTTGTGGATTTATACTTCGGAAATTTGTGGATTTATACTTGGAAAATTTGTGGATTTATAATTGGGAAATTTGTGGATTTATACTTGGGAAATTTGTGGGTCTAGACTTGGGAAATTTGTGGGTCTAGACTTGGGACATTTGTGGATCTAGACTTGGGACATTTGTGGATCTAGACTTTGGACATTTGTGGATTTATACTTGGGAAATTTGTGAATTTATACTTGTGAAATTTGTGGATTTATACTTGGGAAATTTGTGGATTTATACTTGTGAAATTTGTGGATTTATACTTGGGAAATTTGTGGATTTATACTTGGGAAATTTGTGGATTTATACATAGGAAATTTGTGGATTTACACTTGACAAATTTGTGGATCTACACTTTGCAAATTTGTGGATCTACACTTGGTAAATTTGTGGATCTACACTTGGCAAATTTGTGGATCTACATTTGGGAAATTTGTGGATCTACACTTGGGAAATTTGTGGTTCTACACTTGGGAAATTTGTGTATCTACACTTGGGAAATTTGTGGATTTATACTTTTGTAATTTATGGATTTATACTTGGGAAATTTGTGGATTTATACTTGGGAAATTTGTGGATTTATACTTGGGAAATTTGTGGATTTATTCTTCGGAAATTTGTGGATTTATACTTGGAAAATTTGTGGATTTATGATTGGGAAATTTGTGGATTTATACTTGGGAAATTTCTGGGTCTAGACTTGGGAAATTTGTGGGTCTACACTTGTGAAATTTGTGGATCTACACTTGGGAAATTTGTGTATCTACACTTGGGAAATTTGTGGATTTATACTTGGGAAATTTGTGGATTTATACTTGGGAAATTTGTGGATTTTCACTTGGCAAATTTGTAGATTTATACTTGGGAAATTTGTGGATTTATATTTGGGAAATTTGTGGATTTATACTTGGCAAATTTGTGGATCTACACTTGGTAAATTTGTGGATCTACACTTGGCAAATTTGTGGATCTACACTTGGCAAATTTGTGGATCTACAATTGGCAAATTTGTGGATCTACACTTGGCAAATTTTGTGGATCTACACTTGGGAAATTTGTGGATCTACACTTGTGAAATTTGTGGATCTACACTTGGAAAATTTGTGGATCTACACTTGGGAAATTTGTGAATTTATACTTGGGAAATTTGTGGATTTATACTGGGGAAATTTGTGGATTTATACTTGGGAAATTTGTGGATTTATACTGGGGAAATTTGTGGATTTATACTTGGGAAATTTGTGGATTTATACTTGGGAAATTTGTGGATTTATACTTGGGAAATTTGTGGATTTATACTTGGGAAATTTGTGGATTTATACTTCGGAAATTTGTGGATTTATACTTGGAAAATTTGTGGATTTATAATTGGGAAATTTGTGGATTTATACTTGGGAAATTTGTGGGTCTAGACTTGGGAAATTTGTGGGTCTAGACTTGGGAAATTTGTGGGTCTAGACTTGGGACATTTGTGGATCTAGACTTTGGACATTTGTGGATTTATACTTGGGAAATTTGTGAATTTATACTTGTGAAATTTGTGGATTTATACTTGGGAAATTTGTGGATTTATACTTGGGAAATTTGTGGATTTATACTTGGGAAATTTGTGGATTTATACTTGTTAAATTTGTGGATTTATACTTGGGAAATTTGTGAATTTATACTTGTGAAATTTGTGGATTTATACTTGGGAAATTTGTGGATTTATACTTGTGAAATTTGTGGATTTATACTTGGGAAATTTGTGGATTTATACTTGGGAAATTTGTGGATTTATACATAGGAAATTTGTGGATTTACACTTGACAAATTTGTGGATCTACACTTTGCAAATTTGTGGATCTACACTTGGTAAATTTGTGGATCTACACTTGGCAAATTTGTGGATCTACATTTGGGAAATTTGTGGATCTACACTTGGGAAATTTGTGGTTCTACACTTGGGAAATTTGTGTATCTACACTTGGGAAATTTGTGGATTTATACTTTTGTAATTTATGGATTTTTACTTGGGAAATTTGTGGATTTATACTTGGGAAATTTGTGGATTTATACTTGGGAAATTTGTGGATTTATTCTTCGGAAATTTGTGGATTTATACTTGGAAAATTTGTGGATTTATAATTGGGAAATTTGTGGATTTATACTTGGGAAATTTCTGGGTCTAGACTTGGGAAATTTGTGGGTCTACACTTGTGAAATTTGTGGTTCTACACTTGGGAAATTTGTGTATCTACACTTGGGAAATTTGTGGATTTATACTTGGAAAATTTGTGGATTTATAATTGGGAAATTTGTGGATTTATACTTGGGAAATTTCTTTGTCTAGACTTGGGAAATTTGTGGGTCTACACTTGTGAAATTTGTGGTTCTACACTTGGGAAATTTGTGTATCTACACTTGGCAAATTTGTGGATTTATACTTGGGAAATTTGTGGATTTATACTTGGGAAATTTGTGGATTTTCACTTGGCAAATTTGTAGATTTATACTTGGGAAATTTGTGGATTTATATTTGGGAAATTTGTGGATTTATACTTGGCAAATTTGTGGATCTACACTTGGTAAATTTGTGGATCTACACTTGGCAAATTTGTGGATCTACACTTGGCAAATTTGTGGATCTACAATTGGCAAATTTGTGGATCTACACTTGGCAAATTTTGTGGATCTACACTTGGGAAATTTGTGGATTTACACTTGGCAAATTTGTGGATCTACACTTGTGAAATTTGTGGATCTACACTTGGGAAATTTGTGGATCTACACTTGGGAAATTTGTGAGTTTATACTTGGGAAATTTGTGGATTTATACTGGGGAAATTTGTGGATTTATACTTGGGAAATTTGTGGATTTATACTTGGGAAATTTGTGGATTTATACTTGGGAAATTTGTGGATTTATACTTGGGAAATTTGGATTTATACTTGGGAAATTTGTGGATTTATACTTGGCAAATTTGTGGATCTACACTTGGTAAATTTGTGGATCTACACTTGGCAAATTTGTGGATCTACACTTGGCAAATTTGTGGATCTACAATTGGCAAATTTGTGGATCTACACTTGAAAAATTTTGTGGATCTACACTTGGGAAATTTGTGGATTTACACTTGGCAAATTTGTGGATCTACACTTGTGAAATTTGTGGATCTACACTTGGGAAATTTGTGGATCTACACTTGGGAAATTTGTGAATTTATACTTGGGAAATTTGTGGATTTATACTGGGGAAATTTGTGGATTTATACTTGGGAAATTTGTGGATTTATTCTTGGGAAATTTGTGGATTTATACTTGGGAAATTTGTGGATTTATACTTGTGAAATTTGTGGATCTACACTTGTGAAATTTGTGGAGCTACACTTGGGAAATTTGTGGATCTACACTTGGGAAATTTGTGGATCTACACTTGGGAAATTTGTGGATCTACACTTTTGAAATATGTGTATCTACACTTGGGAAATTTGTGGATATACACTTGGGAAATATGTGGATATACACTTGGGAAATTTGTGGATCTACACTTGGGAAATTTGTGGATCTACACTTGGGAAATTTGTGGTTCTACACTTGGGAAATTTGTGTATCTACACTTGGGAAATTTGTGGATTTATACTTGGGAAATTTGTGGATTTATACTTGGGAAATTTGTGGATTTATACTTGGGAAATTTGTGGATTTATACTTGGGAAATTTGTTTATTTATACTTCGGAAATTTGTGGATTTATACTTGGAAAATTTGTGGATTTATAATTGGGAAATTTGTGGATTTATACTTGGGAAATTTGTGGGTCTAGACTTGGGAAATTTGTGGGTCTAGACTTTGGACATTTGTGGATTTATACTTGGGAAATTTGTGAATTTATACTTGTGAAATTTGTGGATTTATACTTGGGAAATTTGTGGATTTATACTTGTGAAATTTGTGGATTTATACTTGGGAAATTTGTGGATTTATACTTGGGAAATTTGTGGATTTATACATAGGAAATTTGTGGATTTATAATTGGGAAATTTGTGGATTTATACTTGGGAAATTTGTGGGTCTAGACTTGGGAAATTTGTGGGTCTACACTTGTGAAATTTGTGGTTCTACACTTGGGAAATTTGTGTATCTACACTTGGGAAATTTGTGGAGCTACACTTGGGAAATTTGTGGATCTACACTTGGGAAATTTGTGGATTTATACTTTTGTAATTTATGGATTTATACTTGGGAAATTTGTGGATTTATACTTGGGAAATTTGTGGATTTATACTTGGGAAATTTGTGGATTTATTCTTTGGAAATTTGTGGATTTATACTTGGAAAATTTGTGGATTTATAATTGGGAAATTTGTGGATTTATACTTGGGAAATTTCTGGGTCTAGACTTGGGAAATTTGTGGGTCTACACTTGTGAAATTTGTGGTTCTACACTTGGGAAATTTGTGTATCTACACTTGGGAAATTTGTGGATTTATACTTGGAAAATTTGTGGATTTATAATTGGGAAATTTGTGGATTTATACTTGGGAAATTTCTGGGTCTAGACTTGGGAAATTTGTGGGTCTACACTTGTGAAATTTGTGGTTCTACACTTGGGAAATTTGTGTATCTACACTTGGGAAATTTGTGGATTTATACTTGGGAAATTTGTGGATTTATATTTGGGAAATTTGTGGATTTATACTTGGCAAATTTGTGGATCTACACTTGGTAAATTTGTGGATCTACACTTGGCAAATTTGTGGATCTACACTTGGCAAATTTGTCGATCTACAATTGGCAAATTTGTGGATCTACACTTGGCAAATTTTGTGGATCTACACTTGGGAAATTTGTGGATTTACACTTGGCAAATTTGTGGATCTACACTTGTGAAATTTGTGGATCTACACTTGGGAAATTTGTGGATCTACACTTGGGAAATTTGTGAATTTATACTTGGGAAATTTGTGGATTTATACTGGGGAAATTTGTGGATTTATACTTGGGAAATTTGTGGATTTATACTTGGGAAATTTGTGGATTTATACTTGGGAAATTTGTGGATTTATACTTGGGAAATTTGTGGATTTATACTTGGGAAATTTGTGGATTTATACTTGGGAAATTTGTGGATTTATACTTCGGAAATTTGTGGATTTATACTTGGAAAATTTGTGGATTTATAATTGGGAAATTTGTGGATTTATACTTGGGAAATTTGTGGGTCTAGACTTGGGAAATTTGTGGGTCTAGACTTGGGACATTTGTGGATCTAGACTTTGGACATTTGTGGATTTATACTTGGGAAATTTGTGAATTTATACTTGTGAAATTTGTGGATTTATACTTGGGAAATTTGTGGATTTATACTTGGGAAATTTGTGGATTTATACTTGGGAAATTTGTGGATTTATACTTGGGAAATTTGTGGATTTATACATAGGAAATTTGTGGATTTACACTTGACAAATTTGTGGATCTACACTTTGCAAATTTGTGGATCTACACTTGGTAAATTTGTGGATCTACACTTGGCAAATTTGTGGATCTACATTTGGGAAATTTGTGGATCTACACTTGGGAAATTTGTGGTTCTACACTTGGGAAATTTGTGTATCTACACTTGGGAAATTTGTGGATTTATACTTTTGTAATTTATGGATTTATACTTGGGAAATTTGTGGATTTATACTTTAGAAATTTGTGGATTTATACTTGGGAAATTTGTGGATTTATACTTCGGAAATTTGTGGATTTATACTTGGAAAATTTGTGGATTTATAATTGGGAAATTTGTGGATTTATACTTGGGAAATTTCTGGGTCTAGACTTGGGAAATTTGTGGGTCTACACTTGTGAAATTTGTGGTTCTACACTTGGGAAATTTGTGTATCTACACTTGGGAAATTTGTGGATTTATACTTGGGAAATTTGTGGATTTATACTTGGGAAATTTGTGGATTTATACTTGGGAAATTTGTGAATTTATACTTGGGAAATTTGTGGATTTATACTTGGGAAATTTGTGGATTTATACTTCGGAAATTTGTGGATTTATACTTGGAAAATTTGTGGATTTATACTTGAGAAATTTGTGGATTTATACTTGGGAAATTTGTGGATTTATACTTGTGAAATTTGTGGATCTACACTTGTGAAATTTGTGGAGCTACACTTGGGAAATTTGTGGATCTACACTTGGGAAATTTGTGGATCTACACTTGGGAAATTTGTGGATCTACACTTGGGAAATTTGTGGATCTACACTTGGGAAATTTGTGGATATACACTTGGGAAATATGTGGATCTACACTTGGGAAATTTGTGGATCTACACTTGGAAAATTTGTGGATCTACATTTGGGAAATTTGTGGATCTACACTTGGGAAATTTGTGTTTCTACACTTGGGAAATTTGTGGATTTATACTAGGGAAATTTGTGGATTTATACTTGGGAAATTTGTGGATTTATACTTCGGAAATTTGTGGATTTATACTTGGGAAATTTGTGGATTTATACTTGGAAAATTTGTGGATTTATACTTCAGAAATTTATGGATTTATACTTAGGAAATTTGTGGATTTATACTTGGGAAATTTGTGGATTTATATTTGGGAAATTTGTGGATTTATACTTGGCAAATTTGTGGATCTACACTTGGTAAATTTGTGGATCTACACTTGGCAAATTTGTGGATCTACAATTGGCAAATTTGTGGATCTACACTTGGCAAATTTTGTGGATCTACACTTGGGAAATTTGTGGATTTACACTTGGCAAATTTGTGGATCTACACTTGTGAAATTTGTGGATCTACACTTGGGAAATTTGTGGATCTACACTTGGGAAATTTGTGAATTTATACTTGGGAAATTTGTGGATTTATACTGGGGAAATTTGTGGATTTATACTTGGGAAATTTGTGGATTTATACTTGGGAAATTTGTGGATTTATACTTGGGAAATTTGTGGATTTATACTTGGAAAATTTGTGGATTTATACTTGGGAAATTTGTGGATTTATACTTGGGAAATTTGTGGATTTATACTTCGGAAATTTGTGGATTTATACTTGGAAAATTTGTGGATTTATAATTGGGAAATTTGTGGATTTATACTTGGGAAATTTGTGGGTCTAGACTTGGGAAATTTGTGGGTCTAGACTTGGGACATTTGTGGATCTAGACTTTGGACATTTGTGGATTTATACTTGGGAAATTTGTGAATTTATACTTGTGAAATTTGTGGATTTATACTTGGGAAATTTGTGGATTTATACTTGGGAAATTTGTGGATTTATACTTGGGAAATTTGTGGATTTATACTTGGGAAATTTGTGGATTTATACTTGGGAAATTTGTGGATTTATACTTGGGAAATTTTGTGGATTTATACTTGGGAAATTTGTGGATTTATACTTCGGAAATTTGTGGATTTATACTTGGGAAATTTGTGGATTTATACTTGGGAAATTTGTGGATTTATACTTGGGAAATTTGTGGATTTATACTTCGGAAATTTATGGATTTATACTTGGGAAATTTGTGGATTTATACTTGGGAAATTTGTGGATTTATACTTTGGAAATTTGTGGATTTATACTTAGGAAATTTGTGGATTTTCACTTGGCAAATTTGTAGATTTATACTTGGGAAATTTGTGGATTTATACTTGGGAAATTTGTGGATTTATACTTGGGAAATTTGTTTATTTATACTTGGGAAATTTTTGGATTTATACTTGGGAAATTTGTGGATTTATAATTGGGAAATTTGTGGATTTATACTTGGGAAATTTGTGGGTCTAGACTTGGGACATTTGTGGATTTATATTTGGGAAATTTGTGAATTTTTACTTGGAAATTTGTGGATTTATACTTGGGAAATTTGTGGATTTATTCTTGGGAAATTTGTGGATTTATACTTGGGAAATTTGTGGATTTATACTTGGGAAATTTGTGGATTTATACTTGGGAAATTTGTGGATTTATACTTGGGAAATTTGTGGATTTATACTTCGGAAATTTGTGGATTTTTACTTGGGACATTTGTGGATCTAGACTTGGGACATTTGTGGATCTAGACTTGGGACATTTGTGGATTTATACTTGGGTAATTTGTGAATTTATACTTGGGAAATTTGTGGATTTATACTTGGGAAATTTGTGGATTTATACTTGGGAAATTTGTGGATTTATACTTGGGAAATTTGTGGATTTATACTTGGGAAATTTGTGGATTTATACTTAGGAAATTTGTGGATTTACACTTGACAAATTAATGGATCTACACTTTGCAAATTTGTGGATCTATACTTGGTAAATTTGTGGATCTACACTTGGCAAATTTGTGGATATACATTTGGGAAATTTGTGGATATACACTTGGGAAATTTGTGGTTCTACACTTGGGAAATTTGTGTATCTACACTTGGGAAATTTGTGGATTTATACTTTTGTAATTTATGGATTTATACTTGGGAAATTTGTGGATTTATATTTGGGAAATTTGTGGATTTATACTTGGGAAATTTGTGGATTTATACTTGGGAAATTTGTGGATTTATACTTGGGAAATTTGTGGATTTATATTTGGGAAATTTGTGGATTTATACTTGGGAAATTTCAGGATTTATACTTGGGAAATTTGTGGATTTATACTTGGAAAATTTGTGGATTTATAATTGGGAAATTTGTGGATTTATACTTGGGAAATTTGTGGGTCTAGACTTGGGAAATTTGTGGGTCTACACTTGTGAAATTTGTGGTTCTACACTTGGGAAATTTGTGTATCTACACTTGGGAAATTTTTGGATTTATACTTGGGAAATTTGTGGATTTATACTTGGGAAATTTGTGGATTTATACTTGGGAAATTTGTGGATTTATACTTGGGAAATTTGTGGATTTATACTCGGGAAATTTGTGGATTTATACTTGGAAAATTTGTGGATTTATACTTGAGAAATTTGTGGATTTATACTTAGAAAATTTGTGGATTTTCACTTGGCAAATTTGTAGATTTATACTTGGGAAATTTGTGGATTTATACTTGGGAAATTTGTGGATTTATACTTGGGAAATTTGTGGATTTATACTTGGGAAATTTGTGGATTTATACTTGGGAAATTTGTGGATTTATACTTGGGAAATTTGTGGATTTATACTTGGGAAATTTGTGGATTTATACTTGAGAAATTTGTGGATTTATACTTAGGAAATTTGTGTATTTACACTTGACAAATTTGTGGATCTACACTTTGCAAATTTGTGGATTTACACTTGGTAAATTTGTGGATCTACACTTGGCAAATTTGTGGATCTACATTTGGGAAATTTGTGGATCTACACTTGGGAAATTTGTGGTTCTACACTTGGGAAATTTGTGTATCTACTCTTGGGAAATTTGTGGATTTATACTTTTGTAATTTATGGATTTATACTTGGGAAATTTGTGGATTTATACTTGGGAAATTTGTGGATTTATACTTGGGAAATTTGTGGATTTATACTTGGGAAATTTGTGGATTTATACTTCGGAAATTTGTGGATTTATACTTGGAAAATTTGTGGATTTATAATTGGGAAATTTGTGGATTTATACTTGGGAAATTTGTGGGTCTACACTTGTGAAATTTGTGGTTCTACACTTGGGAAATTTGTGTATCTACACTTGGGAAATTTGTGGATTTATACTTGGGAAATTTGTGGATTTATACTTGGGAAATTTGTGGATTTATACTTCGGAAATTTGTGGATTTATACTTGGGACATTTGTGGATCTAGACTTGGGATATTTGTGGATCTAGACTTGGGACATTTGTGGATTTATACTTGGGAAATTTGTGAATTTATACTTTTGAAATTTGTGGATTTATACTTGGGAAATTTGTGGATTTATACTTGGGAAATTTGTGGATTTATACTTGGGAAATTTGTGGATTTATACTTGGGAAATTTGTGGATTTATACTTAGGAAATTTGTGTATTTACACTTGACAAATTTGTGGATCTACACTTTGCAAATTTGTGGATTTACACTTGGTAAATTTGTGGATCTACACTTGGCAAATTTGTGGATCTACATTTGGGAAATTTGTGGATCTACACTTGGGAAATTTGTGGTTCTACACTTGGGAAATTTGTGTATCTACTCTTGGGAAATTTGTGGATTTATACTTTTGTAATTTATGGATTTATACTTGGGAAATTTGTGGATTTATACTTGGGAAATTTGTGGATTTATACTTGGGAAATTTGTGGATTTATACTTGGGAAATTTGTGGATTTATACTTCGGAAATTTGTGGATTTATACTTGGAAAATTTGTGGATTTATAATTGGGAAATTTGTGGATTTATACTTGGGAAATTTGTGGGTCTACACTTGTGAAATTTGTGGTTCTACACTTGGGAAATTTGTGTATCTACACTTGGGAAATTTGTGGATTTATACTTGGGAAATTTGTGGATTTATACTTGGGAAATTTGTGGATTTATACTTCGGAAATTTGTGGATTTATACTTGGGACATTTGTGGATCTAGACTTGGGACATTTGTGGATCTAGACTTGGGACATTTGTGGATTTATACTTGGGAAATTTGTGAATTTATACTTTTGAAATTTGTGGATTTATACTTGGGAAATTTGTGGATTTATACTTGGGAAATTTGTGGATTTATACTTGGGAAATTTGTGGATTTATACTTGGGAAATTTGTGGATTTATACTTAGGAAATTTGTGTATTTACACTTGACAAATTTGTGGATCTACACTTTGCAAATTTGTGGATTTACACTTGGTAAATTTGTGGATCTACACTTGGCAAATTTGTGGATCTACATTTGGGAAATTTGTGGATCTACACTTGGGAAATTTGTGGTTCTACACTTGGGAAATTTGTGTATCTACTCTTGGGAAATTTGTGGATTTATACTTTTGTAATTTATGGATTTATACTTGGGAAATTTGTGGATTTATATTTGGGAAATTTGTGGATTTATACTTGGGAAATTTGTGGATTTATACTTGGGAAATTTGTGGATTTATACTTCGGAAATTTGTGGATTTATACTTGGAAAATTTGTGGATTTATAATTGGGAAATTTGTGGATTTATACTTGGGAAATTTGTGGGTCTAGACTTGGGAAATTTGTTGGTCTACACTTGTGAAATTTGTGGTTCTACACTTGGGAAATTTGTGTATCTACACTTGGGAAATTTGTGGATTTATACTTGGGAAATTTTTGTATCTACACTTGGGAAATTTGTGGATTTATACTTGGGAAATTTGTGGATTTATACTTGGGAAATTTGTGGATTTATACTTGGGAAATTTGTGGATTTATACTTGGGAAATTTGTGGATATATACTTCGGAAATTTATGGATTTATACTTAGGAAATTTGTGGATTTATACTTGGGAAATTTGTGGATTTATACTTGGGAAATTTGTGGGTTTATACTTGGGAAATTTGTGGATTTATACTTGGGAAATTTGTGGATTTATACTTGGGAAATTTTGTGGATTTATACTTGGGAAATTTGTGGATTTATACTTCGGAAATTTGTGGATTTATACTTGGGAAATTTGTGGATTTATACTTGGGAAATTTGTGGATTTATACTTCGGAAATTTATGGATTTATACTTGGGAAATTTGTGGATTTATACTTGGGAAATTTGTGGATTTATACTTTGGAAATTTGTGGATCTATACTTAGGAAATTTGTGGATTTTCACTTGGCAAATTTGTAGATTTATACTTGGGAAATTTGTGGATTTATACTTGGGAAATTTGTGGATTTATACTTGGGAAATTTGTTTATTTATACTTGGGAAATTTGTGGATTTATACTTGGGAAATTTGTGAATTTATAATTGGGAAATTTGTGGATTTATACTTGGGAAATTTGTGGGTCTAGACTTGGGACATTTGTGGATTTATATTTGGGAAATTTGTGAATTTTTACTTGGAAATTTGTGGATTTATACTTGGGAAATTTGTGGATTTATACTTGGGAAATTTGTGGATTTATACTTGGGACATTTGTGGATCTAGACTTGGGACATTTGTGGATCTAGACTTGGGACATTTGTGGATTTATACTTGGGAAATTTGTGAATTTATACTTGGGAAATTTGTGGATTTATACTTGGGAAATTTGTGGATTTATGCTTGGGAAATTTGTGGATTTATTCTTGGGAAATTTGTGGATTTATACTTGGGAAATTTGTGGATTTATACTTAGGAAATTTGTGGATTTACACTTGACAAATTTGTGGATCTACACTTTGCAAATTTGTGGATTTACACTTGGTAAATTTGTGGATCTACACTTGGCAAATTTGTGGATCTACATTTGGGAAATTTGTGGATCTACTCTTGGGAAATTTGTGGTTCTACACTTGGGAAATTTGTGTATCTACACTTGGGAAATTTGTGGATTTATACTTTTGTAATTTATGGATTTATACTTGGGAAATTTGTGGATTTATATTTGGGAAATTTGTGGATTTATACTTGGGAAATTTGTGGATTTATACTTCGGAAATTTGTGGATTTATACTTGGAAAATTTGTGGATTTATAATTGGTAAATTTGTGGATTTATACTTGGGAAATTTGTGGGTCTAGACTTGGGAAATTTGTGGGTCTACACTTGTGAAATTTGTGGTTCTACACTTGGGAAATTTGTGTATCTACACATGGGAAATTTGTGTATCTACACTTGGGAAATTTGTGGATTTATACTTGGGAAATTTGTGGATTTATACTTGGGAAATTTGTGGATTTATACTTGGGAAATTTGTGGATTTATACTTGGGAAATTTGTGGATTTATACTTCGGAAATTTGTGGATTTATACTTGGCAAATTTGTGGATCTACACTTTGCAAATTTGTGGATTTACACTTGGTAAATTTGTGGATCTACACTTGGCAAATTTGTGGATCTACATTTGGGAAATTTGTGGATCTACTCTTGGGAAATTTGTGGTTCTACACTTGGGAAATTTGTGTATCTACACTTGGGAAATTTGTGGATTTATACTTTTGTAATTTATGGATTTATACTTGGGAAATTTGTGGATTTATATTTGGGAAATTTGTGGATTTATACTTGGGAAATTTGTGGATTTATACTTCGGAAATTTGTGGATTTATACTTGGAAAATTTGTGGATTTATAATTGGGAAATTTGTGGATTTATACTTGGGAAATTTGTGGGTCTAGACTTGGGAAATTTGTGGGTCTACACTTGTGAAATTTGTGGTTCTACACTTGGGAAATTTGTGTATCTACACATGGGAAATTTGTGTATCTACACTTGGGAAATTTGTGGATTTATACTTGGGAAATTTGTGGATTTATACTTGGGAAATTTGTGGATTTATACTTGGGAAATTTGTGGATTTATACTTGGGAAATTTGTGGATTTATACTTCGGAAATTTGTGGATTTATACTTGGGAAATTTGTGGATTTATACTTGGGAAATTTGTGGATTTATACTTGGGAAATTTGTGGATTTATACTTGGGAAATTTGTGGATTTATACTTGGGAAATTTGTGGATTTATACTTCGGAAATTTGTGGATTTATACTTGGAAAATTTGTGGATTTATAATTGGGAAATTTGTGGATTTATACTTGGGAAATTTGTGGGTCTAGACTTGGGAAATTTGTGGGTCTACACTTGTGAAATTTGTGGTTCTACACTTGGGAAATTTGTGTATCTACACTTGGGAAATTTGTGGATTTATACTTGGGAAATTTGTGGATTTATACTTGGGAAATTTGTGGATTTATACTTCGGAAATTTGTGGATTTATACTTGGGACATTTGTGGATCTAGACTTGGGACATTTGTGGATCTAGACTTGGGACATTTGTGGATTTATACTTGGGAAATTTGTGAATTTATACTTTTGAAATTTGTGGATTTATACTTGGGAAATTTGTGGATTTATACTTGGGAAATTTGTGGATTTATACTTGGGAAATTTGTGGATTTATACTTGGGAAATTTGTGGATTTATACTTAGGAAATTTGTGTATTTACACTTGACAAATTTGTGGATCTACACTTTGCAAATTTGTGGATTTACACTTGGTAAATTTGTGGATCTACACTTGGCAAATTTGTGGATCTACATTTGGGAAATTTGTGGATCTACACTTGGGAAATTTGTGGTTCTACACTTGGGAAATTTGTGTATCTACTCTTGGGAAATTTGTGGATTTATACTTTTGTAATTTATGGATTTATACTTGGGAAATTTGTGGATTTATATTTGGGAAATTTGTGGATTTATACTTGGGAAATTTGTGGATTTATACTTGGGAAATTTGTGGATTTATACTTCGGAAATTTGTGGATTTATACTTGGAAAATTTGTGGATTTATAATTGGGAAATTTGTGGATTTATACTTGGGAAATTTGTGGGTCTAGACTTGGGAAATTTGTGGGTCTACACTTGTGAAATTTGTGGTTCTACACTTGGGAAATTTGTGTATCTACACTTGGGAAATTTGTGGATTTATACTTGGGAAATTTTTGTATCTACACTTGGGAAATTTGTGAATTTATTCTTGGGAAATTTGTGGATTTATACTTGGGAAATTTGTGGATTTATACTTGGGAAATTTGTGGATTTATACTTTGGAAATTTGTGGATTTATACTTCGGAAATTTGTGGATTTATACTTGGGAAATATGTGGATTTATACTTGGGAAATTTGTGGATTTATACTTCGGAAATTTATGGATTTATACTTGGGAAATTTGTGGATTTATACTTGGAAAATTTGTGGATTTATAATTGGGAAATTTGTGGATTTATACTTGGGAAATTTGTGGGTCTAGACTTGGGAAATTTGTGGGTCTACACTTGGGAAATTTGTGTATCTACACTTGGGAAATTTGTGGATTTATACTTGGGAAATTTGTGGATTTATACTTGGGAAATTTGTGGATTTATACTTCGGAAATTTGTGGATTTATACTTGGGACATTTGTGGATCTAGACTTGGGACATTTGTGGATCTAGACTTGGGACATTTGTGGATTTATACTTGGGAAATTTGTGAATTTATACTTTTGAAATTTGTGGATTTATACTTGGGAAATTTGTGGATTTATACTTGGGAAATTTGTGGATTTATACTTGGGAAATTTGTGGATTTATACTTGGGAAATTTGTGGATTTATACTTAGGAAATTTGTGTATTTACACTTGACAAATTTGTGGATCTACACTTTGCAAATTTGTGGATTTACACTTGGTAAATTTGTGGATCTACACTTGGCAAATTTGTGGATCTACATTTGGGAAATTTGTGGATCTACACTTGGGAAATTTGTGGTTCTACACTTGGGAAATTTGTGTATCTACTCTTGGGAAATTTGTGGATTTATACTTTTGTAATTTATGGATTTATACTTGGGAAATTTGTGGATTTACATTTGGGAAATTTGTGGATTTATACTTGGGAAATTTGTGGATTTATACTTGGGAAATTTGTGGATTTATACTTCGGAAATTTGTGGATTTATACTTGGAAAATTTGTGGATTTATAATTGGGAAATTTGTGGATTTATACTTGGGAAATTTGTGGGTCTAGACTTGGGAAATTTGTGGGTCTACACTTGTGAAATTTGTGGTTCTACACTTGGGAAATTTGTGTATCTACACTTGGGAAATTTGTGGATTTATACTTGGGAAATTTTTGTATCTACACTTGGGAAATTTGTGAATTTATACTTGGGAAATTTGTGGATTTATACTTGGGAAATTTGTGGATTTATGCTTGGGAAATTTGTGGATTTATACTTTGGAAATTTGTGGATTTATACTTCGGAAATTTGTGGATTTATACTTGGGAAATTTGTGGATTTATACTTGGGAAATTTGTGGATTTATTCTTCGGAAATTTATGGATTTATACTTGGGAAATTTGTGGATTTATACTTGGGAAATTTGTGGATTTATACTTGGAAAATTTGTGGATTTATACTTAGGAAATTTGTGGATTTTCACTTGGCAAATTTGTAGATTTATACTTGGGAAATTTGTGGATTTATACTTGGGAAATTTGTGGATTTATACTTGGGAAATTTGTGGATTTATACTTGGGAAATTTGTGGATTTATACTTGGGAAATTTGTGGATTTATACTTGGGAAATTTGTGGATTTATACTTCGGAAATTTGTGGATTTATACTTGGAAAATTTGTGGATTTATAATTGGGAAATTTGTGGATTTATACTTGGGAAATTTGTGGGTCTAGACTTGGGAAATTTGTGGGTCTAGACTTGGGACATTTGCTGATCTAGACTTGGGACATTTGTGGATCTAGACTTGGGACATTTGTGGATTTATACTTGGGAAATTTGTGAATTTATACTTTTGAAATTTGTGGATTTATACTTGGGAAATTTGTGGATTTATACTTGGGAAATTTGTGGATTTATACTTGGGAAATTTGTGGATTTATACTTGGGAAATTTGTGGATTTATACATAGGAAATTTGTGTATTTACACTTGACAAATTTGTGGATCTACACTTTGCAAATTTGTGGATTTACACTTGGTAAATTTGTGGATCTACACTTGGCAAATTTGTGGATCTACATTTGGGAAATTTGTGGATCTACACTTGGGAAATTTGTGGTTCTACACTTGGGAAATTTGTGTATCTACTCTTGGGAAATTTGTGGATTTATACTTTTGTAATTTATGGATTTATACTTGGGAAATTTGTGGATTTATATTTGGGAAATTTGTGGATTTATACTTGGGAAATTTGTGGATTTATACTTGGGAAATTTGTGGATTTATACTTCGGAAATTTGTGGATTTATACTTGGAAAATTTGTGGATTTATAATTGGGAAATTTGTGGATTTATACTTGGGAAATTTGTGGGTCTAGACTTGGGAAATTTGTGGGTCTACACTTGTGAAATTTGTGGTTCTACACTTGGGAAATTTGTGTATCTACACTTTGGAAATTTGTGGATTTATACTTGGGAAATTTTTGTATCTACACTTGGGAAATTTGTGAATTTATACTTGGGAAATTTGTGGATTTATACTTGGGAAATTTGTGGATTTATACTTGGGAAATTTGTGGATTTATACCTTGGAAATTTGTGGATTTATACTTCGGAAATTTGTGGATTTATACTTGGGAAATTTGTGGATTTATACTTGGGAAATTTGTGGATTTATACTTCGGAAATTTATGGATTTATACTTGGGAAATTTGTGGATTTATACTTGGGAAATTTGTGGATTTATACTTGGAAAATTTGTGGATTTATACTTAGGAAATTTGTGGATTTTCACTTGGCAAATTTGTAGATTTATACTTGGGAAATTTGTGGATTTATACTTGGGAAATTTGTGGATTTATACTTGGGAAATTTGTGGATTTATACTTGGGAAATTTGTGGATTTATACTTGGGAAATTTGTGGATTTATACTTGGGAAATTTGTGGATTTATACTTCGGAAATTTGTGGATTTATACTTGGAAAATTTGTGGATTTATAATTGGGAAATTTGTGGATTTATACTTGGGAAATTTGTGGGTCTAGACTTGGGAAATTTGTGGGTCTAGACTTGGGACATTTGCTGATCTAGACTTGGGACATTTGTGGATCTAGACTTGGGACATTTGTGGATTTATACTTGGGAAATTTGTGAATTTATACTTTTGAAATTTGTGGATTTATACTTGGGAAATTTGTGGATTTATACTTGGGAAATTTGTGGATTTATACTTGGGAAATTTGTGGATTTATACTTGGGAAATTTGTGGATTTATACTTAGGAAATTTGTGTATTTACACTTGACAAATTTGTGGATCTACACTTTGCAAATTTGTGGATTTACACTTGGTAAATTTGTGGATCTACACTTGGCAAATTTGTGGATCTACATTTGGGAAATTTGTGGATCTACACTTGGGAAATTTGTGGTTCTACACTTGGGAAATTTGTGTATCTACTCTTGGGAAATTTGTGGATTTATACTTTTGTAATTTATGGATTTATACTTGGGAAATTTGTGGATTTATATTTGGGAAATTTGTGGATTTATACTTGGGAAATTTGTGGATTTATACTTGGGAAATTTGTGGATTTATACTTCGGAAATTTGTGGATTTATACTTGGAAAATTTGTGGATTTATAATTGGGAAATTTGTGGATTTATACTTGGGAAATTTGTGGGTCTAGACTTGGGAAATTTGTGGGTCTACACTTGTGAAATTTGTGGTTCTACACTTGGGAAATTTGTGTATCTACACTTGGGAAATTTGTGGATTTATACTTGGGAAATTTTTGTATCTACACTTGGGAAATTTGTGAATTTATACTTGGGAAATTTGTGGATTTATACTTGGGAAATTTGTGGATTTATACTTGGGAAATTTGTGGATTTATACCTTGGAAATTTGTGGATTTATACTTCGGAAATTTGTGGATTTATACTTGGGAAATTTGTGGATTTATACTTGGGAAATTTGTGGATTTATACTTCGGAAATTTATGGATTTATACTTGGGAAATTTGTGGATTTATACTTGGGAAATTTGTGGATTTATACTTGGGAAATTTGTGGGTCTAGACTTGGGAAATTTGTGGGTCTACACTTGTGAAATTTGTGGTTCTACACTTGGGAAATTTGTGTATCTACACTTGGGAAATTTGTGGATTTATACTTGGGAACTTTTTGTATCTACACTTGGGAAATTTGTGAATTTATACTTGGGAAATTTGTGGATTTATACTTGGGAAATTTGTGGATTTATACTTGGGAAATTTGTGGATTTATACTTTGGAAATTTGTGGATTTATACTTCGGAAATTTGTGGATTTATACTTGGGAAATTTGTGGATTTATACTTGGGAAATTTGTGGATTTATACTTGGGAAATTTATGGATTTATACTTGGGAAATTTGTGGATTTATACTTGGGAAATTTGTGGATTTATACTTGGAAAATTTGTGGATTTATACTTAGGAAATTTGTGGATTTTCACTTGGCAAATTTGTAGATTTATACTTGGGAAATTTGTGGATTTATACTTGGGAAATTTGTGGATTTATACTTGGGAAATTTGTGGATTTATACTTGGGAAATTTGTGGATTTATACTTGGGAAATTTGTGGATTTATACTTGGGAAATTTGTGGATTTATACTTCGGAAATTTGTGGATTTATACTTGGAAAATTTGTTCATTTATAATTGGGAAATTTGTGGATTTATACTTGGGAAATTTGTGGGTCTAGACTTGGGAAATTTGTGGGTCTAGACTTGGGACATTTGCTGATCTAGACTTGGGACATTTGTGGATCTAGACTTGGGACATTTGTGGATTTATACTTGGGAAATTTGTGAATTTATACTTTTGAAATTTGTGGATTTATACTTGGGAAATTTGTGGATTTATACTTGGGAAATTTGTGGATTTATACTTGGGAAATTTGTGGATTTATACTTGGGAAATTTGTGGATTTATACTTGGGAAATTTGTGGATTTATACTTAGGAAATTTGTGTATTTACACTTGACAAATTTGTGGATCTACACTTTGCAAATTTGTGGATTTACACTTGGTAAATTTGTGGATCTACACTTGGCAAATTTGTGGATCTACATTTGGGAAATTTGTGGATCTACACTTGGGAAATTTGTGGTTCTACACTTGGGAAATTTGTGTATCTACTCTTGGGAAATTTGTGGATTTATACTTTTGTAATTTATGGATTTATACTTGGGAAATTTGTGGATTTATATTTGGGAAATTTGTGGATTTATACTTGGGAAATTTGTGGATTTATACTTGGGAAATTTGTGGATTTATACTTGGGAAATTTGTGGGTCTAGACTTGGGAAATTTGTGGGTCTACACTTGTGAAATTTGTGGTTCTACACTTGGGAAATTTGTGTATCTACACTTGGGAAATTTGTGGATTTATACTTGGGAACTTTTTGTATCTACACTTGGGAAATTTGTGAATTTATACTTGGGAAATTTGTGGATTTATACTTGGGAAATTTGTGGATTTATACTTGGGAAATTTGTGGATTTATACTTTGGAAATTTGTGGATTTATACTTCGGAAATTTGTGGATTTATACTTGGGAAATTTGTGGATTTATACTTGGGAAATTTGTGGATTTATACTTGGGAAATTTATGGATTTATACTTGGGAAATTTGTGGATTTATACTTGGGAAATTTGTGGATTTATACTTGGAAAATTTGTGGATTTATACTTAGGAAATTTGTGGATTTTCACTTGGCAAATTTGTAGATTTATACTTGGGAAATTTGTGGATTTATACTTGGGAAATTTGTGGATTTATACTTGGGAAATTTGTGGATTTATACTTGGGAAATTTGTGGATTTATACTTGGGAAATTTGTGGATTTATACTTGGGAAATTTGTGGATTTATACTTCGGAAATTTGTGGATTTATACTTGGAAAATTTGTTCATTTATAATTGGGAAATTTGTGGATTTATACTTGGGAAATTTGTGGGTCTAGACTTGGGAAATTTGTGGGTCTAGACTTGGGACATTTGCTGATCTAGACTTGGGACATTTGTGGATCTAGACTTGGGACATTTGTGGATTTATACTTGGGAAATTTGTGAATTTATACTTTTGAAATTTGTGGATTTATACTTGGGAAATTTGTGGATTTATACTTGGGAAATTTGTGGATTTATACTTGGGAAATTTGTGGATTTATACTTGGGAAATTTGTGGATTTATACTTGGGAAATTTGTGGATTTATACTTAGGAAATTTGTGTATTTACACTTGACAAATTTGTGGATCTACACTTTGCAAATTTGTGGATTTACACTTGGTAAATTTGTGGATCTACACTTGGCAAATTTGTGGATCTACATTTGGGAAATTTGTGGATCTACACTTGGGAAATTTGTGGTTCTACACTTGGGAAATTTGTGTATCTACTCTTGGGAAATTTGTGGATTTATACTTTTGTAATTTATGGATTTATACTTGGGAAATTTGTGGATTTATATTTGGGAAATTTGTGGATTTATACTTGGGAAATTTGTGGATTTATACTTGGGAAATTTGTGGATTTATACTTCGGAAATTTGTGGATTTATACTTGGAAAATTTGTGGATTTATAATTGGGAAATTTGTGGATTTATACTTGGGAAATTTGTGGGTCTAGACTTGGGAAATTTGTGGGTCTACACTTGTGAAATTTGTGGTTCTACACTTGGGAAATTTGTGTATCTACACTTGGGAAATTTGTGGATTTATACTTGGGAAATTTTTGTATCTACACTTGGGAAATTTGTGAATTTATACTTGGGAAATTTGTGGATTTATACTTGGGAAATTTGTGGATTTATACTTGGGAAATTTGTGGATTTATACCTTGGAAATTTGTGGATTTATACTTCGGAAATTTGTGGATTTATACTTGGGAAATTTGTGGATTTATACTTGGGAAATTTGTGGATTTATACTTCGGAAATTTATGGATTTATACTTGGGAAATTTGTGGATTTATACTTGGGAAATTTGTGGATTTATACTTGGAAAATTTGTGGATTTATACTTAGGAAATTTGTGGATTTTCACTTGGCAAATTTGTAGATTAATACTTGGGAAATTTGTGGATTTATACTTGGGAAATTTGTGGATTTATACTTGGGAAATTTGTGGATTTATACTTGGGAAATTTGTGGATTTATACTTGGGAAATTTGTGGATTTATACTTGGGAAATTTGTGGATTTATACTTCGGAAATTTGTGGATTTATACTTGAAAAATTTGTGGATTTATAATTGGGAAATTTGTGGATTTATACTTGGGAAATTTGTGGGTCTAGACTTGGGAAATTTGTGGGTCTAGACTTGGGACATTTGCTGATCTAGACTTGGGACATTTGTGGATCTAGACTTGGGACATTTGTGGATTTATACTTGGGAAATTTGTGAATTTATACTTTTGAAATTTGTGGATTTATACTTGGGAAATTTGTGGATTTATACTTGGGAAATTTGTGGATTTATACTTGGGAAATTTGTGGATTTATACTTGGGAAATTTGTGGATTTATACTTAGGAAATTTGTGTATTTACACTTGACAAATTTGTGGATCTACACTTTGCAAATTTGTGGATTTACACTTGGTAAATTTGTGGATCTACACTTGGCAAATTTGTGGATCTACATTTGGGAAATTTGTGGATCTACACTTGGGAAATTTGTGGTTCTACACTTGGGAAATTTGTGTATCTACTCTTGGGAAATTTGTGGATTTATACTTTTGTAATTTATGGATTTATACTTGGGAAATTTGTGGATTTATATTTGGGAAATTTGTGGATTTATACTTGGGAAATTTGTGGATTTATACTTGGGAAATTTGTGGATTTATACTTCGGAAATTTGTGGATTTATACTTGGAAAATTTGTGGATTTATAATTGGGAAATTTGTGGATTTATACTTGGGAAATTTGTGGGTCTAGACTTGGGAAATTTGTGGGTCTACACTTGTGAAATTTGTGGTTCTACACTTGGGACATTTGTGTATCTACACTTGGGAAATTTGTGGATTTATACTTGGGAAATTTTTGTATCTACACTTGGGAAATTTGTGAATTTATACTTGGGAAATTTGTGGATTTATACTTGGGAAATTTGTGGATTTATACTTGGGAAATTTGTGGATTTATACCTTGGAAATTTGTGGATTTATACTTCGGAAATTTGTGGATTTATACTTGGGAAATTTGTGGATTTATACTTGGGAAATTTGTGGATTTATACTTCGGAAATTTATGGATTTATACTTGGGAAATTTGTGGATTTATACTTGGGAAATTTGTGGATTTATACTTGGAAAATTTGTGGATTTATACTTAGGAAATTTGTGGATTTTCACTTGGCAAATTTGTAGATTTATACTTGGGAAATTTGTGGATTTATACTTGGGAAATTTGTGGATTTATACTTGGGAAATTTGTGGATTTATACTTGGGAAATTTGTGGATTTATACTTGGGAAATTTGTGGATTTATGCTTGGGAAATTTGTGGATTTATACTTCGGAAATTTGTGGATTTATACTTGGAAAATTTGTGGATTTATAATTGGGAAATTTGTGGATTTATACTTGGGAAATTTGTGGGTCTAGACTTGGGAAATTTGTGGGTCTAGACTTGGGACATTTGCTGATCTAGACTTGGGACATTTGTGGATCTAGACTAGGGACATTTGTGGATTTATACTTGGGAAATTTGTGAATTTATACTTTTGAAATTTGTGGATTTATACTTGGGAAATTTGTGGATTTATACTTGGGAAATTTGTGGATTTATACTTGGGAAATTTGTGGATTTATACTTGGGAAATTTGTGGATTTATACTTAGGAAATTTGTGTATTTACACTTGACAAATTTGTGGATCTAAACTTTGCAAATTTGTGGATTTACACTTGGTAAATTTGTGGATCTACACTTGGCAAATTTGTGGATCTACATTTGGGAAATTTGTGGATCTACACTTGGGAAATTTGTGGTTCTACACTTGGGAAATTTGTGTATCTACTCTTGGGAAATTTGTGGATTTATACTTTTGTAATTTATGGATTTATACTTGGGAAATTTGTGGATTTATATTTGGGAAATTTGTGGATTTATACTTGGGAAATTTGTGGATTTATACTTGGGAAATTTGTGGATTTATACTTCGGAAATTTGTGGATTTATACTTGGAAAATTTGTGGATTTATAATTGGGAAATTTGTGGATTTATACTTGGGAAATTTGTGGGTCTAGACTTGGGAAATTTGTGGGTCTACACTTGTGAAATTTGTGGTTCTACACTTGGGAAATTTGTGTATCTACACTTGGGAAATTTGTGGATTTATACTTGGGAAATTTTTGTATCTACACTTGGGAAATTTGTGAATTTATACTTGGGAAATTTGTGGATTTATACTTGGGAAATTTGTGGATTTATACTTGGGAAATTTGTGGATTTATACCTTGGAAATTTGTGGATTTATACTTCGGAAATTTGTGGATTTATACTTGGGAAATTTGTGGATTTATACTTGGGAAATTTGTGGATTTATACTTCGGAAATTTATGGATTTATACTTGGGAAATTTGTGGATTTATACTTGGGAAATTTGTGGATTTATACTTGGAAAATTTGTGGATTTATACTTAGGAAATTTGTGGATTTTCACTTGGCAAATTTGTAGATTTATACTTGGGAAATTTGTGGATTTATACTTGGGAAATTTGTGGATTTATACTTGGGAAATTTGTGGATTTATACTTGGGAAATTTGTGGATTTATACTTGGGAAATTTGTGGATTTATACTTGGGAAATTTGTGGATTTATACTTCGGAAATTTGTGGATTTATACTTGGAAAATTTGTGGATTTATAATTGGGAAATTTGTGGATTTATACTTGGGAAATTTGTGGATTTATACTTGGGAAATTTGTGGGTCTAGACTTGGGACATTTGTGGATCTAGACTTGGGACATTTGTGGATCTAGACTTGGGACATTTGTGGATTTATACTTGGGAAATTTGTGAATTTATACTTGGGAAATTTGTGGATTTATACTTGGGAAATTTGTGGATTTATGCTTGGGAAATTTGTGGATTTATACTTGGGAAATTTGTGGATTTATACTTGGGAAATTTGTGGATTTATACTTAGGAAATTTGTGGATTTACACTTGACAAATTTGTGGATCTACACTTTGCAAATTTGTGGATTTACACTTGGTAAATTTGTGGATCTACACTTGGCAAATTTGTGGATCTACATTTGGGAAATTTGTGGATCTACTCTTGGGAAATTTGTGGTTCTACACTTGGGAAATTTGTGTATCTACACTTGGGAAATTTGTGGATTTATACTTTTGTAATTTATGGATTTATACTTGGGAAATTTGTGGATTTATATTTGGGAAATTTGTGGATTTATACTTGGGAAATTTGTGGATTTATACTTCGGAAATTTGTGGATTTATACTTGGAAAATTTGTGGATTTATAATTGGGAAATTTGTGGATTTATACTTGGGAAATTTGTGGGTCTAGACTTGGGAAATTTGTGGGTCTACACTTGTGAAATTTGTGGTTCTACACTTGGGAAATTTGTGTATCTACACATGGGAAATTTGTGTATCTACACTTGGGAAATTTGTGGATTTATACTTGGGAAATTTGTGGGTTTATACTTGGGAAATTTGTGGATTTATACTTGGGAAATTTGTGGATTTATACTTGGGAAATTTGTGGATTTATACTTGGGAAATTTGTGGATTTATACTTCGGAAATTTGTGGATTTATACTTGGGAAATTTGTGGATTTATACTTGGGAAATTTGTGGATTTATACTTGGGAAATTTGTGGATTTATACTTCGGAAATTTATGGATTTATACTTGGGAAATTTGTGGATTTATACTTGGGAAATTTGTGGATTTATACTTTGGAAATTTGTGGATTTATACTTAGGAAATTTGTGGATTTTCACTTGGCAAATTTGTAGATTTATACTTGGGAAATTTGTGGATTTATACTTGGGAAATTTGTGGATTTATACTTGGGAAATTTGTGGATTTATACTTGGGAAATTTGTGGATTTATACTTGGGAAATTTGTGGATTTATAATTGGGAAATTTGTGGATTTATACTTGGGAAATTTGTGGGTCTAGACTTGGGACATTTGTGGATTTATATTTGGGAAATTTGTGAATTTTTACTTGGAAATTTGTGGATTTATACTTGGGAAATTTGTGGATTTATACTTGGGAAATTTGTGGATTTATACTTGGGAAATTTGTGGATTTATACTTGGGAAATTTGTGGATTTATACTTGGGAAATTTGTGGATTTATACTTGGGAAATTTGTGGATTTATACTTCGGAAATTTATGGATTTATACTTGGGACATTTGTGGATCTAGACTTGGGACATTTGTGGATCTAGACTTGGGACATTTGTGGATTTATACTTGGGAAATTTGTGAATTTATACTTGGGAAATTTGTGGATTTATACTTGGGAAATTTGTGGATTTATACTTGGGAAATTTGTGGATTTATACTTGGGAAATTTGTGGATTTATACTTGGGAAATTTGTGGATTTATACTTAGGAAATTTGTGGATTTACACTTGACAAATTTGTGGATCTACACTTTGCAAATTTGTGGATCTACACTTGGTAAATTTGTGGATCTACACTTGGCAAATTTGTGGATCTACATTTGGGAAATTTGTGGATCTACACTTGGGAAATTTGTGGTTCTACACTTGGGAAATTTGTGTATCTACTCTTGGGAAATTTGTGGATTTATACTTTTGTAATTTATGGATTTATACTTGGGAAATTTGTGGATTTATATTTGGGAAATTTGTGGATTTATACTTGGGAAATTTGTGGATTTATATTTGGGAAATTTGTGGATTTATACTTGGAAAATTTGTGGATTTATAATTGGGAAATTTGTGGATTTATACTTGGGAAATTTGTGGGTCTAGACTTGGGAAATTTGTGGGTCTACACTTGTGAAATTTGTGGTTCTACACTTGGGAAATTTGTGTATCTACACTTGGGAAATTTGTGGATTTATACTTGGGAAATTTGTGGATTTATACTTGGGAAATTTGTGGATTTATACTTAGGAAATTTGTGGATTTACACTTGACAAATTTGTGGATCTACACTTTGCAAATTTGTGGATCTACACTTGGTAAATTTGTGGATCTACACTTGGCAAATTTGTGGATCTACATTTGGGAAATTTGTGGATCTACACTTGGGAAATTTGTGGTTCTACACTTGGGAAATTTGTGTATCTACTCTTGGGAAATTTGTGGATTTATACTTTTGTAATTTATGGATTTATACTTGGGAAATTTGTGGATTTATATTTGGGAAATTTGTGGATTTATACTTGGGAAATTTGTGGATTTATATTTGGGAAATTTGTGGATTTATACTTCGGAAATTTGTGGATTTATACTTGGAAAATTTGTGGATTTATAATTGGGAAATTTGTGGATTTATACTTGGGAAATTTGTGGGTCTAGACTTGGGAAATTTGTGGGTCTACACTTGTGAAATTTGTGGTTCTACACTTGGGAAATTTGTGTATCTACACTTGGGAAATTTGTGGATTTATACTTGGGAAATTTGTGGATTTATACTTGGGAAATTTGTGGATTTATACTTGGGAAATTTGTGGATTTATACTTGGGAAATTTGTGGATTTATACTTGGGAAATTTGTGGATTTATACTTCGGAAATTTGTGGATTTATACTTGGGAAATTTGTGGATTTATACTTGGGAAATTTGTGGATTTATACTTCGGAAATTTATGGATTTATACTTGGGAAATTTGTGGATTTATACTTGGGAAATTTGTGGATTTATACTTGGGAAATTTGTGGATTTATACTTAGGAAATTTGAGGATTTTCACTTGGCAAATTTGTAGATTTATACTTGGGAAATTTGTGGATTTATACTTGGGAAATTTGTAGATTTATACTTGGGAAATTTGTGGATTTATACTTGGGAAATTTGTGGATTTATACTTGGGAAATTTGTGGATTTATACTTCGGAAATTTGTGGATTTATACTTGGAAAATTTGTGGATTTATAATTGGGAAATTTGTGGATTTATACTTGGGAAATTTGTGGGTCTAGACTTGGGAAATTTGTGGGTCTAGACTTGGGAAATTTGTGGATTTATACTTGGGAAATTTGTGGGTTTATACTTGGGAAATTTGTGGATTTATACTTGGGAAATTTGTGGATTTATACTTGGGAAATTTGTGGATTTATACTTGGGAAATTTGTGGATTTATACTTCGGAAATTTGTGGATTTATACTTGGGAAATTTGTGGATTTATACTTGGGAAATTTGTGGATTTATACTTGGGAAATTTGTGGATTTATTCTTCGGAAATTTTTGGATTTATACTTGGGAAATTTGTGGATTTATACTTGGGAAATTTGTGGATTTATACTTTGGAAATTTGTGGATTTATACTTAGGAAATTTGTGGATTTTCACT
Source organism: Odiellus spinosus (assembly GCA_963920705.1). Taxonomy (NCBI): domain Eukaryota; kingdom Metazoa; phylum Arthropoda; class Arachnida; order Opiliones; family Phalangiidae; genus Odiellus; species Odiellus spinosus. Next base: position 726,972 of record OY987233.1, read on the forward strand.
TGGCAAATTTGTAGATTTATACTTGGGAAATTTGTGGATTTATACTTGGTAAATTTGTGGATTTATACTTGGGAAATTTGTGGATTTATACTTGGGAAATTTGTGGATTTATACTTGGGAAATTTGTGGATTTATACTTCGGAAATTTGTGGATTTATACTTGGAAGATTTGTGGATTTATAATTGGGAAATTTGTGGATTTATACTTGGGAAATTTGTGGGTCTAGGCTTGGGACATTTGTGGATTTATATTTGGGAAATTTGTGAATTTTTACTTGGAAATTTGTGGATTTATACTTGGGAAATTTGTGGATTTATACTTGGGAAATTTGTGGATTTATGCTTGGGAAATTTGTGGATTTATACTTGGGAAATTTGTGGATTTATACTTGGGAAATTTGTGGATTTATACTTGGGAAATTTGTGGATTTATACTTCGGAAATTTTTGGATTTATACTTGGGACATTTGTGGATCTAGACTTGGGACATTTGTGGATCTAGACTTGGGACATTTGTGGATTTATACTTGGGAAATTTGTGAATTTATACTTGGGAAATTTGTGGATTTATACTTGGGAAATTTGTGGATTTATACTTGGGAAATTTGTGGATTTATACTTGGGAAATTTGTGGATTATACTTGGGAAATTTGTGGATTTATACTTAGGAAATTTGTGGATTTACACTTGACAAATTTGTGGATCTACACTTTGCAAATTTGTGGATCTACACTTGGTAAATTTGTGGATCTACACTTGGCAAATTTGTGGATCTACATTTGGGAAATTTGTGGATCTACACTTGGGAAATTTGTGGTTCTACACTTGGGAAATTTGTTTATCTACTCTTGGGAAATTTGTGGATTTATACTTTTGTAATTTATGGATTTATACTTGGGAAATTTGTGGATTTATATTTGGGACATTTGTGGATTTATACTTGGGAAATTTGTGGATTTATACTTGGGAAATTTGTGGATTTATACTTCGGAAATTTGTGGATTTATACTTGGAAAATTTGTGGATTTATAATTGGGAAATTTGTGGATTTATACTTGGGAAATTTGTGGGTCTAGACCTGGGAAATTTGTGGGTCTACACTTGTGAAATTTGTGGTTCTACACTTGGGAAATTTGTGTATCTACACTTGGGAAATTTGTGGATTTATACTTGGGAAATTTGTGGATTTATACTTGGGAAATTTGTGGATTTATACTTGGGAAATTTGTGGATTTATACTTGGGAAATTTGTGGATTTATACTTGGGAAATTTGTGGATTTATACTTCGGAAATTTGTGGATATATACTTGGGAAATTTGTGGATTTATACTTGGGAAATTTGTGGATTTATACTTCGGAAATTTATGGATTTATACTTGGGAAATTTGTGGATTTATACTTGGGAAATTTGTGGATTTATACTTGGGAAATTTGTGGATTTATACTTAGGAAATTTAAGGATTTTCACTTGGCAAATTTGTAGATTTATACTTGGGAAATTTGTGGATTTATACTTGGGAAATTTGTGGATTTATACTTGGGAAATTTGTGGGTCTAGGCTTGGGACATTTGTGGATTTATATTTGGGAAATTTGTGAATTTTTACTTGGAAATTTGTGGATTTATACTTGGGAAATTTGTGGATTTATACTTGGGAAATTTGTGGATTTATGCTTGGGAAATTTGTGGATTTATACTTGGGAAATTTGTGGATTTATACTTGGGAAATTTGTGGATTTATACTTGGGAAATTTGTGGATTTATACTTCGGAAATTTTTGGATTTATACTTGGGACATTTGTGGATCTAGACTTGGGACATTTGTGGATCTAGACTTGGGACATTTGTGGATTTATACTTGGGAAATTTGTGAATTTATACTTGGGAAATTTGTGGATTTATACTTGGGAAATTTGTGGATTTATACTTGGGAAATTTGTGGATTTATACTTGGGAAATTTGTGGATTATACTTGGGAAATTTGTGGATTTATACTTAGGAAATTTGTGGATTTACACTTGACAAATTTGTGGATCTACACTTTGCAAATTTGTGGATCTACACTTGGTAAATTTGTGGATCTACACTTGGCAAATTTGTGGATCTACATTTGGGAAATTTGTGGATCTACACTTGGGAAATTTGTGGTTCTACACTTGGGAAATTTGTTTATCTACTCTTGGGAAATTTGTGGATTTATACTTTTGTAATTTATGGATTTATACTTGGGAAATTTGTGGATTTATATTTGGGACATTTGTGGATTTATACTTGGGAAATTTGTGGATTTATACTTGGGAAATTTGTGGATTTATACTTCGGAAATTTGTGGATTTATACTTGGAAAATTTGTGGATTTATAATTGGGAAATTTGTGGATTTATACTTGGGAAATTTGTGGGTCTAGACCTGGGAAATTTGTGGGTCTACACTTGTGAAATTTGTGGTTCTACACTTGGGAAATTTGTGTATCTACACTTGGGAAATTTGTGGATTTATACTTGGGAAATTTGTGGATTTATACTTGGGAAATTTGTGGATTTATACTTGGGAAATTTGTGGATTTATACTTGGGAAATTTGTGGATTTATACTTGGGAAATTTGTGGATTTATACTTCGGAAATTTGTGGATATATACTTGGGAAATTTGTGGATTTATACTTGGGAAATTTGTGGATTTATACTTCGGAAATTTATGGATTTATACTTGGGAAATTTGTGGATTTATACTTGGGAAATTTGTGGATTTATACTTGGGAAATTTGTGGATTTATACTTAGGAAATTTAAGGATTTTCACTTGGCAAATTTGTAGATTTATACTTGGGAAATTTGTGGATTTATACTTGGGAAATTTGTGGATTTATTCTTGGGAAATTTGTGGATTTATACTTGGGAAATTTGTGGATTTATACTTGGGAAATTTGTGGATTTATACTTCGGAAATTTGTGGATTTATACTTGGAAAATTTGTGGATTTATAATTGGGAAATTTGTGGATTTATACTTGGGAAATTTGTGGGTCTAGACTTGGGAAATTTGTGGGTCTAGACTTGGGACATTTGTGGATCTAGACTTGGGACATTTGTGGATCTAGACTTGGGACTTTTGTGGATTTATACTTGGGAAATTTGTGAATTTATACTTGGGAAATTTGTGGATTTATACTTGGGAAATTTGTGGATTTATACTTGGGAAATTTGTGGATTTATACTTGGGAAATTTGTGGATTTATACTTAGGAAATTTGTTTATTTATACTTAGGAAATTTGTGGATTTACACTTGACAAATTTGTGGATCTACACTTTGCAAATTTGTGGATTTACACTTGGTAAATTTGTGGATCTACACTTGGCAAATTTGTGGATCTACATTTGGGAAATTTGTGGATTTACACTTGGGAAATTTGTGGTTCTACACTTGGGAAATTTGTGTATCTACACTTGGGAAATTTGTGGATTTATACTTTTGTAATTTATGGATTTATACTTGGGAAATTTGTGGATTTATATTTGGGAAATTTGTGGATTTATACTTGGGAAATTTGTGGATTTACACTTGACAAATTTGTGGATCTACACTTTGCAAATTTGTGGATCTACACTTGGTAAATTTGTGGATCTACACTTGGCAAATTTGTGGATCTACATTTGGGAAATTTGTGGTTCTACACTTGGGAAATTTGTGTATCTACACTTGGGAAATTTGTGGATTTATACTTGGGAAATTTGTGGATTTATACTTGGGAAATTTGTGGATTTATACTTGGGAAATTTGTGGATTTATACTTGGGAAATTTGTGGATTTATACTTGGGAAATTTGTGGATTTATACTTCGGAAATTTGTGGATATATACTTGGGAAATTTGTGGATTTATACTTGGGAAATTTGTGGATTTATACTTCGGAAATTTATGGATTTATACTTGGGAAATTTGTGGATTTATACTTGGGAAATTTGTGGATTTATACTTGGGAAATTTGTGGATTTATACTTAGGAAATTTAAGGATTTTCACTTGGCAAATTTGTAGATTTATACTTGGGAAATTTGTGGATTTATACTTGGGAAATTTGTGGATTTATTCTTGGGAAATTTGTGGATTTATACTTGGGAAATTTGTGGATTTATACTTGGGAAATTTGTGGATTTATACTTCGGAAATTTGTGGATTTATACTTGGAAAATTTGTGGATTTATAATTGGGAAATTTGTGGATTTATACTTGGGAAATTTGTGGGTCTAGACTTAGGACATTTGTGGATCTAGACTTGGGACATTTGTGGATCTAGACTTGGGACATTTGTGGATTTATACTTGGGAAATTTGTGAATTTATACTTGGGAAATTTGTGGATTTATACTTGGGAAATTTGTGGATTTATACTTGGGAAATTTGTGGATTTATACTTGGGAAATTTGTGGATTTATACTTAGGAAATTTGTTTATTTATACTTAGGAAATTTGTGGATTTACACTTGACAAATTTGTGGATCTACACTTTGCAAATTTGTGGATTTACACTTGGTAAATTTGTGGATCTACGCTTGGCAAATTTGTGGATCTACATTTGGGAAATTTGTGGATTTACACTTGGGAAATTTGTGGTTCTACACTTGGGAAATTTGTGTATCTACACTTGGGAAATTTGTGGATTTATACTTTTGTAATTTATGGATTTATACTTGGGAAATTTGTGGATTTATATTTGGGAAATTTGTGGATTTATACTTGGGAAATTTGTGGATTTACACTTGACAAATTTGTGGATCTACACTTTGCAAATTTGTGGATCTACACTTGGTAAATTTGTGGATCTACACTTGGCAAATTTGTGGATCTACATTTGGGAAATTTGTGGTTCTACACTTGGGAAATTTGTGTATCTACACTTGGGAAATTTGTGGATTTATACTTGGGAAATTTGTGGATTTATACTTGGGAAATTTGTGGATTTATACTTGGGAAATTTGTGGATTTATACTTGGGAAATTTGTGGATTTATACTTGGGAAATTTGTGGATTTATACTTCGGAAATTTGTGGATATATACTTGGGAAATTTGTGGATTTATACTTGGGAAATTTGTGGATTTATACTTCGGAAATTTATGGATTTATACTTGCGAAATTTGTGGATTTATACTTGGGAAATTTGTGGATTTATACTTGGGAAATTTGTGGATTTATACTTAGGAAATTTAAGGATTTTCACTTGGCAAATTTGTAGATTTATACTTGGGAAATTTGTGGATTTATACTTGGGAAATTTGTGGATTTATTCTTGGGAAATTTGTGGATTTATACTTGGGAAATTTGTGGATTTATACTTGGGAAATTTGTGGATTTATACTTCGGAAATTTGTGGATTTATACTTGGAAAATTTGTGGATTTATAATTGGGAAATTTGTGGATTTATACTTGGGAAATTTGTGGGTCTAGACTTGGGAAATTTGTGGGTCTAGACTTGGGACATTTGTGGATCTAGACTTGGGACATTTGTGGATCTAGACTTGGGACATTTGTGGATTTATACTTGGGAAATTTGTGAATTTATACTTGGGAAATTTGTGGATTTATACTTGGGAAATTTGTGGATTTATACTTGGGAAATTTGTGGATTTATACTTGGGAAATTTGTGGATTTATACTTAGGAAATTTGTTTATTTATACTTAGGAAATTTGTGGATTTACACTTGACAAATTTGTGGATCTACACTTTGCAAATTTGTGGATTTACACTTGGTAAATTTGTGGATCTACACTTGGCAAATTTGTGGATCTACATTTGGGAAATTTGTGGATTTACACTTGGGAAATTTGTGGTTCTACACTTGGGAAATTTGTGTATCTACACTTGGGAAATTTGTGGATTTATACTTTTGTAATTTATGGATTTATACTTGGGAAATTTGTGGATTTATATTTGGGAAATTTGTGGATTTATACTTGGGAAATTTGTGGATTTACACTTGACAAATTTGTGGATCTACACTTTGCAAATTTGTGGATCTACACTTGGTAAATTTGTGGATCTACACTTGGCAAATTTGTGGATCTACATTTGGGAAATTTGTGGATCTACACTTGGGAAATTTGTGGTTCTACACTTGGGAAATTTGTGTATCTACTCTTGGGAAATTTGTGGATTTATACTTTTGTAATTTATGGATTTATACTTGGGAAATTTGTGGATTTATATTTGGGACATTTGTGGATTTATACTTGGGAAATTTGTGGATTTATACTTGGGAAATTTGTGGATTTATACTTCGGAAATTTGTGGATTTATACTTGGAAAATTTGTGGATTTATAATTGGGAAATTTGTGGATTTATACTTGGGAAATTTGTGGGTCTAGACCTGGGGAATTTGTGGGTCTACACTTGTGAAATTTGTGGTTCTACACTTGGGAAATTTGTGTATCTACACTTGGGAAATTTGTGGATTTATACTTGGGAAATTTGTGGATTTATACTTGGGAAATTTGTGGATTTATACTTGGGAAATTTGTGGATTTATACTTGGGAAATTTGTGGATTTATACTTGGGAAATTTGTGGATTTATACTTCGGAAATTTGTGGATTTATACTTGGGAAATTTGTGGATTTATACTTGGGAAATTTGTGGATTTATACTTCGGAAATTTATGGATTGATACTTGGGAAATTTGTGGATTTATACTTGGGAAATTTGTGGATTTATGCTTGGGAAATTTGTGGATTTATACTTAGGAAATTTAAGGATTTTCACTTGGCAAATTTGTAGATTTATACTTGGGAAATTTGTGGATTTATACTTGGGAAATTTGTGGATTTATACTTGGGAAATTTGTGGATTTATACTTGGGAAATTTGTGGATTTATACTTGGGAAATTTGTGGATTTATACTTGGGAAATTTGTGGATTTATACTTCGGAAATTTGTGGATTTATACTTGGAAAATTTGTGGATTTATAATTGGGAAATTTGTGGATTTATACTTGGGAAATTTGTGGGTCTAGACTTGGGAAATTTGTGGGTCTAGACTTGGGACATTTGTGGATCTAGACTTGGGACATTTGTGGATCTAGACTTGGGACATTTGTGGATTTATACTTGGGAAATTTGTGAATTTATACTTGGGAAATTTGTGGATTTATACTTGGGAAATTTGTGGATTTATACTTGGGAAATTTGTGGATTTATACTTGGGAAATTTGTGGATTTATACTTAGGAAATTTGTTTATTTATACTTAGGAAATTTGTGGATTTACACTTGACAAATTTGTGGATCTACACTTGGGAAATTTGTGTATCTACACTTGGGAAATTTGTGGATTTATACTTTTGTAATTTATGGATTTATACTTGGGAAATTTGTGGATTTATATTTGGGAAATTTGTGGATTTATACTTGGGAAATTTGTGGATTTATACTTCGGAAATTTGTGGATTTATACTTGGAAAATTTGTGGATTTATAATTGGGAAATTTGTGGATTTATACTTGGGAAATTTGTGGGTCTAGACTTGGGAAATTTGTGGGTCGACACTTGTGAAATTTGTGGTTCTACACTTGGGAAATTTGTGTATCTACACTTGGGAAATTTGTGGATTTATACTTGGGAAATTTGTGGATTTATACTTGGGAAATTTATGGATTTATACTTGGGAAATTTGTGGATTTATACTTGGGAAATTTGTGGATTTATACTTGGGAAATTTGTGGATTTATACTTCGGAAATTTGTGGATTTATACTTGGGAAATTTGTGGATTTATACTTGGGAAATTTGTGGATTTATACTTCGGAAATTTATGGATTTATACTTGGGAAATTTGTGGATTTATACTTGGGAAATTTGTGGATTTATGCTTGGGAAATTTGTGGATTTATACTTCGGAAATTTGTGGATTTATACTTGGAAAATTTGTGGATTTATAATTGGGAAATTTGTGGATTTACACTTGGTAAATTTGTGGATCTACACTTGGCAAATTTGTGGATCTACATTTAGGAAATTTGTGGATCTACACTTGGGAAATTTGTGGTTCTACACTTGGGAAATTTGTGTATCTACACTTGGGAAATTTGTGGATTTATACTTTTGTAATTTATGGATTTATACTTGGGAAATTTGTGGATTTATATTTGGGAAATTTGTGGGTTTATACTTGGGAAATTTGTGGATTTATACTTCGGAAATTTGTGGATTTATACTTGGAAAATTTGTGGATTTATAATTGGGAAATTTGTGGATTTATACTTGGGAAATTTGTGGGTCTAGACTTGGGAAATTTGTGGGTCTACACTTGTGAAATTTGTGGTTCTACACTTGGGAAATTTGTGTATCTACACTTGGGAAATTTGTGGATTTATACTTGGGAAATTTGTGGATTTATACTTGGGAAATTTATGGATTTATACTTGGGAAATTTGTGGATTTATACTTGGGAAATTTGTGGGTCTAGACTTGGGAAATTTGTGGGTCGACACTTGTGAAATTTGTGGTTCTACACTTGGGAAATTTGTGTATCTACACTTGGGAAATTTGTGGATTTATACTTGGGAAATTTGTGGATTTATACTTGGGAAATTTATGGATTTATACTTGGGAAATTTGTGGATTTATACTTGGGAAATTTGTGGATTTATACTTGGGAAATTTGTGGATTTATACTTCGGAAATTTGTGGATTTATACTTGGGAAATTTGTGGATTTATACTTGGGAAATTTGTGGATTTATACTTCGGAAATTTATGGATTTATACTTGGGAAATTTGTGGATTTATACTTGGGAAATTTGTGGATTTATGCTTGGGAAATTTGTGGATTTATACTTCGGAAATTTGTGGATTTATACTTGGAAAATTTGTGGATTTATAATTGGGAAATTTGTGGATTTACACTTGGTAAATTTGTGGATCTACACTTGGCAAATTTGTGGATCTACATTTAGGAAATTTGTGGATCTACACTTGGGAAATTTGTGGTTCTACACTTGGGAAATTTGTGTATCTACACTTGGGAAATTTGTGGATTTATACTTTTGTAATTTATGGATTTATACTTGGGAAATTTGTGGATTTATATTTGGGAAATTTGTGGGTTTATACTTGGGAAATTTGTGGATTTATACTTCGGAAATTTGTGGATTTATACTTGGAAAATTTGTGGATTTATAATTGGGAAATTTGTGGATTTATACTTGGGAAATTTGTGGGTCTAGACTTGGGAAATTTGTGGGTCTACACTTGTGAAATTTGTGGTTCTACACTTGGGAAATTTGTGTATCTACACTTGGGAAATTTGTGGATTTATACTTGGGAAATTTGTGGGTTTATACTTGGGAAATTTGTGGATTTATACTTGGGAAATTTGTGGATTTATACTTGGGAAATTTGTGGATTTATACTTGGGAAATTTGTAGATTTATACTTCGAAAATTTGTGGATTTATACTTGGGAAATTTGTGGATTTATACTTGGGAAATTTGTGGATTTATACTTCGGAAATTTATGGATTTATACTTGGGAAATTTGTGGATTTATATTTGGGAAATTTGTGGATTTATACTTGGGAAATTTGTGGATTTATACTTGGGAAATTTGTGGATTTATACTTCGGAAATTTGTGGATTTATACTTGGAAAATTTGTGGATTTATAATTGGGAAATTTGTGGATTTATACTTGGGAAATTTGTGGGTCTAGACTTGGGAAATTTGTGGGTCTACACTTGTGAAATTTGTGGTTCTACACTTGGGAAATTTGTGTATCTACACTTGGGAAATTTGTGGATTTATACTTGGGAAATTTGTGGATTTATACTTGGGAAATTTGTGGATTTATACTTGGGAAATTTGTGGATTTATACTTGGGAAATTTGTGGATTTATACTTGGGAAATTTGTGGATTTATACTTCGGAAATTTGTGTATTTATACTTGGAAAATTTGTGGATTTATACTTGTGAAATTTATGGATCTACACTTGTGAAATTTGTGGAGCTACACTTGGGAAATTTGTGGATCTACACTTGGGAAATTTGAGGATCTACACTTGGGAAATTTGTGGATCTACACTTGGGAAATTTGTGGATCTACACTTGGGAAATTTGTGGATATACACTTGGGAAATATGTGGATCTACACTTGGGAAATTTGTGGATCTACACTTAGAAAATTTGTGGATCTACATTTGGGAAATTTGTGGATCTACACTTGGGAAATTTGTGGTTCTACACTTGGGAAATTTGTGGATTTATACTTGGGAAATTTGTGGATTTATACTTGGGAAATTTGTGGATTTATACTTGGGAAATTTGTGGGTCTAGACTTGGGAAATTTGTGGGTCTAGACTTGGGACATTTGTGGATCTAGACTTGGGACATTTGTGGATCTAGACTTTGGACATTTGTGGATTTATACTTGGGAAATTTGTGAATTTATACTTGGGAAATTTGTGGATTTATACTTGGGAAATTTGTGGATTTATACTTGGGAAATTTGTGGATTTATACTTGGGAAATTTGTGGATTTATACTTAGGAAATTTATTTATTTATACTTAGGAAATTTGTGGATTTACACTTGACAAATTTGTGGATCTACACTTTGCAAATTTGTCGATTTACACTTGGTAAATTTGTGGATCTACATTTGGGAAATTTGTGGATTTACACTTGGGAAATTTGTGGTTCTACACTTGGGAAATTTGTGTATCTACACTTGGGAAATTTGTGGATTTATACTTTTGTAATTTATGGATTTATACTTTTGAAATTTGTGGATTTATATTTGGGAAATTTGTGGATTTATACTTGGGAAATTTGTGGATTTATACTTCGGAAATTTGTGGATTTATACTTGGAAAATTTGTGGATTTATAATTGGGAAATTTGTGGATTTATACTTGGGAAATTTGTGGGTCTAGACTTGGGAAATTTGTGGGTCGACACTTGTGAAATTTGTGGTTCTACACTTGGGAAATTTGTGTATCTACACTTGGGAAATTTGTGGATTTATACTTGGGAAATTTGTGGATTTATACTTGGGAAATTTGTGGATTTATACTTGGGAAATTTGTGGATTTATACTTGGGAAATTTGTGGATTTATTCTTGGGAAATTTGTGGATTTATACTTCGGAAATTTGTGGATTTATACTTGGGAAATTTGTGGATTTATACTTGGGAAATTTGTGGATTTATACTTCGGAAATTTATGGATTTATACTTGGGAAATTTGTGGATTTATACTTGGGAAATTTGTGGATTTATACTTGGGAAATTTGTGGATTTATACTTAGGAAATTTGTGGATTTTCACTTGGCAAATTTGTAGATTTATACTTGGGAAATTTGTGGATTTATACTTGGGAAATTTGTGGATTTATACTTGGGAAATTTGTGGATTTATACTTGGGAAATTTGTGGATTTATACTTGGGAAATTTGTGGATTTATACTTCGGAAATTTGTGGATTTATACTTGGAAAATTTGTGGATTTATAATTGGGAAATTTGTGGATTTACACTTGGTAAATTTGTGGATCTACACTTGGCAAATTTGTGGATCTACATTTAGGAAATTTGTGGATCTACACTTGGGAAATTTGTGGTTCTACACTTGGGAAATTTGTGTATCTACACTTGGGAAATTTGTGGATTTATACTTTTGTAATTTATGGATTTATACTTGGGAAATTTGTGGATTTATATTTGGGAAATTTGTGGGTTTATACTTGGGAAATTTGTGGATTTATACTTCGGAAATTTGTGGATTTATACTTGGAAAATTTGTGGATTTATAATTGGGAAATTTGTGGATTTATACTTGGGAAATTTGTGGGTCTAGACTTGGGAAATTTGTGGGTCTACACATGTGAAATTTGTGGTTCTACACTTGGGAAATTTGTGTATCTACACTTGGGAAATTTGTGTATCTACACTTGGGAAATTTGTGGATTTATACTTGGGAAATTTGTGGGTTTATACTTGGGAAATTTGTGGGTTTATACTTGGGAAATTTGTGGATTTATACTTCGGAAATTTGTGGATTTATACTTGGAAAATTTGTGGATTTATAATTGGGAAATTTGTGGATTTATACTTGGGAAATTTGTGGGTCTAGACTTGGGAAATTTGTGGGTCTACACTTGTGAAATTTGTGGTTCTACACTTGGGAAATTTGTGTATCTACACTTGGGAAATTTGTGTATCTACACTTGGGAAATTTGTGGATTTATACTTGGGAAATTTGTGGGTTTATACTTGGGAAATTTGTGGATTTATACTTGGGAAATTTGTGGATTTATACTTGGGAAATTTGTGGATTTATACTTGGGAAATTTGTGGATTTATACTTCGAAAATTTGTGGATTTATACTTGGGAAATTTGTGGATTTATACTTGGGAAATTTGTGGATTTATACTTCGGAAATTTATGGATTTATACTTGGGAAATTTGTGGATTTATACTTGGGAAATTTGTGGATTTATACTTGGGAAATTTGTGGATTTATACTTGGGAAATTTGTGGATTTATACTTGGGAAATTTGTGGATTTATACTTGGGAAATTTGTGGATTTATACTTGGGAAATTTGTGGATTTATACTTGGGAAATTTGTGGATTTATACTTCGGAAATTTGTGGATTTATACTTGGAAAATTTGTGCATTTATAATTGGGAAATTTGTGGATTTATACTTGGGAAATTTGTGGGTCTAGACTTGGGAAATTTGTGGGTCTAGACTTGGGACATTTGTGGATCTAGACTTGGAACATTTATGGATCTAGACTTGGGACATTTGTGGATTTATATTTGGGAAATTTGTGAATTTTTACTTGGAAATTTGTGGATTTATTCTTGGGAAATTTGTGGATTTATACTTGGGAAATTTGTGGATTTATACTTGGGAAATTTGTGGATTTATACTTGGGAAATTTGTGGATTTATACTTCGGAAATTTGTGGATTTATACTTGGGAAATTTGTGGGTTTATACTTGGGAAATTTGTGGATTTATACTTGGGAAATTTGTGGATTTATACTTGGGAAATTTGTGGATTTATACTTGGGAAATTTGTGGATTTATACTTCGAAAATTTGTGGATTTATACTTGGGAAATTTGTGGATTTATACTTGGGAAATTTGTGGATTTATACTTCGGAAATTTATGGATTTATACTTGGGAAATTTGTGGATTTATACTTGGGAAATTTGTGGATTTATACTTGGGAAATTTGTGGATTTATACTTGGGAAATTTGTGGATTTATACTTGGGAAATTTGTGGATTTATACTTGGGAAATTTGTGGATTTATACTTGGGAAATTTGTGGATTTATACTTGGGAAATTTGTGGATTTATACTTCGGAAATTTGTGGATTTATACTTGGAAAATTTGTGCATTTATAATTGGGAAATTTGTGGATTTATACTTGGGAAATTTGTGGGTCTAGACTTGGGAAATTTGTGGGTCTAGACTTGGGACATTTGTGGATCTAGACTTGGAACATTTATGGATCTAGACTTGGGACATTTGTGGATTTATATTTGGGAAATTTGTGAATTTTTACTTGGAAATTTGTGGATTTATTCTTGGGAAATTTGTGGATTTATACTTGGGAAATTTGTGGATTTATACTTGGGAAATTTGTGGATTTATACTTGGGAAATTTGTGGATTTATACTTAGGAAATTTGTGGATTTACACTTGACAAATTTGTGGATCTACACTTTGCAAATTTGTGGATCTACTCTTGGTAAATTTGTGGATCTACACTTGGCAAATTTGTGGATCTATATTTGGGAAATTTGTGGATCTACACTTGGGAAATTTGTGGTTCTACACTTGGGAAATTTGTGTATCTACACTTGGGAAATTTGTGGATTTATACTTTTGTAATTTATGGATTTATACTTGGGAAATTTGTGGATTTATATTTGGGAAATTTGTGGATTTATACTTGGGAAATTTGTGGAATTATACTTCGGAAATTTGTGGATTTATACTTGGAAAATTTGTGGATTTATAATTGGGAAATTTGTGGATTTATACTTGGGAAATTTGTGGGTCTAGACTTGGGAAATTTGTGGGTCTACACTTGTGAAATTTGTGGTTCTACACTTGGGAAATTTGTGTATCTACACTTGGGAAATTTGTGGATTTATACTTGGGAAATTTGTGGATTTATACTTGGGAAATTTGTGGATTTATACTTGGGAAATTTGTGGATTTATACTTGGGAAATTTGTGGATTTATACTTGGGAAATTTGTGGATTTATACTTCGGAAATTTGTGGATTTATACTTGGAAAATTTGTGGATTTATACTTGGAAATTTGTGGATTTATACATGTGAAATTTGTGGATCTACACTTGTGAAATTTGTGGAGCTACACTTGGGAAATTTGTGGATCTACACTTGGGAAATTTGAGGATCTACACTTGGGAAATTTGTGGATCTACACTTGGGAAATTTGTGGATCTACACTTGGGAAATTTGTGGATATACACTTGGGAAATATGTGGATCTACACTTGGGAAATTTGTGGATCTACACTTGGAAAATTTGTGGATCTACATTTGGGAAATTTGTGGATCTACACTTGGGAAATTTGTGGTTCTACACTTGGGAAATTTGTGGATTTATACTTGGGAAATTTGTGGATTTATACTTGGGAAATTTGTGGATTTATACTTCGGAAATTTGTGGATTTATACTTGGGAAATTTGTGGATTTATACTTGGGAAATTTGTGGATTTATACTTCGGAAATTTGTGGATTTATACTTGGGAAATTTGTGGATTTATACTTGGGAAATTTGTGGATTTATACTTGGGAAATTTGTGGATTTATACTTAGGATATTTGTGAATTTTCACTTGGCAAATTTGTAGATTTATACTTGGGAAATTTGTGGATTTATATTTGGGAAATTTGTGGATTTATACTGGGGAAATTTGTGGATTTATACTTTTGAAATTTGTGGATTTATACTTAGGAAATTTGTGGATTTACTCTTGGCAAATTTGTGGATCTACACTTTGCAAATTTGTGGATCTACACTTGGGAAATTTGTGGATCTACACTTGCAAATTTGTGGATCTACACTTGGGAAATTTGTGGATCTACACTTGGGAAATTTGTGGATCTACACTTTTCAAATTTGTGGATCTACTCTTGGGAAATTTGTGGATCTACACTTGGCAAATTTGTGGGTCTACACTTTGCAAATTTGTGGATCTACACTTGGGAAATTTTCTGATCTACACTTGGGAAATTTGTGGATCTACACTTGGAAAATTTGTGGATCTACACTTGGGAAATTTGTGGATCTACACTTGGGAAATTTGTGTATCTACACTTGGGAAATTTGTGTATCTACACTTGGGAAATTTGTGGATTTATACTTGGGGAATTTGTGGGTTTATACTTGGGAAATTTGTGGGTTTATACTTGGGAAATTTGTAGATTTATACTTCGGAAATTTGTGGATTTATACTTGGAAAATTTGTGGATTTATAATTGGGAAATTTGTGGATTTATACTTGGGAAATTTGTGGGTCTAGACTTGGGAAATTTGTGGGTCTACACTTGTGAAATTTGTGGTTCTACACTTGGGAAATTTGTGTATCTACACTTGGGAAATTTGTGTATCTACACTTGGGAAATTTGTGGATTTATACTTGGGAAATTTGTGGGTTTATACTTGGGAAATTTGTGGATTTATACTTGGGAAATTTGTGGATTTATACTTGGGAAATTTGTGGATTTATACTTGGGAAATTTGTGGATTTATACTTCGAAAATTTGTGGATTTATACTTGGGAAATTTGTGGATTTATACTTGGGAAATTTGTGGATTTATACTTGGGAAATTTGTGGATTTATACTTGGGAAATTTGTGGATTTATACTTCGGAAATTTGTGGATTTATACTTGGAAAATTTGTGGATTTATACTTGGAAATTTGTGGATTTATACATGTGAAATTTGTGGATCTACACTTGTGAAATTTGTGGAGCTACACTTGGGAAATTTGTGGATCTACACTTGGGAAATTTGAGGATCTACACTTGGGAAATTTGTGGATCTACACTTGGGAAATTTGTGGATCTACACTTGGGAAATTTGTGGATCTACACTTGGGAAATATGTGGATCTACACTTGGGAAATTTGTGGATCTACACTTGGAAAATTTGTGGATCTACATTTGGGAAATTTGTGGATCTACACTTGGGAAATTTGTGGATCTACACTTGGGAAATTTGTGGTTCTACACTTGGGAAATTTGTGGATTTATACTTGGGAAATTTGTGGATTTATACTTGGGAAATTTGTGGATTTATACTTCGGAAATTTGTGGATTTATACTTGGGAAATTTGTGGATTTATACTTGGGAAATTTGTGGATTTATACTTCGGAAATTTGTGGATTTATACTTGGGAAATTTGTGGATTTATACTTGGGAAATTTGTGGATTTATACTTGGGAAATTTGTGGATTTATACTTAGGATATTTGTGAATTTTCACTTGGCAAATTTGTAGATTTATACTTGGGAAATTTGTGGATTTATATTTGGGAAATTTGTGGATTTATACTGGGGAAATTTGTGGATTTATACTTTTGAAATTTGTGGATTTATACTTAGGAAATTTGTGGATTTACTCTTGGCAAATTTGTGGATCTACACTTTGCAAATTTGTGGATCTACACTTGGGAAATTTGTGGATCTACACTTGCAAATTTGTGGATCTACACTTGGGAAATTTGTGGATCTACACTTGGGAAATTTGTGGATCTACACTTTTCAAATTTGTGGATCTACTCTTGGGAAATTTGTGGATCTACACTTGGCAAATTTGTGGGTCTACACTTTGCAAATTTGTGGATCTACACTTGGGAAATTTTCTGATCTACACTTGGGAAATTTGTGGATCTACACTTGGAAAATTTGTGGATCTACACTTGGGAAATTTGTGGATCTACACTTGGGAAATTTGTGTATCTACACTTGGGAAATTTGTGTATCTACACTTGGGAAATTTGTGGATTTATACTTGGGGAATTTGTGGGTTTATACTTGGGAAATTTGTGGGTTTATACTTGGGAAATTTGTAGATTTATACTTCGGAAATTTGTGGATTTATACTTGGAAAATTTGTGGATTTATAATTGGGAAATTTGTGGATTTATACTTGGGAAATTTGTGGGTCTAGACTTGGGAAATTTGTGGGTCTACACTTGTGAAATTTGTGGTTCTACACTTGGGAAATTTGTGTATCTACACTTGGGAAATTTGTGTATCTACACTTGGGAAATTTGTGGATTTATACTTGGGAAATTTGTGGGTTTATACTTGGGAAATTTGTGGATTTATACTTGGGAAATTTGTGGATTTATACTTGGGAAATTTGTGGATTTATACTTGGGAAATTTGTGGATTTATACTTCGAAAATTTGTGGATTTATACTTGGGAAATTTGTGGATTTATACTTGGGAAATTTGTGGATTTATACTTCGGAAATTTATGGATTTATACTTGGGAAATTTGTGGATTTATACTTGGGAAATTCGTGGATTTATACTTGGGAAATTTGTGGATTTATACTTGGGAAATTTGTGGATTTATACTTGGGAAATTAGTGGATTTATACTTGGGAAATTTGTGGATTTATACTTGGGAAATTTGTGGATTTATACTTGGGAAATTTGTGGATTTATACTTCGGAAATTTGTGGATTTATACTTGGAAAATTTGTGCATTTATAATTGGGAAATTTGTGGATTTATACTTGGGAAATTTGTGGGTCTAGACTTGGGAAATTTGTGGGTCTAGACTTGGGACATTTGTGGATCTAGACTTGGGACATTTGTGGATCTAGACTTGGAACATTTATGGATCTAGACTTGGGACATTTGTGGATTTATATTTGGGAAATTTGTGAATTTTTACTTGGAAATTTGTGGATTTATTCTTGGGAAATTTGTGGATTTATACTTGGGAAATTTGTGGATTTATACTTGGGAAATTTGTGGATTTATACTTGGGAAATTTGTGGATTTATACTTAGGAAATTTGTGGATTTACACTTGACAAATTTGTGGATCTACACTTTGCAAATTTGTGGATCTACTCTTGGTAAATTTGTGGATCTACATTTGGGAAATTTGTGGATCTACACTTGGGAAATTTGTGGTTCTACACTTGGGAAATTTGTGTATCTACACTTGGGAAATTTGTGGATTTATACTTTTGTAATTTATGGATTTATACTTGGGAAATTTGTGGATTTATATTTGGGAAATTTGTGGATTTATACTTGGGAAATTTGTGGATTTATACTTGGGAAATTTGTGGATTTATACTTCGGAAATTTGTGGATTTATACTTGGAAAATTTGTGGATTTATTATTGGGAAATTTGTGGATTTATACTTGGGAAATTTGTGGGTCTAGACTTGGGAAATTTGTGGGTCTACACTTGTGAAATTTGTGGTTCTACACTTGGGAAATTTGTGTATCTACACTTGGGAAATTTGTGGATTTATACTTGGGAAATTTGTGGATTTATACTTGGGAAATTTGTGGATTTATACTTGGGAAATTTGTGGATTTATACTTCAGAAATTTGTGGATTTATACTTGGGAAATTTGTGGATTTATACTTGGGAAATTTGTGGATTTATACTTCGGAAATTTGTGGATTTATACTTGGAAAATTTGTGGATATACACTTGGGAAATATGTGGATCTACACTTGGGAAATTTGTGGATCTACACTTGGAAAATTTGTGGATCTACAATTGGGAAATTTGTGGATCTACACTTGGGAAATTTGTGGTTCTACACTTGGGAAATTTGTGGATTTATACTTGGGAAATTTGTGGATTTATACTTGGGAAATTTGTGGATTTATACTTGGGAAATTTGTGGATTTATACTTGGGAAATTTGTGGATTTATACTTCGGAAATTTGTGGATTTATACTTGGAAAATTTGTGGATTTATTATTGGGAAATTTGTGGATTTATACTTGGGAAATTTGTGGGTCTAGACTTGGGAAATTTGTGGGTCTACACTTGTGAAATTTGTGGTTCTACACTTGGGAAATTTGTGTATCTACACTTGGGAAATTTGTGGATTTATACTTGGGAAATTTGTGGATTTATACTTGGGAAATTTGTGGATTTATACTTGGGAAATTTGTGGATTTATACTTGGGAAATTTGTGGATTTATACTTGGGAAATTTGTGGATTTATACTTGGGAAATTTGTGGATTTATACTTCGGAAATTTGTGGATTTATACTTGGAAAATTTGTGGATATACACTTGGGAAATATGTGGATCTACACTTGGGAAATTTGTGGATCTACACTTGGAAAATTTGTGGATCTACAATTGGGAAATTTGTGGATCTACACTTGGGAAATTTGTGGTTCTACACTTGGGAAATTTGTGGATTTATACTTGGGAAATTTGTGGATTTATACTTGGGAAATTTGTGGATTTATACTTCGGAAATTTGTGGATTTATACTTGGGAAATTTGTGGATTTATACTTGGGAAATTTGTGGATTTATACTTCGGAAATTTGTGGATTTATACTTGGGACATTTGTGGATTTATACTTGGGAAATTTGTGGATTTATACTTGGGAAATTTGTGGATTTATACTTGGGAAATTTGTGGATTTATACTTAGGATATTTGTGAATTTTCACTTGGCAAATTTGTAGATTTATACTTGGGAAATTTGTGGATTTATATTTGGGAAATTTGTGGATTTATACTGGGGAAATTTGTGGATTTATACTTTTGAAATTTGTGGATTTATACTTAGGAAATTTGTGGATTTACTCTTGGCAAATTTGTGGATCTACACTTTGCAAATTTGTGGATCTACACTTGGGAAATTTGTGGATCTACACTTGCAAATTTGTGGATCTACACTTGGGAAATTTATGGATCTACACTTGGGAAATTTGTGGATCTACACTTTTCAAATTTGTGGATCTACTCTTGGGAAATTTGTGGATCTACACTTGGCAAATTTGTGGGTCTACACTTTGCAAATTTGTGGATCTACACTTGGGAAATTTTCTGATCTACACTTGGGAAATTTGTGGACCTACACTTGGAAAATTTGTGGATCTACACTTGGGAAATTTGTGGATCTACACTTGGGAAATTTGTGTATCTACACTTGGGAAATTTGTGGATTTATACTTGGGAAATTTGTGGGTTTATACTTGGGAAATTTGTGGATTTATACTTGGGAAATTTGTGGATTTATTCTTGGGAAATTTGTGGATTTATACTTGGGAAATTTGTGGATTTATACTTCGAAAATTTGTGGATTTATACTTGGGAAATTTGTGGATTTATACTTGGGAAATTTGTGGATTTATACTTCGGAAATTTATGGATTTATACTTGGGAAATTTGTGGATTTATACTTGGGAAATTTGTGGATTTATACTTGGGAAATTTGTGGATTTATACTTGGGAAATTTGTGGATTTATACTTGGGAAATTTGTGGATTTATACTTGGGAAATTTGTGGATTTATACTTCGGAAATTTGTGGATTTATACTTGGAAAATTTGTGCATTTATAATTGGGAAATTTGTGGATTTATACTTGGGAAATTTGTGGGTCTAGACTTGGGAAATTTGTGGGTCTAGACTTGGGACATTATGGATCTAGACTTGGGACATTTATGGATCTAGACTTGGGACATTTGTGGATTTATATTTGGGAAATTTGTGAATTTTTACTTGGAAATTTGTGGATTTATTCTTGGGAAATTTGTGGATTTATACTTGGGAAATTTGTGGATTTATACTTGGGAAATTTGTGGATTTATACTTGGGAAATTTGTGGATTTATACTTAGGAAATTTGTGGATTTACACTTGACAAATTTGTGGATCTACACTTTGCAAATTTGTGGATCTACTCTTGGTAAATTTGTGGATCTACACTTGGCAAATTTGTGGATCTACATTTGGGAAATTTGTGGATCTACACTTGGGAAATTTGTGGTTCTACACTTGGGAAATTTGTGTATCTATACTTGGGAAATTTGTGGATTTATACTTTTGTAATTTATGGATTTATACTTGGGAAATTTGTGGATTTATATTTGGGAAATTTGTGGATTTATACTTGGGAAATTTGTGGATTTATACTTGGGAAATTTGTGGATTTATACTTCGGAAATTTGTGGATTTATACTTGGAAAATTTGTGGATTTATAATTGGGAAATTTGTGGATTTATACTTGGGAAATTTGTGGGTCTAGACTTGGGAAATTTGTGGGTCTACACTTGTGAAATTTGTGGTTCTACACTTGGGAAATTTGTGTATCTACACTTGGGAAATTTGTGGATTTATACTTGGGAAATTTGTGGATTTATACTTGGGAAATTTGTGGATTTATACTTGGGAAATTTGTGGATTTATACTTGGGAAATTTGTGGATTTATACTTGGGAAATTTGTGGATTTATACTTCGGAAATTTGTGGATTTATACTTGGAAAATTTGTGGATTTATACTTGGAAATTTGTGGATTTATACTTGTGAAATTTGTGGATCTACACTTGTGAAATTTGTGGAGCTACACTTGGGAAATTTGTGGATCTACACTTGGGAAATTTGAGGATCTACACTTGGGAAATTTGTGGATCTACACTTGGGAAATTTGTGGATCTACACTTGGGAAATTTGTGGATATACACTTGGGAAATATGTGGATCTACACTTTAAAAATTTGTGGATCTACACTTGGAAAATTTGTGGATCTACATTTGGGAAATTTGTGGATCTACACTTGGAAAATTTGTGGTTCTACACTTGGGAAATTTGTGGATTTATACTTGGGAAATTTGTGGATTTATACTTGGGAAATTTGTGGATTTATACTTCGGAAATTTGTGGATTTATACTTGGGAAATTTTGGATTTATACTTGGGAAATTTGTGGATTTATACTTCGGAAATTTGTGGATTTATACTTGGGAAATTTGTGGATTTATACTTGGGAAATTTGTGGATTTATACTTGGGAAATTTGTGGATTTATACTTAGGAAATTTGTGAATTTTCACTTGGAAAATTTGTAGATTTATACTTGGGAAGTTTGTGGATTTATATTTGGGAAATTTGTGGATTTATACTGGGGAAATTTGTGGATTTATACTTTTGAAATTTGTGGATTTATACTTAGGAAATTTGTGGATTTACTCTTGGCAAATTTGTGGATCTACACTTTGCAAATTTGTGGATCTACACTTGGGAAATTTGTGGATCTACACTTGCAAATTTGTGGATCTACACTTGGGAAATTTGTGGATCTACACTTGGGAAATTTGTGGATCTATACTTTGCAAATTTGTGGATCTACTCTTGGGAAATTTGTGGATCTACACTTGGCAAATTTGTGGGTCTACACTTTGCAAATTTGTGGATCTACACTTGGGAAATTTTCTGATCTACACTTGGGAAATTTGTGGATCTACACTTGGAAAATTTGTGGATCTACACTTGGGAAATTTGTGGATCTACTCTTGGGAAATTTGTGGATCTACAATAGGGAAATTTGTGGATCTACACTTGGGAAATTTGTGGATCTACACTTGGGAAATTTGTGGATCTATACAAAGGGAAATTTGTGGATCTATACAAAGCAAAATTTGGATCTATACTTGGAAAATTTGTGGATTTATTCTTAGAAAATTTGGGGATATATGCTTGGAAATTTGTTTATCTATACTTGGGAAATATGTGTATCTATACTTGGGATTTTTGTGGATCTACACTTGGCAAATTTGTGGATCTACACTTTGCAAATTTGTGGATCTACACTTGGGAAATTTGTGGATCTACTCTTGCAAATTTGTGGATCTACACTTGGGAAATTTGTGGATCTACACTTGGGAAATTTGTGGATCTACACTTGGGAAATTTTTGGATCTACACTTGGGAAATATGTGGATCTACACTTGGGAAATTTGTGGATATACACTTGGGAAATTTGTGGATATACACTTGGGAAATATGTGGATCTACACTTGGGAAATTTGTGGATCTACACTTGGAAAATTTGTGGATTTATACTTGGGAAATTTGTAGATTTATACTTGGGAAATTTGTGGATTTATACTTGGGAAATTTGAGGATCTACACTTGGGAAATTTGTGGATCTACACTTGGGAAATTTGTGGATCTACACTTGGGAAATTTGTGGATCTACACTTGGGAAATTTGTGGATCTATACAAAGGGAAATTTGTGGATCTATACAAAGCAAAATTTGGATCTATACTTGGAAAATTTGTGGATTTATTCTTAGAAAATTTGGGGATATATGCTTGGAAATTTGTTTATCTATACTTGGGAAATATGTGTATCTATACTTGGGACTTTTGTGGATCTACACTTGGCAAATTTGTGGATCTACACTTTGCAAATTTGTGGATCTACACTTGGGAAATTTGTGGATCTACACTTGCAAATTTGTGGATCTACACTTGGGAAATTTGTGGATCTACACTTGGGAAATTTGTGGATCTACACTTGGGAAATTTTTGGATCTACACTTGGGAAATATGTGGATCTACACTTGGGAAATTTGTGGATCTACACTTGGGAAATTTGTGGATATACACTTGGGAAATATGTGGATCTACACTTGGGAAATTTGTGGATCTACACTTGGAAAATTTGTGTATTTATACTTGGGAAATTTGTAGATTTATACTTGGGAAATTTGTGGATTTATACTTGGGAAATTTGTGGATTTATACTTGGGAAATTTGTGGATTTATACTTGTGAAATTTGTGGATTTATACTTCGGAAATTTATGGATTTATACTTGGGAAATTTGTGGATTTATACTTGGGAAATTTGTGGATTTATACTTGGGAAATTTGTGGATTTTCACTTGGCAAATTTGTAGATTTATACTTGGCAAATTTGTGGGTTTATACTTGGGAAATTTGTGGATTTATACTTGGGAAATTTGTGGATTTATACTTGGGAAATTTGTGGATTTATACTTGGGAAATTTGTGGATTTATACTTGGGAAATTGGTGGATTTATACTTAGGAAATTTGTGGATTTTCACTTGGCAAATTTGTAGATTTATACTTGGGAAATTTGTGGATTTATACTTGGGAAATTTGTCGATTTATACTTGGGAAATTTATGGATTTATACTTGGGAAATTTGTGGACTTATACTTGGGAAATTTTTCGATTTATACTTCGGAAATTTGTGGATTTATACTTGGAAAATTTGTGGATTTATAATTGGGAAATTTGAGGATTTATACTTGGGAAATTTGTGGGTCTAGACTTAAGAAATTTGTGGGTCTAGACTTGGGACATTTGTGGATCTAGACTTGGGACATTTGTGGATCTAGACTTGGGACATTTGTGGATTTATACTTGGGAAATTTGTGAATTTATACTTGGGAAATTTGTGGATTTATACTTGGGAAATTTGTGGATTTATACTTGGGAAATTTGTGGATTTATACTTGGGAAATTTGTGGATTTATACTTGGGAAATTTGTGGATTTATACTTAGGAAATTTGTGGATTTACACTTGACAAATTTGTGGATCTACACTTTGCAAATTAGTGGATCTACACTTGGTAAATTTGTGGATCTACACTTGGCAAATTTGTGGATCTACATTTGGGAAATTTGTGGATCTACACTTGGGAAATTTGTGGTTCTACACTTGGGAAATTTGTGTATCTACACTTGGGAAATTTGTGGATTTATACTTTTGTAATTTATGGCTTTATACTTGGGAAATTTGTGGATTTATATTTGGGAAATTTGTGGATTTATACTTGGGAAATTTGTGGATTTATACTTGGGAAATTTGTGGATTTATACTTGGGAAATTTGTGGTTTTATACTTCGGAAATTTGTGGATTTATACTTCGGAAATTTGGGGATTTATACTTGGAAAATTTGTGGATTTATAATTGGGAAATTTGTGGATTTATACTTGGGAAATTTGTGGGTCTAGACTTGGGAAATTTGTGGGACTACACTTGTGAAATTTGTGGTTCTACACTTGGGAAATTTGTGTATCTACACTTGGGAAATTTGTGGATTTATACTTTTGTAATTTATGGATTTATACTTGGGAAATTTGTGGATTTATACTTGGGAAATTTGTGGATTTATTCTTGGGAAATTTGTGGATTTATACTTGGGAAATTTGTGGATTTATACTTCGGAAATTTGTGGATTTATACTTGGAAAATTTGTGGATTTATAATTGGGAAATTTGTGGATTTATACTTGGGAAATTTGTGGGTCTAGACTAGGGAAATTTGTGGATTTATACTTGGGAAATTTGTGGATTTATACTTAGGAAATTTGTGGATTTACACTTGACAAATTTGTGGATCTACACTTTGCAAATTTGTGGATCTACACTTGGTAAATTTGTGGATCTACACTTGGCAAATTTGTGGATCTACATTTGGGAAATTTGTGGTTCTACACTTGGGAAATTTGTGTATCTACACTTGGGAATATTGTGGATTTATACTTTTGTAATTTATGGATTTATACTTGGGAAATTTGTGGATTTATATTTGGGAAATTTGTGGATTTATACTTGGGAAATTTGTGGATTTATACTTGGGAAATTTGTGGATTTATACTTCGGAAATTTGTGGATTTATACTTGGAAAATTTGTGGATTTATAATTGGGAAATTTGTGGATTTATGCTTGGGAAATTTGTGGGTCTAGACTTGGGAAATTTGTGGGTCTACACTTGTGAAATTTGTGGTTCTACACTTGGGAAATTTGAGTATCTACACTTGGGAAATTTGTGGATTTATACTTGGGAAATTTGTGGATTTATACTTGGGAAATTTGTGGATTTATACTTGGGAAATTTGTGGATTTATACTTGGGAAATTTGTGGATTTATACTTGGGAAATTTGTGGATTTATACTTAGGAAATTTGTGGATTTATACTTGGGAAATTTGTGGATTTATACTTGGGAAATTTGTGGATTTATACTTCGGAAATTTATGGATTTATACTTGGGAAATTTGTGGATTTATACTTGGGAAATTTGTGGATTTATACTTGGGAAATTTGTGGATTTATACTTAGGAAATTTGTGGATTTTCACTTGGCAAATTTGTAGATTTATGCTTGGGAAATTTGTGGATTTATACTTGGGAAATTTGTGGATTTATACTTGGGAAATTTGTGGATTTATACTTGGGAAATTTGTGGATTTATACTTGGGAAATTTTTGGATTTATACTTCGGAAATTTGTGGATTTATACTTGGAAAATTTGTGGATTTATAATTGGGAAATTTAAGGATTTATACTTGGGAAATTTGTGGGTCTAGACTTGGGAAATTTGTGGGTCTAGACTTGGGACATTTGTGGATCTAGACTTGGGACATTTGTGGATCTAGACTTGGGACATTTGTGGATTTATACTTGGGAAATTTGTGAATTTATACTTGGGAAATTTGTGGATTTATACTTGGAAAATTTGTGGATTTATACTTGGGAAATTTGTGGATTTATACTTGGGAAATTTGTAGATTTATACTTGGGAAATTTGTGGATTTATACTTAGGAAATTTGTGGATTTACACTTGACAAATTTGTGGATCTACACTTTGCAAATTTGTGGATCTACACTTGGTAAATTTGTGGATCTACACTTGGCAAATTTGTGGATGTACATTTGGGAAATTTGTGGATCTACACTTGGGAAATTTGTGGTTCTACACTTGGGAAATTTGTGTATCTACGCTTGGGAAATTTGTGGATTTATACTTTTGTAATTTATGGATTTATACTTGGGAAATTTGTGGATTTATATTTGGGAAATTTGTGGATTTATACTTGGGAAATTTGTGGATTTATACTTGGGAAATTTGTGGATTTATACTTCGGAAATTTGTGGATTTATACTTCGGAAATTTGGGGATTTATACTTGGAAAATTTGTGGATTTATAATTGGGAAATTTGTGGATTTATACTTGGGAAATTTGTGGGTCTAGACTTGGGAAATTTGGGGGTCTACACTTGTGAAATTTGTGGTTCTACACTTGGGAAATTTGTGTATCTACACTTGGGAAATTTGTGGATTTATACTTTTGTAATTTATGGATTTATACTTGGGAAATTTGTGGATTTATACTTGGGAAATTTGTGAATTTATACCTGGGAAATTTGTGGATTTATACTTGGGAAATTTGTGGATTTATACTTCGGAAATTTGTGGATTTATACTTGGAAAATTTGTGGATTTATAATTGGGAAATTTGTGGATTTATACTTGGGAAATTTGTGGATTTATACTTGGGAAATTTGTGGGTCTAGACTTGGGAAATTTGTGGGTCTAGACTTGGGACATTTGTGGATCTAGATTTGGGACATTAGTGGATTTATACTTGGGAAATTTGTGAATTTATACTTGGGAAATTTGTGGATTTATACTTGGGAAATTTGTGGATTTATACTTGGGAAATTTGTGGATTTATACTTGGGAAATTTGTGGATTTATACTTGGGAAATTTGTGGATTTATACTTAGGAAATTTGTGGATTTACACTTGACAAATTTGTGGATCTACACTTGGTAAATTTGTGGATCTACACTTGGTAAATTTGTGGATCTACACTTGGCAAATTTGTGGATCTACATTTGCGAAATTTGTGGATCTACACTAGGGAAAATTGTGGTTCTACACTTGGGAAATTTGTGTATCTACAATTGGGAAATTTGTGGATTTATACTTTTGTAATTTATGGATTTATACTTGGGAAATTTGTGGATTTATGTTTGGGAAATTTGTGGATTTATACTTGGGAAATTTGTGGATTTATACTTGGGAAATTTGTGGATTTATACTTCGGAAATTTGTGGATTTATACTTGGAAAATTTGTGGATTTATAATTGGGAAATTTGTGGATTTATACTTGGGAAATTTGTGGGTCTAGACTTGGGAAATTTGTGGGTCTACACTTGTGAAATTTGTGGTTCTACACTTGGGAAATTTGTGTATCTACACTTGGGAAATTTGTGGATTTATACTTGGGAAATTTGTGGATTTATACTTGGGAAATTTGTGGATTTATACTTGGGAAATTTGTGGATTTATACTTGGGAAATTTGTGGATTTATACTTGGGAAATTTGTGGATTTATACTTAGGAAATTTGTGGATTTATACTTGGGAAATTTGTGGATTTATACTTGGGAAATTTGTGGATTTATACTTCGGAAATTTATGGATTTATACTTGGGAAATTTGTGGATTTATACTTGGGAAATTTGGATTTATACTTGGGAAATTTGTGGATTTATACTTAGGAAATTTGTGGATTTTCACTTGGCAAATTTGTAGATTTATACTTGGGAAATTTTTGGATTTATACTTGGGAAATTTGTGGATTTATACTTGGGAAATTTGTGGATTTATACTTGGGAAATTTGTGGATTTATACTTCGGAAATTTGTGGATTTATACTTGGAAAATTTGTGGATTTATACTTGGAAATTTGTGGATTTATACTTGGGAAATTTGTGGATTTATACTTGGGAAATTTGTGGATTTATACTTGGGAAATTTGTGGATTTATACTTGGGAAATTTGTGGATTTATACTTGGGAAATTTTTGGATTTATACTTCGGAAATTTGTGGATTTATACTTGGAAAATTTGTGGATTTATAATTGGGAAATTTGAGGATTTATACTTGGGAAATTTGTGGGTCTAGACTTGGGAAATTTGTGGGTCTAGACTTGGGACATTTGTGGATCTAGACTTGGGACATTTGTGGATCTAGACTTGGGACATTTGTGGATTTATACTTGGGAAATTTGTGGATTTATACTTGGGAAATTTGTGGATTTATACTTGGGAAATTTGTGGATTGATACTTGGGAAATTTGTGGATTTATACTTGGGAAATTTGTGGATTTATACTTAGGAAATTTGTGGATTTACACTTGACAAATTTGTGGATCTACACTTTGCAAATTTGTGGATCTACACTTGGTAAATTTGTGGATCTACACTTGGCAAATTTGTGGATCTACATTTGGGAAATTTGTGGATCTACACTTGGGAAATTTGTGGTTCTACACTTGGGAAATTTGTGTATCTACACTTGGGAAATTTGTGGATTTATACTTTTGTAATTTTTGGATTTATACTTCGGAAATTTGTGGATTTATACTTGGAAAATTTGTGGATTTATAATTGGGAAATTTGAGGATTTATACTTGGGAAATTTGTGGGTCTAGACTTGGGAAATTTGTGGGTCTAGACTTGGGACATTTGTGGATCTAGACTTGGGACATTTGTGGATCTAGACTTGGGACATTTGTGTATTTATACTTGGGAAATTTGTGTATCTACACTTGGGAAATTTGTGGATTTATACTTGGGAAATTTGTGGATTTATACTTGGGAAATTTGTGGATTTATACTTGGGAAATTTGTGGATTTATACTTGGGAAATTTGTGGATTTATACTTGGGAAATTTGTCGATTTATACTTAGGAAATTTGTGGATTTATACTTGGGAAATTTGTGGATTTATACTTGGGAAATTTGTGGATTTATACTTCGGAAATTTATGGATTTATACTTGGGAAATTTGTGGATTTATACTTGGGAAATTTGGATTTATACTTGGGAAATTTGTGGATTTATACTTAGGAAATTTGTGGATTTTCACTTGGCAAATTTGTAGATTTATACTTGGGAAATTTGTGGATTTATACTTGGGAAATTTGTGGATTTATACTTGGGAAATTTGTGGATTTATACTTGGGAAATTTGTGGATTTATACTTCGGAAATTTGTGGATTTATACTTGGAAAATTTGTGGATTTATACTTGGAAATTTGTGGATTTATACTTGGGAAATTTGTGGATTTATACTTGGGAAATTTGTGGATTTATACTTGGGAAATTTGTGGATTTATACTTGGGAAATTTGTGGATTTATACTTGGGAAATTTTTGGATTTATACTTCGGAAATTTGTGGATTTATACTTGGAAAATTTGTGGAT
The DNA here is from genome assembly GCA_963920705.1 of Odiellus spinosus. Taxonomy (NCBI): domain Eukaryota; kingdom Metazoa; phylum Arthropoda; class Arachnida; order Opiliones; family Phalangiidae; genus Odiellus; species Odiellus spinosus. The sequence continues at coordinate 757,068 of OY987233.1, forward strand.
TTATAATTGGGAGATTTGAGGATTTATACTTGGGAAATTTGTGGGTCTAGACTTGGGAAATTTGTGGGTCTAGACTTGGGACATTTGTGGATCTAGACTTGGGACATTTGTGGATCTAGACTTGGGACATTTGTGGATTTATACTTGGGAAATTTGTGAATTTATACTTGGGAAATTTGTGGATTTATACTTGGGAAATTTGTGGATTTATACTTGGGAAATTTGTGGATTGATACTTGGGAAATTTGTGGATTTATACTTGGGAAATTTGTGGATTTATACTTGACAAATTTGTGGATCTACACTTTGCAAATTTGTGGATCTACACTTGGTAAATTTGTGGATCTACACTTGGCAAATTTGTGGATCTACATTTGGGAAATTTGTGGATCTACACTTGGGAAATTTGTGGTTCTACACTTGGGAAATTTGTGTATCTACACTTGGGAAATTTGTGGATTTATACTTTTGTAATTTTTGGATTTATACTTCGGAAATTTGTGGATTTATACTTGGAAAATTTGTGGATTTATAATTGGGAAATTTGAGGTTTTATACTTGGGAAATTTGTGGGTCTAGACTTGGGAAATTTGTGGGTCTAGACTTGGGACATTTGTGGATCTAGACTTGGGACATTTGTGGATCTTGACTTGGGACATTTGTGGATTTATACTTGGGAAATTTGTGAATTTATACTTGGGAAATTTGTGGATTTATACTTGGGAAATTTGTGGATTTATACTTGGGAAATTTGTGGATTTATACTTGGGAAATTTGTGGATTTATACTTGGGAAATTTGTGGATTTATACTTAGGAAATTTGTGGATTTACACTTGACAAATTTGTGGATCTACACTTGGGAAATTTGTGGATTTATACTTTTGTAATTTATGGATTTATACTTGGGAAATTTGTGGATTTATATTTGGGAAATTTGTGGATTTATACTTTTGAAATTTGTGGATTTATACTTGGGAAATTTGTGGATTTATACTTCGGAAATTTGTGGATTTATACTTCGGAAATTTGGGGATTTATACTTGGAAAATTTGTGGATTTATAATTGGGAAATTTGTGGATTTATACTTGGAAAATTTGTGGGTCTAGACTTGGGAAATTTGTGGGTCTACACTTGTGAAATTTGTGGTTCTACACTTGGGAAATTTGTGTATCTACACTTGGGAAATTTGTGGATTTATACTTTTGTAATTTATGGATTTATACTTGGGAAATTTGTGGATTTATACTTGGGAAATTTGTGGATTTATACTTGGGAAATTTGTGGATTTATACTTCGGAAATTTGGGGATTTATACTTGGAAAATTTGTGGATTTATAATTGGGAAATTTGTGGATTTATACTTGGGAAATTTGTGGGTCTAGACTTGGGAAATTTGTGGGTCTAGACTTGGGACATTTGTGGATCTAGACTTGGGACATTTGTGGATCTAGATTTGGGACATTTGTGGATTTATACTTGGGAAATTTGTGAATTTATACTTGGGAAATTTGTGGATTTATACTTGGGAAATTTGTGGATTTATACTTGGGAAATTTGTGGATTTATACTTGGGAAATTTGTGGATTTATACTTGGGAAATTTGTGGATTTATACTTAGGAAATTTGTGGATTTACTTGACAAATTTGTGGATCTACACTTGGTAAATTTGTGGATCTACACTTGGCAAATTTGTGGATCTACATTTGGGAAATTTGTGGATCTACACTAGGGAAAATTGTGGTTCTACACTTGGGAAATTTGTGTATCTACAATTGGGAAATTTGTGGATTTATACTTTTGTAATTTATGGATTTATACTTGGGAAATTTGTGGATTTATGTTTGGGAAATTTGTGGATTTATACTTGGGAAATTTGTGGATTTATACTTGGGAAATTTGTGGATTTATACTTCGGAAATTTGTGGATTTATACTTGGAAAATTTGTGGATTTATAATTGGGAAATTTGTGGATTTATACTTGGGAAATTTGTGGGTCTAGACTTGGGAAATTTGTGGGTCTACACTTGTGAAATTTGTGGTTCTACACTTGGGAAATTTGTGTATCTACACTTGGGAAATTTGTGGATTTATACTTGGGAAATTTGTGGATTTATACTTGGGAAATTTGTGGATTTATACTTGGGAAATTTGTGGATTTATACTTGGGAAATTTGTGGATTTATACTTGGGAAATTTGTGGATTTCTACTTAGGAAATTTGTGGATTTATACTTGGGAAATTTGTGGATTTATACTTGGAAAATTTGTGGATTTATAATGGCGAAATTTGTGGATTTATACTTAGGAAATTTGTGGACTTACACTTGACAAATTTGTGGATCTACACTTGGTAAATTTGTGGATCTACACTTGGCAAATTTGTGGATCTACATTTGGGAAATTTGTGGATCTACACTTGGGAAATTTATGGTTCTACACTTGGGAAATTTGTGTATCTACAATTGGGAAATTTGTGGATTTATACTTTTGTAATTTATGGATTTATACTTGGGAAATTTGTGGATTTATGTTTGGGAAATTTGTGGATTTATACTTGGGAAATTTGTGGATTTATACTTCGGAAATTTGTGGATTTATACTTGGAAAATTTGTGGATTTATAATTGGGAAATTTGTGGATTTATACTTGGGAAATTTGTGGGTCTAGACTTGGGAAATTTGTGGGTCTACACTTGTGAAATTTGTGGTTCTACACTTGGGAAATTTGTGTATCTACACTTGGGAAATTTGTGGATTTATACTTGGGAAATTTGTGGATTTATACTTGGGAAATTTGTGGATTTATACTTCGGAAATTTGTGGATTTATACTTGGAAAATTTGTGGATTTATACTTGAGAAATTTCTGGATTTATACTTGGGAAGTTTGTGGATTTATACTTGGGAAATTTGTGGATTTATACTTGGGAAATTTGTGGATTTATACTAAGGAAATTTGTGGATTTTCACTTGGCAAATTTGTAGATTTATACTTGGGAAATTTGTGGATATATACTTGGGAAATTTGTGGATTTATACTTGGGAAATTTTTGGATTTATACTTGGGAAATTTGTGGATTTATACTTGGGAAATTTGTGGATTTATACTTCGGAAATTTGTGGATTTATACTTGGAAAATTTGAGGATTTATAATTGGGAAATTTGTGGATTTATACTTGGGAAATTTGTGGGTCTAGACTTGGGAAATTTGTGGGTCTAGACTTGGGAAATTTGTGGGTCTAGACTTGGGACATTTGTGGATCTAGACTTGGGACATTTGTGGATCTAGACTTGGGACATTTGTGGATTTATACTTGGGAAAGTTGTGAATTTATACTTGGGAAATTTGTGGATTTATACTTGGGAAATTAGTGGATTTATACTTGGGAAATTTGTGGATTTATACTTAGGAAATTTGTGGATTTTCACTTGGCAAATTTGTAGATTTATACTTGGGAAATTTGTGGATATATTCTTGGGAAATTTGTGGATTTATAATTGGGAAATTTGTGGGTCTAGACTTGGGAAATATGTGGGTCTACACTTGTGAAATTTGTGGTTCTACACTTGGGAAATTTGTGTATCTACACTTGGGAAATTTGTGGATTTATACTTGGGAAATTTGTGGATTTATACTTGGGAAATTTGTGGATTTATACTGGGGAAATTTGTGGATTTATACTTGGGAAATTTGTGGATTTATACTTGGGAAATTTGTGGATTTATACTTGGGAAATTTGTGGATTTATACTTAGGAAATTTGTGGATTTTCACTTGGCAAATTTGTAGATTTATACTTGGGAAATTTGTGGATTTATACTTGGGAAATTTGTCGATTTATACTTGGGAAATTTATGGATTTATACTTGGGAAATTTGTGGACTTATACTTGGGAAATTTTTCGATTTATACTTCGGAAATTTGTGGATTTATACTTGGAAAATTTGTGGATTTATAATTGGGAAATTTGAGGATTTATACTTGGGAAATTTGTGGGTCTAGACTTAAGAAATTTGTGGGTCTAGACTTGGGACATTTGTGGATCTAGACTTGGGACATTTGTGGATCTAGACTTGGGACATTTGTGGATTTATACTTGGGAAATTTGTGAATTTATACTTGGGAAATTTGTGGATTTATACTTGGGAAATTTGTGGATTTATACTTGGGAAATTTGTGGATTTATACTTGGGAAATTTGTGGATTTATACTTGGGAAATTTGTGGATTTATACTTAGGAAATTTGTGGATTTACACTTGACAAATTTGTGGATCTACACTTTGCAAATTAGTGGATCTACACTTGGTAAATTTGTGGATCTACACTTGGCAAATTTGTGGATCTACATTTGGGAAATTTGTGGATCTACACTTGGGAAATTTGTGGTTCTACACTTGGGAAATTTGTGTATCTACACTTGGGAAATTTGTGGATTTATACTTTTGTAATTTATGGCTTTATACTTGGGAAATTTGTGGATTTATATTTGGGAAATTTGTGGATTTATACTTGGGAAATTTGTGGATTTATACTTGGGAAATTTGTGGATTTATACTTGGGAAATTTGTGGTTTTATACTTCGGAAATTTGTGGATTTATACTTCGGAAATTTGGGGATTTATACTTGGAAAATTTGTGGATTTATAATTGGGAAATTTGTGGATTTATACTTGGGAAATTTGTGGGTCTAGACTTGGGAAATTTGTGGGACTACACTTGTGAAATTTGTGGTTCTACACTTGGGAAATTTGTGTATCTACACTTGGGAAATTTGTGGATTTATACTTTTGTAATTTATGGATTTATACTTGGGAAATTTGTGGATTTATACTTGGGAAATTTGTGGATTTATTCTTGGGAAATTTGTGGATTTATACTTGGGAAATTTGTGGATTTATACTTCGGAAATTTGTGGATTTATACTTGGAAAATTTGTGGATTTATAATTGGGAAATTTGTGGATTTATACTTGGGAAATTTGTGGGTCTAGACTAGGGAAATTTGTGGATTTATACTTGGGAAATTTGTGGATTTATACTTAGGAAATTTGTGGATTTACACTTGACAAATTTGTGGATCTACACTTTGCAAATTTGTGGATCTACACTTGGTAAATTTGTGGATCTACACTTGGCAAATTTGTGGATCTACATTTGGGAAATTTGTGGTTCTACACTTGGGAAATTTGTGTATCTACACTTGGGAATATTGTGGATTTATACTTTTGTAATTTATGGATTTATACTTGGGAAATTTGTGGATTTATATTTGGGAAATTTGTGGATTTATACTTGGGAAATTTGTGGATTTATACTTGGGAAATTTGTGGATTTATACTTCGGAAATTTGTGGATTTATACTTGGAAAATTTGTGGATTTATAATTGGGAAATTTGTGGATTTATGCTTGGGAAATTTGTGGGTCTAGACTTGGGAAATTTGTGGGTCTACACTTGTGAAATTTGTGGTTCTACACTTGGGAAATTTGAGTATCTACACTTGGGAAATTTGTGGATTTATACTTGGGAAATTTGTGGATTTATACTTGGGAAATTTGTGGATTTATACTTGGGAAATTTGTGGATTTATACTTGGGAAATTTGTGGATTTATACTTGGGAAATTTGTGGATTTATACTTAGGAAATTTGTGGATTTATACTTGGGAAATTTGTGGATTTATACTTGGGAAATTTGTGGATTTATACTTGGGAAATTTGTGGATTTATACTTCGGAAATTTATGGATTTATACTTGGGAAATTTGTGGATTTATACTTGGGAAATTTGTGGATTTATACTTGGGAAATTTGTGGATTTATACTTAGGAAATTTGTGGATTTTCACTTGGCAAATTTGTAGATTTATGCTTGGGAAATTTGTGGATTTATACTTGGGAAATTTGTGGATTTATACTTGGGAAATTTGTGGATTTATACTTGGGAAATTTGTGGATTTATACTTGGGAAATTTTTGGATTTATACTTCGGAAATTTGTGGATTTATACTTGGAAAATTTGTGGATTTATAATTGGGAAATTTAAGGATTTATACTTGGGAAATTTGTGGGTCTAGACTTGGGAAATTTGTGGGTCTAGACTTGGGACATTTGTGGATCTAGACTTGGGACATTTGTGGATCTAGACTTGGGACATTTGTGGATTTATACTTGGGAAATTTGTGAATTTATACTTGGGAAATTTGTGGATTTATACTTGGAAAATTTGTGGATTTATACTTGGGAAATTTGTGGATTTATACTTGGGAAATTTGTAGATTTATACTTGGGAAATTTGTGGATTTATACTTAGGAAATTTGTGGATTTACACTTGACAAATTTGTGGATCTACACTTTGCAAATTTGTGGATCTACACTTGGTAAATTTGTGGATCTACACTTGGCAAATTTGTGGATGTACATTTGGGAAATTTGTGGATCTACACTTGGGAAATTTGTGGTTCTACACTTGGGAAATTTGTGTATCTACACTTGGGAAATTTGTGGATTTATACTTTTGTAATTTATGGATTTATACTTGGGAAATTTGTGGATTTATATTTGGGAAATTTGTGGATTTATACTTGGGAAATTTGTGGATTTATACTTGGGAAATTTGTGGATTTATACTTCGGAAATTTGTGGATTTATACTTCGGAAATTTGGGGATTTATACTTGGAAAATTTGTGGATTTATAATTGGGAAATTTGTGGATTTATACTTGGGAAATTTGTGGGTCTAGACTTGGGAAATTTGGGGGTCTACACTTGTGAAATTTGTGGTTCTACACTTGGGAAATTTGTGTATCTACACTTGGGAAATTTGTGGATTTATACTTTTGTAATTTATGGATTTATACTTGGGAAATTTGTGGATTTATACTTGGGAAATTTGTGAATTTATACCTGGGAAATTTGTGGATTTATACTTGGGAAATTTGTGGATTTATACTTCGGAAATTTGTGGATTTATACTTGGAAAATTTGTGGATTTATAATTGGGAAATTTGTGGATTTATACTTGGGAAATTTGTGGATTTATACTTGGGAAATTTGTGGGTCTAGACTTGGGAAATTTGTGGGTCTAGACTTGGGACATTTGTGGATCTAGATTTGGGACATTAGTGGATTTATACTTGGGAAATTTGTGAATTTATACTTGGGAAATTTGTGGATTTATACTTGGGAAATTTGTGGATTTATACTTGGGAAATTTGTGGATTTATACTTCGGAAATTTGTGGATTTATACTTGGAAAATTTGTGGATTTATAATTGGGAAATTTGTGGATTTATACTTGGGAAATTTGTGGGTCTAGACTAGGGAAATTTGTGGATTTATACTTGGGAAATTTGTGGATTTATACTTAGGAAATTTGTGGATTTACACTTGACAAATTTGTGGATCTACACTTTGCAAATTTGTGGATCTACACTTGGTAAATTTGTGGATCTACACTTGGCAAATTTGTGGATCTACATTTGGGAAATTTGTGGTTCTACACTTGGGAAATTTGTGTATCTACACTTGGGAATATTGTGGATTTATACTTTTGTAATTTATGGATTTATACTTGGGAAATTTGTGGATTTATATTTGGGAAATTTGTGGATTTATACTTGGGAAATTTGTGGATTTATACTTGGGAAATTTGTGGATTTATACTTCGGAAATTTGTGGATTTATACTTGGAAAATTTGTGGATTTATAATTGGGAAATTTGTGGATTTATGCTTGGGAAATTTGTGGGTCTAGACTTGGGAAATTTGTGGGTCTACACTTGTGAAATTTGTGGTTCTACACTTGGGAAATTTGAGTATCTACACTTGGGAAATTTGTGGATTTATACTTGGGAAATTTGTGGATTTATACTTGGGAAATTTGTGGATTTATACTTGGGAAATTTGTGGATTTATACTTGGGAAATTTGTGGATTTATACTTGGGAAATTTGTGGATTTATACTTAGGAAATTTGTGGATTTATACTTGGGAAATTTGTGGATTTATACTTGGGAAATTTGTGGATTTATACTTGGGAAATTTGTGGATTTATACTTCGGAAATTTATGGATTTATACTTGGGAAATTTGTGGATTTATACTTGGGAAATTTGTGGATTTATACTTGGGAAATTTGTGGATTTATACTTAGGAAATTTGTGGATTTTCACTTGGCAAATTTGTAGATTTATGCTTGGGAAATTTGTGGATTTATACTTGGGAAATTTGTGGATTTATACTTGGGAAATTTGTGGATTTATACTTGGGAAATTTGTGGATTTATACTTGGGAAATTTTTGGATTTATACTTCGGAAATTTGTGGATTTATACTTGGAAAATTTGTGGATTTATAATTGGGAAATTTAAGGATTTATACTTGGGAAATTTGTGGGTCTAGACTTGGGAAATTTGTGGGTCTAGACTTGGGACATTTGTGGATCTAGACTTGGGACATTTGTGGATCTAGACTTGGGACATTTGTGGATTTATACTTGGGAAATTTGTGAATTTATACTTGGGAAATTTGTGGATTTATACTTGGAAAATTTGTGGATTTATACTTGGGAAATTTGTGGATTTATACTTGGGAAATTTGTAGATTTATACTTGGGAAATTTGTGGATTTATACTTAGGAAATTTGTGGATTTACACTTGACAAATTTGTGGATCTACACTTTGCAAATTTGTGGATCTACACTTGGTAAATTTGTGGATCTACACTTGGCAAATTTGTGGATGTACATTTGGGAAATTTGTGGATCTACACTTGGGAAATTTGTGGTTCTACACTTGGGAAATTTGTGTATCTACACTTGGGAAATTTGTGGATTTATACTTTTGTAATTTATGGATTTATACTTGGGAAATTTGTGGATTTATATTTGGGAAATTTGTGGATTTATACTTGGGAAATTTGTGGATTTATACTTGGGAAATTTGTGGATTTATACTTCGGAAATTTGTGGATTTATACTTCGGAAATTTGGGGATTTATACTTGGAAAATTTGTGGATTTATAATTGGGAAATTTGTGGATTTATACTTGGGAAATTTGTGGGTCTAGACTTGGGAAATTTGGGGGTCTACACTTGTGAAATTTGTGGTTCTACACTTGGGAAATTTGTGTATCTACACTTGGGAAATTTGTGGATTTATACTTTTGTAATTTATGGATTTATACTTGGGAAATTTGTGGATTTATACTTGGGAAATTTGTGAATTTATACCTGGGAAATTTGTGGATTTATACTTGGGAAATTTGTGGATTTATACTTCGGAAATTTGTGGATTTATACTTGGAAAATTTGTGGATTTATAATTGGGAAATTTGTGGATTTATACTTGGGAAATTTGTGGATTTATACTTGGGAAATTTGTGGGTCTAGACTTGGGAAATTTGTGGGTCTAGACTTGGGACATTTGTGGATCTAGATTTGGGACATTAGTGGATTTATACTTGGGAAATTTGTGAATTTATACTTGGGAAATTTGTGGATTTATACTTGGGAAATTTGTGGATTTATACTTGGGAAATTTGTGGATTTATACTTGGGAAATTTGTGGATTTATACTTGGGAAATTTGTGGATTTATACTTAGGAAATTTGTGGATTTACACTTGACAAATTTGTGGATCTACACTTGGTAAATTTGTGGATCTACACTTGGTAAATTTGTGGATCTACACTTGGCAAATTTGTGGATCTACATTTGCGAAATTTGTGGATCTACACTAGGGAAAATTGTGGTTCTACACTTGGGAAATTTGTGTATCTACAATTGGGAAATTTGTGGATTTATACTTTTGTAATTTATGGATTTATACTTGGGAAATTTGTGGATTTATGTTTGGGAAATTTGTGGATTTATACTTGGGAAATTTGTGGATTTATACTTGGGAAATTTGTGGATTTATACTTCGGAAATTTGTGGATTTATACTTGGAAAATTTGTGGATTTATAATTGGGAAATTTGTGGATTTATACTTGGGAAATTTGTGGGTCTAGACTTGGGAAATTTGTGGGTCTACACTTGTGAAATTTGTGGTTCTACACTTGGGAAATTTGTGTATCTACACTTGGGAAATTTGTGGATTTATACTTGGGAAATTTGTGGATTTATACTTGGGAAATTTGTGGATTTATACTTGGGAAATTTGTGGATTTATACTTGGGAAATTTGTGGATTTATACTTGGGAAATTTGTGGATTTATACTTAGGAAATTTGTGGATTTATACTTGGGAAATTTGTGGATTTATACTTGGGAAATTTGTGGATTTATACTTCGGAAATTTATGGATTTATACTTGGGAAATTTGTGGATTTATACTTGGGAAATTTGGATTTATACTTGGGAAATTTGTGGATTTATACTTAGGAAATTTGTGGATTTTCACTTGGCAAATTTGTAGATTTATACTTGGGAAATTTTTGGATTTATACTTGGGAAATTTGTGGATTTATACTTGGGAAATTTGTGGATTTATACTTGGGAAATTTGTGGATTTATACTTCGGAAATTTGTGGATTTATACTTGGAAAATTTGTGGATTTATACTTGGAAATTTGTGGATTTATACTTGGGAAATTTGTGGATTTATACTTGGGAAATTTGTGGATTTATACTTGGGAAATTTGTGGATTTATACTTGGGAAATTTGTGGATTTATACTTGGGAAATTTTTGGATTTATACTTCGGAAATTTGTGGATTTATACTTGGAAAATTTGTGGATTTATAATTGGGAAATTTGAGGATTTATACTTGGGAAATTTGTGGGTCTAGACTTGGGAAATTTGTGGGTCTAGACTTGGGACATTTGTGGATCTAGACTTGGGACATTTGTGGATCTAGACTTGGGACATTTGTGGATTTATACTTGGGAAATTTGTGGATTTATACTTGGGAAATTTGTGGATTTATACTTGGGAAATTTGTGGATTGATACTTGGGAAATTTGTGGATTTATACTTGGGAAATTTGTGGATTTATACTTAGGAAATTTGTGGATTTACACTTGACAAATTTGTGGATCTACACTTTGCAAATTTGTGGATCTACACTTGGTAAATTTGTGGATCTACACTTGGCAAATTTGTGGATCTACATTTGGGAAATTTGTGGATCTACACTTGGGAAATTTGTGGTTCTACACTTGGGAAATTTGTGTATCTACACTTGGGAAATTTGTGGATTTATACTTTTGTAATTTTTGGATTTATACTTCGGAAATTTGTGGATTTATACTTGGAAAATTTGTGGATTTATAATTGGGAAATTTGAGGATTTATACTTGGGAAATTTGTGGGTCTAGACTTGGGAAATTTGTGGGTCTAGACTTGGGACATTTGTGGATCTAGACTTGGGACATTTGTGGATCTAGACTTGGGACATTTGTGGATTTATACTTGGGAAATTTGTGTATCTACACTTGGGAAATTTGTGGATTTATACTTGGGAAATTTGTGGATTTATACTTGGGAAATTTGTGGATTTATACTTGGGAAATTTGTGGATTTATACTTGGGAAATTTGTGGATTTATACTTGGGAAATTTGTGGATTTATACTTAGGAAATTTGTGGATTTATACTTGGGAAATTTGTGGATTTATACTTGGGAAATTTGTGGATTTATACTTCGGAAATTTATGGATTTATACTTGGGAAATTTGTGGATTTATACTTGGGAAATTTGGATTTATACTTGGGAAATTTGTGGATTTATACTTAGGAAATTTGTGGATTTTCACTTGGCAAATTTGTAGATTTATACTTGGGAAATTTGTGGATTTATACTTGGGAAATTTGTGGATTTATACTTGGGAAATTTGTGGATTTATACTTGGGAAATTTGTGGATTTATACTTCGGAAATTTGTGGATTTATACTTGGAAAATTTGTGGATTTATACTTGGAAATTTGTGGATTTATACTTGGGAAATTTGTGGATTTATACTTGGGAAATTTGTGGATTTATACTTGGGAAATTTGTGGATTTATACTTGGGAAATTTGTGGATTTATACTTGGGAAATTTTTGGATTTATACTTCGGAAATTTGTGGATTTATACTTGGAAAATTTGTGGATTTATAATTGGGAGATTTGAGGATTTATACTTGGGAAATTTGTGGGTCTAGACTTGGGAAATTTGTGGGTCTAGACTTGGGACATTTGTGGATCTAGACTTGGGACATTTGTGGATCTAGACTTGGGACATTTGTGGATTTATACTTGGGAAATTTGTGAATTTATACTTGGGAAATTTGTGGATTTATACTTGGGAAATTTGTGGATTTATACTTGGGAAATTTGTGGATTGATACTTGGGAAATTTGTGGATTTATACTTGGGAAATTTGTGGATTTATACTTAGGAAATTTGTGGATTTACACTTGACAAATTTGTGGATCTACACTTTGCAAATTTGTGGATCTACACTTGGTAAATTTGTGGATCTACACTTGGCAAATTTGTGGATCTACATTTGGGAAATTTGTGGATCTACACTTGGGAAATTTGTGGTTCTACACTTGGGAAATTTGTGTATCTACACTTGGGAAATTTGTGGATTTATACTTTTGTAATTTTTGGATTTATACTTCGGAAATTTGTGGATTTATACTTGGAAAATTTGTGGATTTATAATTGGGAAATTTGAGGTTTTATACTTGGGAAATTTGTGGGTCTAGACTTGGGAAATTTGTGGGTCTAGACTTGGGACATTTGTGGATCTAGACTTGGGACATTTGTGGATCTTGACTTGGGACATTTGTGGATTTATACTTGGGAAATTTGTGAATTTATACTTGGGAAATTTGTGGATTTATACTTGGGAAATTTGTGGATTTATACTTGGGAAATTTGTGGATTTATACTTGGGAAATTTGTGGATTTATACTTGGGAAATTTGTGGATTTATACTTAGGAAATTTGTGGATTTACACTTGACAAATTTGTGGATCTACACTTGGGAAATTTGTGGATTTATACTTTTGTAATTTATGGATTTATACTTGGGAAATTTGTGGATTTATATTTGGGAAATTTGTGGATTTATACTTTTGAAATTTGTGGATTTATACTTGGGAAATTTGTGGATTTATACTTCGGAAATTTGTGGATTTATACTTCGGAAATTTGGGGATTTATACTTGGAAAATTTGTGGATTTATAATTGGGAAATTTGTGGATTTATACTTGGAAAATTTGTGGGTCTAGACTTGGGAAATTTGTGGGTCTACACTTGTGAAATTTGTGGTTCTACACTTGGGAAATTTGTGTATCTACACTTGGGAAATTTGTGGATTTATACTTTTGTAATTTATGGATTTATACTTGGGAAATTTGTGGATTTATACTTGGGAAATTTGTGGATTTATACTTGGGAAATTTGTGGATTTATACTTCGGAAATTTGGGGATTTATACTTGGAAAATTTGTGGATTTATAATTGGGAAATTTGTGGATTTATACTTGGGAAATTTGTGGGTCTAGACTTGGGAAATTTGTGGGTCTAGACTTGGGACATTTGTGGATCTAGACTTGGGACATTTGTGGATCTAGACTTGGGACATTTGTGGATTTATACTTGGGAAATTTGTGTATCTACACTTGGGAAATTTGTGGATTTATACTTGGGAAATTTGTGGATTTATACTTGGGAAATTTGTGGATTTATACTTGGGAAATTTGTGGATTTATACTTGGGAAATTTGTGGATTTATACTTGGGAAATTTGTGGATTTATACTTAGGAAATTTGTGGATTTATACTTGGGAAATTTGTGGATTTATACTTGGGAAATTTGTGGATTTATACTTCGGAAATTTATGGATTTATACTTGGGAAATTTGTGGATTTATACTTGGGAAATTTGGATTTATACTTGGGAAATTTGTGGATTTATACTTAGGAAATTTGTGGATTTTCACTTGGCAAATTTGTAGATTTATACTTGGGAAATTTGTGGATTTATACTTGGGAAATTTGTGGATTTATACTTGGGAAATTTGTGGATTTATACTTGGGAAATTTGTGGATTTATACTTCGGAAATTTGTGGATTTATACTTGGAAAATTTGTGGATTTATACTTGGAAATTTGTGGATTTATACTTGGGAAATTTGTGGATTTATACTTGGGAAATTTGTGGATTTATACTTGGGAAATTTGTGGATTTATACTTGGGAAATTTGTGGATTTATACTTGGGAAATTTTTGGATTTATACTTCGGAAATTTGTGGATTTATACTTGGAAAATTTGTGGATTTATAATTGGGAGATTTGAGGATTTATACTTGGGAAATTTGTGGGTCTAGACTTGGGAAATTTGTGGGTCTAGACTTGGGACATTTGTGGATCTAGACTTGGGACATTTGTGGATCTAGACTTGGGACATTTGTGGATTTATACTTGGGAAATTTGTGAATTTATACTTGGGAAATTTGTGGATTTATACTTGGGAAATTTGTGGATTTATACTTGGGAAATTTGTGGATTGATACTTGGGAAATTTGTGGATTTATACTTGGGAAATTTGTGGATTTATACTTAGGAAATTTGTGGATTTACACTTGACAAATTTGTGGATCTACACTTTGCAAATTTGTGGATCTACACTTGGTAAATTTGTGGATCTACACTTGGCAAATTTGTGGATCTACATTTGGGAAATTTGTGGATCTACACTTGGGAAATTTGTGGTTCTACACTTGGGAAATTTGTGTATCTACACTTGGGAAATTTGTGGATTTATACTTTTGTAATTTTTGGATTTATACTTCGGAAATTTGTGGATTTATACTTGGAAAATTTGTGGATTTATAATTGGGAAATTTGAGGTTTTATACTTGGGAAATTTGTGGGTCTAGACTTGGGAAATTTGTGGGTCTAGACTTGGGACATTTGTGGATCTAGACTTGGGACATTTGTGGATCTTGACTTGGGACATTTGTGGATTTATACTTGGGAAATTTGTGAATTTATACTTGGGAAATTTGTGGATTTATACTTGGGAAATTTGTGGATTTATACTTGGGAAATTTGTGGATTTATACTTGGGAAATTTGTGGATTTATACTTGGGAAATTTGTGGATTTATACTTAGGAAATTTGTGGATTTACACTTGACAAATTTGTGGATCTACACTTGGGAAATTTGTGGATTTATACTTTTGTAATTTATGGATTTATACTTGGGAAATTTGTGGATTTATATTTGGGAAATTTGTGGATTTATACTTTTGAAATTTGTGGATTTATACTTGGGAAATTTGTGGATTTATACTTCGGAAATTTGTGGATTTATACTTCGGAAATTTGGGGATTTATACTTGGAAAATTTGTGGATTTATAATTGGGAAATTTGTGGATTTATACTTGGAAAATTTGTGGGTCTAGACTTGGGAAATTTGTGGGTCTACACTTGTGAAATTTGTGGTTCTACACTTGGGAAATTTGTGTATCTACACTTGGGAAATTTGTGGATTTATACTTTTGTAATTTATGGATTTATACTTGGGAAATTTGTGGATTTATACTTGGGAAATTTGTGGATTTATACTTGGGAAATTTGTGGATTTATACTTCGGAAATTTGGGGATTTATACTTGGAAAATTTGTGGATTTATAATTGGGAAATTTGTGGATTTATACTTGGGAAATTTGTGGGTCTAGACTTGGGAAATTTGTGGGTCTAGACTTGGGACATTTGTGGATCTAGACTTGGGACATTTGTGGATCTAGATTTGGGACATTTGTGGATTTATACTTGGGAAATTTGTGAATTTATACTTGGGAAATTTGTGGATTTATACTTGGGAAATTTGTGGATTTATACTTGGGAAATTTGTGGATTTATACTTGGGAAATTTGTGGATTTATACTTGGGAAATTTGTGGATTTATACTTAGGAAATTTGTGGATTTATACTTAGGAAATTTGTGGATCTACACTTGGTAAATTTGTGGATCTACACTTGGCAAATTTGTGGATCTACATTTGGGAAATTTGTGGATCTACACTAGGGAAAATTGTGGTTCTACACTTGGGAAATTTGTGTATCTACAATTGGGAAATTTGTGGATTTATACTTTTGTAATTTATGGATTTATACTTGGGAAATTTGTGGATTTATGTTTGGGAAATTTGTGGATTTATACTTGGGAAATTTGTGGATTTATACTTGGGAAATTTGTGGATTTATACTTCGGAAATTTGTGGATTTATACTTGGAAAATTTGTGGATTTATAATTGGGAAATTTGTGGATTTATACTTGGGAAATTTGTGGGTCTAGACTTGGGAAATTTGTGGGTCTACACTTGTGAAATTTGTGGTTCTACACTTGGGAAATTTGTGTATCTACACTTGGGAAATTTGTGGATTTATACTTGGGAAATTTGTGGATTTATACTTGGGAAATTTGTGGATTTATACTTGGGAAATTTGTGGATTTATACTTGGGAAATTTGTGGATTTATACTTGGGAAATTTGTGGATTTCTACTTAGGAAATTTGTGGATTTATACTTGGGAAATTTGTGGATTTATACTTGGAAAATTTGTGGATTTATAATGGCGAAATTTGTGGATTTATACTTAGGAAATTTGTGGACTTACACTTGACAAATTTGTGGATCTACACTTGGTAAATTTGTGGATCTACACTTGGCAAATTTGTGGATCTACATTTGGGAAATTTGTGGATCTACACTTGGGAAATTTATGGTTCTACACTTGGGAAATTTGTGTATCTACAATTGGGAAATTTGTGGATTTATACTTTTGTAATTTATGGATTTATACTTGGGAAATTTGTGGATTTATGTTTGGGAAATTTGTGGATTTATACTTGGGAAATTTGTGGATTTATACTTCGGAAATTTGTGGATTTATACTTGGAAAATTTGTGGATTTATAATTGGGAAATTTGTGGATTTATACTTGGGAAATTTGTGGGTCTAGACTTGGGAAATTTGTGGGTCTACACTTGTGAAATTTGTGGTTCTACACTTGGGAAATTTGTGTATCTACACTTGGGAAATTTGTGGATTTATACTTGGGAAATTTGTGGATTTATACTTGGGAAATTTGTGGATTTATACTTCGGAAATTTGTGGATTTATACTTGGAAAATTTGTGGATTTATACTTGAGAAATTTCTGGATTTATACTTGGGAAGTTTGTGGATTTATACTTGGGAAATTTGTGGATTTATACTTGGGAAATTTGTGGATTTATACTAAGGAAATTTGTGGATTTTCACTTGGCAAATTTGTAGATTTATACTTGGGAAATTTGTGGATATATACTTGGGAAATTTGTGGATTTATACTTGGGAAATTTTTGGATTTATACTTGGGAAATTTGTGGATTTATACTTGGGAAATTTGTGGATTTATACTTCGGAAATTTGTGGATTTATACTTGGAAAATTTGAGGATTTATAATTGGGAAATTTGTGGATTTATACTTGGGAAATTTGTGGGTCTAGACTTGGGAAATTCGTGGGTCTAGACTTGGGAAATTTGTGGGTCTAGACTTGGGACATTTGTGGATCTAGACTTGGGACATTTGTGGATCTAGACTTGGGACATTTGTGGATTTATACTTGGGAAAGTTGTGAATTTATACTTGGGAAATTTGTGGATTTATACTTGGGAAATTAGTGGATTTATACTTGGGAAATTTGTGGATTTATACTTAGGAAATTTGTGGATTTTCACTTGGCAAATTTGTAGATTTATACTTGGGAAATTTGTGGATATATTCTTGGGAAATTTGTGGATTTATAATTGGGAAATTTGTGGGTCTAGACTTGGGAAATATGTGGGTCTACACTTGTGAAATTTGTGGTTCTACACTTGGGAAATTTGTGTATCTACACTTGGGAAATTTGTGGATTTATACTTGGGAAATTTGTGGATTTATACTTGGGAAATTTGTGGATTTATACTGGGGAAATTTGTGGATTTATACTTGGGAAATTTGTGGATTTATACTTGGGAAATTTGTGGATTTATACTTCGGAAATTTGTGGATTTATACTTAGAAAATTTGTGGATTTATACTTGAGAAATTTGTGGATTTATACTTGGGAAATTTGTGGATTTATACTTGGGAAATTTGTGGATTTATACTTGGGAAATTTGTGGATTTATACTTAGGAAATTTGTGGATTTTCACTTGGCAAATTTGTAGATTTATACTTGGGAAATTTGTGGATATATACTTGGGAAATTTGTGGATTTATACTTCGGAAATTTGTGGATTTTTACTTGGAAAATTTGTGGATTTATAATTGGGAAATTTGTTGATTTATACTTGGGAAATTTGTGGGTCTAGACTTGGGAAATTTGTGGGTCTAGACTTGGGAAATTTGTGGGTCTAGACTTGGGACATTTGTGGATCTAGACTTGGGACATTTGTGGATCTAGACATGGGACATTTGTGGATTTATACTTGGGAAATTTGTGAATTTATACTTGGGAAATTTGTGGATTTATACTTGGGAAATTTGTGGATTTATACTTGGGAAATTTGTGGATTTATACTTAGGAAATTTGTGGATTTTCACTTGGGAAATTTGTGGATTTATACTTGGGAAATTGGTGGATTTATACTTGGGAAATTTGTGGATTTATACTTCGGCAATTTGTGGATTTATACTTGGGAAATTTGTGGATTTATACTTCGGAAATTTATGGATTTATACTTAGGAAATTTGTGGATTTTCACTTGGCAAATTTGTAGATTTATACGTGGGAAATTTGTGGATATATACTTGGGAAATTTGTGGATTTATACTTGGGAAATTTGTGGATTTATACTTGGGAAATTTGTGGATTTATACTTGGGAAATTTGTGGATTTATACTTCGGAAATTTGTGGATTTATACTTGGAAAATTTGTGGATTTATAATTGGGAAATTTGTGGATTTATACTTGGGAAATTTGTGGGTCTAGACTTGGGAAATTTGTGGGTCTAGACTTGGGAAATTTGTGGGTCTAGACTTGGGACATTTGTGGATCTAGACTTGGGACATTTGTGGATCTAGACTTGGGACATTTGTGGATTTATACTTGGGAAATTTGTGAATTTATACTTGGGAAATTTGTGGATTTATACTTGGGAAATTTGTGGATTTATACTTGGGAAATTTGTGGATTTATACTTAGGAAATTTGTGGATTTTCACTTGGCAAATTTGTAGATTTATACTTGGGAAATTTGTGGATATATTCTTGGGAAATTTGTGGATTTATAATTGGGAAATTTGTGGGTCTAGACTTGGGAAATTTGTGGGTCTACACTTGTGAAATTTGTGGTTCTACACTTGGGAAATTTGTGTATCTACACTTGGGAAATTTGTGGATTTATACTTGGGAAATTTGTGGATTTATACTTGGGAAATTTGTGGATTTATACTGGGGAAATTTGTGGATTTATACTTGGGAAATTTGTGGATTTATACTTGGGAAATTTGTGGATTTATACTTCGGAAATTTGTGGATTTATACTTGGAAAATTTGTGGATTTATACTTGAGAAATTTGTGGATTTATACTTGGGAAATTTGTGGATTTATACTTGGGAAATTTGTGGATTTATACTTGGGAAATTTGTGGATTTATACTTAGGAAATTTGTGGATTTTCACTTGGCAAATTTGTGGATTGATACTTGGGAAATTTGTGGATTTATACTTCGGAAATTTGTGGATTTTTACTTGGAAAATTTGTGGATTTATAATTGGGAAATTTGTGGATTTATACTAGGGAAATTTGTGGGTCTAGACTTGGGAAATTTGTGGGTCTAGACTTGGGAAATTTGTGGGTCTAGACTTGGGACATTTGTGGATCTAGACTTGGGACATTTGTGGATCTAGACATGGGACATTTGTGGATTTATACTTGGGAAATTTGTGAATTTATACTTGGGAAATTTGTGGATTTATACTTGGGAAATTTGTGGATTTATACTTGGGAAATTTGTGGATTTATACTTAGGAAATTTGTGGATTTTCACTTGGCAAATTTGTAGATTTATACTTGGGAAATTTGTGGATATATTCTTGGGAAATTTGTGGATTTATAATTGGGAAATTTGTGGGTCTAGACTTGGGAAATTTGTGGGTCTACACTTGGGAAATTTGTGTATCTACACTTGGGAAATTTGTGGATTTATACTTGGGAAATTTGTGGATTTATACTTGGGAAATTTGTGGATTTATACTGGGGAAATTTGTGAATTTATACTTCGGAAATTTATGGATTTATACTTAGGAAATTTGTGGATTTTCACTTGGCAAATTTGTAGATTTATACTTGGGAAATTTGTGGATATATACTTGGGAAATTTGTGGATTTATACTTGGGAAATTTGTGGATTTATACTTGGGAAATTTGTGGATTTATACTTCGGAAATTTGTGGATTTATACTTGGAAAATTTGTGGATTTATAATTGGGAAATTTGTGGATTTATACTTGGGAAATTTGTGGGTCTAGACTTGGGAAATTTGTGGGTCTAGACTTGGGAAATTTGTGGGTCTAGACTTGGGACATTTGTGGATCTAGACTTGGGACATTTGTGGATCTAGACTTGGGACATTTGTGGATTTATACTTGGGAAATTTGTGAATTTATACTTGGGAAATTTGTGGATTTATACTTGGGAAATTTGTGGGTCTAGACTTGGGAAATTTGTGGGTCTACACTTGTGAAATTTGTGGTTCTACACTTGGGAAATTTGTGTATCTACACTTGGGAAATTTGTGGATTTATACTTGGGAAATTTGTGGATTTATACTTGGGAAATTTGTGGATTTATACTTCGGAAATTTGTGGATTTATACTTGGAAAATTTGTGGATTTATACTTGAGAAATTTCTGGATTTATACTTGGGAAGTTTGTGGATTTATACTTGGGAAATTTGTGGATTTATACTTGGGAAATTTGTGGATTTATACTAAGGAAATTTGTGGATTTTCACTTGGCAAATTTGTAGATTTATACTTGGGAAATTTGTGGATATATACTTGGGAAATTTGTGGATTTATACTTGGGAAATTTGTGGATTTATACTTGGGAAATTTGTGGATTTATACTTGGGAAATTTGTGGATTTATACTTCGGAAATTTGTGGATTTATACTTGGAAAATTTGAGGATTTATAATTGGGAAATTTGTGGATTTATACTTGGGAAATTTGTGGGTCTAGACTTGGGAAATTTGTGGGTCTAGACTTGGGAAATTTGTGGGTCTAGACTTGGGACATTTGTGGATCTAGACTTGGGACATTTGTGGATCTAGACTTGGGACATTTGTGGATTTATACTTGGGAAAGTTGTGAATTTATACTTGGGAAATTTGTGGATTTATACTTGGGAAATTAGTGGATTTATACTTGGGAAATTTGTGGATTTATACTTAGGAAATTTGTGGATTTTCACTTGGCAAATTTGTAGATTTATACTTGGGAAATTTGTGGATATATTCTTGGGAAATTTGTGGATTTATAATTGGGAAATTTGTGGGTCTAGACTTGGGAAATATGTGGGTCTACACTTGTGAAATTTGTGGTTCTACACTTGGGAAATTTGTGTATCTACACTTGGGAAATTTGTGGATTTATACTTGGGAAATTTGTGGATTTATACTTGGGAAATTTGTGGATTTATACTGGGGAAATTTGTGGATTTATACTTGGGAAATTTGTGGATTTATACTTGGGAAATTTGTGGATTTATACTTCGGAAATTTGTGGATTTATACTTAGAAAATTTGTGGATTTATACTTGAGAAATTTGTGGATTTATACTTGGGAAATTTGTGGATTTATACTTGGGAAATTTGTGGATTTATACTTGGGAAATTTGTGGATTTATACTTAGGAAATTTGTGGATTTTCACTTGGCAAATTTGTAGATTTATACTTGGGAAATTTGTGGATATATACTTGGGAAATTTGTGGATTTATACTTCGGAAATTTGTGGATTTTTACTTGGAAAATTTGTGGATTTATAATTGGGAAATTTGTTGATTTATACTTGGGAAATTTGTGGGTCTAGACTTGGGAAATTTGTGGGTCTAGACTTGGGAAATTTGTGGGTCTAGACTTGGGACATTTGTGGATCTAGACTTGGGACATTTGTGGATCTAGACATGGGACATTTGTGGATTTATACTTGGGAAATTTGTGAATTTATACTTGGGAAATTTGTGGATTTATACTTGGGAAATTTGTGGATTTATACTTGGGAAATTTGTGGATTTATACTTAGGAAATTTGTGGATTTTCACTTGGGAAATTTGTGGATTTATACTTGGGAAATTGGTGGATTTATACTTGGGAAATTTGTGGATTTATACTTCGGCAATTTGTGGATTTATACTTGGGAAATTTGTGGATTTATACTTCGGAAATTTATGGATTTATACTTAGGAAATTTGTGGATTTTCACTTGGCAAATTTGTAGATTTATACGTGGGAAATTTGTGGATATATACTTGGGAAATTTGTGGATTTATACTTGGGAAATTTGTGGATTTATACTTGGGAAATTTGTGGATTTATACTTGGGAAATTTGTGGATTTATACTTCGGAAATTTGTGGATTTATACTTGGAAAATTTGTGGATTTATAATTGGGAAATTTGTGGATTTATACTTGGGAAATTTGTGGATTTATAATTGGGAAATTTGTGGGTCTAGACTTGGGAAATTTGTGGGTCTAGACTTGGGACATTTGTGGATCTAGACTTGGGACATTTGTGGATCTAGACATGGGACATTTGTGGATTTATACTTGGGAAATTTGTGAATTTATACTTGGGAAATTTGTGGATTTATACTTGGGAAATTTGTGGATTTATACTTGGGAAATTTGTGGATTTATACTTAGGAAATTTGTGGATTTTCACTTGGCAAATTTGTAGATTTATACTTGGGAAATTTGTGGATATATTGTTGGGAAATTTGTGGATTTATAATTGGGAAATTTGTGGGTCTAGACTTGGGAAATTTGTGGGTCTACACTTGGGAAATTTGTGTATCTACACTTGGGAAATTTGTGGATTTTTACTTGGGAAATTTGTGGATTTATACTTGGGAAATTTGTGGATTTATACTGGGGAAATTTGTGAATTTATACTTCGGAAATTTATGGATTTATACTTAGGAAATTTGTGGATTTTCACTTGGCAAATTTGTAGATTTATACTTGGGAAATTTGTGGATATATACTTGGGAAATTTGTGGATTTATACTTGGGAAATTTGTGGATTTATACTTGGGAAATTTGTGGATTTATACTTCGGAAATTTGTGGATTTATACTTGGAAAATTTGTGGATTTATAATTGGGAAATTTGTGGATTTATACTTGGGAAATTTGTGGGTCTAGACTTGGGAAATTTGTGGGTCTAGACTTGGGAAATTTGTGGGTCTAGACTTGGGACATTTGTGGATCTAGACTTGGGACATTTGTGGATCTAGACTTGGGACATTTGTGGATTTATACTTGGGAAATTTGTGAATTTATACTTGGGAAATTTGTGGATTTATACTTGGGAAATTTGTGGGTCTAGACTTGGGAAATTTGTGGGTCTACACTTGTGAAATTTGTGGTTCTACACTTGGGAAATTTGTGTATCTACACTTGGGAAATTTGTGGATTTATACTTGGGAAATTTGTGGATTTATACTTGGGAAATTTGTGGATTTATACTTCGGAAATTTGTGGATTTATACTTGGAAAATTTGTGGATTTATACTTGAGAAATTTCTGGATTTATACTTGGGAAGTTTGTGGATTTATACTTGGGAAATTTGTGGATTTATACTTGGGAAATTTGTGGATTTATACTAAGGAAATTTGTGGATTTTCACTTGGCAAATTTGTAGATTTATACTTGGGAAATTTGTGGATATATACTTGGGAAATTTGTGGATTTATACTTGGGAAATTTGTGGATTTATACTTGGGAAATTTGTGGATTTATACTTGGGAAATTTGTGGATTTATACTTCGGAAATTTGTGGATTTATACTTGGAAAATTTGAGGATTTATAATTGGGAAATTTGTGGATTTATACTTGGGAAATTTGTGGGTCTAGACTTGGGAAATTTGTGGGTCTAGACTTGGGAAATTTGTGGGTCTAGACTTGGGACATTTGTGGATCTAGACTTGGGACATTTGTGGATCTAGACTTGGGACATTTGTGGATTTATACTTGGGAAAGTTGTGAATTTATACTTTGGAAATTTGTGGATTTATACTTGGGAAATTAGTGGATTTATACTTGGGAAATTTGTGGATTTATACTTAGGAAATTTGTGGATTTTCACTTGGCAAATTTGTAGATTTATACTTGGGAAATTTGTGGATATATTCTTGGGAAATTTGTGGATTTATAATTGGGAAATTTGTGGGTCTAGACTTGGGAAATATGTGGGTCTACACTTGTGAAATTTGTGGTTCTACACTTGGGAAATTTGTGTATCTACACTTGGGAAATTTGTGGATTTATACTTGGGAAATTTGTGGATTTATACTTGGGAAATTTGTGGATTTATACTGGGGAAATTTGTGGATTTATACTTGGGAAATTTGTGGATTTATACTTGGGAAATTTGTGGATTTATACTTCGGAAATTTGTGGATTTATACTTAGAAAATTTGTGGATTTATACTTGAGAAATTTGTGGATTTATACTTGGGAAATTTGTGGATTTATACTTGGGAAATTTGTGGATTTATACTTGGGAAATTTGTGGATTTATTTTTAGGAAATTTGTGGATTTTCACTTGGCAAATTTGTAGATTTATACTTGGGAAATTTGTGGATATATACTTGGGAAATTTGTGGATTTATACTTCGGAAATTTGTGGATTTTTACTTGGAAAATTTGTGGATTTATAATTGGGAAATTTGTTGATTTATACTTGGGAAATTTGTGGGTCTAGACTTGGGAAATTTGTGGGTCTAGACTTGGGAAATTTGTGGGTCTAGACTTGGGACATTTGTGGATCTAGACTTGGGACATTTGTGGATCTAGACATGGGACATTTGTGGATTTATACTTGGGAAATTTGTGAATTTATACTTGGGAAATTTGTGGATTTATACTTGGGAAATTTGTGGATTTATACTTGGGAAATTTGTGGATTTATACTTAGGAAATTTGTGGATTTTCACTTGGGAAATTTGTGGATTTATACTTGGGAAATTGGTGGATTTATACTTGGGAAATTTGTGGATTTATACTTCGGCAATTTGTGGATTTATACTTGGGAAATTTGTGGATTTATACTTCGGAAATTTATGGATTTATACTTAGGAAATTTGTGGATTTTCACTTGGCAAATTTGTAGATTTATACGTGGGAAATTTGTGGATATATACTTGGGAAATTTGTGGATTTATACTTGGGAAATTTGTGGATTTATACTTGGGAAATTTGTGGATTTATACTTGGGAAATTTGTGGATTTATACTTCGGAAATTTGTGGATTTATACTTGGAAAATTTGTGGATTTATAATTGGGAAATTTGTGGATTTATACTTGGGAAATTTGTGGGTCTAGACTTGGGAAATTTGTGGGTCTAGACTTGGGAAATTTGTGGGTCTAGACTTGGGACATTTGTGGATCTAGACTTGGGACATTTGTGGATCTAGACTTGGGACATTTGTGGATTTATACTTGGGAAATTTGTGAATTTATACTTGGGAAATTTGTGGATTTATACTTGGGAAATTTGTGGATTTATACTTGGGAAATTTGTGGATTTATACTTAGGAAATTTGTGGATTTTCACTTGGCAAATTTGTAGATTTATACTTGGGAAATTTGTGGATATATTCTTGGGAAATTTGTGGATTTATAATTGGGAAATTTGTGGGTCTAGACTTGGGAAATTTGTGGGTCTACACTTGTGAAATTTGTGGTTCTACACTTGGGAAATTTGTGTATCTACACTTGGGAAATTTGTGGATTTATACTTGGGAAATTTGTGGATTTATACTTGGGAAATTTGTGGATTTATACTGTGGAAATTTGTGGATTTATACTTGGGAAATTTGTGGATTTATACTTGGGAAATTTGTGGATTTATACTTCGGAAATTTGTGGATTTATACTTGGAAAATTTGTGGATTTATACTTGAGAAATTTGTGGATTTATACTTGGGAAATTTGTGGATTTATACTTGGGAAATTTGTGGATTTATACTTGGGAAATTTGTGGATTTATACTTAGGAAATTTGTGGATTTTCACTTGGCAAATTTGTGGATTGATACTTGGGAAATTTGTGGATTTATACTTCGGAAATTTGTGGATTTTTACTTGGAAAATTTGTGGATTTATAATTGGGAAATTTGTGGATTTATACTAGGGAAATTTGTGGGTCTAGACTTGGGAAATTTGTGGGTCTAGACTTGGGAAATTTGTGGGTCTAGACTTGGGACATTTGTGGATCTAGACTTGGGACATTTGTGGATCTAGACATGGGACATTTGTGGATTTATACTTGGGAAATTTGTGAATTTATACTTGGGAAATTTGTGGATTTATACTTGGGAAATTTGTGGATTTATACTTGGGAAATTTGTGGATTTATACTTAGGAAATTTGTGGATTTTCACTTGGCAAATTTGTAGATTTATACTTGGGAAATTTGTGGATATATTCTTGGGAAATTTGTGGATTTATAATTGGGAAATTTGTGGGTCTAGACTTGGGAAATTTGTGGGTCTACACTTGGGAAATTTGTGTATCTACACTTGGGAAATTTGTGGATTTATACTTGGGAAATTTGTGGATTTATACTTGGGAAATTTGTGGATTTATACTGGGGAAATTTGTGAATTTATACTTCGGAAATTTATGGATTTATACTTAGGAAATTTGTGGATTTTCACTTGGCAAATTTGTAGATTTATACTTGGGAAATTTGTGGATATATACTTGGGAAATTTGTGGATTTATACTTGGGAAATTTGTGGATTTATACTTGGGAAATTTGTGGATTTATACTTCGGAAATTTGTGGATTTATACTTGGAAAATTTGTGGATTTATAATTGGGAAATTTGTGGATTTATACTTGGGAAATTTGTGGGTCTAGACTTGGGAAATTTGTGGGTCTAGACTTGGGAAATTTGTGGGTCTAGACTTGGGACATTTGTGGATCTAGACTTGGGACATTTGTGGATCTAGACTTGGGACATTTGTGGATTTATACTTGGGAAATTTGTGAATTTATACTTGGGAAATTTGTGGATTTATACTTGGGAAATTTGTGGATTTATACTTGGGAAATTTGTGGATTTATACTTGGGAAATTTGTGGATTTATACTGGGGAAATTTGTGGATTTATACTTGGGAAATTTGTGGATTTATACTTTAGAAATTTGTGGATTTATACTTCGGAAATTTGTGGATTTATACTTGGAAAATTTGTGGATTTATACTTGAGAAATTTGTGGATTTATACTTGGGAAATTTGTGGATTTATACTTGGGAAATTTGTGGATTTATACTTGGGAAATTTGTGGATTTATACTTAGGAAATTTGTGGATTTTCACTTGGCAAATTTGTAGATTTATACTTGGGAAATTTGTGGATATATACTTGGGAAATTTGTGGATTTATACTTGGGAAATTTGTGGATTTATACTTGGGAAATTTGTGGATTGATACTTGGGAAATTTGTGGATTTATACTTCGGAAATATGTGGATTTTTACTTGGAAAATTTGTGGATTTATAATTGGGAAATATGTGGATTTATACTTGGGAAATTTGTGGGTCTAGACTTGGGAAATTTGTGGGTCTAGACTTGGGAAATTTGTGGGTCTAGACTTGGGACATTTGTGGATCTAGACTTGGGACATTTGTGGATCTAGACATGGGACATTTGTGGATTTATACTTGGGAAATTTGTGAATTTATTCTTGGGAAATTTGTGGATTTATACTTGGGAAATTTGTGGATTTATACTTGGGAAATTTGTGGATTTATACTTAGGAAATTTGTGGATTTTCACTTGGGAAATTTGTGGATTTATACTTGGGAAATTTGTGGATTTATACTTGGGAAATTTGTGGATTTATACTTGGGAAATTTGTGGATTTATACTTGGGAAATTTGTGGATTTATACTTGGGAAATTTGTGGATTTATACTTCGGAAATTTATGGATTTATACTTGGGAAATTTGTGGATTTATACTTGGAAAATTTGTGGATTTATACTTGGGAAATTTGTGGATTTATACAATAGGAAATTTGTGGATTTTCACTTGGCAAATTTGTAGATTTATACTTGTAAAATTTGTGGATTTATACTTGGGAAATTTGTGGATTTATACTTGGGAAATTTGTGGATTTATACTTGGGAAATTTGTGGATTTATACTTGGGAAATTTGTGGATTTATACTTCGGAAATTTGTGGATTTATACTTGGAAAATTTGTGGATTTATAATTGGGAAATTTGTGGATTTATACTTGGGAAATTTGTGGGTCTAGACTTGGGAAATTTGTGGGTCTAGACTTGGGACATTTGTGGATCTAGACTTGGGACATTTGTGGATCTAGACTTGGGACAATTGTGGATTTATACTTGGGAAATTTGTGAATTTATACTTGGGAAATTTGTGGATTTATACTTGGGAAATTTGTGGATTTATACTTGGGAAATTTGTGGATTTATACTTGGGAAATTTGTGGATTTATACTTGGGAAATTTGTGGATTTATACTTAGGAAATTTGTGGATTTACACTTGACAAATTTGTGGATCTACACTTTGCAAATTTGTGGATCTACACTTGGTAAATTTGTGGATCTACACTTGGCAAATTTGTGGATCTACATTTGGGAAATTTGTGGATCTACACTTGGGAAATTTGTGGTTCTATACTTGGGAAATTTGTGTATCTACACTTGGGAAATTTGTGGATTTATACTTTTGTAATTTATGGATTTATACTTGGGAAATTTGTGGATTTATATTTCTGAACTTTGTGGATTTATACTTGGGAAATTTGTGGATTTATACTTGGGAAATTTGTGGATTTATACTTCGAAAATTTGTGGATTTATACTTGGAAAATTTGTGGATTTATAATTGGGAAATTTGTGGATTTATACTTGGGAAATTTGTGGGTCTAGACTTCGGAAATTTGTGGGTCTACACTTGTGAAATTTGTGGTTCTACACTTGGGAAATTTGTGTATCTACACTTGGGAAATTTGTGGATTTATACTTGGGAAATTTGTGGATTTATACTTGGGAAATTTGTGGATTTATACTTGGGAAATTTGTGGATTTATACTTGGGAAATTTGTGGATTTATACTTGGGAAATTTGTGGATTTATACTTCGGAAATTTGTGGATTTATACTTGGAAAATTTGTGGATTTATAGTTGAGAAATTTGTGGATTTATACTTGGGAAATTTGTGGATTTATACTTGTGAAATTTGTGGATCTACACTTGGGAAATTTGTGGATCTACACTTGGGAAATTTGTGGATCTACACTTGGGAAATTTGTGGATATACACTTGGGAAATATGTGGATCTACACTTGGGAAATTTGTGGATCTACACTTGGAAAATTTGTGGATCTACATTTGGGAAATTTGTGGATCTACACTTGGGAAATCTGTGGTTCTACACTTGGGAAATTTGTGGATTTATACTTGGGAAATTTGTGGATCTACACTTGGGAAATTTGTGGATCTACACTTGGGAAATTTGTGGATCTACACTTGGGAAATATGTGGATCTACACTTGGGAAATTTGTGGATCTACACTTGGGAAATTTGTGGATATACACTTGGAAAATTTGTGGATCTACATTTGGGAAATTTGTGGATCTACACTTGGGAAATCTGTGGTTCTACACTTGGGAAATTTGTGGATTTATACTTGGGAAATTTGTGGATTTAAACTTGGGAAATTTGTGGATTTATACTTCGGAAATTTGTGGATTTATACTTCGGAAATTTGTGGATTTATACTTGGGAAATTTGTGGATTTATACTTCGGAAATTTATGGATTTATACTTGGGAAATTTGTGGATTTATACTTGGGAAATTTGTGGATTTATACTTGGGAAATTTGTGGATTTATACTTAGGAAATTTGTGGATTTTCACTTGGCAAATTTGTAGATTTATACTTGGGAAATTTGTGGATTTATATTTGGGAAATTTGTGGATTTATACTGGGGAAATTTGTGGATTTATACTTGGGAAATTTGTGGATTTATACTTGGGAAATTTGTGGATTTATACTTCGGAAATTTGTGGATTTATACTTGGAAAATTTGTGGATTTATAATTGGGAAATTTGTGGATTTATACTTGGGAAATTTGTGGGTCTAGACTTGGGAAATTTGTGGGTCTAGACTTGGGACATTTGTGGATCTAGACTTGGGACATTTGTGGATCTAGACTTGGGACAATTGTGGATTTATACTTGGGAAATTTGTGAATTTATACTTGGGAAATTTGTGGATTTATACTTGGGAAATTTGTGGATTTATACTTGGGAAATTTGTGGATTTATACTTGGGAAATTTGTGGATTTATACTTGGGAAATTTGTGGATTTATACTTAGGAAATTTGTGGATTTACACTTGACAAATTTGTGGATCTACACTTTGCAAATTTGTGGATCTACACTTGGTAAATTTGTGGATCTACACTTGGCAAATTTGTGGATCTACATTTGGGAAATTTGTGGATCTACACTTGGGAAATTTGTGGTTCTATACTTGGGAAATTTGTGTATCTACACTTGGGAAATTTGTGGATTTATACTTTTGTAATTTATGGATTTATACTTGGGAAATTTGTGGATTTATATTTCTGAACTTTGTGGATTTATACTTGGGAAATTTGTGGATTTATACTTGGGAAATTTGTGGATTTATACTTCGAAAATTTGTGGATTTATACTTGGAAAATTTGTGGATTTATAATTGGGAAATTTGTGGATTTATACTTGGGAAATTTGTGGGTCTAGACTTCGGAAATTTGTGGGTCTACACTTGTGAAATTTGTGGTTCTACACTTGGGAAATTTGTGTATCTACACTTGGGAAATTTGTGGATTTATACTTGGGAAATTTGTGGATTTATACTTGGGAAATTTGTGGATTTATACTTGGGAAATTTGTGGATTTATACTTGGGAAATTTGTGGATTTATACTTGGGAAATTTGTGGATTTATACTTCGGAAATTTGTGGATTTATACTTGGAAAATTTGTGGATTTATAGTTGAGAAATTTGTGGATTTATACTTGGGAAATTTGTGGATTTATACTTGTGAAATTTGTGGATCTACACTTGGGAAATTTGTGGATCTACACTTGGGAAATTTGTGGATCTACACTTGGGAAATTTGTGGATATACACTTGGGAAATATGTGGATCTACACTTGGGAAATTTGTGGATCTACACTTGGAAAATTTGTGGATCTACATTTGGGAAATTTGTGGATCTACACTTGGGAAATCTGTGGTTCTACACTTGGGAAATTTGTGGATTTATACTTGGGAAATTTGTGGATCTACACTTGGGAAATTTGTGGATCTACACTTGGGAAATTTGTGGATCTACACTTGGGAAATATGTGGATCTACACTTGGGAAATTTGTGGATCTACACTTGGGAAATTTGTGGATATACACTTGGAAAATTTGTGGATCTACATTTGGGAAATTTGTGGATCTACACTTGGGAAATCTGTGGTTCTACACTTGGGAAATTTGTGGATTTATACTTGGGAAATTTGTGGATTTAAACTTGGGAAATTTGTGGATTTATACTTCGGAAATTTGTGGATTTATACTTCGGAAATTTGTGGATTTATACTTGGGAAATTTGTGGATTTATACTTCGGAAATTTATGGATTTATACTTGGGAAATTTGTGGATTTATACTTGGGAAATTTGTGGATTTATACTTGGGAAATTTGTGGATTTATACTTAGGAAATTTGTGGATTTTCACTTGGCAAATTTGTAGATTTATACTTGGGAAATTTGTGGATTTATATTTGGGAAATTTGTGGATTTATACTGGGGAAATTTGTGGATTTATACTTGGGAAATTTGTGGATTTATACTTAGGAAATTTGTGGATTTACTCTTGGCAAATTTGTGGATCTACACTTTGCAAATTTGTGGATCTACACTTGGGAAATTTGTGGATCTACACTTGGCAAATTTGTGGGTCTACACTTTGCAAATTTGTGGATCTACACTTGGGAAATTTTCATATCTACACTTGGGAAATTTGTGGATCTACACTTGGGAAATTTGTGGATCTACACTTGGGAAATTTGTGGATCTACTCTTGGGAAATTTGTGGATCTACACTAGGGAAATTTGTGGATCTACACTTGGGAAATTTGTGGATCTACACTTGGGAAATTTGTGGATCTACACTTGGGAAATTTGTGGATCTATACAAAGGGAAATTTGTGGATCTATACAAAGCAAAATTTGGATCTATACTTGGAAAATTAGTGGATTTATTCTTAGAAAATTTGGGGATATATGCTTGCAAATTTGTTTATCTATACTTGGGAAATATGTGTATCTATACTTGGGATTTTTGTGGATCTACACTTGGCAAATTTGTGGATCTACACTTTGCAAATTTGTGGATCTACACTTGGGAAATTTGTGGATCTACACTTGCAAATTTGTGGATCTACACTTGGCAAATTTGTGGATCTACACTTTACAAATTTGTGGATCTACACTTGGGAAATTTGTGGATTTACACTTGGCAAATTTGTGGATCTACACTTGGTAAATTTGTGGATCTACACTTGGCAAATTTGTGGATCTCCACTTGGCAAATTTGTGGATCTACACTTGGCAAATTTGTGGATCTACACTTGGGAAATTTGTGGATCTACACTTGGGAAATTTGTGGATCTACACTTGGGAAATATGTGGATCTACACTTGGGAAATTTGTGGATCTACACTTGGGAAATTTGTGGATATACACTTGGAAAATTTGTGGATCTACATTTGGGAAATTTGTGGATCTACACTTGGGAAATCTGTGGTTCTACACTTGGGAAATTTGTGGATTTATACTTGGGAAATTTGTGGATTTAAACTTGGGAAATTTGTGGATTTATACTTCGGAAATTTGTGGATTTATACTTCGGAAATTTGTGGATTTATACTTGGGAAATTTGTGGATTTATACTTCGGAAATTTATGGATTTATACTTGGGAAATTTGTGGATTTATACTTGGGAAATTTGTGGATTTATACTTGGGAAATTTGTGGATTTATACTTAGGAAATTTGTGGATTTTCACTTGGCAAATTTGTAGATTTATACTTGGGAAATTTGTGGATTTATATTTGGGAAATTTGTGGATTTATACTGGGGAAATTTGTGGATTTATACTTGGGAAATTTGTGGATTTATACTTAGGAAATTTGTGGATTTACTCTTGGCAAATTTGTGGATCTACACTTTGCAAATTTGTGGATCTACACTTGGGAAATTTGTGGATCTACACTTGGCAAATTTGTGGGTCTACACTTTGCAAATTTGTGGATCTACACTTGGGAAATTTTCATATCTACACTTGGGAAATTTGTGGATCTACACTTGGGAAATTTGTGGATCTACACTTGGGAAATTTGTGGATCTACACTTGGGAAATTTGTGGATCTACACTTGGGAAATTTGTGGATCTACACTTGGGAAATATGTGGATCTACACTTGGGAAATTTGTGGATCTACACTTGGAAAATTTGTGGATCTACATTTGGGAAATTTGTGGATCTACACTTGGGAAATCTGTGGTTCTACACTTGGGAAATTTGTGGATTTATACTTGGGAAATTTGTGGATTTAAACTTGGGAAATTTGTGGATTTATACTTCGGAAATTTGTGGATTTATACTTCGGAAATTTGTGGATTTATACTTGGGAAATTTGTGGATTTATACTTGGGAAATTTGTGGATTTATACTTAGGAAATTTGTGGATTTTCACTTGGCAAATTTGTAGATTTATACTTGGGAAATTTGTGGATTTATATTTGGGAAATTTGTGGATTTATACTGGGGAAATTTGTGGATTTATACTTGGGAAATTTGTGGATTTATACTTAGGAAATTTGTGGATTTACTCTTGGCAAATTTGTGGATCTACACTTTGCAAATTTGTGGATCTACACTTGGGAAATTTGTGGATCTACACTTGGCAAATTTGTGGGTCTACACTTTGCAAATTTGTGGATCTACACTTGGGAAATTTTCATATCTACACTTGGGAAATTTGTGGATCTACACTTGGGAAATTTGTGGATCTACACTTGGGAAATTTGTGGATCTACTCTTGGGAAATTTGTGGATCTACACTAGGGAAATTTGTGGATCTACACTTGGGAAATTTGTGGATCTACACTTGGGAAATTTGTGGATCTACACTTGGGAAATTTGTGGATCTATACAAAGGGAAATTTGTGGATCTATACAAAGCAAAATTTGGATCTATACTTGGAAAATTTGTGGATTTATTCTTAGAAAATTTGGGGATATATGCTTGCAAATTTGTTTATCTATACTTGGGAAATATGTGTATCTATACTTGGGATTTTTGTGGATCTACACTTGGCAAATTTGTGGATCTACACTTTGCAAATTTGTGGATCTACACTTGGGAAATTTGTGGATCTACACTTGCAAATTTGTGGATCTACACTTGGCAAATTTGTGGATCTACACTTTACAAATTTGTGGATCTACACTTGGGAAATTTGTGGATTTACACTTGGCAAATTTGTGGATCTACACTTGGTAAATTTGTGGATCTACACTTGGCAAATTTGTGGATCTCCACTTGGCAAATTTGTGGATCTACACTTGGCAAATTTGTGGATCTACACTTGGGAAATTTGTGGATCTACACTTGGGAAATTTGTGGATCTACACTTGGGAAATATGTGGATCTACACTTGGGAAATTTGTGGATCTACACTTGGGAAATTTGTGGATATACACTTGGAAAATTTGTGGATCTACATTTGGGAAATTTGTGGATCTACACTTGGGAAATCTGTGGTTCTACACTTGGGAAATTTGTGGATTTATACTTGGGAAATTTGTGGATTTAAACTTGGGAAATTTGTGGATTTATACTTCGGAAATTTGTGGATTTATACTTCGGAAATTTGTGGATTTATACTTGGGAAATTTGTGGATTTATACTTCGGAAATTTATGGATTTATACTTGGGAAATTTGTGGATTTATACTTGGGAAATTTGTGGATTTATACTTGGGAAATTTGTGGATTTATACTTAGGAAATTTGTGGATTTTCACTTGGCAAATTTGTAGATTTATACTTGGGAAATTTGTGGATTTATATTTGGGAAATTTGTGGATTTATACTGGGGAAATTTGTGGATTTATACTTGGGAAATTTGTGGATTTATACTTAGGAAATTTGTGGATTTACTCTTGGCAAATTTGTGGATCTACACTTTGCAAATTTGTGGATCTACACTTGGGAAATTTGTGGATCTACACTTGGCAAATTTGTGGGTCTACACTTTGCAAATTTGTGGATCTACACTTGGGAAATTTTCATATCTACACTTGGGAAATTTGTGGATCTACACTTGGGAAATTTGTGGATCTACACTTGGGAAATTTGTGGATCTACACTTGGGAAATTTGTGGATCTACACTTGGGAAATTTGTGGATCTACACTTGGGAAATATGTGGATCTACACTTGGGAAATTTATGGATCTACACTTGGAAAATTTGTGGATCTACATTTGGGAAATTTGTGGATCTACACTTGGGAAATCTGTGGTTCTACACTTGGGAAATTTGTGGATTTATACTTGGGAAATTTGTGGATCTACACTTTGCAAATTTGTGGATCTACACTTGGGAAATTTGTGGATCTACACTTGCAAATTTGTGGATCTACACTTGGCAAATTTGTGGATCTACACTTTACAAATTTGTGGATCTACACTTGGGAAATTTGTGGATTTACACTTGGCAAATTTGTGGATCTACACTTGGTAAATTTGTGGATCTACACTTGGCAAATTTGTGGATCTCCACTTGGCAAATTTGTGGATCTACACTTGGCAAATTTGTGGATCTACACTTGGGAAATTTGTGGATCTACACTTGGGAAATTTGTGGATCTACACTTGGGAAATATGTGGATCTACACTTGGGAAATTTGTGGATCTACACTTGGGAAATTTGTGGATATACACTTGGGAAATATGTGGATCTACACTTGCGAAATTTGTGGATCTACACTTGGAAAATTTGTGGATTTATACTTGGGAAATTTGTAGATTTATACTTGGGAAATTTGTGGATTTATACTTGGGAAATTTGTGGATTTGTACTTGGGAAATTTGTAGATTTATACTTGGGAAATTTGTGGATTTATACTTGGGAAATTTGTGGATTTATACTTGGGATTTTTGTGGATCTACACTTGGCAAATTTGTGGATCTACACTTTGCAAATTTATGGATCTACACTTGGGAAATTTGTGGATCTACACTTGCAAATTTGTGGATCTACACTTGGCAAATTTGTGGATCTACACTTTACAAATTTGTGGATCTACACTTGGGAAATTTGTGGATTTACAATTGGCAAATTTGTGGATTTACACTTGATAAATTTGTGGATCTACACTTGGCAAATTTGTGGATCTCCACTTGGGAAATTTGTGGATCTACACTTGGGAAATTTGTGGATCTACACTTGGGAAATTTGTGGATCTACACTTGGGAAATTTGTGGATCTACAATTGGGAAATTTGTGGATCTACACTTGGGAAATATGTGGATCTACACTTGGGAAATTTGTGGATCTACACTTGGTAAATTTGTGGATCTACACTTGGTAAATTTGTGGATCTACACTTGGCAAATTTGTGGATCTACACTTGGCAAATTTGTGGATTTATACTTGGGAAATTTGTGGATTTATACTTGGGAAATTTGTGGATTCATACTTGGGAAATTTGTGGATTTATACTTGGGAAATTTGTGGATTTATACTTGGGAAATTTGTGGATTTATACTTGGGAAATTTGTGGATTTATACTTGGGAAATTTGTAGATCTATACTTGAGAAATTTGTGGATTTATATTTGGGAAATTTGTGGATTTATACTTGGGAAATTTGTGGATTTATACTTGGGAAATTTGTGGATTTATACTTAGGAAATTTGTGGATTTTCACTTGGCAAATTTGTAGATTTATACTTGGGAAATTTGTGGATTTATATTTGGGAAATTTGTGGATTTATACTTCGAAAATTTGTGGATTTACACTTGGCAAATTTGTGGATCTACACTTGGCAAATTTGTGGATCTACACTTGGCAAATTTGTGGATCTACACTTGGCAAATTTTGTGGATCTACACTTGGGAAATTTGTGGATTTACACTTGGCAAATTTGTGGATCTACACTTGTGAAATTTGTGGATCTACACTTGGGAAATTTGTGGATCTACACTTGGGAAATTTGTGGATCTACACTTGGGAAATTTGTGGATCTACACTTGGGATATTTGTGAATTTATACTTGGGAAATTTGTGGATCTACACTTGTGAAATTTGTGGAGCTACACTTGGGAAATTTGTGGATTTATACTTGACAAATTTGTGGATCTACTCTTTGCAAATTTGTGGATCTACACTTGGTAAATTTGTGGATCTACACTTGGCAAATTTGTGGATACACACTTGGGAAATATGTGGATCTACACTTGGTAAATTTGTGGATCTACACTTGGCAAATTTGTGGATCTACACTTGGCAAATTTGTGGATCTACACTTCGGAAATTTGTGGATCTACACTTGGGAAATTTGTGGATCTACACTTGGGAAATTTGTTTATCTACACTTGGGAAATTTGTGGATCTACACTTGTGAAATTTGTGGATCTACACTTGTGAAATTTGTGGAGCTACACTTGGGAAATTTGTGGATCTACACTTGGGAAATTTGTGAATTTATACTTGGGAAATTTGTGGATTTATACTTGGGAAATTTGTGGATTTTTACTGGGGAAATTTGTGGATTTATACTTGGGAAATTTGTGGATTTATACATAGGAAATTTGTGGATTTATACTTGGGACATTTGTGGACCTAGACTTGGGACATTTGTGGATCTAGACTTGGGAAATTTTTGAATTTATACTTGGGAAATTTGTGAATTTATACTTGGGAAATTTGTGGATTTATACTTGGGAAATTTGTGGATTTATACTTGGGAAATTTGTGGATTTATACTTGGGAAATTTGTGGATTTATTCTTGGGAAATTTGTGGATTTATACTTGACAAATTTGTGGATCTACTCTTAGCAAATTTGTGGATCTACACTTGGTAAACTTGTGGATCTACACTTGGCAAATTTGTGGATCTACACTTGGCAAATTTGTGGATCTACACTTGGCAAATTTGTGGATCTACACTTGGGAAATTTGTTTATCTACACTTGGGAAATTTGTGGATCTACACTTGTGAAATTTGTGGATCTACACTTGTGAAATTTGTGGATCTACACTTGTGAAATTTGTGGAGCTACACTTGGGAAATTTGTGGATCTACACTTGGGAAATTTGTGGATCTACACTTGGGAAATTTGTGGATCTACACTTGCGAAATTTGTGGATCTACACTTGGGAAATTTGTGGATATACACTTGGGAAATATGTGGATCTACACTTGGGAAATTTGTGGATCTACACTTGGTAAATTTGTGGATCTACACTTGGCAAATTTGTGGATCTACACTTGGGAAATTTGTGGATCTACACTTGGGAAATTTTCTGATCTACACTTGGGAAATTTGTGGATCTACAATTGGGAAATTTGTGGATCTACACTTGGGAAATTTGTGGATCTACTCTTGGGAAATTTGTGGATCTACACTAGGGATATTTGTGGATCTACACTTGTGAAATTTTTGGATCTATACAAAGGGAAATTTTTGGATCTATACAAAGCAAAATTTGGATCTATACTTGGAAAATTTGTGGATTTATTCTTAGAAAATTTGGGGATATATGATTGGAAATTTGTTGATCTATACTTGGGAAATATGTGTATCTATACTTGGGATTTTTGTGGATCTACACTTGGCAAATTTGTGGATCTACACTTTGCAAATTTGTGGATCTACACTTGGGAAATTTGTGGATCTACTTTTGCAAATTTGTGGATCTACACTTGCCAAATTTGTGGATCTACACTTTACAAATTTGTGGATCTACACTTGGGAAATTTGTGGATTTACACTTGGCAAATTTGTGGATCTACACTTGTAAATTTGTGGATCTACACTTGGCAAATTTGTGGATCTCCACTTGGCAAATTTGTGGATCTTCACTTGGGAAATTTGTGGATCTACACTTGGGAAATTTGTGGATCTACACTTGGGAAATTTGTGGATCTACACTTGGGAAATTTGTGGATCTACAATTGGGAAATTTGTGGATCTACACTTGGGAAATATGTGGATCTACACTTGGGAAATTTGTGGATCTACACTTGGTAAATTTGTGGATCTACACTTGGCAAATTTGTGGATCTACACTTGGCAAATTTGTGGATCTACACTTGGCAAATTTGTGGATTTATACTTGGGAAATTTGTGGATTTATACTTGGGAAATTTGTGGATTCATACTTGGGAAATTTGTGGATTTATACTTGGGAAATTTGTGGATTTATACTTGGGAAATTTGTGGGTCTAGACTTGGGAAATTTGTGGGTCTAGACTTGGGAAATTTGTGGGTCTAGACTTGGGACATTTGTGGATCTAGACTTGGGACATTTGTGGATCTAGACTTGGGACATTTGTGGATTTATACTTGGGAAATTTGTGAATTTATACTTGGGAAATTTGTGGATTTATACTTGGGAAATTTGTGGATTTATACTTGGGAAATTTGTGGATTTATACTTAGGAAATTTGTGGATTTTCACTTGGCAAATTTGTAGATTTATACTTGGGAAATTTGTGGATATATACTTGGGAAATTTGTGGATTTATAATTGGGAAATTTGTGGGTCTAGACTTGGGAAATATGTGGATCTACACTTGGAAAATTTGTGGATCTACATTTGGGAAATTTGTGGATATACACTTGGGAAATTTGTGGATCTACACTTGGGAAATATGTGGATCTACACTTGGCAAATTTGTGGATCTACACTTGGGAAATTTGTGGATCTACACTTGGGAAATTTTCTGATCTACACTTGGGAAATTTGTGGATCTACACTTGGGAAATTTGTGGATCTACACTTGGGAAATTTGTGGATCTACTCTTGGGAAATTTGTGGATCTACACTAGGGAAATTTGTGGATCTACACTTGTGAAATTTTTGGATCTATACAAAGGGAAATTTTTGGATCTATACAAAGGGAAATTTGTGGATCTATACAAAGCAAAATTTGTATCTATACTTGGAAAATTTGTGGATTTATTCTTATAAAATTTGGGGATATATGCTTGGAAATTTGTTGATCTATACTTGTTAAATATGTGTATCTACACTTGGGAAATTTGTGGATCTACAATTGGGAAATTTGTGGATCTACACTTGGGAAATATGTGGATCTACACTTGGGAAATTTGTGGATCTACACTTGGTAAATTTGTGGATCTACACTTGGCAAATTTGTGGATCTACACTTGGCAAATTTGTGGATCTACACTTGGCAAATTTGTGGATTTATACTTGGGAAATTTGTGGATTTATACTTGGGAAATTTGTGGATTCATACTTGGGAAATTTGTGGATTTATACTTGGGAAATTTGTGGATTTATACTTGGGAAATTTGTGGGTCTAGACTTGGGAAATTTGTGGGTCTAGACTTGGGAAATTTGTGGGTCTAGACTTGGGACATTTGTGGATCTAGACTTGGGACATTTGTGGATCTAGACTTGGGACATTTGTGGATTTATACTTGGGAAATTTGTGAATTTATACTTGGGAAATTTGTGGATTTATACTTGGGAAATTTGTGGATTTATACTTGGGAAATTTGTGGATTTATACTTAGGAAATTTGTGGATTTTCACTTGGCAAATTTGTAGATTTATACTTGGGAAATTTGTGGATATATACTTGGGAAATTTGTGGATTTATAATTGGGAAATTTGTGGGTCTAGACTTGGGAAATATGTGGATCTACACTTGGAAAATTTGTGGATCTACATTTGGGAAATTTGTGGATATACACTTGGGAAATTTGTGGATCTACACTTGGGAAATATGTGGATCTACACTTGGCAAATTTGTGGATCTACACTTGGGAAATTTGTGGATCTACACTTGGGAAATTTTCTGATCTACACTTGGGAAATTTGTGGATCTACACTTGGGAAATTTGTGGATCTACACTTGGGAAATTTGTGGATCTACTCTTGGGAAATTTGTGGATCTACACTAGGGAAATTTGTGGATCTACACTTGTGAAATTTTTGGATCTATACAAAGGGAAATTTTTGGATCTATACAAAGGGAAATTTGTGGATCTATACAAAGCAAAATTTGGATCTATACTTGGAAAATTTGTGGATTTATTCTTATAAAATTTGGGGATATATGCTTGGAAATTTGTTGATCTATACTTGTTAAATATGTGTATCTACACTTGGGAAATTTGTGGATCTACACTTGGGAAATTTGTGGATCTACACTTGGGAAATTTGCGGATTTATACTTGGGAAATTTGTGTATTTATACTTGGGAAATTTGTGGATTTATGCTTAGGAAATTTGTGGATTTATACTTAGGAAATTTGTGGATTTATATTTGGGAGATTTTTGGATTTATACTTGGGAAATTTGTGGACTTATACTTGGGAAATTTGTGGATTTACACTTGGCAAATTTGTGGATCTACACTTGGCAAATTTGTGGATCTACACTTGGCAAATTTGTGGATCTACACTTGGCAAATTTGTGGATCTACACTTGGGAAATTTGTGGATCTACACTTGGAAAATTTGTGGATCTACACTTGTTAAATTTGTGGACCTACTCTTGGGAAATTTGTGGATCTACACTAGGGAAATTTGTGGATCTACACTTGGGAAATTTGTGGATCTACACTTGGGAAATTTGTGGATCTCACTTGGGAAATTTGGGGATTTATACTTGGGAAATTTGTGGATTTATACTTGGGAAATTTGTGGATTTATAATTGGGAAATTTGTGGATTTATATTTGGGAAATTTGTGGATCTACACTTGGGAAATTTGTGGATCTACACTTGGGAAATTTGTGGATCTACTCTTGGGAAATTTGTGGATCTACACTAGGGAAATTTGTGGATCTACACTTGTGAAATTTTTGGATCTATACAAAGGGAAATTTTTGGATCTATACAAAGGGAAATTTGTGGATCTATACAAAGCAAAATTTGGATCTATACTTGGAAAATTTGTGGATTTATTCTTATAAAATTTGGGGATATATGCTTGGAAATTTTTTGATCTATACTTGTTAAATATGTGTATCTACACTTGGGAAATTTGTGGATCTACAATTGGGAAATTTGTGGATCTACACTTGGGAAATATGTGGATCTACACTTGGGAAATTTGTGGATCTACACTTGGTAAATTTGTGGATCTACACTTGGCAAATTTGTGGATCTACACTTGGCAAATTTGTGGATCTACACTTGGCAAATTTGTGGATTTATACTTGGGAAATTTGTGGATTTATACTTGGGAAATTTGTGGATTCATACTTGGGAAATTTGTGGATTTATACTTGGGAAATTTGTGGATTTATACTTGGGAAATTTGTGGGTCTAGACTTGGGAAATTTGTGGGTCTAGACTTGGGAAATTTGTGGGTCTAGACTTGGGACATTTGTGGATCTAGACTTGGGACATTTGTGGATTTATATTTGTGAAATTTGTGAATTTATACTTGGGAAATTTGTGGATTTATACTTGGGAAATTTGTGGATTTATACTTGGGAAATTTGTGGATTTATACTTAGGAAATTTGTGGATTTTCACTTGGCAAATTTGTAGATTTATACTTGGGAAATTTGTGGATATATACTTGGGAAATTTGTGGATTTATAATTGGGAAATTTGTGGGTCTAGACTTGGGAAATATGTGGATCTACACTTGGAAAATTTGTGGATCTACATTTGGGAAATTTGTGGATATACACTTGGGAAATTTGTGGATCTACACTTGGGAAATATGTGGATCTACACTTGGCAAATTTGTGGATCTACACTTGGGAAATTTGTGGATCTACACTTGGGAAATTTTCTGATCTACACTTGGGAAATTTGTGGATCTACACTTGGGAAATTTGTGGATCTACACTTGGGAAATTTGTGGATCTACTCTTGGGAAATTTGTGGATCTACACTAGGGAAATTTGTGGATCTACACTTGTGAAATTTTTGGATCTATACAAAGGGAAATTTTTGGATCTATACAAAGGGAAATTTGTGGATCTATACAAAGCAAAATTTGGATCCATACTTGGAAAATTTGTGGATTTATTCTTATAAAATTTGCGGATATATGCTTGG
Source organism: Odiellus spinosus (assembly GCA_963920705.1). NCBI lineage: Eukaryota > Metazoa > Arthropoda > Arachnida > Opiliones > Phalangiidae > Odiellus > Odiellus spinosus. Next base: position 800,714 of record OY987233.1, read on the forward strand.
AAATTTGTTGATCTATACTTGTTAAATATGTGTATCTACACTTGGGAAATTTGTGGATCTACACTTGGGAAATTTGTGGATCTACACTTGGGAAATTTTCGGATTTATACTTGGGAAATTTGTGTATTTATACTTGGGAAATTTGTGGATTTATGCTTAGGAAATTTGTGGATTTATACTTAGGAAATTTGTGGATTTATATTTGGGAGATTTTTGGATTTATACTTGGGAAATTTGTGGACTTATACTTGGGAAATTTGTGGATTTACACTTGGCAAATTTGTGGATCTACACTTGGCAAATTTGTGGATCTACACTTGGCAAATTTGTGGATCTACACTTGGGAATTTTGTGGGTCTAGACTTGGGACATTTGTGGATCTAGACTTGGGACATTTGTGGATTTATATTTGTGAAATTTGTGAATTTATACTTGGGAAATTTGTGGATTTATACTTGGGAAATTTGTGGATTTATACTTGGGAAATTTGTGGATTTATACTTAGGAAATTTGTGGATTTTCACTTGGCAAATTTGTAGATTTATACTTGGGAAATTTGTGGATATATACTTGGGAAATTTGTGGATTTATAATTGGGAAATTTGTGGGTCTAGACTTGGGAAATATGTGGATCTACACTTGGAAAATTTGTGGATCTACATTTGGGAAATTTGTGGATATACACTTGGGAAATTTGTGGATCTACACTTGGGAAATATGTGGATCTACACTTGGCAAATTTGTGGATCTACACTTGGGAAATTTGTGGATCTACACTTGGGAAATTTTCTGATCTACACTTGGGAAATTTGTGGATCTACACTTGGGAAATTTGTGGATCTACACTTGGGAAATTTGTGGATCTACTCTTGGGAAATTTGTGGATCTACACTAGGGAAATTTGTGGATCTACACTTGTGAAATTTTTGGATCTATACAAAGGGAAATTTTTGGATCTATACAAAGGGAAATTTGTGGATCTATACAAAGCAAAATTTGGATCCATACTTGGAAAATTTGTGGATTTATTCTTATAAAATTTGCGGATATATGCTTGGAAATTTGTTGATCTATACTTGTTAAATATGTGTATCTACACTTGGGAAATTTGTGGATCTACACTTGGGAAATTTGTGGATCTACACTTGGGAAATTTTCGGATTTATACTTGGGAAATTTGTGTATTTATACTTGGGAAATTTGTGGATTTATGCTTAGGAAATTTGTGGATTTATACTTAGGAAATTTGTGGATTTATATTTGGGAGATTTTTGGATTTATACTTGGGAAATTTGTGGACTTATACTTGGGAAATTTGTGGATTTACACTTGGCAAATTTGTGGATCTACACTTGGCAAATTTGTGGATCTACACTTGGCAAATTTGTGGATCTACACTTGGCAAATTTGTGGATCTACACTTGGGAAATTTGTGGATCTACACTTGGAAAATTTGTGGATCTACACTTGTTAAATTTGTGGATCTACTCTTGGGAAATTTGTGGATCTACACTAGGGAAATTTGTGGATCTACACTTGGGAAATTTGTGGATCTACACTTGGGAAATTTGTGGATCTCACTTGGGAAATTTGGGGATTTATACTTGGGAAATTTGTGGATTTATACTTGGGAAATTTGTGGATTTATAATTGGGAAATTTGTGGATTTATATTTGGGAAATTTGTGGATCTACACTTGGGAAATTTGTGGATCTACACTTGGGAAATTTGTGGATCTACACTTGGGAAATTTGTGGATCTACACTTGGGAAATTTGTGGATCTACACTTGGGAAATTTTTGGATCTACACTTGGGAAATTTGTGGATCTACACTTGGGAAATTTGTGGATCTACACTTGGGAAATTTGTGGATCTACACTTGGGAAATTTGTGGATCTACACTTGGGAAATTTGTGGATCTACACTTGGGAAATTTGTGGATCTACACTTGGGAAATTTGTGGATATACACTTGGGAAATTTGTGGATCTACACTTGGGAAATATGTGGATCTACACTTGGGAAATATGTGGATCTACACTTGGAAAATTTGTGGATCTACATTTGGGAAATTTGTGGATCTACACTTGGGAAATTTGTGGTTCTACACTTGGGAAATTTGTGGATTTATACTTATGAAATTTGTGGATTTATACTTGGGAAATTTGTGTATCTACACTTGGGAAATTTGTGGATTTATACTTGGGAAATTTGTGGATTTATACTTGGGAAATTTGTGGATTTATACTTGGGAAATTTGTGGATTTATACTTGGGAAATTTGTGGATTTATACTTCGGAAATGTATGGATTTATACTTGGGAAATTTGTGGATTTATACTTGGGAAATTTGTGGATTTATACAATAGGAAATTTGTGGATTTTCACTTGGCAAATTTGTAGATTTATACTTGTAAAATTTGTGGATTTATACTTGGGAAATTTGTGGATTTATACTTGGGAAACTTGTGGATTTATACTTGGGAAATTTGTGGATTTATACTTGGGAAATTTGTGGATTTATACTTCGGAAATTTGTGGATTTATACTTGGAAAATTTGTGGATTTATAATTGGGAAATTTGTGGATTTATACTTGGGAAATTTGTGGGTCTAGACTTGGGAAATTTGTGGGTCTAGACTTGGGACATTTGTGGATCTAGACTTGGGACATTTGTGGATCTAGACTTGGGACAATTGTGGATTTATACTTGGGAAATTTGTGAATTTATACTTGGGAAATTTGTGGATTTATACTTGGGAAATTTGTGGATTTATACTTGGGAAATTTGTGGATATATACTTGGGAAATTTGTGGATTTATACTTGGGAAATTTGTGGATTTATACTTAGGAAATTTGTGGATTTACACTTGACAAATTTGTGGATCTACACTTTGCAAATTTGTGGATCTACACTTGGTAAATTTGTGGATCTACACTTGGCAAATTTGTGGATCTACATTTGGGAAATTTGTGGATCTACACTTGGGAAATTTGTGGTTCTACACTTGGGAAATTTGTGTATCTACACTTGGGAAATTTGTGGATTTATACTTTTGTAATTTATGGATTTATACTTGGGAAATTTGTGGATTTATATTTGGGAACTTTGTGGATTTATACTTGGGAAATTTGTGGATTTATACTTGGGAAATTTGTGGATTTATACTTCGGAAATTTGTGGATTTATACTTGGAAAATTTGTGGATTTATAATTGGGAAATTTGTGGATTTATACTTGGGAAATTTGTGGGTCTAGACTTGGGAAATTTGTGGGTCTACACTTGTGAAATTTGTGGTTCTACACTTGGGAAATTTGTGTATCTACACTTGGGAAATTTGTGGATTTATACTTGGGAAATTTGTGGATTTATACTTGGGAAATTTGTGGATTTATACTTGGGAAATTTATGGATTTATACTTCGGAAATTTGTGGATTTATACTTGGAAAATTTGTGGATTTATACTTGAGAAATTTGTGGATTTATACTTGGGAAATTTGTGGATTTATACTTGTGAAATTTGTGGATCTACACTTGGGAAATTTGTGGATCTACACTTGGGAAATTTGTGGATCTACACTTGGGAAATTTGTGGATATACACTTGGGAAATATGTGGATCTACACTTGGGAAATTTGTGGATCTACACTTGGAAAATTTGTGGATCTACATTTGGGAAATTTGTGGATCTACACTTGGGAAATTTGTGGTTCTACACTTGGGAAATTTGTGGATTTATACTTGGGAAATTTGTGGATTTATATTTGGGAACTTTGTGGATTTATACTTGGGAAATTTGTGGATTTATACTTGGGAAATTTGTGGATTTATACTTCGGAAATTTGTGGATTTATACTTGGAAAATTTGTGGATTTATAATTGGGAAATTTGTGGATTTATACTTGGGAAATTTGTGGGTCTAGACTTGGGAAATTTGTGTATCTACACTTGTGAAATTTGTGGTTCTACACTTGGGAAATTTGTGTATCTACACTTGGGAAATTTGTGGATTTATACTTGGGAAATTTGTGGATTTATACTTTGGAAATTTGTGGATTTATACTTGGGAAATTTGTGGATTTATACTTCGGAAATTTGTGGATTTATACTTGGAAAATTTGTGGATTTATACTTGAGAAATTTGTGGATTTATACTTGGGAAATTTGTGGATCTACACTTGGGAAATTTGTGGATCTACACTTGGGAAATTTGTGGATCTACACTTGGGAAATTTGTGGATATACACTTGGGAAATATGTGGATCTACACTTGGGAAATTTGTGGATCTACACTTGGAAAATTTGTGGATCTACATTTGGGAAATTTGTGGATCTACACTTGGGAAATTTGTGGTTCTACACTTGGGAAATTTGTGGATTTATACTTGGGAAATTTGTGGATTTATACTTGGGAAATTTGTGGATTTATACTTCGGAAATTTGTGGATTTATACTTCGGAAATTTGTGGATTTATACTTGGGAAATTTGTGGATTTATACTTCGGAAATTTATGGATTTATACTTGGGAAATTTGTGGATTTATACTTGGGAAATTTGTGGATTTATACTTGGGAAATTTGTGGATTTATACTTAGGAAATTTGTGGATTTTCACTTGGCAAATTTGTAGATTTATACTTGGGAAATTTGTGGATTTATATTTGGGAAATTTGTGGATTTATACTGGGGAAATTTGTGGATTTATACTTGGGAAATTTGTGGATTTATACTTAGGAAATTTGTGGATTTACTCTTGGCAAATTTGTGGATCTACACTTTGCAAATTTGTGGATCTACACTTGGGAAATTTGTGGATCTACACTTGGCAAATTTGTGGGTCTACACTTGGGAAATTTTCATATCTACACTTGGGAAATTTGTGGATATACACTTGGGAAATTTGTGGATCTACACTTGGGAAATTTGTGGATCTACTCTTGGGAAATTTGTGGATCTACACTAGGGAAATTTGTGGATCTACACTTGGGAAATTTGTGGATCTACACTTGGGAAATTTGTGGATCTATACAAAGGGAAATTTGTGGATCTATACAAAGCAAAATTTGGATCTATACTTGGAAAATTTGTGGATTTATTCTTAGAAAATTTGGGGATATATGCTTGCAAATTTGTTTATCTATACTTGGGATTTTTGTGGATCTACACTTTGCAAATTTGTGGATCTACACTTTGCAAATTTGTGGATCTACACTTGGGAAATTTGTGGATCTACACTTGCAAATTTGTGGATCTACACTTGGGAAATTTGTGGATTTACACTTGGCAAATTTGTGGATCTACACTTGGTAAATTTGTGGATCTACACTTGGCAAATTTGTGGATCTCCACTTGGCAAATTTGTGGATCTACACTTGGCAAATTTGTGGATCTACACTTGGGAAATTTGTGGATCTACACTTGGGAAATTTGTGGATCTACACTTGGGAAATTTGTAGATTTATACTTGGGAAATTTGTGGATTTATACTTGGGAAATTTGTGGATTTATACTTAGGAAAGTTGTGGATTTTCACTTGGCAAATTTGTAGATTTATACTTGGGAAATTTGTGGATTTATATTTGGGAAATTTGTGGATTTATACTTAGGAAATTTGTGGATTTACACTTGGCAAATTTGTGGATCTACACTTGGTAAATTTGTGGATCTACACTTGGCAAATTTGTGGATCTACACTTGGGAAATTTGTGGATCTACACTTGGGAAATTTTCTGATCTACACTTGGGAAATTTGTGGATCTACACTTGGGAAATTTGTGGATCTACACTTGGGAAATTTGTGGATCTACTCTTGGGAAATTTGTGGATCTACACTAGGGAAATTTGTGGATCTACACTTGTGAAATTTTTGGATCTATACAAAGGGAAATTTTTGGATCTATACAAAGCAAAATTTGGATCTATACTTGGAAAATTTGTGGATTTATTCTTAGAAAATTTGGGGATATATGCTTGGAAATTTGTTGATCTATACTTGGGAAATATGTGTATCTATACTTGGGATTTTTGTGGATCTACACTTGGCAAATTTGTGGATCTACACTTTGCAAATTTATGGATCTACACTTGGGAAATTTGTGGATCTACACTTGCAAATTTGTGGATCTACACTTGGCAAATTTGTGGATCTACACTTTACAAATTTGTGGATCTACACTTGGGAAATTTGTGGATTTACACTTGGCAAATTTGTGGATCTACACTTGGTAAATTTGTGGATCTACACTTGGCAAATTTGTGGATCTCCACTTGGCAAATTTGTGGATCTTCACTTGGGAAATTTGTGGATCTACACTTGGGAAATTTGTGGATCTACACTTGGGAAATTTGTGGATCTACACTTGGGAAATTTTTGGATCTACACTTGGGAAATTTGTGGATCTACAATTGGGAAATTTGTGGATCTACACTTGGGAAATATGTGGATCTACACTTTTGAAATTTGTGGATCTACACTTGGTAAATTTGTGGATCTACACTTGGCAAATTTGTGGATCTACACTTGGCAAATTTGTGGATCTACACTTGGCAAATTTGTGGATTTATACTTGGGAAATTTGTGGATTTATACTTGGGAAATTTGTGGATTCATACTTGGGAAATTTGTGGATTTATACTTGGGAAATTTGTGGATTTATACTTGGGAAATTTGTGGATTTATACTTGGGAAATTTGTGGATTTATACTTGGGAAATTTGTAGATTTATACTTGAGAAATTTGTGGATTTATACTTGGGAAATTTGTGGATTTATACTTGGGAAATTTGTGGATTTATACTTGTAAAATTTGTGGATTTATACTTAGGAAATTTGTGGATTTTCACTTGGCAAATTTGTAGATTTATACTTGGGAAATTTGTGGATTTATATTTGGGAAATTTGTGGATTTATACTTGGGAAATTTGTGGATTTATACTTAGGAAATTTGTGGATTTTCACTTGGCAAATTTGTAGATTTATACTTGGGAAATTTGTGGATTTATATTTGGGAAATTTGTGGATTTATACTTAGAAAATTTGTGGATTTACACTTGGCAAATTTGTGGATCTACACTTGGTAAATTTGTGGATCTACACTTGGCAAATTTGTGGATCTACACTTGGCAAATTTGTGGATCTACACTTGGCAAATTTGTGGATCTACACTTGGGAAATTTGTGGATTTATACTTGGGAAATTTGTGGATTCATACTTGGGAAATTTGTGGATTTATACTTGGGAAATTTGTGGATTTATACTTGGGAAATTTGTGGATTTATACTTGGGAAATTTGTAGATTTATACTTGAGAAATTTGTGGATTTATACTTGGGAAATTTGTGGATTTATACTTGTAAAATTTGTGGATTTATACTTGTAAAATTTGTGGATTTATACTTAGGAAATTTGTGGATTTTCACTTGGCAAATTTGTAGATTTATACTTGGGAAATTTGTGGATTTATATTTGGGAAATTTGTGGATTTATACTTGGGAAATTTGTGGATTTTCACTTGGCAAATTTGTAGATTTATACTTGGGAAATTTGTGGATTTATATTTGGGAAATTTGTGGATTTATACTTAGAAAATTTGTGGATTTACACTTGGCAAATTTGTGGATCTACACTTGGTAAATTTGTGGATCTACACTTGGCAAATTTGTGGATCTACACTTGGCAAATTTGTGGATCTACACTTGGCAAATTTGTGGATCTACACTTGGGAAATTTGTGGATTTACACTTGGCAAATTTGTGGATCTACACTTGGTAAATTTGTGGATCTACACTTGGCAAATTTGTGGATCTCCACTTGGCAAATTTGTGGATTTACACTTGGCAAATTTGTGGATCTACACTTGGTAAATTTGTGGATCTCCACTTGGCAAATTTGTGGATCTCCACTTGGCAAATTTGTGGATCTTCACTTGGGAAATTTGTGGATCTACACTTGGGAAATTTGTGGATCTACACTTGGGAAATTTTTGGATCTACACTTGGGAAATTTGTGGATCTACAATTGGGAAATTTGTGGATCTACACTTGGGAAATATGTGGATCTACACTTGGGAAATTTGTGGATCTACACTTGGTAAATTTGTGGATCTACACTTGACAAATTTGTGGATCTACACTTGGCAAATTTGTGGATCTACACTTGGCAAATTTGTGGATTTATACTTGGGAAATTTGTGGATTTATACTTGGGAAATTTGTGGATTCATACTTGGGAAATTTGTGGATTTATACTTGGGAAATTTGTGGATTTATACTTGGGAAATTTGTGGATTTATACTTGGGAAATTTGTGGATTTATACTTGGGAAATTTGTAGATTTATACTTGAGAAATTTGTGGATTTATACTTGGGAAATTTGTGGATTTATACTTGGGAAATTTGTGGATTTATACTTGGGAAATTTGTGGATTTAAAATTAGGAAATTTGTGGATTTATATTTGGGAAATTTGTGGATTTATACTTGGGAAATTTGTGGATTTATACTTAGGAAATTTGTGGATTTTCACTTGGCAAATTTGTAGATTTATACTTGGGAAATTTGTGGATTTATATTTGGGAAATTTGTGGATTTATACTTAGAAAATTTGTGGATTTACACTTGGCAAATTTGTGGATCTACAGTTGGTAAATTTGTGGATCTACACTTGGCAAATTTGTGGATCTACACTTGGCAAATTTGTGGATCTACACTTGGCAAATTTGTGGATCTACACTTGGGAAATTTGTGGATTTATACTTGGGAAATTTGTGGATTCATACTTGGGAAATTTGTGGATTTATACTTGGGAAATTTGTGGATTTATACTTGGGAAATTTGTGGATTTATACTTGGGAAATTTGTAGATTTATACTTGAGAAATTTGTGGATTTATACTTGGGAAATTTGTGGATTTATACTTGTAAAATTTGTGGATTTATACTTGTAAAATTTGTGGATTTATACTTAGGAAATTTGTGGATTTTCACTTGGCAAATTTGTAGATTTATACTTGGGAAATTTGTGGATTTATATTTGGGAAATTTGTGGATTTATACTTGGGAAATTTGTGGATTTTCACTTGGCAAATTTGTAGATTTATACTTGGGAAATTTGTGGATTTATATTTGGGAAATTTGTGGATTTATACTTAGAAAATTTGTGGATTTACACTTGGCAAATTTGTGGATCTACACTTGGTAAATTTGTGGATCTACACTTGGCAAATTTGTGGATCTACACTTGGCAAATTTGTGGATCTACACTTGGCAAATTTGTGGATCTACACTTGGGAAATTTGTGGATTTACACTTGGCAAATTTGTGGATCTACACTTGGTAAATTTGTGGATCTACACTTGGCAAATTTGTGGATCTCCACTTGGCAAATTTGTGGATTTACACTTGGCAAATTTGTGGATCTACACTTGGTAAATTTGTGGATCTACACTTGGCAAATTTGTGGATCTCCACTTGGCAAATTTGTGGATCTTCACTTGGGAAATTTGTGGATCTACACTTGGGAAATTTGTGGATCTACACTTGGGAAATTTTTGGATCTACACTTGGGAAATTTGTGGATCTACAATTGGGAAATTTGTGGATCTACACTTGGGAAATATGTGGATCTACACTTGGGAAATTTGTGGATCTACACTTGGTAAATTTGTGGATCTACACTTGACAAATTTGTGGATCTACACTTGGCAAATTTGTGGATCTACACTTGGCAAATTTGTGGATTTATACTTGGGAAATTTGTGGATTTATACTTGGGAAATTTGTGGATTCATACTTGGGAAATTTGTGGATTTATACTTGGGAAATTTGTGGATTTATACTTGGGAAATTTGTGGATTTATACTTGGGAAATTTGTGGATTTATACTTGGGAAATTTGTAGATTTATACTTGAGAAATTTGTGGATTTATACTTGGGAAATTTGTGGATTTATACTTGGGAAATTTGTGGATTTATACTTGGGAAATTTGTGGATTTAAAATTAGGAAATTTGTGGATTTTCACTTGGCAAATTTGTACATTTATACTTGGGAAATTTGTGGATTTATATTTGGGAAATTTGTGGATTTTTACTTAGAAAATTTGTGGATTTACACTTGGCAAATTTGTGGATCTACACTTGGTAAATTTGTGGATCTACACTTGGCAAATTTGTGGATCTACACTTGGCAAATTTGTGGATCTACACTTGGCAAATTTGTGGATCTACACTTGGCAAATTTTGTGGATCTACACTTGGGAAATTTGTGGATTTACACTTGGCAAATTTGTGGATCTACACTTGTGAAATTTGTGGATCTACACTTGGGAAATTTGTGGATCTACAATTGGGAAATTTGTGGATCTACACTTGGGAAATTTGTGAATTTATACTTGGTAAATTTGTGGATCTACACTTGTGAAATTTGTGGATCTACACTTGTGAAATTTGTTGAGCTACACTTGAGAAATTTGTGGATTTATACTTGACAAATTTGTGGATCTACTCTTTGCAAATTTGTGGATCTACACTTGGTAAATTTGTGGATCTACTCTTTGCAAATTTGTGGATCTACACTTGGTAAATTTGTGGATCTACACTTGGCAAATTTGTGGATATACACTTGGGAAATATGTGGATCTACACTTGGGAAATTTGTGGATCTACACTTGGTAAATTTGTGGATCTACACTTGGCAAATTTGTGGATCTACACTTGGCAAATTTGTGGATCTACACTTCGGAAATTTGTGGATCTACACTTGGGAAATTTGTGGATCTACACTTGGGAAATTTGTTTATCTACACTTGGGAAATTTGTGGATCTACACTTGTGAAATTTGTGGATCTACACTTGTGAAATTTGTGGAGCTACACTTGGGAAATTTGTGGATCTACACTTGGGAAATTTGTGAATTTATACTTGGGAAATTTGTGGATTTATACTTGGGAAATTTGTGGATTTATACTGGGGAAATTTGTGGATTTATACTTGGGAAATTTGTGGATTTATACATAGGAAATTTGTGGATTTATACTTGGGACATTTGTGGATCTAGACTTGGGACATTTGTGGATCTAGACTTGGGAAATTTTTGAATTTATACTTGGGAAATTTGTGAATTTATACTTGGGAAATTTGTGGATTTATACTTGGGAAATTTGTGGATTTATACTTGGGAAATTTGTGGATTTATTCTTGGGAAATTTGTGGATTTATACTTGACAAATTTGTGGATCTACTCTTTGCAAATTTGTGGATCTACACTTGGTAAATTTGTGGATCTACACTTGGCAAATTTGTGGATCTACACTTGGCAAATTTGTGGATCTACACTTGGCAAATTTGTGGATCTACACTTGGCAAATTTGTGGATCTACACTTGGCAAATTTTGTGGATCTACACTTGGCAAATTTATGGATCTACACTTGGCAAATTTTGTGGATCTACACTTCGGAAATTTGTGGATCTACACTTGGGAAATTTGTGGATCTACACTTGGGAAATTTGTGGATCTACACTTGGGAAATTTGTTTATCTACACTTGGGAAATTTGTGGATCTACACTTGTGAAATTTGTGGATCTACACTTGTGAAATTTGTGGAGCTACACTTGGGAAATTTGTGGATCTACACTTGGGAAATTTGTGGATCTACACTTGGGAAATTTGTGGATCTACACTTGCGAAATTTGTGGATCTACACTTGGGAAATTTGTGGATATACACTTGGGAAATATGTGGATCTACACTTGGGAGATTTGTTTATCTACACTTGGTAAATTTGTGGATCTACACTTGGCAAATTTGTGGATCTACACTTGGCAAATTTGTGGATTTACACTTGGCAAATTTGTGGATCTACACTTGGGAAATTTGTGGATCTACACTTGAGAAATTTGTGGATCTACACTTGGGAAATTTGTGAATTTATACTTGGGAAATTTGTGGATTTATACTTGGGAAATTTGTGGATTTATACTGGGGAAATGTGTGGATTTATACTTGGGAAATTTGTGGATTTATACATAGGAAATTTGTGGATTTATACTTGGGACATTTGTGGATCTAGACTTGGTACATTTGTGGATCTAGACTTGGGAAATTTTTGAATTTGTGAATTTATACTTGGGAAATTTGTGGATTTATACTTGGGAAATTTGTGGATTTATACTTGGGAAATTTGTGGATCTACACTTGGGAAATTTGTGGATCTACACTTGGGAAATTTGTTTATCTACACTTGGGAAATTTGTGGATCTACACTTGTGAAATTTGTGGATCTACACTTGTGAAATTTGTGGAGCTACACTTGGGAAATTTGTGGATCTACACTTGGGAAATTTGTGGATCTACACTTGGTAAATTTGTGGATCTACACTTGGCAAATTTGTGGATCTACACTTGGCAAATTTGTGGATCTACACTTCGGAAATTTGTTTATCTACACTTGGGAAATTTGTGGATCTACACTTGTGAAATTTGTGGATCCACACTTGTGAAATTTGTGGAGCTACACTTGGGAAATTTGTGGATCTACACTTGGGAAATTTGTGAATTTATACTTGGGAAATTTGTGGATTTATACTTGGGAAATTTGTGGATTTATACTGGGGAAATTTGTGGATTTATACTTGGGAAATTTGTGGATTTATACATAGGAAATTTGTGGATTTATACTTGGGACATTTGTGGATCTAGACTTGGGACATTTGTGGATCTAGACTTGGGAAATTTTTGAATTTATACTTGGGAAATTTGTGAATTTATACTTGGGAAATTTGTGAATTTATACTTGGGAAATTTGTGGATTTATACTTGGGAAATTTGTGGATTTATACTTGGGAAATTTGTGGATTTATACTTGGGAAATTTGTGGATTTATTCTTGGGAAATTTGTGGATTTATACTTGACAAATTTGTGGATCTACTCTTTGCAAATTTGTGGATCTACACTTGGTAAATTTGTGGATCTACACTTGGCAAATTTGTGGATCTACACTTGGCAAATTTGTGGATCTACACTTGGCAAATTTGTGGATCTACACTTGGCAAATTTGTGGATCTACACTTGGCAAATTTTGTGGATCTACACTTGGCAAATTTATGGATCTACACTTGGCAAATTTTGTGGATCTACACTTCGGAAATTTGTGGATCTACACTTGGGAAATTTGTGGATCTACACTTGGGAAATTTGTTTATCTACACTTGGGAAATTTGTGGATCTACACTTGTGAAATTTGTGAATCTACACTTGTGAAATTTGTGGAGCTACACTTGGGAAATTTGTGGATCTACACTTGGGAAATTTGTGGATCTACACTTGGGAAATTTGTGGATCTACACTTGCGAAATTTGTGGATCTACACATGGGAAATTTGTGGATATACACTTGGGAAATATGTGGATCTTCACTTGGGAAATTTGTGGATCTACACTTGGGAAATTTGTTTATCTACACTTGGGAAATTTGTGGATCTACACTTGTGAAATTTGTGGATCTACACTTGTGAAATTTGTGGAGCTACACTTGGGAAATTTGTGGATCTACACTTGGGAAATTTGTGGATCTACACTTGGGAAATTTGTGGATCTACACTTGCGAAATTTGTGGATCTACACATGGGAAATTTGTGGATATACACTTGGGAAATATGTGGATCTACACTTGGGAAATTTGTGGATCTACACTTGGTAAATTTGTGGATCTACACTTGGCAAATTTGTGGATCTACACTTGGCAAATTTGTGGATTTACACTTGGCAAATTTGTGGATCTACACTTCGGAAATTTGTGGATCTACACTTGGGAAATTTGTGGATCTACACTTGGGAAATTTGTGAATTTATACTTGGGAAATTTGTGGATTTATACTTGGGAAATTTGTGGATTTATACTGGGGAAATGTGTGGATTTATACTTGGGAAATTTGTGGATTTATACATAGGAAATTTGTGGATTTATACTTGGGACATTTGTGGATCTAGACTTGGGACATTTGTGGATCTAGACTTGGGAAATTTTTGAATTTATACTTGGGAAATTTGTGAATTTATACTTGGGAAATTTGTGGATTTATACTTGGGAAATTTGTGGATTTATACTTGGGAAATTTGTGGATCTACACTTGGGAAATTTGTGGATCTACACTTGGGAAATTTGTTTATCTACACTTGGGAAATTTGTGGATCTACACTTGTGAAATTTGTGGATCTACACTTGTGAAATTTGTGGAGCTACACTTGGGAAATTTGTGGATCTACACTTGGGAAATTTGTGGATCTACACTTGGGAAATTTGTGGATCTACACTTGGGAAATTTGTGGATCTACACTAGGGAAATTTGTGGATATACACTTGGGAAATATGTGGATCTACACTTGGGAAATTTATGGATCTACACTTGGTAAATTTGTGGATCTACACTTGGCAAATTTGTGGATCTACACTTGGCAAATTTGTGGATCTACACTTGGCAAATTTGTGGATCTACTCTTGGCAAATTTTGTGGATCTACACTTGGGAAATTTGTGGATTTACACTTGGCAAATTTGTGGATCTACACTTGGGAAATTTGTGGATCTACACTTGGGAAATTTGTGGATCTACACTAGGGAAATTTGTGAATTTATACTTGGGAAATTTGTGGATTTATACTTGGGAAATTTGTGTATTTATACTGGGGAAATTTGTGGATTTATACTTGGGAAATTTGTGGATTTATACATAGGAAATTTGTGGATTTATACTTGGGACATTTGTGGATTTACACTTGGCAAATTTGTGGATCTACACTTGGTAAATTTGTGGATCTACACTTGGCAAATTTGTGGATCTACACTTGGGAAATTTGTGGATCTACACTTGGGAAATTTTCTGATCTACACTTGGGAAATTTGTGGATCTACACTTGGGAAATTTGTGGATCTACACTTGGGAAATTTGTGGATCTACTCTTGGGAAATTTGTGGATCTACACTAGGGAAATTTGTGGATTTACACTTGTGAAATTTTTGGATCTATACAAAGGGAAATTTTTGGATCTATACAAAGCAAAATTTGGATCTATACTTGGAAAATTTGTGGATTTATTCTTAGAAAATTTGGGGATATATGATTGGAAATTTGTTGATCTATACTTGGGAAATATGTGTATCTATACTTGGGATTTTTGTGGATCTACACTTGGCAAATTTGTGGATCTACACTTTGCAAATTTGTGGATCTACACTTGCAAATTTGTGGATCTACACTTGGCAAATTTGTGGATCTACACTTTACAAATTTGTGGATCTACACTTGGGAAATTTGTGGATTTACACTTGGCAAATTTGTGGATCTACACTTGGTAAATTTGTGGATCTACACTTGGCAAATTTGTGGATCTCCACTTGGCAAATTTGTGGATCTTCACTTGGGAAATTTGTGGATCTACACTTGGGAAATTTGTGGATCTACACTTGGGAAATTTGTGGATCTACACTTGGGAAATTTGTGGATCTACAATTGGGAAATTTGTGGATCTACACTTGGGAAATATGTGGATCTACACTTGGGAAATTTGTGGATCTACACTTGGTAAATTTGTGGATCTACACTTGGCAAATTTGTGGATCTACACTTGGCAAATTTGTGGATTTACACTTGGCAAATTTGTGGATTTATACTTGGGAAATTTGTGGATTTATACTTGGGAAATTTGTGGATTCATACTTGGGAAATTTGTGGATTTATACTTGGGAAATTTGTGGATTTATACTTGGGAAATTTGTGGATTTATACTGGGGAAATTTGTGGATTTATACTTGGGAAATTTGTAGATTTATACTTGAGAAATTTGTGGATTTATATTTGGGAAATTTGTGGATTTATACTTGGGAAATTTGTGAATTTATAGTTGGGAAATTTGTGGATTTATACTTGGGAAATTTGTGGATCTACACTTGGGAAATTTGTGGATCTACACTTGGGAAATTTGTTTATCTACACTTGGGAAATTTGTGGATCTACACTTGGGAAATTTGTGGATCTACACTTGGGAAATTTGTGGATCTACACTTGGGAAATTTGTGGATCTACACTTGGGAAATTTGTGGATCTACACTAGGGAAATTTGTGGATATACACTTGGGAAATATGTGGATCTACACTTGGGAAATTTGTGGATCTACACTTGGTAAATTTGTGGATCTACACTTGGCAATTTTGTGGATCTACACTTGGCAAATTTGTGGATCTACACTTGGCACATTTGTGGATCTACTCTTGGCAAATTTTGTGGATCTACACTTGGGAAATTTGTGGATTTACACTTGGCAAATTTGTGGATCTACACTTGGGAAATTTGTGGATCTACACTTGGGAAATTTGTGGATCTACACTAGGGAAATTTGTGAATTTATACTTGGGAAATTTGTGGATTTATACTTGGGAAATTTGTGGATTTATACTGGGGAAATTTGTGGATTTATACTTGGGAAATTTGTGGATTTATACATAGGAAATTTGTGGATTTATACTTGGGACATTTGTGGATTTACACTTGGCAAATTTGTGGATCTACACTTGGTAAATTTGTGGATCTACACTTGGCAAATTTGTGGATCTACACTTGGCAAATTTGTGGATCTACACTTGGGAAATTTGTGGATCTACACTTGCGAAATTTGTGGATCTACACTTGGGAAATTTGTGGATATACACTTGGGAAATATGTGGATCTACACTTGGGAGATTTGTTTATCTACACTTGGTAAATTTGTGGATCTACACTTGGCAAATTTGTGGATCTACACTTGGCAAATTTGTGGATTTACACTTGGCAAATTTGTGGATCTACACTTGGGAAATTTGTGGATCTACACTTGAGAAATTTGTGGATCTACACTTGGGAAATTTGTGAATTTATACTTGGGAAATTTGTGGATTTATACTTGGGAAATTTGTGGATTTATACTGGGGAAATGTGTGGATTTATACTTGGGAAATTTGTGGATTTATACATAGGAAATTTGTGGATTTATACTTGGGACATTTGTGGATCTAGACTTGGGACATTTGTGGATCTAGACTTGGGAAATTTTTGAATTTGTGAATTTATACTTGGGAAATTTGTGGATTTATACTTGGGAAATTTGTGGATTTATACTTGGGAAATTTGTGGATCTACACTTGGGAAATTTGTGGATCTACACTTGGGAAATTTGTTTATCTACACTTGGGAAATTTGTGGATCTACACTTGTGAAATTTGTGGATCTACACTTGTGAAATTTGTGGAGCTACACTTGGGAAATTTGTGGATCTACACTTGGGAAATTTGTGGATCTACACTTGGTAAATTTGTGGATCTACACTTGGCAAATTTGTGGATCTACACTTGGCAAATTTGTGGATCTACACTTCGGAAATTTGTGGATCTATACTTGGGAAATTTGTGGATCTACACTTGTGAAATTTGTGGATCTACACTTGTGAAATTTGTGGAGCTACACTTGGGAAATTTGTGGATCTACACTTGGGAAATTTGTGAATTTATACTTGGGAAATTTGTGGATTTATACTTGGGAAATTTGTGGATTTATACTGGGGAAATTTGTGGATTTATACTTGGGAAATTTGTGGATTTATACATAGGAAATTTGTGGATTTATACTTGGGACATCTGTGGATCTAGACTTGGGACATTTGTGGATCTAGACTTGGGAAATTTTTGAATTTATACTTGGGAAATTTGTGAATTTATACTTGGGAAATTTGTGGATTTATACTTGGGAAATTTGTGGATTTATACTTGGGAAATTTGTGGATTTATACTTGGGAAATTTGTGATTTATTCTTGGGAAATTTGTGGATTTATACTTGACAAATTTGTGGATCTACTCTTTGCAAATTTGTGGATCTACACTTGGTAAATTTGTGGATCTACACTTGGCAAATTTGTGGATCTACACTTGGCAAATTTGTGGATCTACACTTGGCAAATTTGTGGATCTACACTTGGCAAATTTTGTGGATCTACACTTGGCAAATTTATGGATCTACACTTGGCAAATTTTGTGGATCTACACTTCGGAAATTTGTGGATCTACACTTGGGAAATTTGTGGATCTACACTTGGGAAATTTGTTTATCTACACTTGGGAAATTTGTGGATCTACACTTGTGAAATTTGTGGATCTACACTTGTGAAATTTGTGGAGCTACACTTGGGAAATTTGTGGATCTACACTTGGGATATTTGTGGATCTACACTTGGGAAATTTGTGGATCTACACTTGCGAAATTTGTGGATCTACACATGGGAAATTTGTGGATATACACTTGGGAAATATGTGGATCTACACTTGGGAAATTTGTGGATCTACACTTGGTAAATTTGTGGATCTACACTTGGCAAATTTGTGGATCTACACTTGGCAAATTTGTGGATTTACACTTGGCAAATTTGTGGATCTACACTTGGGAAATTTGTGGATCTACACTTGGGAAATTTGTGGATCTACACTTGGGAAATTTGTGAATTTATACTTGGGAAATTTGTGGATTTATACTTGGGAAATTTATGGATTTATACTGGGGAAATGTGTGGTTTTATACTTGGGAAATTTGTGGATTTATACATAGGAAATTTGTGGATTTATACTTGGGACATTTGTGGATCTAGACTTGGGACATTTGTGGATCTAGACTTGGGAAATTTTTGAATTTATACTTGGGAAATTTGTGAATTTATACTTTGGAAATTTGTGGATTTATACTTGGGAAATTTGTGGATTTATACTTGGGAAATTTGTGGATCTACACTTGGGAAATTTGTGGATCTACACTTGGGAAATTTGTTTATCTACACTTGGGAAATTTGTGGATCTACACTTGTGAAATTTGTGGATCTACACTTGTGAAATTTGTGGAGCTACACTTGGGAAATTTGTGGATCTACACTTGGGAAATTTGTGGATCTACACTTGGGAAATTTGTGGATCTACACTTGGGAAATTTGTGGATCTACACTAGGGAAATTTGTGGATATACACTTGGGAAATATGTGGATCTACACTTGGGAAATTTGTGGATCTATACTTGGTAAATTTGTGGATCTACACTTGCCAAATTTGTGGATCTACACTTGGCAAATTTGTGGATCTACACTTGGCAAATTTGTGGATCTACTCTTGGCAAATTTTGTGGATCTACACTTGGGAAATTTGTGGATTTACACTTGGCAAATTTGTGGATCTACACTTGGGAAATTTGTGGATCTACACTTGGGAAATTTGTGGATCTACACTAGGGAAATTTGTGAATTTATACTTGGGAAATTTGTGGATTTATACTTGGGAAATTTGTGGATTTATACTGGGGAAATTTGTGGATTTATACTTGGGAAATTTGTGGATTTATACATAGGAAATTTGTGGATTTATACTTGGGACATTTGTGGATTTACACTTGGCAAATTTGTGGATCTACACTTGGTAAATTTGTGGATCTACACTTGGCAAATTTGTGGATCTACACTTGGGAAATTTGTGGATCTACACTTGGGAAATTTTCTGATCTACACTTGGGAAATTTGTGGATCTACACTTGGGAAATTTGTGGATCTACACTTGGGAAATTTGTGGATCTACTCTTGGGAAATTTGTGGATCTACACTAGGGAAATTTGTGGATCTACACTTGTGAAATTTTTGGATCTATACAAAGGGAAATTTTTGGATCTATACAAAGCAAAATTTGGATCTATACTTGGAAAATTTGTGGATTTATTCTTAGAAAATTTGGGGATATATGATTGGAAATTTGTTGATCTATACTTGGGAAATATGTGTATCTATACTTGGGATTTTTGTGGATCTACACTTGGCAAATTTGTGGATCTACACTTTGCAAATTTGTGGATCTACACTTGGGAAATTTGTGGATCTACACTTGCAAATTTGTGGATCTACACTTGGCAAATTTGTGGATCTACACTTTACAAATTTGTGGATCTACACTTGGGAAATTTGTGGATTTACACTTGGCAAATTTGTGGATCTACACTTGGTAAATTTGTGGATCTACACTTGGCAAATTTGTGGATCTCCACTTGGCAAATTTGTGGATCTTCACTTGGGAAATTTGTGGATCTACACTTGGGAAATTTGTGGATCTACACTTGGGAAATTTGTGGATCTACACTTGGGAAATTTGTGGATCTACAATTGGGAAATTTGTGGATCTACACTTGGGAAATATGTGGATCTACACTTGGGAAATTTGTGGATCTACACTTGGTAAATTTGTGGATCTACACTTGGCAAATTTGTGGATCTACACTTGGCAAATTTGTGGATCTACACTTGGCAAATTTGTGGATTTATACTTGGGAAATTTGTGGATTTATACTTGTGAAATTTGTGGATTCATACTTGGGAAATTTGTGGATTTATACTTGGGAAATTTGTGGATTTATACTTGGGAAATTTGTGGATTTATACTTGGGAAATTTGTGGATTTATACTTGGGAAATTTGTAGATTTATACTTGAGAAATTTGTGGATTTATATTTGGGAAATTTGTGGATTTATACTTGGGAAATTTGTGGATTTATAGTTGGGAAATTTGTGGATTTATACTTGGGAAATTTGTGGATCTACACTTGGGAAATTTGTGGATCTACACTTGGGAAATTTGTTTATCTACACTTGGGAAATTTGTGGATCTACACTTGGGAAATTTGTGGATCTACACTTGGGAAATTTGTGGATCTACACTTTGGAAATTTGTGGATCTACACTTGGGAAATTTGTGGATCTACACTAGGGAAATTTGTGGATATACACTTGGGAAATATGTGGATCTACACTTGGGAAATTTGTGGATCTACACTTGGTAAATTTGTGGATCTACACTTGGCAAATTTGTGGATCTACACTTGGCAAATTTGTGGATTTACACTTGGCAAATTTGTGGATCTACACTTTTGAAATTTGTGGATCTACACTTGGGAAATTTGTGGATCTACACTTGGGAAATTTGTGAATTTATACTTGGGAAATTTGTGGATTTATACTTGGGAAATTTGTGGATTTATACTGGGGAAATGTGTGGTTTTATACTTGGGAAATTTGTGGATTTATACATAGGAAATTTGTGGATTTATACTTGGGACATTTGTGGATCTAGACTTGGGACATTTGTGGATCTAGACTTGGGAAATTTTTGAATTTATACTTGGGAAATTTGTGAATTTATACTTGGGAAATTTGTGGATTTATACTTGGGAAATTTGTGGATTTATACTTGGGAAATTTGTGGATCTACACTTGGGAAATTTGTGGATCTACACTTGGGAAATTTGTTTATCTACACTTGGGAAATTTGTGGATCTACACTTGTGAAATTTGTGGATCTACACTTGTGAAATTTGTGGAGCTACACTTGGGAAATTTGTGGATCTACACTTGGGAAATTTGTGGATCTACACTTGGGAAATTTGTGGATCTACACTTGGGAAATTTGTGGATCTACACTAGGGAAATTTGTGGATATACACTTGGGAAATATGTGGATCTACACTTGGGAAATTTGTGGATCTATACTTGGTAAATTTGTGGATCTACACTTGCCAAATTTGTGGATCTACACTTGGCAAATTTGTGGATCTACACTTGGCAAATTTGTGGATCTACTCTTGGCAAATTTTGTGGATCTACACTTGGGAAATTTGTGGATTTACACTTGGCAAATTTGTGGATCTACACTTGGGAAATTTGTGGATCTACACTTGGGAAATTTGTGGATCTACACTAGGGAAATTTGTGAATTTATACTTGGGAAATTTGTGGATTTATACTTGGGAAATTTGTGGATTTATATTGGGGAAATTTGTGGATTTATACTTGGGAAATTTGTGGATTTATACATAGGAAATTTGTGGATTTATACTTGGGACATTTGTGGATTTACACTTGGCAAATTTGTGGATCTACACTTGGTAAATTTGTGGATCTACACTTGGCAAATTTGTGGATCTACACTTGGGAAATTTGTGGATCTACACTTGGGAAATTTTCTGATCTACACTTGGGAAATTTGTGGATCTACACTTGGGAAATTTGTGGATCTACACTTGGGTAATTTGTGGATCTACTCTTGGGAAATTTGTGGATCTACACTAGGGAAATTTGTGGATCTACACTTGTGAAATTTTTGGATCTATACAAAGGGAAATTTTTGGATCTATACAAAGCAAAATTTGGATCTATACTTGGAAAATTTGTGGATTTATTCTTAGAAAATTTGGGGATATATGATTGGAAATTTGTTGATCTATACTTGGGAAATATGTGTATCTATGCTTGGGATTTTTGTGGATCTACACTTGGCAAATTTGTGGATCTACACTTTGCAAATTTGTGGATCTACACTTGGGAAATTTGTGGATCTACACTTGCAAATTTGTGGATCTACACTTGGCAAATTTGTGGATCTACACTTTACAAATTTGTGGATCTACACTTGGGAAATTTGTGGATTTACACTTGGCAAATTTGTGGATCTACACTTGGTAAATTTGTGGATCTACACTTGGCAAATTTGTGGATCTCCACTTGGCAAATTTGTGGATCTTCACTTGGGAAATTTGTGGATCTACACTTGGGAAATTTGTGGATCTACACTTGGGAAATTTGTGGATCTACACTTGGGAAATTTGTGGATCTACAATTGGGAAATTTGTGGATCTACACTTGGGAAATATGTGGATCTACACTTGGGAAATTTGTGGATCTACACTTGGTAAATTTGTGGATCTACACTTGGCAAATTTGTGGATCTACACTTGGCAAATTTGTGGATCTACACTTGGCAAATTTGTGGATTTATACTTGGGAAATTTGTGGATTTATACTTGTGAAATTTGTGGATTCATACTTGGGAAATTTGTGGATTTATACTTGGGAAATTTGTGGATTTATACTTGGGAAATTTGTGGATTTATACTTGGGAAATTTGTGGATTTATACTTGGGAAATTTGTAGATTTATACTTGAGAAATTTGTGGATTTATATTTGGGAAATTTGTGGATTTATACTTGGGAAATTTGTGGATTTATAGTTGGGAAATTTGTGGATTTATACTTGGGAAATTTGTGGATCTACACTTGGGAAATTTGTGGATCTACACTTGGGAAATTTGTTTATCTACACTTGGGAAATTTGTGGATCTACACTTGGGAAATTTGTGGATCTACACTTGGGAAATTTGTGGATCTACACTTTGGAAATTTGTGGATCTACACTTGGGAAATTTGTGGATCTACACTAGGGAAATTTGTGGATATACACTTGGGAAATATGTGGATCTACACTTGGGAAATTTGTGGATCTACACTTGGTAAATTTGTGGATCTACACTTGGCAAATTTGTGGATCTACACTTGGCAAATTTGTGGATCTACACTTGGCACATTTGTGGATCTACTCTTGGCAAATTTTGTGGATCTACACTTGGGAAATTTGTGGATTTACACTTGGCAAATTTGTGGATCTACACTTGGGAAATTTGTGGATCTACACTTGGGAAATTTGTGGATCTACACTAGGGAAATTTGTGAATTTATACTTGGGAAATTTGTGGATTTATACTTGGGAAATTTGTGGATTTATACTGGGGAAATTTGTGGATTTATACTTGGGAAATTTGTGGATTTATACATAGGAAATTTGTGGATTTATACTTGGGACATTTGTGGATTTACACTTGGCAAATTTGTGGATCTACACTTGGTAAATTTGTGGATCTACACTTGGCAAATTTGTGGATCTACACTTGGGAAATTTGTGGATCTACACTTGGGAAATTTTCTGATCTACACTTGGGAAATTTGTGGATCTACACTTGGGAAATTTGTGGATCTACACTTGTGAAATTTTTGGATCTATACAAAGGGAAATTTTTGGATCTACAATTGGGAAATTTGTGGATCTACACTTGTGAAATTTGTGGATCTACACTTGATAAAAATTTGTGGATATACACTTGGGAAATATGTGGATGTACACTTGGGAAATTTGTGGATCTACACTTGGAAAATTTGTGAATCTACATTTGGGAAATTTGTGGATCCACACTTGGGAAATTTGTGGTTCTACACTTGGGAAATTTGTGGATCTACACTTGGGAAATTTGTGGATTTATACTTGGGAAATTTGTGGATTTATACTTGGGAAATTTGTGGATTTACACTTGGGAAATTTGTGGATTTATAATTGGGAAATTTGAGGATTTATACTTGTTAAATTTATGGGTCTAGACTTGGGAAATTTGTGGGTCTAGACTTGGGACATTTGTTGATCTAGACTTGGGACATTTGTGGATCTAGACTTGGGACATTTTTGAATTTATACTTGGGAAATTTTTGAATTTATACTTGGGAAATTTGTGGATTTATACTTGGGAAATTTGTGGATTTATACTTGGGAAATTTGTGGATTTATACTTGGGAAATTTGTGGATTTATACTAAGGAAATTTGTGGATTTACACTTGGGAAATTTGTGGATTTATATTTGGGAAATTTGTGGATTTATATTTGGGAAATTTGTGGATTTATACTTGGGAAATTTGTGGATTTATACTTGGGAAATTTGTGGATTTATACTTAGGAAATTTGTGGATATTCACTTGGCAAATTTGTAGATTTATACTTGGGAAATTTGTGGATTTATATTTGGGAAATTTGTGGATTTATACTTAGAAAATTTGTGGATTTACACTTGGCAAATTTGTGGATCTACACTTGGTAAATTTGTGGATCTACACTTGGCAAATTTGTGGATCTACACTTGGGAAATTTGTGGATCTACACTTGGCAAATTTGTGGATCTACACTAGGGAAATTTGTGAATTTATACTTGGGAAATTAGTGGATTTATACTTGGGAAATTTGTGGATTTATACTGGGGAAATTTGTGGATTTATACTTGGGAAATTTGTGGATTTATACATAGGAAATTTGTGGATTTATACTTGGGACATTTGTGGATTTACACTTGGCAAATTTGTGGATCTACACTTGGTAAATTTGTGGATCTACACTTGGCAAATTTGTGGATCTACACTTGGGAAATTTGTGGATCTACACTTGGGAAATTTTCTGATCTACACTTGGGAAATTTGTGGATCTACACTTGGGAAATTTGTGGATCTACACTTGGGAAATTTGTGGATCTACTCTTGGGAAATTTGTGGATCTACACTAGGGAAATTTGTGGATCTACACTTGTGAAATTTTTGGATCTATACAAAGGGACATTTTTGGATCTATACAAAGCATAATTTGGATCTATACTTGGAAAATTTGTGGATTTATTCTTAGAAAATTTGGGGATATATGCTTGGAAATTTGTTGATCTATACTTGGGAAATATGTGTATCTATACTTGGGATTTTTGTGGATCTACACTTGGCAAATTTGTGGATCTACACTTTGCAAATTTGTGGATCTACACTTGGGAAATTTGTGGATCTACACTTGCAAATTTGTGGATCTACACTTGGCAAATTTGTGGATCTACACTTTACAAATTTGTGGATCTACACTTGGGAAATTTGTGGATTTACACTTGGCAAATTTGTGGATCTACACTTGGTAAATTTGTGGATCTCCACTTGGCAAATTTGTGGATCTCCACTTGGCAAATTTGTGGATCTTCACTTGGGAAATTTGTGGATCTACACTTGGGAAATTTGTGGATCTACACTTGGGAAATTTGTGGATCTACACTTGGGAAATTTGTGGATCTACTCTTGGGAAATTTGTGGATCTACACTAGGGAAATTTGTGGATCTACACTTGTGAAATTTTTGGATCTATACAAAGGGACATTTTTGGATCTATACAAAGCATAATTTGGATCTATACTTGGAAAATTTGTGGATTTATTCTTAGAAAATTTGGGGATATATGCTTGGAAATTTGTTGATCTATACTTGGGAAATATGTGTATCTATACTTGGGATTTTTGTGGATCTACACTTGGCAAATTTGTGGATCTACACTTTGCAAATTTGTGGATCTACACTTGGGAAATTTGTGGATCTACACTTGCAAATTTGTGGATCTACACTTGGCAAATTTGTGGATCTACACTTTACAAATTTGTGGATCTACACTTGGGAAATTTGTGGATTTACACTTGGCAAATTTGTGGATCTACACTTGGTAAATTTGTGGATCTCCACTTGGCAAATTTGTGGATCTCCACTTGGCAAATTTGTGGATCTTCACTTGGGAAATTTGTGGATCTACACTTGGGAAATTTGTGGATCTACACTTGGGAAATTTGTGGATCTACACTTGGGAAATTTGTGGATCTACAATTGGGAAATTTGTGGATCTACACTTGGGAAATTTGTGGATCTACACTTGGGAAATATGTGGATCTACACTTGGGAAATTTGTGGATCTACACTTGGTAAATTTGTGGATCTAAACTTGGCAAATTTGTGGATCTACACTTGGCAAATTTGTGGATCTACACTTGGCAAATTTGTGGATTTATACTTGGGAAATTTGTGGATTTATACTTAGGAAATTTGTGGATTCATGCTTGGGAAATTTGTGGATTTATACTTGGGAAATTTGTGGATTTATACTTGGGAAATTGTTGGATTTATACTTGGGAAATTTGTAGATTTATACTTGAGAAATTTGTGGATTTATATTTGGAAAATTTGTGGATTTATACTTGGCAAATTTGTAGATTTATACTTGGGAAATTTGTGGATTTATATTTGGGAAATTTGTGTATTTATACTTAAAAATTTGTGAATTTACAATTGGCAAATTTGTGGATCTACACTTGGTAAATTTGTGGATCTACACTTGGGAAATTTGTGGATCTACTCTAGGGAAATTTGTGAATTTATACTTGGGAAATTTGTGGATTTATACTTGGGAAATTTGTGGATTTATACTGGGGAAATTTGTGGATTTATACTTGGGAAATTTGTGGATTTATACATAGGAAATTTGTGGATTTATACTTGGGACATTTGTGGATTTACACTTGGCAAATTTGTGGATCTACACTTGGTAAATTTGTGGATCTACACTTGGCAAATTTGTGGATCTACACTTGGGAAATTTGTGGATCTACACTTGGGAAATTTTCTGATCTACACTTGGGAAATTTGTGGATCTACACTTGGGAAATTTGTGGATCTACACTTGTGAAATTTTTGGATCTATACAAAGGGAAATTTTTGGATCTACAATTGGGAAATTTGTGGATCTACACTTGTGAAATTTGTGGATCTACACTTGATAAAAATTTGTGGATATACACTTGGGAAATATGTGGATGTACACTTGGGAAATTTGTGGATCTACACTTGGAAAATTTGTGAATCTACATTTGGGAAATTTGTGGATCCACACTTGGGAAATTTGTGGTTCTACACTTGGGAAATTTGTGGATCTACACTTGGGAAATTTGTGGATTTATACTTGGGAAATTTGTGGATTTATACTTGGGAAATTTGTGGATTTACACTTGGGAAATTTGTGGATTTATAATTGGGAAATTTGAGGATTTATACTTGTTAAATTTATGGGTCTAGACTTGGGAAATTTGTGGGTCTAGACTTGGGACATTTGTTGATCTAGACTTGGGACATTTGTGGATCTAGACTTGGGACATTTTTGAATTTATACTTGGGAAATTTTTGAATTTATACTTGGGAAATTTGTGGATTTATACTTGGGAAATTTGTGGATTTATACTTGGGAAATTTGTGGATTTATACTTGGGAAATTTGTGGATTTATACTAAGGAAATTTGTGGATTTACACTTGGGAAATTTGTGGATTTATATTTGGGAAATTTGTGGATTTATATTTGGGAAATTTGTGGATTTATACTTGGGAAATTTGTGGATTTATACTTGGGAAATTTGTGGATTTATACTTAGGAAATTTGTGGATATTCACTTGGCAAATTTGTAGATTTATACTTGGGAAATTTGTGGATTTATATTTGGGAAATTTGTGGATTTATACTTAGAAAATTTGTGGATTTACACTTGGCAAATTTGTGGATCTACACTTGGTAAATTTGTGGATCTACACTTGGCAAATTTGTGGATCTACACTTGGGAAATTTGTGGATCTACACTTGGCAAATTTGTGGATCTACACTAGGGAAATTTGTGAATTTATACTTGGGAAATTTGTGGATTTATACTTGGGAAATTTGTGGATTTATACTGGGGAAATTTGTGGATTTATACTTGGGAAATTTGTGGATTTATACATAGGAAATTTGTGGATTTATACTTGGGACATTTGTGGATTTACACTTGGCAAATTTGTGGATCTACACTTGGTAAATTTGTGGATCTACACTTGGCAAATTTGTGGATCTACACTTGGGAAATTTGTGGATCTACACTTGGGAAATTTTCTGATCTACACTTGGGAAATTTGTGGATCTACACTTGGGAAATTTGTGGATCTACACTTGGGAAATTTGTGGATCTACTCTTGGGAAATTTGTGGATCTACACTAGGGAAATTTGTGGATCTACACTTGTGAAATTTTTGGATCTATACAAAGGGACATTTTTGGATCTATACAAAGCATAATTTGGATCTATACTTGGAAAATTTGTGGATTTATTCTTAGAAAATTTGGGGATATATGCTTGGAAATTTGTTGATCTATACTTGGGAAATATGTGTATCTATACTTGGGATTTTTGTGGATCTACACTTGGCAAATTTGTGGATCTACACTTTGCAAATTTGTGGATCTACACTTGGGAAATTTGTGGATCTACACTTGCAAATTTGTGGATCTACACTTGGCAAATTTGTGGATCTACACTTTACAAATTTGTGGATCTACACTTGGGAAATTTGTGGATTTACACTTGGCAAATTTGTGGATCTACACTTGGTAAATTTGTGGATCTCCACTTGGCAAATTTGTGGATCTCCACTTGGCAAATTTGTGGATCTTCACTTGGGAAATTTGTGGATCTACACTTGGGAAATTTGTGGATCTACACTTGGGAAATTTGTGGATCTACACTTGGGAAATTTGTGGATCTACTCTTGGGAAATTTGTGGATCTACACTAGGGAAATTTGTGGATCTACACTTGTGAAATTTTTGGATCTATACAAAGGGACATTTTTGGATCTATACAAAGCATAATTTGGATCTATACTTGGAAAATTTGTGGATTTATTCTTAGAAAATTTGGGGATATATGCTTGGAAATTTGTTGATCTATACTTGGGAAATATGTGTATCTATACTTGGGATTTTTGTGGATCTACACTTGGCAAATTTGTGGATCTACACTTTGCAAATTTGTGGATCTACACTTGGGAAATTTGTGGATCTACACTTGCAAATTTGTGGATCTACACTTGGCAAATTTGTGGATCTACACTTTACAAATTTGTGGATCTACACTTGGGAAATTTGTGGATTTACACTTGGCAAATTTGTGGATCTACACTTGGTAAATTTGTGGATCTCCACTTGGCAAATTTGTGGATCTCCACTTGGCAAATTTGTGGATCTTCACTTGGGAAATTTGTGGATCTACACTTGGGAAATTTGTGGATCTACACTTGGGAAATTTGTGGATCTACACTTGGGAAATTTGTGGATCTACAATTGGGAAATTTGTGGATCTACACTTGGGAAATTTGTGGATCTACACTTGGGAAATATGTGGATCTACACTTGGGAAATTTGTGGATCTACACTTGGTAAATTTGTGGATCTACACTTGGCAAATTTGTGGATCTACACTTGGCAAATTTGTGGATCTACACTTGGCAAATTTGTGGATTTATACTTGGGAAATTTGTGGATTTATACTTAGGAAATTTGTGGATTCATGCTTGGGAAATTTGTGGATTTATACTTGGGAAATTTGTGGATTTATACTTGGGAAATTGTTGGATTTATACTTGGGAAATTTGTAGATTTATACTTGAGAAATTTGTGGATTTATATTTGGAAAATTTGTGGATTTATACTTGGCAAATTTGTAGATTTATACTTGGGAAATTTGTGGATTTATATTTGGGAAATTTGTGTATTTATACTTAAAAATTTGTGAATTTACAATTGGCAAATTTGTGGATCTACACTTGGTAAATTTGTGGATCTACACTTGGCAAATTTGTGGATCTACACTTGGCAAATTTGTGGATCTACACTTGGCAAATTTGTGGATCTACACTTGGCAAATTTTGTGGATCTACACTTGGCAAATTTTGTGGATCTACACTTGGGAAATTTGTGGATTTACACTTGGCAAATTTGTGGATCTACACTTGTGAAATTTGTGGATCTACACTTGGGAAATTTGTGGATCTACACTTGGGAAATTTGTGGATCTACACTTGGGAAACTTGTGGATCTACACTTGGGAAATTTGTGAATTTATACTTGGGAAATTTGTGGATCTACACTTGTGAAATTTGTGGATCTACACTTGTGAAATTTGTGGAGCTACACTTGGGAAATTTGTGGATCTACACTTGGGAAATTTGTGGATCTACACTTGGGAAATTTGTGGATCTACACTTGGGAAATTTGTGGATCTACACTTCGGAAATTTGTGGATCTACACTTGGGGAATTTGTGGATCTACACTTGGGAAATTTGTTTATCTACACTTGGGAAATTTGTGGATCTACACTTGTGAAATTTGTGGATCTACACTTGTGAAATTTGTGGAGCTACACTTGGGAAATTTGTGGATCTACACTTGGGAAATTTGTGGATCTACACTTGGGAAATTTGTGGATCTACACTAGGGAAATTTGTGGATCTACACTTGTGAAATTTTTGGATCTATACAAAGGGACATTTTTGGATCTATACAAAGCATAATTTGGATCTATACTTGGAAAATTTGTGGATTTATTCTTAGAAAATTTGGGGATATATGCTTGGAAATTTGTTGATCTATACTTGGGAAATATGTGTATCTATACTTGGGATTTTTGTGGATCTACACTTGGCAAATTTGTGGATCTACACTTTGCAAATTTGTGGATCTACACTTGGGAAATTTGTGGATCTACACTTGCAAATTTGTGGATCTACACTTGGCAAATTTGTGGATCTACACTTTACAAATTTGTGGATCTACACTTGGGAAATTTGTGGATTTACACTTGGCAAATTTGTGGATCTACACTTGGTAAATTTGTGGATCTCCACTTGGCAAATTTGTGGATCTCCACTTGGCAAATTTGTGGATCTTCACTTGGGAAATTTGTGGATCTACACTTGGGAAATTTGTGGATCTACACTTGGGAAATTTGTGGATCTACACTTGGGAAATTTGTGGATCTACAATTGGGAAATTTGTGGATCTACACTTGGGAAATTTGTGGATCTACACTTGGGAAATATGTGGATCTACACTTGGGAAATTTGTGGATCTACACTTGGTAAATTTGTGGATCTACACTTGGCAAATTTGTGGATCTACACTTGGCAAATTTGTGGATCTACACTTGGCAAATTTGTGGATTTATACTTGGGAAATTTGTGGATTTATACTTAGGAAATTTGTGGATTCATGCTTGGGAAATTTGTGGATTTATACTTGGGAAATTTGTGGATTTATACTTGGGAAATTGTTGGATTTATACTTGGGAAATTTGTAGATTTATACTTGAGAAATTTGTGGATTTATATTTGGAAAATTTGTGGATTTATACTTGGCAAATTTGTAGATTTATACTTGGGAAATTTGTGGATTTATATTTGGGAAATTTGTGTATTTATACTTAAAAATTTGTGAATTTACAATTGGCAAATTTGTGGATCTACACTTGGTAAATTTGTGGATCTACACTTGGCAAATTTGTGGATCTACACTTGGCAAATTTGTGGATCTACACTTGGCAAATTTGTGGATCTACACTTGGCAAATTTTGTGGATCTACACTTGGCAAATTTTGTGGATCTACACTTGGGAAATTTGTGGATTTACACTTGGCAAATTTGTGGATCTACACTTGTGAAATTTGTGGATCTACACTTGGGAAATTTGTGGATCTACACTTGGGAAATTTGTGGATCTACACTTGGGAAACTTGTGGATCTACACTTGGGAAATTTGTGAATTTATACTTGGGAAATTTGTGGATCTACACTTGTGAAATTTGTGGATCTACACTTGTGAAATTTGTGGAGCTACACTTGGGAAATTTGTGGATCTACACTTGGGAAATTTGTGGATCTACACTTGGGAAATTTGTGGATCTACACTTGGGAAATTTGTGGATCTACACTTCGGAAATTTGTGGATCTACACTTGGGGAATTTGTGGATCTACACTTGGGAAATTTGTTTATCTACACTTGGGAAATTTGTGGATCTACACTTGTGAAATTTGTGGATCTACACTTGTGAAATTTGTGGAGCTACACTTGGGAAATTTGTGGATCTACACTTGGGAAATTTGTGGATCTACACTTGGGAAATTTGTGGATCTACACTTGCGAAATTTGTGGATCTACACTTGGGAAATTTGTGGATCTACACTTGGTAAATTTGTGGATCTACACTTGGCAAATTTGTGGATCTACACTTGGCAAATTTGTGGATTTACACTTGGCAAATTTGTGGATCTACACTTGGGAAATTTGTGGATCTACACTTGGGAAATTTGTGGATCTACACTTGGGAAATTTGTGAATTTATACTTGGGAAATTTGTGGATTTATACTTGGGAAATTTGTGGATTTATACTGGGGAAATGTGTGGATTTATACTTGGGAAATTTGTGGATTTATACATAGGAAATTTGTGGATTTATACTTGGGACATTTGTGGATCTAGACTTGGGACATTTGTGGATCTAGACTTGGGAAATTTTTGAATTTATACTTGGGAAATTTGTGAATTTATACTTGGGAAATTTGTGGATTTATACTTGGGAAATTTGTGGATTTATACTTGGAAAATTTGTTTATCTACACTTGGGAAATTTGTGGATCTACACTTGTGAAATTTGTGGATCTACACTTGTGAAATTTGTGGAGCTACACTTGGGAAATTTGTGGATCTACACTTGGGAAATTTGGGGATCTACACTTGGGAAATTTGTGGATCTACACTTGGGAAATTTGTGGATCTACACTAGGGAAATTTGTGGATATACACTTGGGAAATATGTGGATCTACACTTGGGAAATTTGTGGATCTACACTTGGTAAATTTGTGGATCTACACTTGGCAAATTTGTGGATCTACACTTGGCAAATTTGTGGATCTACACTTGGCAAATTTGTGGATCTACTCTTGGCAAATTTTGTGGATCTACACTTGGGAAATTTGTGGATTTACACTTGGCAAATTTGTGGATCTACACTTGGGAAATTTGTGGATCTACACTTCGAAAATTTGTGAATTTATACTAGGGAAATTTGTGAATTTATACTTGGGAAATTTGTGGATTTATACTTGGGAAATTTGTGGATTTATACTGGGGAAATGTGTGGATTTATACTTGGGAAATTTGTGGATTTATCCATAGGAAATTTGTGGATTTATACTTGGGACATTTGTGGATCTAGACTTGGGACATTTGTGGATCTAGACTTGGGAAATTTTTGAATTTATACTTGGGAAATTTGTGAATTTATACTTGGGAAATTTGTGGATTTATACTTGGGAAATTTGTGGATTAATACTTGGAAAATTTGTTTATCTACACTTGGGAAATTTGTGGATCTACACTTGTGAAATTTGTGGATCTACACTTGTGAAATTTGTGGAGCTACACTTGGGAAATTTGTGGATCTACACTTGGGAAATTTGGGGATCTACACTTGGGAAATTTGTGGATCTACACTTGGGAAATTTGTGGATCTACACTAGGGAAATTTGTGGATATACACTTGGGAAATATGTGGATCTACACTTGGGAAATTTGTGGATCTACACTTGGTAAATTTGTGGATCTACACTTGGCAAATTTGTGGATCTACACTTGGCAAATTTGTGGATCTACACTTGGCAAATTTGTGGATCTACTCTTGGCAAATTTTGTGGATCTACACTTGGGAAATTTGTGGATTTACACTTGGCAAATTTGTGGATCTACACTTGGGAAATTTGTGGATCTACACTTCGAAAATTTGTGAATTTATACTAGGGAAATTTGTGAATTTATACTTGGGAAATTTGTGGATTTATACTTGGGAAATTTGTGGATTTATACTGGGGAAATTTGTGGATTTATACTTGGGAAATTTGTGGATTTATACATAGGAAATTTGTGGATTTATACTTGGGACATTTGTGGATCTAGACTTGGGACATTTGTGGATCTAGACTTGGGAAATTTTTGAATTTATACTTGGGAAATTTGTGAATTTATACTTGGGAAATTTGTGGATTTATACTTGGGAAATTTGTGGATTTATTCTTGGGAAATTTGTGGATTTATACTTGGGAAATTTGTGGATTTATTCTTGGGAAATTTGTGGATTTATACTTGACAAATTTGTGGATCTACTCTTTGCAAATTTGTGGATCTACACTTGGTAAATTTGTGGATCTACTCTTGGCAAATTTGTGGATCTACACTTGGCAAATTTGTGGATCTACACTTGGCAAATTTGTGGATCTACACTTGGCAAATTTTGTGGATCTACACTTGGCAAATTTATGGATCTACACTTGGCAAATTTTGTGGATCTACACTTCGGAAATTTGTGGATCTACACTTGGGAAATTTGTGGATCTACACTTGGGAAATTTGTTTATCTACACTTGGGAAATTTGTGGATCTACACTTGTGAAATTTGTGGATCTACACTTGGGAAATTTGTGGATCTACACTTGTAAATTTGTGGATCTACACTTGGCAAATTTGTGGATCTACACTTGGCAAATTTGTGGATCTACACTTGGCAAATTTGTGGATCTACTCTTGGCAAATTTTTTGGATCTACACTTGGGAAATTTGTGGATTTACACTTGGCAAATTTGTGGATCTACACTTGGGAAATTTGTGGATCTACACTTGGGAAATTTGTGGATCTACACTAGGGAAATTTGTGAATTTATACTTGGGAAATTTTTGGATTTATACTTGGGAAATTTGTGGATTTATACTGGGGAAATTTGTGGATTTATACTTGGGAAATTTGTGGATTTATACATAGGAAATTTGTGGATTTATACTTGGGACATTTGTGGATCTAGACTTGGGACATTTGTGGATCTAGAATTGGGAAATTTTTGAATTTATACTTGGGAAATTTGTGAATTTATACTTGGGAAATTTGTGGATTTATACTTGGGAAATTTGTGGATTTATACTTGGGAAATTTGTGGATTTATACTTGGGAAATTTGTGGATTTATTCTTGGGAAATTTGTGGATTTATACTTAGGAAATTTGTGGATTTACACTTGACAAATTTGTGGATCTACTCTTTGCAAATTTGTGGATCTAGACTTGGTAAATTTGTGGATCTACACTTGGCAAATTTGTGGATCTACACTTGGCAAATTTGTGGATCTACACTTGGCAAATTTGTGGATCTACTCTTGGCAAATTTTGTGGATCTACACTTGGGAAATTTGTGGATTTACACTTGGCAAATTTGTGGATCTACACTTGGGAAATTTGTGGATCTACACTTCGGAAATTTGTGAATTTATACTAGGGAAATTTGTGAATTTATACTTGGGAAATTTGTGGATTTATACTTGGGAAATTTGTGGATTTATACTGGGGAAATTTGTGGATTTATACTTGGGAAATTTGTGGATTTATACATAGGAAATTTGTGGATTTATACTTGGGACATTTGTGGATCTAGACTTGGGACATTTATGGATCTAGACTTGGGAAATTTTTGAATTTATACTTGGGAAATTTGTGAATTTATACTTGGGAAATTTGTGGATTTATACTTGGGAAATTTGTGGATTTATACTTGTGAAATTTGTGGATTTATACTTGGGAAATTTGTGGATTTATTCTTGGGAAATTTGTGGATTTATACTTGACAAATTTGTGGATCTACTCTTTGCAAATTTGTGGATCTACACTTGGTAAATTTGTGGATCTACTCTTGGCAAATTTGTGGATCTACACTTGGCAAATTTGTGGATCTACACTTGGCAAATTTGTGGATCTACACTTGGCAAATTTTGTGGATCTACACTTGGCAAATTTATGGATCTACACTTGGCAAATTTTGTGGATCTACACTTCGGAAATTTGTGGATCTACACTTGGGAAATTTGTGGATCTACACTTGGGAAATTTGTTTATCTACACTTGGGAAATTTGTGGATCTACACTTGTGAAATTTGTGGATCTACACTTGGGAAATTTGTGGATCTACACTTGGTAAATTTGTGGATCTACACTTGGCAAATTTATGGATCTACACTTGGCAAATTTGTGGATCTACACTTGGCAAATTTGTGGATCTACTCTTGGCAAATTTTGTGGATCTACACTTGGGAAATTTGTGGATTTACACTTGGCAAATTTGTGGATCTACACTTGGGAAATTTGTGGATCTACACTAGGGAAATTTGTGAATTTATACTTGGGAAATTTTTGGATTTATACTTGGGAAATTTGTGGATTTATACTGGGGAAATTTGTGGATTTATACTTGGGAAATTTGTGGATTTATACATAGGAAATTTGTGGATTTATACTTGGGACATTTGTGGATCTAGACTTGGGACATTTGTGGATCAAGAATTGGGAAATTTTTGAATTTATACTTGGGAAATTTGTGAATTTATACTTGGGAAATTTGTGGATTTATACTTGGGAAATTTGTGGATTTATACTTGGGAAATTTGTGGATTTATACTTGGGAAATTTGTGGATTTATACTTGGGAAATTTGTGGATTTATTCTTGGGAAATTTGTGGATTTATACTTAGGAAATTTGTGGATTTACACTTGACAAATTTGTGGATCTACTCTTTGCAAATTTGTGGATCTACACTTGGTAAATTTGTGGATCTACACTTGGCAAATTTGTGGATCTACACTTGGCAAATTTTGTGGATCTACACTTGGGAAATTTGTGGATTTACACTTAGCAAATTTGTGGATCTACACTTGTGAAATTTGTGGATCTACACTTGGGAAATTTGTGGATCTACACTTGGGAAATTTGTGGATCTACACTTGGGAAATTTGTGGATCTACACTAGGGAAATTTGTGGATATACACTTGGGAAATATGTGGATCTACACTTGTGAAATTTGTGGATCTACACTTGGCAAATTTGTGGATCTACACTTAGCAAATTTGTGGATCTACACTTGGCAAATTTGTGGATCTACATTTGGCAAATTTGTGGATCTACTTTTGGCAAATTTTGGGGATCTACACTTGGGAAATTTGTGGATTTACACTTGGCAAATTTGTGGATCTACACTTGGGAAATTTGTGGATCTACACTTGGGAAATTTGTGGATCTACACTAGGGAAATTTGTGAATTTATACTTGGGAAATTTGTGGATTTATACTTGGGAAATTTGTGGATTTATACTGGGGAAATTTGTGGATTTATACTTGGGAAATTTGTGGATTTATACATTGGAAATTTGTGGATTTATACTTGGGACATTTGTGGATCTAGACTTGGGACATTTGTGGATCTAGACTTGGGAAATTTTTGAATTTATACTTGGGAAATTTGTGAATTTATACTTGGGAAATTTGTGGATTTATACTTGGGAAATTTGTGGATTTATACTTGGGAAATTTGTGGATTTATACTTGGGAAATTTGTGGATTTATACTTGGGAAATTTGTGGATTTATTCTTGGGAAATTTGTGGATTTATACTTAGGAAATTTGTGGATTTACACTTGACAAATTTGTGGATCTACTCTTTGCAAATTTGTGGATCTACACTTGGGAAATTTGTGGATCTACACTTGGGAAATTTGTGGATCTACACTTGGGAAATATGTGGATCTACACTTGGGAAAAATGTGGATCTACACTTGGTAAATTTGTGGATCTACACTTGGCAAATTTGTGGATCTACACTTGGCAAATTTGTGGATCTACACTTGGCAAATTTGTGGATCTACTCTTGGCAAATTTTGTGGATCTACACTTGGAAAATTTGTGGATTTACACTTGGCAAATTTGTGGATCTACACTTGGGAAATTTGTGGATCTACACTTGGGAAATTTGTGGATCTACACTTGGGAAATTTGTGAATTTATACTTGAGAAATTTGTGGATTTATACTTGGGAAATTTGTGGATTTATACTGGGAAATTTGTGGATTTATACTTGGGAAATTTGTGGATTTATACATAGGAAATTTGTGGATTTATACTTGGGACATTTGTGGATCTAGACTTGGGACATTTGTGGATCTAGACTTGGAACATTTGTGGATCTAGACTTGGGAAATTTTTGAATTTATACTTGGGAAATTTGTGAATTTATACTTGGGAAATTTGTGGATTTATACTTGGGAAATTTGTGGATTTATACTTGGGAAATTTGTGGATTTATACTTGGGAAATTTGTGGATTTATACTTAGGAAATTTGTGGATTTACACTTGACAAATTTGTGGATCTACTCTTTGCAAATTTGTGGATCTACACTTGGTAAATTTGTGGATCTACACTTGGCAAATTTGTGGATCTACACTTGGCAAATTTGTGGATCTACACTTGGCAAATTTGTGGATCTACACTTGGCAAATTTTGTGGATCTACACTTGGAAAATTTGTGGATTTACACTTGGCAAATTTGTGGATCTACACTTGTTAAATTTGTGGATCTACACTTGGGAAATTTGTGGATCTACACTTGGCAAATTTATGGATCTACACTTGGCAAATTTTGTGGATCTACACTTGGGAAATTTGTGGATCTACACTTGGGAAATTTGTGGATCTACACTAGGGAAATTTGTGAATTTATACTTGGGAAATTTGTGGATTTATACATAGGAAATTTGTGGATTTATACTTGGGACATTTGTGGATCTAGACTTGGGACATTTGTGGATCTAGACTTGGGAAATTTTTGAATTTATACTTGGGAAATTTGTGAATTCATACTTGGGAAATTTGTGGATTTATACTTGGGAAATTTGTGGATTTATACTTGGGAAATTTGTGGATTTATACTTGGGAAATTTGTGGATTTATTCTTGGGAAATTTGTGGATTTATACTTAGGAAATTTGTGGATTTACACTTGACAAATTTGTGGATCTACTCTTTGCAAATTTGTGGATCTACACTTGGTAAATTTGTGGATCTACACTTGGCAAATTTGTGGATCTACACTTGGCAAATTTTGTGGATCTACACTTGGGAAATTTGTGGATTTACACTTGGCAAATTTGTGGATCTACACTTGTGAAATTTGTGGATCTACACTTGGGAATTTTTTGTGGATCTACACTTGGGAAATTTGTGGATCTACACTTGGGAAATTTGTGGATCTACACTAGAGAAATTTGTGGATATACACTTGGGAAATATGTGGATCTACACTTGGGAAATTTGTGGATCTACACTTGGTAAATTTGTGGATCTACACTTGGCAAATTTGTGGATCTACACTTGTCAAATTTGTGGATCTACACTTGGCAAATTTGTGGATCTACTCTTGGGAAATTTGTGGATTTATACTTGGCAAATTTGTGGATCTACACTTGGGAAATTTGTGGATCTACACTTGGGAAATTTGTGGATCTACACTAGGGAAATTTGTGAATTTATACTTGGGAAATTTGTGGATTTATACTTGGGAAATTTGTGGATTTATACTGGGGAAATTTGTGGATTTATACTTGGGAAATTTGTGGATTTATACATAGGAAATTTGTGGATTTATACTTGGGACATTTGTGGATCTAGACTTGGGACATTTGTGGATCTAGACTTGGGAAATTTTTGAATTTATACTTGGGAAATTTGTGAATTTATACTTGGGAAATTTGTGGATTTATACTTGGGAAATTTGTGGATTTATACTTGGGAAATTTGTGGATTTATACTTGGGAAATTTGTGGATTTATACTTGGGAAATTTGTGGATTTATTCTTGGGAAATTTGTGGATTTATACTTAGGAAATTTGTGGATTTACACTTGACAAATTTGTGGATCTACTCTTTGCAAATTTGTGGATCTACACTTTGTAAATTTGTGGATCTACACTTGGCAAATTTGTGGATCTACACTTGGCAAATTTGTGGATCTACACTTGGGAAATTTGTGGTTCTACACTTGGGAAATTTGTGGATCTACACTTGGGAAATTTGTGGATTTATACTTGGGAAATTTGTGGATCTACACTTGGGAAATTTGTGGATCTACACTTGGGAAATATGTGGATCTACACTTGGGAAATATGTGGATCTACACTTGGGAAATTTGTGGATCTACACTTGGTAAATTTGTGGATCTACACTTGGCAAATTTGTGGATCTACACTTGGGAAATTTGTGGATCTACACTTGGGAAATTTGTGGATATACACTTGGGAAATATGTGGATGTACACTTGGAAAATTTGTGGATCTACACTTGGAAAATTTGTGAATCTACATTTGGGAAATTTGTGGATCTACACTTGGGAAATTTGTGGTTCTACACTTGGGAAATTTGTGGATCTACACTTGGGAAATTTGTGGATTTATACTTGGGAAATTTGTGGATTTATACTTGGGAAATTTGTGGATTTACACTTGGGAAATTTGTGGATTTATACATGGGAAATTTGTGGATTTATACTTGGGAAATTTGTGGATTTTTAATTGGGAAATTTGTGGATTTATACTTGTTAAATTTATGGGTCTAGACTTGGGAAATTTGTGGGTCTAGACTTGGGACATTTGTTGATCTAGACTTGGAACATTTGTGGATCTAGACTTGGGACATTTTTGAATTTATACTTGGGAAATTTTTGAATTTATACTTGGGAAATTTGTGGATTTATACTTGGGAAATTTGTGGATTTATACTTGGGAAATTTGTGGATTTATACTTGGGAAATTTGTGGATTTATACTTGGGAAATTTGTGGATTTATACTAAGGAAATTTGTGGATTTACACTTGGGAAATTTGTGGATTTATATTTGGGAAATTTGTGGATTTATATTTGGGAAATTTGTGGATTTATACTTGGGAAATTTGTGGATTTATACTTGGGAAATTTGTGGATTTATACTTAGGAAATTTGTGGATATTCACTTGGCAAATTTGTGGATTTACACTTGGGAAATTTGTGGATATTCACTTGGCAAATTTGTGGATTTACACTTGGGAAATTTGTGGATTTATTTTTGGGAAATTTGTGGATTTATACTTAGAAAATTTGTGGATTTACACTTGGCAAATTTGTGGATCTACACTTGGTAAATTTGTGGATCTACACTTGGCAAATTTGTGGATCTACACTTGGGAAATTTGTGGATCTTCACTTGGCAAATTTGTGGATCTACACTAGGGAAATTTGTGA
This sequence comes from Odiellus spinosus, assembly GCA_963920705.1. Classification (NCBI taxonomy): domain Eukaryota; kingdom Metazoa; phylum Arthropoda; class Arachnida; order Opiliones; family Phalangiidae; genus Odiellus; species Odiellus spinosus. The sequence continues at coordinate 842,245 of OY987233.1, forward strand.
ATTTATACTTGGGAAATTTGTGGATTTATACTTGGGAAATTTGTGGATTTATACTGGGAAAATTTGTGGATTTATACTTGGGAAATTTGTGGATTTATACATAGGAAATTTGTGGATTTATACTTGGGACATTTGTGGATTTACACTTGGCAAATTTGTGGATCTACACTTGGTAAATTTGTGGATCTACACTTGGCAAATTTGTGGATCTACACTTGGGAAATTTGTGGATCTACACTAGGGAAATTTTCTGATCTACACTTGGGAAATTTGTGGATCTACACTTGGGAAATTTGTGGATCTACTCTTGGGAAATTTGTGGATCTACACTTGTGAAATTTTTGGATCTATACAAAGGGAAATTTTTGGATCTATACAAAGCAAAATTTGGATCTATACTTGGAAAATTTGTGGATTTATTCTTAGAAAATTTGGGGATATATGCTTGGAAATTTGTTGATCTATACTTGGGAAATATGTGTATCTATACTTGGGATTTTTGTGGATCTACACTTGGCAAATTTGTGGATCTACACTTTGCAAATTTGTGGATCTACACTTGCAAATTTGTGGATCTACACTTGGCAAATTTGTGGATCTACACTTTACAAATTTGTGGATCTACACTTGGGAAATTTGTGGATTTACACTTGGCAAATTTGTGGATCTACACTTGGTAAATTTGTGGATCTCCACTTGGCAAATTTGTGGATCTCCACTTGGCAAATTTGTGGATCTTCACTTGGGAAATTTGTGGATCTACACTTGGGAAATTTGTGGATCTACACTTGGGAAATTTGTGGATCTACACTTGGGAAATTTGTGGATCTACAATTGGGAAATTTGTGGATCTACACTTGGGAAATATGTGGATCTACACTTGGGAAATTTGTGGATCTACACTTGGTAAATTTGTGGATCTACACTTGGCAAATTTGTGGATCTACACTTGGCAAATTTGTGGTTCTACACTTGGCAAATTTGTGGATTTATACTTGGGAAATTTGTGGATTTATACTTGGGAAATTTGTGGATTCATACTTGGGAAATTTGTGGATTTATACTTGGGAAATTTGTGGATTTATACTTGGGAAATTTGTGGATTTATACTTGGGAAATTTGTGGATTTATACTTGGGAAATTTGTAGATTTATACTTGAGAAATTTGTGGATTTATATTTGGGAAATTTGTGGATTTATACTTGGGAAATTTGTGGATTTATACTTGGGAAATTTGTGGATTTATACTTAGGAAATTTGTGGATTTTCACTTGGCAAATTTGTGGATCTACACTTTGGAAATTTGTGGATCTACACTTGGGAAATTTGTGGATCTACACTTGGGAAATTTGTGGATATACACTTGGGAAATATGTGGATCTACACTTGGGAAATTTGTGGATCTACACTTGGGAAATTTGTGGATCTACACTTGGCAAATTTGTGGATTTACACTTGGCAAATTTGTGGATCTACACTTGGGAAATTTGTGGATCTACACTTGGGAAATTTGTGGATCTACACTTGGGTAATTTGTGAATTTATACTTGGGAAATTTGTGGATTTATATTTGGGAAATTTTTGGATTTATACTGGGGAAATGTGTGGATTTATACTTGGGAAATTTGTGGATTTATACATAGGAAATTTGTGGATTTATACTTGGGACATTTGTGGATCTAGACTTGGGACATTTGTGGATCTAGACTTGGGAAATTTTTGAATTTATACTTGAGAAATTTGTGAATTTATACTTGGGAAATTTGTGGATTTATACTTGGGAAATTTGTGGATTTATACTTGGGAAATTTGTGGATCTACACTTGGGAAATTTGTGGATCTACACTTGGGAAATTTGTTTATCTACACTTGGGAAATTTGTGGATCTACACTTGTGAAATTTGTGGATCTACACTTGTGAAATTTGTGGAGCTACACTTGGGAAATTTGTGGATCTACACTTGGGAAATTTGTGGATCTACACTTGGGAAATTTGTGGATCTACACTTGGGAAATTTGTGGATCTACACTAGGGAAATTTGTGGATATACACTTGGGAAATATGTGGATCTACACTTGGGAAATTTGTGGATCTACACTTGGTAAATTTGTGGATCTACACTTGGCAAATTTGTGGATCTACACTTGGCAAATTTGTGGATCTACACTTGGCAAATTTGTGGATCTACTCTTGGCAAATTTTGTGGATCTACACTTGGGAAATTTGTGGATTTACACTTGGGAAATTTGTGGATCTACACTTGGGAAATTAGTGGATCTAGACTTGGGAAATTTTTGAATTTATACTTGAGAAATTTGTGAATTTATACTTGGGAAATTTGTGGATTTATACTTGGGAAATTTGTGGATTTATACTTGGGAAATTTGTGGATCTACACTTGGGAAATTTGTGGATCTACACTTGGGAAATTTGTTTATCTACACTTGGGAAATTTGTGGATCTACACTTGTGAAATTTGTGGATCTACACTTGTGAAATTTGTGGAGCTACACTTGGGAAATTTGTGGATCTACACTTGGGAAATTTGTGGATCTACACTTGGGAAATTTGTGGATCTACACTAGGGAAATTTGTGGATATACACTTGGGAAATATGTGGATCTACACTTGGGAAATTTGTGGATCTACACTTGGTAAATTTGTGGATCTACACTTGGCAAATTTGTGGATCTACACTTGGCAAATTTGTGGATCTACTCTTGGCAAATTTTGTGGATCTACACTTGGGAAATTTGTGGATTTACACTTGGCAAATTTGTGGATCTACACTTGGGAAATTTGTGGATCTACACTTGGGAAATTTGTGGATCTACACTAAGGAAATTTGTAAATTTATACTTGGGAAATTTGTGGATTTATACTTTGGAAATTTGTGGATTTATACTTGGGAAATTTGTGGATTTATACATAAAAAATTTGTGGATTTATACTTGGGACATTTGTGGATCTAGACTTGGGACATTTGTGGATCTAGACTTGGGAAATTTTTGAATTTATACTTGGGAAATTTGTGGATTTATACTTGGGAAATTTGTGGATTTATACTTGGGAAATTCGTGGATTTATACTTGGGAAATTTGTGGATTTATTCTAGGGAAATTTGTGGATTTATACTTGACAAATTTGTGGATCTACTCTTTGCAAATTTGTGGATCTACACTTGGTAAATTTGTGGATCTACACTTGGCAAATTTGTGGATCTACACTTGGCAAATTTGTGGATCTACACTTGGCAAATTTGTGGATCTACACTTGGCAAATTTTGTGGATCTACACTTGGCAAATTTATGGATCTACACTTGGCAAATTTTGTGGATCTACACTTCGGAAATTTGTGGATCTACACTTGGGAAATTTGTGGATCTACACTTGGGAAATTTGTTTATCTACACTTGGGAAATTTGTGGATCTACACTTGTGAAATTTGTGGATCTACACTTGGGAAATTTGTGGATCTACACTTGGTAAATTTGTGGATCTACACTTGGCAAATTTGGGGATCTACACTTGGCAAATTTGTGGATCTACTCTTGGCAAATTTTGTGGATCTACACTTGGGAAATTTGTGGATTTACACTTGGCAAATTTGTGGATCTACACTTGGGAAATTTGTGGATCTACACTTGGGAAATTTGTGGATCTACACTAGGGAAATTTGTGAATTTATACTTGGGAAATTTTTGGATTTATACTTGGGAAATTTGTGGATTTATACTGGGGAAATTTGTTGATTTATACTTGGGAAATTTGTGGATTTATACATAGGAAATTTGTGGATTTATACTTGGGACATTTGTGGATCTAGACTTGGGACATTTGTGGATCTAGACTTGGGAAATTTTTGAATTTATACTTGGGAAATTTGTGAATTTATACTTGGGAAATTTGTGGATTTATACTTGGGAAATTTGTGGATTTATACTTGGGAAATTTGTGGATTTATACTTGGGAAATTTGTGGATTTATTCTTGGGAAATTTGTGGATTTATACTTAGGAAATTTGTGGATTTACACTTGACAAATTTGTGGATCTACTCTTTGCAAATTTGTGGATCTACACTTGGTAAATTTGTGGAACTACACTTGGCAAATTTGTGGATCTACACTTGGCAAATTTGTGGATCTACACTTGGCAAATTTGTGGATCTACACTTGGCAAATTTTGTGGATCTACACTTGGGAAATTTGTGGATTTACACTTGGCAAATTTGTGGATCTACACTTGGGAAATTTGTGGATCTACACTTGGGAAATTTGTTGATCTAGACTTGGGACATTTGTGGATCTAGACTTGGGACATTTTTGAATTTATACTTGGGAAATTTTTAAATTTATACTTGGGAAATTTGTGGATTTATACTTGGGAAATTTGTGGATTTATACTTGGGAAATTTGTGGATTTATACTTGGGAAATTTGTGGATTTATACTTGGGAAATTTGTGGATTTATACTAAGGAAATTTGTGGATTTACACTTGGGAAATTTGTGGATTTATATTTGGGAAATTTGTGGATTTATATTTGGGAAATTTGTGGATTTATACTTGGGAAATTTGTGGATTTATACTTGGGAAATTTGTGGATTTATACTTAGTAAATTTGTGGATATTCACTTGGCAAATTTGTAGATTTATACTTGGGAAATTTGTGGATTTATATTTGGGAAATTTGTGGATTTATACTTAGAAAATTTGTGGATTTACACTTGGCAAATTTGTGGATCTACACTTGGTAAATTTGTGGATCTACACTTGGCAAATTTGTGGATCTACACTTGGCAAATTTGTGGATCTACACTTGGCAAATTTGTGGATCTACACTTGGCAAATTTTGTGGATCTACACTTGGGAAATTTGTGGATTTACACTTGGCAAATTTGTGGATCTACACTTGTGAAATTTGTGGATCTACACTTGGGAAATTTGTGGATCTACACTTGGGAAATTTGTGGATCTACACTTGGGAAATTTGTGGATCTACACTTGGGAAATTTGTGAATTTATACTTGGGAAATTTGTGGATTTATACTTTGGAAATTTGTGGATTTATACTTGGGAAATTTGTGGATTTATACTGGGGAAATTTGTGGATTTATACTTGGGAAATTTGTGGATTTACACTTGGCAAATTTGTGGATCTACACTTGGTAAATTTGTGGATCTACACTTGGCCAATTTATGGATCTACACTTGGCAAATTTTGTGGATCTACACTTCGGAAATTTTTGGATCTACACTTGGGAAATTTGTGGATCTACACTTGGGAAATTTGTGGATCTACACTTGACAAATTTGTGGATCTACACTTGGCAAATTTGTGTATCTACACTTGGCAAATTTATGGATCTACACTTGGCAAATTTTGTGGATCTACACTTCGGATATTTGTGGATCTACACTTGGGAAATTTGTGGATCTACGATTGGGAAATTTGTTTATCTACACTTGGGAAATTTGTGGATCTACACTTGTGAAATTTGTGGATATACACTTGTGAAATTTGTGGAGCTACACTTGGGAAATTTGTGGATCTACACTTGGGAAATTTGTGGATCTACACTTGGAAAATTTGTGGATCTACATTTGGGAAATTTGTTGATCTACACTTGGGAAATTTGTGGTTCTACACTTGGGAAATTTGTGTATCTACACTTGGGAAATTTGTGGATTTATACTTGGGAAATTTGTGGATTTATACTTCGGAAATTTGTGGATTTATACTTGGAAAATTTGTGGATTTATAATTGGGAAATTTGTGGATTTATACTTGGGAAATTTGTGGGTCTAGACTTGGGAAATTTGTGGGTCTAGACTTGGGACATTTGTGGATCTAGACTTGGGACATTTGTGGATCTACACTTGTGAAATTTGTGGATCTACACTTGGTAAATTTGTGGATCTACACTTGGCAAATTTGTGGATCTACACTTGGCAAATTTGTGGATCTACACTTGGCAAATTTGTGGATCTACATTTGGGAAATTTGTTGATCTACACTTGGCAAATTTGTGGATCTACACTTGTGAAATTTGTGGATCTACACTTGTGAAATTTGTGGATCTACACTTGGGAAATTTGTGGATCTACACTTGGGAAATTTGTGAATTTATACTTGGGAAATTTGTGGATTTATACTTGGGAAATTTGTGGATTTATACTGGGTAAATTTGTGGATTTATACTTGGGAAATTTGTGGAATTATACTTAGGAAATTTGTGGATTTATACTTGGGACATTTGTGGATCTAGACTTGGGACATTTGTGGATCTAGACCTAGGACATTTTTGAATTTATACTTGGGAAATTTGTGAATTTATACTTGGGAAATTTGTGGATTTATACTTGGGAAATTTGTGGATTTATACTGGGGAAATTTGTGGATTTATACTTGGGAAATTTGTGGAATTATACTTAGGAAATTTGTGGATTTATACTTGGGACATTTGTGGATCTAGACTTGGGACATTTGTGGATCAAGACCTAGGACATTTTTGAATTTATACTTGGGAAATTTGTGGATCTACACTTGGGAAATTTGTGGATCTACACTTGGGAAATTTGTGGATCTACACTTGGGAAATTTGTGAATCTACATTTGGGAAATTTGTGGATCTACACTTGGGAAATTTGTGGTTCTACACTTGGGAAATTTGTGGATCTACACTTGGGAAATTTGTGGATTTATACTTGGGAAATTTGTGGATTTATACTTGGGAAATTTGTGGATTTACACTTGGGAAATTTGTGGATTTATACATGGGAAATTTGTGGATTTATACTTCGGAAATTTGTGGATTTATACTTGGGAAATTTGTGGATTTATAATTTGGAAATTTGTGGATTTATACTTGTTAAATTTATGGGTCTAGACTTGGGAAATTTGTGGGTCTAGACTTGGGACATTTGTTGATCTAGACTTGGGACATTTGTGGATCTAGACTTGGGATATTTTTGAATTTTTACTTGGGAAATTTTTAAATTTATACTTGGGAAATTTGTGGATTTATACTTGGGAAATTTGTGGATTTATACTGGGGAAATTTGTGGATTTATACTTGGGAAATTTGTGGATTTATACATTGGAAATTTGTGGATTTATACTTGGGACATTTGTGGATCTAGACTTGGGACATTTGTGGATCTAGACTTGGGAAATTTTTGAATTTATACTTGGGAAATTTGTGAATTTATACTTGGGAAATTTGTGGATTTATACTTGGGAAATTTGTGGATTTATACTTGGGAAATTTGTGGATTTATACTTGGGAAATTTGTGGATTTATACTTGGGAAATTTGTGGATTTATTCTTGGGAAATTTGTGGATTTATACTTAGGAAATTTGTGGATTTACACTTGACAAATTTGTGGATCTACTCTTTGCAAATTTGTGGATCTACACTTGGTAAATTTGTGGATCTGAACTTGGCAAATTTGTGGATCTACACTTGGCAAATTTTTGGATCTACACTTGGCAAATTTGTGGATCTACACTTGGGAAATTTGTGGAGCTACACTTGGGAAATTTGTGGATCTACACTTGGGAAATTTGTGGATCTACACTTGGGAAATTTGTGGATCTACACTTGGGAAATTTGTGGATCTACACTTGGGAAATATGTGGATCTACACTTGGGAAATTTGTGGATCTACACTTGGTAAATTTGTGGATCTACACTTGGCAAATTTGTGGATCTACACTTGGCAAATTTGTGGATCTACACTTGGCAAATTTGTGGATCTACTCTTGGCAAATTTTGTGGATCTACACTTGGAAAATTTGTGGATTTACACTTGGCAAATTTGTGGATCTACACTTGGGAAATTTGTGGATCTACACTTGGGAAATTTGTGGATCTACACTTGGGAAATTTGTGAATTTATACTTGAGAAATTTGTGGATTTATACTTGGGAAATTTGTGGATTTATACTGGGAAATTTGTGGATTTATACTTGGGAAATTTGTGGATTTATACATAGGAAATTTGTGGATTTATACTTGGGACATTTGTGGATCTAGACTTGGGACATTTGTGGATCTAGACTTGGAACATTTGTGGATCTAGACTTGGGAAATTTTTGAATTTATACTTGGGAAATTTGTGAATTTATACTTGGGAAATTTGTGGATTTATACTTGGGAAATTTGTGGATTTATACTTGGGAAATTTGTGGATTTATACTTGGGAAATTTGTGGATTTATACTTAGGAAATTTGTGGATTTACACTTGACAAATTTGTGGATCTACTCTTTGCAAATTTGTGGATCTACACTTGGTAAATTTGTGGATCTACACTTGGCAAATTTGTGGATCTACACTTGGCAAATTTGTGGATCTACACTTGGCAAATTTTGTGGATCTACACTTGGAAAATTTGTGGATTTACACTTGGCAAATTTGTGGATCTACACTTGTTAAATTTGTGGATCTACACTTGGGAAATTTGTGGATCTACACTTGGCAAATTTATGGATCTACACTTGGCAAATTTTGTGGATCTACACTTGGGAAATTTGTGGATCTACACTTGGGAAATTTGTGGATCTACACTAGGGAAATTTGTGAATTTATACTTGGGAAATTTGTGGATTTATACATAGGAAATTTGTGGATTTATACTTGGGACATTTGTGGATCTAGACTTGGGACATTTGTGGATCTAGACTTGGGAAATTTTTGAATTTATACTTGGGAAATTTGTGAATTCATACTTGGGAAATTTGTGGATTTATACTTGGGAAATTTGTGGATTTATACTTGGGAAATTTGTGGATTTATACTTGGGAAATTTGTGGATTTATTCTTGGGAAATTTGTGGATTTATACTTAGGAAATTTGTGGATTTACACTTGACAAATTTGTGGATCTACTCTTTGCAAATTTGTGGATCTACACTTGGTAAATTTGTGGATCTACACTTGGCAAATTTGTGGATCTACACTTGGCAAATTTTGTGGATCTACACTTGGGAAATTTGTGGATTTACACTTGGCAAATTTGTGGATCTACACTTGTGAAATTTGTGGATCTACACTTGGGAATTTTTTGTGGATCTACACTTGGGAAATTTGTGGATCTACACTTGGGAAATTTGTGGATCTACACTAGGGAAATTTGTGGATATACACTTGGGAAATATGTGGATCTACACTTGGGAAATTTGTGGATCTACACTTGGTAAATTTGTGGATCTACACTTGGCAAATTTGTGGATCTACACTTGTCAAATTTGTGGATCTACACTTGGCAAATTTGTGGATCTACTCTTGGGAAATTTGTGGATTTATACTTGGCAAATTTGTGGATCTACACTTGGGAAATTTGTGGATCTACACTTGGGAAATTTGTGGATCTACACTAGGGAAATTTGTGAATTTATACTTGGGAAATTTGTGGATTTATACTTGGGAAATTTGTGGATTTATACTGGGGAAATTTGTGGATTTATACTTGGGAAATTTGTGGATTTATACATAGGAAATTTGTGGATTTATACTTGGGACATTTGTGGATCTAGACTTGGGACATTTGTGGATCTAGACTTGGGAAATTTTTGAATTTATACTTGGGAAATTTGTGAATTTATACTTGGGAAATTTGTGGATTTATACTTGGGAAATTTGTGGATTTATACTTGGGAAATTTGTGGATTTATACTTGGGAAATTTGTGGATTTATACTTGGGAAATTTGTGGATTTATTCTTGGGAAATTTGTGGATTTATACTTAGGAAATTTGTGGATTTACACTTGACAAATTTGTGGATCTACTCTTTGCAAATTTGTGGATCTACACTTTGTAAATTTGTGGATCTACACTTGGCAAATTTGTGGATCTACACTTGGCAAATTTGTGGATCTACACTTGGCAAATTTGTGGATCTACACTTGGGAAATTTGTGGAGCTACACTTGGGAAATTTGTGGATCTACACTTGGGAAATTTGTGGATCTACACTTGGGAAATTTGTGGATCTACACTTGGGAAATATGTGGATCTACACTTGGGAAATATGTGGATCTACACTTGGGAAATTTGTGGATCTACACTTGGTAAATTTGTGGATCTACACTTGGCAAATTTGTGGATCTACACTTGGGAAATTTGTGGATCTACACTTGGGAAATTTGTGGATATACACTTGGGAAATATGTGGATGTACACTTGGGAAATTTGTGGATCTACACTTGGAAAATTTGTGAATCTACATTTGGGAAATTTGTGGATCTACACTTGGGAAATTTGTGGTTCTACACTTGGGAAATTTGTGGATCTACACTTGGGAAATTTGTGGATTTATACTTGGGAAATTTGTGGATTTATACTTGGGAAATTTGTGGATTTACACTTGGGAAATTTGTGGATTTATACATGGGAAATTTGTGGATTTATACTTGGGAAATTTGTGGATTTTTAATTGGGAAATTTGTGGATTTATACTTGTTAAATTTATGGGTCTAGACTTGGGAAATTTGTGGGTCTAGACTTGGGACATTTGTTGATCTAGACTTGGAACATTTGTGGATCTAGACTTGGGACATTTTTGAATTTATACTTGGGAAATTTTTGAATTTATACTTGGGAAATTTGTGGATTTATACTTGGGAAATTTGTGGATTTATACTTGGGAAATTTGTGGATTTATACTTGGGAAATTTGTGGATTTATACTTGGGAAATTTGTGGATTTATACTAAGGAAATTTGTGGATTTACACTTGGGAAATTTGTGGATTTATATTTGGGAAATTTGTGGATTTATATTTGGGAAATTTGTGGATTTATACTTGGGAAATTTGTGGATTTATACTTGGGAAATTTGTGGATTTATACTTAGGAAATTTGTGGATATTCACTTGCAAATTTGTAGATTTATACTTGGGAAATTTGTGGATTTATTTTTGGGAAATTTGTGGATTTATACTTAGAAAATTTGTGGATTTACACTTGGCAAATTTGTGGATCTACACTTGGTAAATTTGTGGATCTACACTTGGCAAATTTGTGGATCTACACTTGGGAAATTTGTGGATCTTCACTTGGCAAATTTGTGGATCTACACTAGGGAAATTTGTGAATTTATACTTGGGAAATTTGTGGATTTATACTTGGGAAATTTGTGGATTTATACTGGGAAAATTTGTGGATTTATACTTGGGAAATTTGTGGATTTATACATAGGAAATTTGTGGATTTATACTTGGGACATTTGTGGATTTAACTTGGCAAATTTGTGGATCTACACTTGGTAAATTTGTGGATCTACACTTGGCAAATTTGTGGATCTACACTTGGGAAATTTGTGGATCTACACTAGGGAAATTTTCTGATCTACACTTGGGAAATTTGTGGATCTACACTTGGGAAATTTGTGGATCTACACTTGGGAAATTTGTGGATCTACTCTTGGGAAATTTGTGGATCTACACTTGTGAAATTTTTGGATCTATACAAAGGGAAATTTTTGGATCTATACAAAGCAAAATTTGGATCTATACTTGGAAAATTTGTGGATTTATTCTTAGAAAATTTGGGGATATATGCTTGGAAATTTGTTGATCTATACTTGGGAAATATGTGTATCTATACTTGGGATTTTTGTGGATCTACACTTGGCAAATTTGTGGATCTACACTTTGCAAATTTGTGGATCTACACTTGCAAATTTGTGGATCTACACTTGGCAAATTTGTGGATCTACACTTTACAAATTTGTGGATCTACACTTGGGAAATTTGTGGATTTACACTTGGCAAATTTGTGGATCTACACTTGGTAAATTTGTGGATCTCCACTTGGCAAATTTGTGGATCTCCACTTGGCAAATTTGTGGATCTTCACTTGGGAAATTTGTGGATCTACACTTGGGAAATTTGTGGATCTACACTTGGGAAATTTGTGGATCTACACTTGGGAAATTTGTGGATCTACAATTGGGAAATTTGTGGATCTACACTTGGGAAATATGTGGATCTACACTTGGGAAATTTGTGGATCTACACTTGGTAAATTTGTGGATCTACACTTGGCAAATTTGTGGATCTACACTTGGCAAATTTGTGGTTCTACACTTGGCAAATTTGTGGATTTATACTTGGGAAATTTGTGGATTTATACTTGGGAAATTTGTGGATTCATACTTGGGAAATTTGTGGATTTATACTTGGGAAATTTGTGGATTTATACTTGGGAAATTTGTGGATTTATACTTGGGAAATTTGTGGATTTATACTTGGGAAATTTGTAGATTTATACTTGAGAAATTTGTGGATTTATATTTGGGAAATTTGTGGATTTATACTTGGGAAATTTGTGGATTTATACTTGGGAAATTTGTGGATTTATACTTAGGAAATTTGTGGATTTTCACTTGGCAAATTTGTGGATCTACACTTGGGAAATTTGTGGATCTACACTTGGGAAATTTGTGGATCTACACTTGGGAAATTTGTGGATATACACTTGGGAAATATGTGGATCTACACTTGGGAAATTTGTGGATCTACACTTGGCAAATTTGTGGATCTACACTTGGCAAATTTGTGGATTTACACTTGGGAAATTTGTGGATCTACACTTGGGAAATTTGTGGATCTACACTTGGGAAATTTGTGGATCTACACTTGGGTAATTTGTGAATTTATACTTGGGAAATTTGTGGATTTATATTTGGGAAATTTTTGGATTTATACTGGGGAAATGTGTGGATTTATACTTGGGAAATTTGTGGATTTATACATAGGAAATTTGTGGATTTATACTTGGGACATTTGTGGATCTAGACTTGGGAAATTTTTGAATTTATACTTGAGAAATTTGTGAATTTATACTTGGGAAATTTGTGGATTTATACTTGGGAAATTTGTGGATTTATACTTGGGAAATTTGTGGATCTACACTTGGGAAATTTGTGGATCTACACTTGGGAAATTTGTTTATCTACACTTGGGAAATTTGTGGATCTACACTTGTGAAATTTGTGGATCTACACTTGTGAAATTTGTGGAGCTACACTTGGGAAATTTGTGGATCTACACTTGGGAAATTTGTGGATCTACACTTGGGAAATTTGTGGATCTACACTTGGGAAATTTGTGGATCTACACTAGGGAAATTTGTGGATATACACTTGGGAAATATGTGGATCTACACTTGGGAAATTTGTGGATCTACACTTGGTAAATTTGTGGATCTACACTTGGCAAATTTGTGGATCTACACTTGGCAAATTTGTGGATCTACACTTGGCAAATTTGTGGATCTACTCTTGGCAAATTTTGTGGATCTACACTTGGGAAATTTGTGGATTTACACTTGGGAAATTTGTGGATCTACACTTGGGAAATTAGTGGATCTAGACTTGGGAAATTTTTGAATTTATACTTGAGAAATTTGTGAATTTATACTTGGGAAATTTGTGGATTTATACTTGGGAAATTTGTGGATTTATACTTGGGAAATTTGTGGATCTACACTTGGGAAATTTGTGGATCTACACTTGGGAAATTTGTTTATCTACACTTGGGAAATTTGTGGATCTACACTTGTGAAATTTGTGGATCTACACTTGTGAAATTTGTGGAGCTACACTTGGGAAATTTGTGGATCTACACTTGGGAAATTTGTGGATCTACACTTGGGAAATTTGTGGATCTACACTAGGGAAATTTGTGGATATACACTTGGGAAATATGTGGATCTACACTTGGGAAATTTGTGGATCTACACTTGGTAAATTTGTGGATCTACACTTGGCAAATTTGTGGATCTACACTTGGCAAATTTGTGGATCTACTCTTGGCAAATTTTGTGGATCTACACTTGGGAAATTTGTGGATTTACACTTGGCAAATTTGTGGATCTACACTTGGGAAATTTGTGGATCTACACTTGGGAAATTTGTGGATCTACACTAAGGAAATTTGTAAATTTATACTTGGGAAATTTGTGGATTTATACTTTGGAAATTTGTGGATTTATACTTGGGAAATTTGTGGATTTATACATAAAAAATTTGTGGATTTATACTTGGGACATTTGTGGATCTAGACTTGGGACATTTGTGGATCTAGACTTGGGAAATTTTTGAATTTATACTTGGGAAATTTGTGGATTTATACTTGGGAAATTTGTGGATTTATACTTGGGAAATTCGTGGATTTATACTTGGGAAATTTGTGGATTTATTCTAGGGAAATTTGTGGATTTATACTTGACAAATTTGTGGATCTACTCTTTGCAAATTTGTGGATCTACACTTGGTAAATTTGTGGATCTACACTTGGCAAATTTGTGGATCTACACTTGGCAAATTTGTGGATCTACACTTGGCAAATTTGTGGATCTACACTTGGCAAATTTTGTGGATCTACACTTGGCAAATTTATGGATCTACACTTGGCAAATTTTGTGGATCTACACTTCGGAAATTTGTGGATCTACACTTGGGAAATTTGTGGATCTACACTTGGGAAATTTGTTTATCTACACTTGGGAAATTTGTGGATCTACACTTGTGAAATTTGTGGATCTACACTTGGGAAATTTGTGGATCTACACTTGGTAAATTTGTGGATCTACACTTGGCAAATTTGGGGATCTACACTTGGCAAATTTGTGGATCTACTCTTGGCAAATTTTGTGGATCTACACTTGGGAAATTTGTGGATTTACACTTGGCAAATTTGTGGATCTACACTTGGGAAATTTGTGGATCTACACTTGGGAAATTTGTGGATCTACACTAGGGAAATTTGTGAATTTATACTTGGGAAATTTTTGGATTTATACTTGGGAAATTTGTGGATTTATACTGGGGAAATTTGTTGATTTATACTTGGGAAATTTGTGGATTTATACATAGGAAATTTGTGGATTTATACTTGGGACATTTGTGGATCTAGACTTGGGACATTTGTGGATCTAGACTTGGGAAATTTTTGAATTTATACTTGGGAAATTTGTGAATTTATACTTGGGAAATTTGTGGATTTATACTTGGGAAATTTGTGGATTTATACTTGGGAAATTTGTGGATTTATACTTGGGAAATTTGTGGATTTATTCTTGGGAAATTTGTGGATTTATACTTAGGAAATTTGTGGATTTACACTTGACAAATTTGTGGATCTACTCTTTGCAAATTTGTGGATCTACACTTGGTAAATTTGTGGAACTACACTTGGCAAATTTGTGGATCTACACTTGGCAAATTTGTGGATCTACACTTGGCAAATTTGTGGATCTACACTTGGCAAATTTTGTGGATCTACACTTGGGAAATTTGTGGATTTACACTTGGCAAATTTGTGGATCTACACTTGGGAAATTTGTGGATCTACACTTGGGAAATTTGTTGATCTAGACTTGGGACATTTGTGGATCTAGACTTGGGACATTTTTGAATTTATACTTGGGAAATTTTTAAATTTATACTTGGGAAATTTGTGGATTTATACTTGGGAAATTTGTGGATTTATACTTGGGAAATTTGTGGATTTATACTTGGGAAATTTGTGGATTTATACTTGGGAAATTTGTGGATTTATACTAAGGAAATTTGTGGATTTACACTTGGGAAATTTGTGGATTTATATTTGGGAAATTTGTGGATTTATATTTGGGAAATTTGTGGATTTATACTTGGGAAATTTGTGGATTTATACTTGGGAAATTTGTGGATTTATACTTAGTAAATTTGTGGATATTCACTTGGCAAATTTGTAGATTTATACTTGGGAAATTTGTGGATTTATATTTGGGAAATTTGTGGATTTATACTTAGAAAATTTGTGGATTTACACTTGGCAAATTTGTGGATCTACACTTGGTAAATTTGTGGATCTACACTTGGCAAATTTGTGGATCTACACTTGGCAAATTTGTGGATCTACACTTGGCAAATTTGTGGATCTACACTTGGCAAATTTTGTGGATCTACACTTGGGAAATTTGTGGATTTACACTTGGCAAATTTGTGGATCTACACTTGTGAAATTTGTGGATCTACACTTGGGAAATTTGTGGATCTACACTTGGGAAATTTGTGGATCTACACTTGGGAAATTTGTGGATCTACACTTGGGAAATTTGTGAATTTATACTTGGGAAATTTGTGGATTTATACTTTGGAAATTTGTGGATTTATACTTGGGAAATTTGTGGATTTATACTGGGGAAATTTGTGGATTTATACTTGGGAAATTTGTGGATTTACACTTGGCAAATTTGTGGATCTACACTTGGTAAATTTGTGGATCTACACTTGGCCAATTTATGGATCTACACTTGGCAAATTTTGTGGATCTACACTTCGGAAATTTTTGGATCTACACTTGGGAAATTTGTGGATCTACACTTGGGAAATTTGTGGATCTACACTTGGGAAATTTGTGGATCTACACTTGACAAATTTGTGGATCTACACTTGGCAAATTTGTGTATCTACACTTGGCAAATTTATGGATCTACACTTGGCAAATTTTGTGGATCTACACTTCGGATATTTGTGGATCTACACTTGGGAAATTTGTGGATCTACGATTGGGAAATTTGTTTATCTACACTTGGGAAATTTGTGGATCTACACTTGTGAAATTTGTGGATATACACTTGTGAAATTTGTGGAGCTACACTTGGGAAATTTGTGGATCTACACTTGGGAAATTTGTGGATCTACACTTGGAAAATTTGTGGATCTACATTTGGGAAATTTGTTGATCTACACTTGGGAAATTTGTGGTTCTACACTTGGGAAATTTGTGTATCTACACTTGGGAAATTTGTGGATTTATACTTGGGAAATTTGTGGATTTATACTTCGGAAATTTGTGGATTTATACTTGGAAAATTTGTGGATTTATAATTGGGAAATTTGTGGATTTATACTTGGGAAATTTGTGGGTCTAGACTTGGGAAATTTGTGGGTCTAGACTTGGGACATTTGTGGATCTAGACTTGGGACATTTGTGGATCTACACTTGTGAAATTTGTGGATCTACACTTGGTAAATTTGTGGATCTACACTTGGCAAATTTGTGGATCTACACTTGGCAAATTTGTGGATCTACACTTGGCAAATTTGTGGATCTACATTTGGGAAATTTGTTGATCTACACTTGGCAAATTTGTGGATCTACACTTGTGAAATTTGTGGATCTACACTTGTGAAATTTGTGGATCTACACTTGGGAAATTTGTGGATCTACACTTGGGAAATTTGTGGATCTACACTTGGGAAATTTGTGAATTTATACTTGGGAAATTTGTGGATTTATACTTGGGAAATTTGTGGATTTATACTGGGTAAATTTGTGGATTTATACTTGGGAAATTTGTGGAATTATACTTAGGAAATTTGTGGATTTATACTTGGGACATTTGTGGATCTAGACTTGGGACATTTGTGGATCTAGACCTAGGACATTTTTGAATTTATACTTGGGAAATTTGTGAATTTATACTTGGGAAATTTGTGGATTTATACTTGGGAAATTTGTGGATTTATACTGGGGAAATTTGTGGATTTATACTTGGGAAATTTGTGGAATTATACTTAGGAAATTTGTGGATTTATACTTGGGACATTTGTGGATCTAGACTTGGGACATTTGTGGATCAAGACCTAGGACATTTTTGAATTTATACTTGGGAAATTTGTGGATCTACACTTGGGAAATTTGTGGATCTACACTTGGGAAATTTGTGAATCTACATTTGGGAAATTTGTGGATCTACACTTGGGAAATTTGTGGTTCTACACTTGGGAAATTTGTGGATCTACACTTGGGAAATTTGTGGATTTATACTTGGGAAATTTGTGGATTTATACTTGGGAAATTTGTGGATTTACACTTGGGAAATTTGTGGATTTATACATGGGAAATTTGTGGATTTATACTTCGGAAATTTGTGGATTTATACTTGGGAAATTTGTGGATTTATAATTTGGAAATTTGTGGATTTATACTTGTTAAATTTATGGGTCTAGACTTGGGAAATTTGTGGGTCTAGACTTGGGACATTTGTTGATCTAGACTTGGGACATTTGTGGATCTAGACTTGGGATATTTTTGAATTTTTACTTGGGAAATTTTTAAATTTATACTTGGGAAATTTGTGGATTTATACTTGGGAAATTTGTGGATTTATACTTGGGAAATTTGTGGATTTATACTTGGGAAATTTGTGGATTTATACTTGGGAAATTTGTGGATTTATACTAAGGAAATTTGTGGATTTACACTTGGGAAATTTGTGGATTTATATTTGGGAAATTTGTGGATTTATATTTGGGAAATTTGTGGATTTATACTTGGGAAATTTGTGGATTTATAATTGGGAAATTTGTGGATTTATACTTGTTAAATTTATGGGTCTAGACTTGGGAAATTTGTGGGTCTAGACTTGGGACATTTGTTGATCTAGACTTGGGACATTTGTGGATCTAGACTTGGGACATTTTTGAATTTTTACTTGGGAAATTTTTAAATTTATACTTGGGAAATTTGTGGATTTATACTTGGGAAATTTGTGGATTTATACTTGGGAAATTTGTGGATTTATACTTGGGAAATTTGTGGATTTATACTTGGGAAATTTGTGGATTTATACTAAGGAAATTTGTGGATTTACACTTGGGAAATTTGTGGATTTATATTTGGGAAATTTATGGATTTATATTTGGGAAATTTGTGGATTTATACTTGGGAAATTTGTGGATTTATACTTGGGAAATTTGTGGATTTATACTTAGGAAATTTGTGGATATTCACTTGGCAAATTTGTAGATTTATACTTGGGAAATTTGTGGATTTATATTTGGGAAATTTGTGGATTTATACTTAGAAAATTTGTGGATTTATACTTAGAAAATTTGTGGATTTACACTTGGCAAATTTGTGGATCTACACTTGGTAAATTTGTGGATCTACACTTGGCAAATTTGTGGATCTACACTTGGCAAATTTGTGGATCTACACTTGGCAAATTTGTGGATCTACACTTGGCAAATTTTGTGGATCTACACTTGGGAAATTTGTGGATTTACACTTGGCAAATTTGTGGATCTACACTTGTGAAATTTGTGGATCTACACTTGGGAAATTTGTGGATCTACACTTGGGAAATTTGTGGATCTACACTTGGGAAATTTGTGAATTTATACTTGGGAAATTTGTGGATTTATACTTGGGAAATTTGTGGATTTATACTTGGGAAATTTGTGGATTTATACTGGGGAAATTTGTGGATTTATACTTGGGAAATTTGTGGATTTACACTTGGCAAATTTGTGGATCTACACTTGGTAAATTTGTGGATCTGCACTTGGCAAATTTGTGGATCTACACTTGGCAAATTTGTGGATCTACACTTGGCCAATTTATGGATCTACACTTGGCAAATTTTGTGGATCTACACTTCGGAAATTTTTGGATCTACACTTGGGAAATTTGTGGATCTACACTTGGGAAATTTGTGGATCTACACTTGACAAATTTGTGGATCTACACTTGGCAAATTTGTGTATCTACACTTGGCAAATTTATGGATCTACACTTGGCAAATTTTGTGGATCTACACTTCGGATATTTGTGGATCTACACTTGGGAAATTTGTGGATCTACGATTGGGAAATTTGTTTATCTACACTTGGGAAATTTGTGGATCTACACTTGTGAAATTTGTGGATATACACTTGTGAAATTTGTGGAGCTACACTTGGGAAATTTGTGGATCTACACTTGGGAAATTTGTGGATCTACACTTGGAAAATTTGTGGATCTACATTTGGGAAATTTGTTGATCTACACTTGGGAAATTTGTGGTTCTACACTTGGGAAATTTGTGTATCTACACTTGGGAAATTTGTGGATTTATACTTGGGAAATTTGTGGATATATACTTCGGAAATTTGTGGATTTATACTTCGGAAATTTGTGGATTTATACTTGGAAAATTTGTGGATTTATAATTGGGAAATTTGTGGATTTATACTTGGGAAATTTGTGGGTCTAGACTTGGGAAATTTGTGGGTCTAGACTTGGGACATTTGTGGATCTAGACTTGGGACATTTGTGGATCTACACTTGTGAAATTTGTGGATCTACACTTGGTAAATTTGTGGATCTACACTTGGCAAATTTGTGGATCTACACTTGGCAAATTTGTGGATCTACACTTGGCAAATTTGTGGATCTACATTTGGGAAATTTGTTGATCTACACTTGGCAAATTTGTGGATCTACACTTGTGAAATTTGTGGATCTACACTTGGGAAATTTGTGGATCTACACTTGGGAAATTTGTGGATCTACACTTGGGAAATTTGTGAATTTATACTTGGGAAATTTGTGGATTTATACTTGGGAAATTTGTGGATTTATACTGGGTAAATTTGTGGATTTATACTTGGGAAATTTGTGGAATTATACTTAGGAAATTTGTGGATTTATACTTGGGACATTTGTGGATCTAGACTTGGGACATTTGTGGATCTAGACCTAGGACATTTTTGAATTTATACTTGGGAAATTTGTGAATTTATACTTGGGAAATTTGTGGATTTATACTTGGGAAATTTGTGGATTTATACTGGGGAAATTTGTGGATTTATACTTGGGAAATTTGTGGAATTATACTTAGGAAATTTGTGGATTTATACTTGGGACATTTGTGGATCTAGACTTGGGACATTTGTGGATCTAGACCTAGGACATTTTTGAATTTATACTTGGGAAATTTGTGGATCTACACTTGGGAAATTTGTGGATCTACACTTGGGAAATTTGTGGATCTACACTTGGGAAATTTGTGAATCTACATTTGGGAAATTTGTGGATCTACACTTGGGAAATTTGTGGATCTACACTTGGGAAATTTGTGGATTTATACTTGGGAAATTTGTGGATTTATACTTGGGAAATTTGTGGATTTACACTTGGGAAATTTGTGGATTTATACATGGGAAATTTGTGGATTTATACTTCGGAAATTTGTGGATTTATACTTGGGAAATTTGTGGATTTATAATTTTTAAATTTGTGGATTTATACTTGTTAAATTTATGGGTCTAGACTTGGGAAATTTGTGGGTCTAGACTTGGGACATTTGTTGATCTAGACTTGGGACATTTGTGGATCTAGACTTGGGACATTTTTGAATTTTTACTTGGGAAATTTTTAAATTTATACTTGGGAAATTTGTGGATTTATACTTGGGAAATTTGTGGATTTATACTTGGGAAATTTGTGGATTTATACTTGGGAAATTTGTGGATTTATACTTGGGAAATTTGTGGATTTATACTAAGGAAATTTGTGGATTTACACTTGGGAAATTTGTGGATTTATATTTGGGAAATTTGTGGATTTATATTTGGGAAATTTGTGGATTTATACTTGGGAAATTTGTGGATTTATACTTGGGAAATTTGTGGATTTATACTGGGTAAATTTGTGGATTTATGCTTGGGAAATTTGTGGAATTATACTTAGGAAATTTGTGGATTTATACTTGGGACATTTGTGGATCTAGACTTGGGACATTTGTGGATCTAGACCTAGGACATTTTTGAATTTATACTTGGGAAATTTGTGGATTTATACTTGGGAAATTTGTGGATTTATACTGGGGAAATTTGTGGATTTATACTTGGGAAATTTGTGGAATTATACTTAGGAAATTTGTGGATTTATACTTGGGACATTTGTGGATCTAGACTTGGGACATTTGTGGATCTAGACCTAGGACATTTTTGAATTTATACTTGGGAAATTTGTGGATCTACACTTGGGAAATTTGTGGATCTACACTTGGGAAATTTGTGGATCTACACTTGGGAAATTTGTGAATCTACATTTGGGAAATTTGTGGATCTACACTTGGGAAATTTGTGGTTCTACACTTGGGAAATTTGTGGATCTATACTTGGGAAATTTGTGGATTTATACTTGGGAAATTTGTGGATTTACACTTGGGAAATTTGTGGATTTATACATGGGAAATTTGTGGATTTATACTTCGGAAATTTGTGGATTTATACTTGGGAAATTTGTGGATTTATAATTTGGAAATTTGTGGATTTATACTTGTTAAATTTATGGGTCTAGACTTGGGAAATTTGTGGGTCTAGACTTGGGACATTTGTTGATCTAGACTTGGGACATTTGTGGATCTAGACTTGGGACATTTTTGAATTTTTACTTGGGAAATTTTTAAATTTATACTTGGGAAATTTGTGGATTTATACTTGGGAAATTTGTGGATTTATACTTGGGAAATTTGTGGATTTATACTTGGGAAATTTGTGGATTTATACTTGGGAAATTTGTGGATTTATACTAAGGAAATTTGTGGATTTACACTTGGGAAATTTGTGGATTTATATTTGGGAAATTTGTGGATTTATATTTGGGAAATTTGTGGATTTATACTTGGGAAATTTGTGGATTTATAATTGGGAAATTTGTGGATTTATACTTGTTAAATTTATGGGTCTAGACTTGGGAAATTTGTGGGTCTAGACTTGGGACATTTGTTGATCTAGACTTGGGACATTTTTGAATTTTTACTTGGGAAATTTTTAAATTTATACTTGGGAAATTTGTGGATTTATACTTGGGAAATTTGTGGATTTATACTTGGGAAATTTGTGGATTTATACTTGGGAAATTTGTGGATTTATACTTGGGAAATTTGTGGATTTATACTAAGGAAATTTGTGTATTTACACTTGGGAAATTTGTGGATTTATATTTGGGAAATTTATGGATTTATATTTGGGAAATTTGTGGATTTATACTTGGGAAATTTGTGGATTTATACTTAGGAAATTTGTGGATATTCACTTGGCAAATTTGTAGATTTATACTTGGGAAATTTGTGGATTTATATTTGGGAAATTTGTGGATTTATACTTAGAAAATTTGTGGATTTATACTTAGAAAATTTGTGGATTTACACTTGGCAAATTTGTGGATCTACACTTGGTAAATTTGTGGATCTACACTTGGCAAATTTGTGGATCTACACTTGGCAAATTTGTGGATCTACACTTGGCAAATTTGTGGATCTACACTTGGCAAATTTTGTGGATCTACACTTGGGAAATTTGTGGATTTACACTTGGCAAATTTGTGGATCTACACTTGTGAAATTTGTGGATCTACACTTGGGAAATTTGTGGATCTACACTTGGGAAATTTGTGGATCTACACTTGGGAAATTTGTGAATTTACACTTGGGAAATTTGTGGATTTATACTTGGGAAATTTGTGGATTTATACTTGGGAAATTTGTGGATTTATACTGGGGAAATTTGTGGATTTATACTTGGGAAATTTGTGGATTTACACTTGGCAAATTTGTGGATCTACACTTGGTAAATTTGTGGATCTGCACTTGGCAAATTTGTGGATCTACACTTGGCAAATTTGTGGATCTACACTTGGCCAATTTATGGATCTACACTTGGCAAATTTTGTGGATCTACACTTCGGAAATTTTTGGATCTACACTTGGGAAATTTGTGGATCTGCACTTGGGAAATTTGTGGATCTACACTTGACAAATTTGTGGATCTACACTTGGCAAATTTGTGTATCTACACTTGGCAAATTTATGGATCTACACTTGGCAAATTTTGTGGATCTACACTTCGGATATTTGTGGATCTACACTTGGGAAATTTGTGGATCTACGATTGGGAAATTTGTTTATCTACACTTGGGAAATTTGTGGATCTACACTTGTGAAATTTGTGGATATACACTTGTGAAATTTGTGGAGCTACACTTGGGAAATTTGTGGATCTACACTTGGGAAATTTGTGGATCTACACTTGGAAAATTTGTGGATCTACATTTGGGAAATTTGTTGATCTACACTTGGGAAATTTGTGGTTCTACACTTGGGAAATTTGTGTATCTACACTTGGGAAATTTGTGGATTTATACTTGGGAAATTTGTGGATATATACTTCGGAAATTTGTGGATTTATACTTGGAAAATTTGTGGATTTATAATTGGGAAATTTGTGGATTTATACTTGGGAAATTTGTGGGTCTAGACTTGGGAAATTTGTGGGTCTAGACTTGGGACTTTTGTGGATCTAGACTTGGGACTTTTGTGGATCTAGACTTGGGACATTTGTGGATCTACACTTGTGAAATTTGTGGATCTACACTTGGTAAATTTGTGGATCTACACTTGGCAAATTTGTGGATCTACACTTGGCAAATTTGTGGATCTACACTTGGGAAATTTGTGGATCTACACTTGGGAAATTTGTTGTGTATTCCCATACTAACAAAAGATCGATCCACTTAAATAAAACTTCTTTATTGATGATAGTTAAAATGTTACATTCCAGAGCGAGAGTCCAAACACAAGTGGTCTGGTTAAGATAATAAGGCCTGCTTATATACTATGATTAACGCCCCCCCATATTTACATTTGGTTTCTTTATCAGTGTAATGTTTTTTATGTACATATACAACACTACCCCATTTTAAATTAAAGTCCTAGTCTATTAACGGGTTTCTTCTGTCGTGCTGATCGTCTTGTCGGCTGAATGGTTTTCACTTTGGACTTCTTCTTTGGTACAAGACTTGGATCTAGAGCTATGTCTTCGTTTGGATTCTGAATATTTATTTCAGGGCGTTCATGACTTGAGCTTTGATCTGTTGTAGTAGATGATGATAATGGAACACTTGTTTGATCCGTCTGTTTATTTTCTGGACCTCGATGCGGAATGATTTCTTCTGAGACTGAGGGAAGAGTTTCGATTGGCTTTTGTCGTTGAAATACTAGGATTGGCGTTTCTGTAGAGTTTGGGATTTTCGACGTAAATTGCACATCTGAATGCTTCTCTTCGGAAAGCTTGACATCTATCTCAGGGACATCAGGTTTATGATTCTCGAATTGAACGGCTAACTTCGCTCGTAGTTGATTATCGTGCTTGCGATGGATGCGATCTCCAGATTTAACTTCGTACATGTTGTTGCCTATGATTTTGATAATGTATCCTGAAGACCATTTAGGGCCTCTGTTGAAGTTTCGAACGTAAACTTCTTCGCCAACTTGAAAACGTTGTTGATTCTTCGTAGCATCATGACTATGATTTGTTGATCGTGGATGACATAAGTCAATTGTCGTTGCGATGTTACGACCCATGAGTAACTCGGCAGGTGATTTTCCATTGGATAATGGCGTTCTTCGATATCGCATTAGAATTTTGCTTAGTCTTTCTTCGAGAGTACCAAGTCTGAATACTTCAAGTCCCATTTCGAGGATATCCGTTTCGGTACTTGTTTTGCCGGAAAGCTTCTTTAGAGAACCTTTGACTAAACGAACTGTCCTTTCCGCTTGTCCATTTGATTGAGGGTGAAATGGAGCAATTTTCAAATGATTAATTCCATAATTTCTCGTGAATGCAGCAAATTCTGAACTTGTAAAACAAGTTGCATTATCGGAGACTAGAGTGTTCATGATTCCGAATCTTGCAATCATTGGCCTCAGTGAACGTATTACTGCTTCCGTCGAGGTTGAAGTAACTGCTTCGCATTCTATCCACTTTGAGTGAGCGTCGATGACTATGAACAACATTTTTCCTTCAACAGGTCCCGCAAAATCCATATGAACTCTTTGCCACGGCTGGTCTGGAACTGGCCATGGAATGAACGTCTTGCTCGGATCCGGTGCCAAGGCTTGACATGTCTCGCATTCTCGTGCTAGATCTTCTATTTCTTTGTCTAGGTTGGGCCACCAGAACGTTGAACGAGCCAATGCTTTCATTTTAACCATTCCTTGGTGAGTTTCGTGAAGATTTTGAAGCATAGATTTCCGTAAGAATTTCGGAATGACGACTCTTCTTCCTATCATCAAGAGATCTTCAAGGGTAGATAGTTCTAATCGTCGTTTATAATAAGTTTCAAATTCTCCAGTGGTGTAGTGCGACTGCCATCCATTTCTTAATTGATGTAAGACTGTGGTCAGAGTGTAATCATTCTTCGTTTCTTCTCGCAGTTGTTTTGGAGTAATTGGTCCGGATTCCAGTTGTTTGATAAGTAGAACTGACTCTACTGGAAGTGTGATTTCTTTTAGTGGAGCTTCCAATGGTAATCGGCTAAGAGCGTCTGCGTTGCTATGCAATATCCCTTTTTTGTATTCGATGGTATAACGATATGCTGACAGAGTTAAAGCCCATCGTTGAAGTCTTGCTGCAGCCATTTGAGGGATTGGTTTCTTCTCCGATAACAGGTAGATTAGAGGCTGGTGATCAGTGACTAATGTAAATTTTCTTCCTAGTAAGTAATCTCTAAATTTCGTTACTCCAAAGACGAGAGATAACGCTTCACGTTCCAGTTGTGCGTAATTCTTCTCTGCAGGTGCCAACGTTCTTGAGGCAAATGCAATTGGGAACTCTGAACCGTCTATGACGTGTGAAATGACTGCTCCAATTCCTTTCGGTGATGCGTCGCAAGCAAGCCTAATATCTTTCGTTGGATCGAAGTGCGTCAAGAATCTTGATTTTGCTAATAAGTTCTTTGCGTTGATATAAGCTTGTGCATGTTCTGGAGTCCATTTCCACGCTGATGATTTCTTCATCAAGTCGTAAAGTGGTGATAACGCAATTGCTTGATTAGGAATAAATTTGGAGTAATAGTTTAGCAGTCCGATGAATGATCGTAATTCTTCCAGGTTACATGGTTCAGGTGCTTCCATGATGGCTTTTAGTTTTGATTGTTGAGGGTGTAAACCTTCTTTATCCAGATGATATCCAAGAAAATCCAAGCTTGGTACCATAAATTGACATTTGTCTCTTCGCAATTTGAGTCCAGATTTTAGTAGCGTAGCTAGTAAAAAATCCAATTTCGTGAGATGATCTTTGTCATCCAGGCCGCCAAGAAGAATATCGTCCTGATACGGTGACACAGATTTGTGATCTGTCAACAAGATTTCCATATGTTTTTGAAAAATTGCAGAGGCAGATGATATGCCAAATGGTAGTCTGTTGTATTCGAATAGTCCTTTAGAGGTGTTGATGACAGTGAGCTTCTTTGATTCATCGTCCAGTTGTAGTTGACTATAGGCATCTTTCATATCGATCCTCGAGAATACTGTGCATCTGGACATCTTCGCGAATATGTCTTCTGCTTTTGGCAAAGGATACTTGTCGGCATCGATGATAGTGTTGGTCGTCACACTAAAGTCTCCACAAATTCGAACTTTGCCATTTGGTTTTAGTACAGGAACTATAGGTGTTGCGAATTTGGCGAAAGGAACTTGTGTGATTATGCCTTGATCTTCCATCCTTTGTAATTCGTCTTCGACTTTATCTCTCAGTGCGTAAGGAACTGATCGTGCTTTGAAGAAAGTGGGCAGGATATTTGACTTTTGATGAAGATGAACTTCCGTATCTTTGAGGCATCCCAGTTGGTCATCGAAGAGATCTTCATATTTGTCCAAAATGACATCCAGTGCTGTCTTCTGAGTAATGTGCGATATTTTTGACGCTTGTGGTACAACTCCGGTTTGCAATATAGGTAATTTTGACGAAGTCCAAGTTCTTCCACATAGTATTGGACCTTGACCACAATAGATGACTAAAGGTAATTCGGCGTGCTCGTTTTTGTAAAATATCTTCGGATATATAACTCCTGCTACGTTTACTTCATGACCAGAGAATGAAGTTAATCTCGTTGCGAATGGTTCCAGTTCGTAAGTCTTCAATAGATCTTGGACTTTACTACTTGGCAAGAGTGAATACGCGGAACCCGTATCAACTTCCATCTCGAAGGCTTGGTTGTTCATGGTTACAGTAATCTTGTAAGGAGCTGGTAAATTACTGGTTTGACGACTTCGGGCTTCCATCATGTGAAAGGTTCCTGTTGAACTTTGTTCGATGGGAAGTACGGAAGAGTCTTGAAAGTGATTTGACATATTCGTGATATGATTTACGGTTGAATCTTGTGTGGCATACTCTGGAAAAACGTCATATCTTGAACTGGTATGAGTGATCTGATTCGTGTTCGCACTGCTGGGCTTGGAACTACGACATGCTCTCGCTATGTGACCTTGTTTTGAACAATTATGACACTTGGAATCTCGGAATGGGCAATCAGCTGCTGAATGTACAGGATCATTGCATCGATTACATTTAGAAGACTGCCTCCCTTGTGGTTTGTAAGGTTGCTTCTTGTTAGTATCTCGCTGTTGCGCTCCCGATTGATAATGATTTTGACTTCCGGATTGACTATGACTTCGAATTCCGTTGGACCGTCTCTTCTTATGAAGAATGGATATAGCGTTGACTTGGTCATTTACTGCTGTTGCTGTCTGGCCTTTGATGTCTTGTAAATTTCGATTTGCTGACTCCATGGCTTGAGCGTATTGAATGGCTTTGGCTAACGTTTGTTTTTCCTCAGATAGTAGCTTTTTCTGAAGTGCGTCGTCTCGGCATCCACAGACTAATCTGTCTCGTAGCATGTCGTCGAGAACCGTTCCATAATTACAAAATTCGCTCATCTTGCGTAGCTCGGCTATGTAAGTGGCTATTGACTCGCCTGGTTTTCGCTCTCTGATATTGAACTTGTATCTCTGAATGATTTCGGAAGGGATAGGATTGAAATGCTTCGTAAGTGAATCCGTCAATTCTGGAAACGTCATGTCTTTGGGTGACACTGGTGATACAATACTCCGTAAGATTGCATATGTTTCTGCACCAATGAAAGTCAGTAGTTGAGCTCGTTTCATATTATCTTCAGTGACTTTGGTAACAATGAAGAATTGTTCTAGTCTTTCAGCATACAATGGCCACGACTCTGTTCTACTATTGAAAGATCCAAATTGACTTATAGATTCCATATTGAGATTTCTTACGTCAGGCAGATGTTGTGACAATTCTTGCAGATTGAGATAGCTAGCTAGAACTGTTCCCTAGTTTCCTTCCATACGTTTATCTTTTATCTCCGTCGCCAATTTGTTGTGTATTCCCATACTAACAAAAGATCGATCCACTTAAATAAAACTTCTTTATTGATGATAGTTAAAATGTTACATTCCAGAGCGAGAGTCCAAACACAAGTGGTCTGGTTAAGATAATAAGGCCTGCTTATATACTATGATTAACGCCCCCCCATATTTACATTTGGTTTCTTTATCAGTGTAATGTTTTTTATGTACATATACAACACTTGGCAAATTTGTGGATCTACACTTGGCAAATTTGTGGATCTACATTTGGGAAATTTGTTGATCTACACTTGGCAAATTTGTGGATCTACACTTGTGAAATTTGTGCATCTACACTTGGGAAATTTGTGGATCTACACTTGGGAAATTTGTGGATCTACACTTGGGAAATTTGTGAATTTATACTTGGGAAATTTGTGGATTTATACTTGGGAAATTTGTGGATTTATACTGGGGAAATTTGTGGATTTATACTTGGGAAATTTGTGGAATTATACTTAGGAAATTTGTGGATTTATACTTGGGACATTTGTGGATCTAGACTTGGGACATTTGTGGATATAGACCTAGGACATTTTTGAATTTATACTTGGGAAATTTGTGAATTTATACTTGGGAAATTTGTGGATTTATACTTGGGAAATTTGTGGATTTATACTTGGGGAATTTGTGGATTTATACTTGGGAAATTTGTGGATTTATACTTAGGAAATTTGTGGATTTACACTTGACAAATTTGTGGATCTACACTTTGCAAATTTGTGGATCTACACTTGGTAAATTTGTGGATCTACACTTGGCAAATTTGTGGATCTACACTTGGCAAATTTGTGGATCTACACTTGGCAAATTTGTGGATCTACACTTGGCAAATTTTGTGGATCTACACTTGGGAAATTTGTGGATTTACACTTGGCAAATTTGTGGATCTACACTTGTGAAATTTGTGGATCTACACTTGGGAAATTTGTGGATCTACACTTGGGAAATTTGTGGATCTACACTTGGGAAATTTGTGGATCTACACTTGGGAAATTTGTGGATCTACACTTGGAAAATTTGTGGATCTACATTTGGGAAATTTGTGGATCACCACTTGGGAAATTTGTGGTTCTACACTTGGGAAATTTGTGGATCTACACTTGGGAAATTTGTGGATTTATACTTGGGAAATTTGTGGATTTATACTTGGGAAATTTGTGGATTTATACTTGGGAAATTTGTGGATTTATACATGGGAAATTTGTGGATTTATACTTTGGAAATTTGTGGATTTATACTTGCGAAATTTGTGGATTTATAATTGGGAAATTTGTGGATTTATACTTGTTAAATTTGTGGGTCTAGACTTGGGACATTTGTGGATCTAGACTTGGGACATTTGTGGATCTAGACTTGGGATATTTGTGGATTTATACTTGGGACATTTGTTGATCTAGACTTGGGACATTTGTGGATCTAGACTTGGGACATTTTTGAATTAATACTTGGGAAATTTTTGAATTAATACTTGGGAAATTTTTGAATTTACACTTGGGAAATTTGTGGATTTATACTTGGGAAATTTGTGAATTTATACTTGGGAAATTTGTGGATTTATACTTGGGAAATTTGTGGATTTATACTTGGGAAATTTGTGGATTTATACTTGGGAAATTTGTGGATTTATACTTGGGAAATTTGTGGATTTATACTTGGGAAATTTGTGGATTTATACTTAGGAAATTTGTGGATTTACACTTGGCAAATTTGTGGATCTACACTTTGAAAATTTGTGGATCTTCACTTGGGAAATTTGTGGATCTACACTTGGCAAATTTGTGGGTCTACACTTTGCAAATTTGTGGATCTACACTTGGGAAATTTGTGGATCTACACTTGGGAAATTTGTGTATCTACACTTGGGAAATTTTCTGATCTACACTTGGGAAATTTGTGGATCTACACTTGGGAAATTTGTGGATCTACACTTGAGAAATTTGTGGATCTACTCTTGGGAAATTGGATCTACACTAGGGAAATTTGTGGATCTACACTTGGGAAATTTGTGGATTTACACTTGGCAAATTTGTGGATCTACACTTGGTAAATTTGTGGATCTACACTTTGCAAATTTGTGGATCTACACTTGGCAAATTTGTGGATCTACACTTGGCAAATTTCTGGATCTACACTTGGCAAATTTGTGGATCTACACTTGGGAAATTTTTGGATCTACACTTGGCAAATTTGTGGATCTACACTTTGCAAATTTGTGGATCTACACTTTGGAAATTTGTGGATCTACACTTGGCAATTTTGTGGGTCTACACTTTGCAAATTTGTGGATCTACACTTGGGAAATTTGTGGATCTACACTTGGGAAATTTGTGGATCTCCACTTGGTAAATTTGTGGATCTACACTTGGTAAATTTGTGGATCTACACTTGGCAAATTTGTGGATCTACACTTGGCAAATTTGTGGATCTACACTTGTCAAATTTGTGGGTCTACACTTTGCAAATTTGTGGATCTACACTTGGGAAATTTGTGGATCTACACTTGGGAAATTTGTGGATCTACACTTGTGAAATTTGTGGATCTACACTTGTGAAATTTGTGGATCTACGCTTGGGAAATTTGTGGATCTACGCTTGGGAAATTTTTGGATCTACACTTGGGAAATTTGTGGATCTACACTTGGGAAATTTGTGGATCTACACTTTTGAAATTTGTGGATATACATTTGGGAAATATGTGGATCTACACTTGGGAAATTTGTGGATCTACACTTGGAAAATTTGTGGATCTACACTTTGAAAATTTGTGGATCTACACTTGGGAAATTTGTGGATCTACACTTGGGAAATTTGTGGATCTACACTTGGGAAATTTGTGGATTTATACTTGGGAAATTTGTGGAATTATACTTGGGAAATTTGTGGATCTAGACTTGGGACATTTGTGGATCTAGACTTGGTACATTTGTGGATCTAGACTTGGTACATTTGTGGATCTAGACTTGGGACATTTGTGGATCTAGACTTGGGACATTTGTGGATCTAGACTTGGGACATTTGTGGATCTAGACTTGGGACATTTTTGAATTTATACTTGGGAAATTTGTGGATTTATACTTGGGAAATTTGTGGATTTATACTTGGGAAATTTGTGGATTTATACTTGGGAAATTTGTGGATTTATACTTAGGAAATTTGTGGATCTACACTTTGCAAATTTGTGGATCTACACTTTGGAAATTTGTGGATCTACACTTGGCAATTTTGTGGGTCTACACTTTGCAAATTTGTGGATCTACACTTGGGAAATTTGTGGATCTACACTTGGGAAATTTGTGGATCTCCACTTGGTAAATTTGTGGATCTACACTTGGTAAATTTGTGGATCTACACTTGGCAAATTTGTGGATCTACACTTGGCAAATTTGTGGATCTACACTTGTCAAATTTGTGGGTCTACACTTTGCAAATTTGTGGATCTACACTTGGGAAATTTGTGGATCTACACTTGGGAAATTTGTGGATCTACACTTGTGAAATTTGTGGATCTACACTTGGGAAATTTGTGGATCTACGCTTGGGAAATTTGTGGATCTACACTTGGGAAATTTGTGGATCTACACTTGGGAAATTTGTGGATCTACACTTTTGAAATTTGTGGATATACATTTGGGAAATATGTGGATCTACACTTGGGAAATTTGTGGATCTACACTTGGAAAATTTGTGGATCTACACTTGGGAAATTTGTGGATCTACACTTGGGAAATTTGTGGATCTACACTTGGGAAATTTGTGGATTTATACTTGGGAAATTTGTGGAATTATACTTGGGAAATTTGTGGATCTAGACTTGGGACATTTGTGGATCTAGACTTGGGACATTTGTGGATCTAGACTTGGGACATTTGTGGATCTAGACTTGGGACATTTGTGGATCTAGACTTGGGACATTTGTGGATCTAGACTTGGGACATTTGTGGATCTAGACTTGGGACATTTGTGGATCTAGACTTGGGACATTTTTGAATTTATACTTGGGAAATTTGTGGATTTATACTTGGGAAATTTGTGGATTTATACTTGGGAAATTTGTGGATTTATACTTGGGAAATTTGTGGATTTATACTTAGGAAATTTGTGGATTTACACTTTTGGCAAATTTGTGGATCTACAATTTGAAAATTTGTGGATCTACACTTGGGAAATTTGTGGATCTACACTTGGCAAATTTGTGGGTCTACACTTTGCAAATTTGTGGATCTACACTTGGGAAATTTGTGGATCTACACTTGGGAAATTTGTGGATCTACACTTGGGAAATTTTCTGATCTACACTTGGGAAATTTGTGGATCTACACTTGGGAAATTTGTGGATCTACACTTGAGAAATTTGTGGATCTACTCTTGGGAAATTGGATCTACAGTAGGGAAATTTGTGGATCTACACTTGGCAAATTTGTGGATCTACACTTGGGAAATTTGTGGATCTACACTTTTGAAATTTGTGGATATACATTTGGGAAATATGTGGATCTACACTTGGGAAATTTGTGGATCTACACTTGGAAAATTTGTGGATCTACACTTGGGAAATTTGTGGATCTACACTTGGGAAATTTGTGGATCTACACTTGGGAAATTTGTGGATTTATACTTGGGAAATTTGTGGAATTATACTTGGGAAATTTGTGGATCTAGACTTGGGACATTTGTGGATCTAGACTTGGGACATTTGTGGATCTAGACTTGGGACATTTGTGGATCTAGACTTGGGACATTTGTGGATCTAGACTTGGGACATTTGTGGATCTAGACTTGGGACATTTGTGGATCTAGACTTGGGACATTTGTGGATCTAGACTTGGGACATTTGTGGATCTAGACTTGGGACATTTTTGAATTTATACTTGGGAAATTTGTGGATTTATACTTGGGAAATTTGTGGATTTATACTTGGGAAATTTGTGGATCTACACTTGGGAAATTTGTGGATCTACACTTGGCAAATTTGTGGGTCTACACTTTGCAAATTTGTGGATCTACACTTGGGAAATTTGTGGATCTACACTTGGGAAATTTGTGGATCTACACTTGGGAAATTTTCTGATCTACACTTGGGAAATTTGTGGATCTACACTTGGGAAATTTGTGGATCTACACTTGAGAAATTTGTGGATCTACTCTTGGGAAATTGGATCTACAGTAGGGAAATTTGTGGATCTACACTTGGCAAATTTGTGGATCTACACTTGGCAAATTTCTGGATCTACACTTGGCAAATTTGTGGATCTACACTTGGGAAATTTTTGGATCTACACTTGGCAAATTTGTGGATCTACACTTTGCAAATTTGTGGATCTACACTTTGGAAATTTGTGGATCTACACTTGGCAATTTTGTGGGTCTACACTTTGCAAATTTGTGGATCTACACTTGGGAAATTTGTGGATCTACACTTGGGAAATTTGTGGATCTCCACTTGGTAAATTTGTGGATCTACACTTGGTAAATTTGTGGATCTACACTTGGCAAATTTGTGGATCTACACTTGGCAAATTTGTGGATCTACACTTGTCAAATTTGTGGGTCTACACTTTGCAAATTTGTGGATCTACACTTGGGAAATTTGTGGATCTACACTTGGGAAATTTGTGGATCTACACTTGTGAAATTTGTGGATCTACACTTGTGAAATTTGTGGAGCTACGCTTGGGAAATTTGTGGATCTACGCTTGGGAAATTTGTGGATCTACACTTGGGAAATTTGTGGATCTACACTTGGGAAATTTGTGGATCTGCACTTTTGAAATTTGTGGATATACATTTGGGAAATATGTGGATCTACACTTGGGAAATTTGTGGATCTACACTTGGAAAATTTGTGGATCTACACTTGGGAAAGTTGTGGATCTACACTTGGGAAATTTGTGGATCTACACTTGGGAAATTTGTGGATTTATACTTGGGAAATTTGTGGAATTATACTTGGGAAATTTGTGGATCTAGACTTGGGACATTTGTGGATCTAGACTTGGGACATTTGTGGATCTAGACTTGGGACATTTGTGGATCTAGACTTGGGACATTTTTGAATTTATACTTGGGAAATTTGTGGATTTATACTTGGGAAATTTGTGGATTTATACTTGGGAAATTTGTGGATTTATACTTGGGAAATTTGTGGATTTATACTTAGGAAATTTGTGGATCTACACTTTGCAAATTTGTGGATCTACACTTTGGAAATTTGTGGATCTACACTTGGCAATTTTGTGGGTCTACACTTTGCAAATTTGTGGATCTACACTTGGGAAATTTGTGGATCTACACTTGGGAAATTTGTGGATCTCCACTTGGTAAATTTGTGGATCTACACTTGGTAAATTTGTGGATCTACACTTGGCAAATTTGTGGATCTACACTTGGCAAATTTGTGGATCTACACTTGTCAAATTTGTGGGTCTACACTTTGCAAATTTGTGGATCTACACTTGGGAAATTTGTGGATCTACACTTGGCAAATTTGTGGATCTACACTTGTGAAATTTGTGGATCTACACTTGTGAAATTTGTGGAGCTACGCTTGGGAAATTTGTGGATCTACGCTTGGGAAATTTGTGGATCTACACTTGGGAAATTTGTGGATCTACACTTGGGAAATTTGTGGATCTACACTTTTGAAATTTGTGGATATACATTTGGGAAATATGTGGATCTACACTTGGGAAATTTGTGGATCTACACTTGGAAAATTTGTGGATCTACACTTGGGAAATTTGTGGATCTACACTTGGGAAATTTGTGGATTTATACTTGGGAAATTTGTGGAATTATACTTGGGAAATTTGTGGATCTAGACTTGGGACATTTGTGGATCTAGACTTGGGACATTTGTGGATCTAGACTTGGGACATTTGTGGATCTAGACTTGGGACATTTGTGGATCTAGACTTGGGACATTTGTGGATCTAGACTTGGGACATTTTTGAATTTATACTTGGGAAATTTGTGGATTTATACTTGGGAAATTTGTGGATTTATACTTGGGAAATTTGTGGATTTATACTTGGGAAATTTGTGGATTTATACTTAGGAAATTTGTGGATTTACACTTGGCAAATTTGTGGATCTACACTTTGAAAATTTGTGGATCTACACTTGGGAAATTTGTGGATCTACACTTGGCAAATTTGTGGGTCTACACTTTGCAAATTTGTGGATCTACACTTGGGAAATTTGTGGATCTACACTTGGGAAATTTTCTGATCTACACTTGGGAAATTTGTGGATCTACACTTGGGAAATTTGTGGATCTACACTTGAGAAATTTGTGGATCTACTCTTGGGAAATTGGATCTACAGTAGGGAAATTTGTGGATCTACACTTGGGAAATTTGTGGATTTACACTTGGCAAATTTGTGGATCTACACTTGGTAAATTTGTGGATCTACACTTTGCAAATTTGTGGATCTACACTTGGCAATTTGTGGACCTACACTTGGCAAATTTCTGGATCTACACTTGTAAATTTGTGGATCTACACTTGGGAAATTTTTGGATCTACACTTGGCAAATTTGTGGATCTACACTTTGCAAATTTGTGGATCTACACTTTGGAAATTTGTGGATCTACACTTGGCAATTTTGTGGGTCTACACTTTGCAAATTTGTGGATCTACACTTGGGAAATTTGTGGATCTACACTTGGGAAATTTGTGGATCTCCACTTGGTAAATTTGTGGATCTACACTTGGTAAATTTGTGGATCTACACTTGGCAAATTTGTGGATCTACACTTTGCAAATGTGTGGATCTACACTTTGCAAATGTGTGGATCTACACTTGGGAAATTTGTGGATCTACACTTGGGAAATTTGTGGATCTACACTTGTGAAATTTGTGGATCTACACTTGTGAAATTTGTGGAGCTACGCTTGGGAAATATGTGGATCTACGCTTGGGAAATTTGTGGATCTACACATGGGAAATTTGTGGATCTACACTTGGGAAATTTGTGGATCTACACTTTTGAAATTTGTGGATATACATTTGGGAAATATGTGGATCTACACTTGGGAAATTTGTGGATCTACACTTGGAAAATTTGTGGATCTACACTTGGGAAATTTGTGGATCTACACTTGGGAAATTTGTGGATCTACACTTGGGAAATTTGTGGATTTATACTTGCGAAATTTGTGGAATTATACTTGGGAAATTTGTGGATTTATACTTGGGAAATTTGTGGAATTATACTTGGGAAATTTGTGGAACTAGACTTGGGACATTTGTGGATCTAGACTTGGGACATTTGTGGATCTAGACTTGGGACATTTGTGGATCTAGACTTGGGACATTTGTGGATCTAGACTTGGGACATTTTTGAATTTATACTTGGGAAATTTGTGGATTTATACTTGGGAAATTTGTGGATTTATACTTGGGAAATTTGTGGATTTATACTTGGGAAATTTGTGGATTTATACTTAGGAAATTTGTGGATTTACACTTGGCAAATTTGTGGATCTACACTTTGAAAATTTGTGGATCTACACTTGGGAAATTTGTGGATCTACACTTGGCAAATTTGTGGGTCTACACTTTGCAAATTTGTGGATCTACACTTGGGAAATTTGTGGATCTACACTTGGGAAATTTGTGGATCTACACTTGGGAAATTTTCTGATCTACACTTGGGAAATTTGTGGATCTACACTTGGGAAATTTGTGGATCTACACTTGGGAAATTTGTGGATCTCCACTTGGTAAATTTGTGGATCTACACTTGGTAAATTTGTGGATCTACACTTGGCAAATTTGTGGATCTACACTTGGCAAATTTGTGGATCTACACTTGTCAAATTTGTGGGTCTACACTTTGCAAATTTGTGGATCTACACTTGGGAAATTTGTGGATCTACACTTGGGAAATTTGTGGATCTACACTTGTGAAATTTGTGGATCTACACTTGTGAAATTTGTGGAGCTTCGCTTGGGAAATTTGTGGATCTACGCTTGGGAAATTTGTGGATCTACACTTGGGAAATTTGTGGATCTACACTTGGGAAATTTGTGGATCTACACTTTTGAAATTTGTGGATATACATTTGGGAAATATGTGGATCTACACTTGGGAAATTTGTGGATCTACACTTGGAAAATTTGTGGATCTACACTTGGGAAATTTGTGGATCTACACTTGGGAAATTTGTGGATCTACACTTGGGAAATTTGTGGATTTATACTTGGGAAATTTGTGGAATTATACTTGGGAAATTTGTAGATCTAGACTTGGGACATTTGTGGATCTAGACTTGGGACATTTGTGGATCTAGACTTGGGACATTTGTGGATCTAGACTTGGGACATTTGTGGATCTAGACTTGGGACATTTTTGAATTTATACTTGGGAAATTTGTGGATTTATACTTGGGAAATTTGTGGATTTATACTTGGGAAATTTGTGGATTTATACTTGGGAAATTTGTGGATTTATACTTAGGAAATTTGTGGATTTACACTTGGCAAATTTGTGGATCTACACTTTGAAAATTTGTGGATCTACACTTGGGAAATTTGTGGATCTACACTTGGCAAATTTGTGGGTCTACACTTTGCAAATTTGTGGATCTACACTTGGGAAATTTGTGGATCTACACTTGGGAAATTTTCTGATCTACACTTGGGAAATTTGTGGATCTACACTTGGGAAATTTGTGGATCTACACTTGAGAAATTTGTGGATCTACTCTTGGGAAATTTTATCTACAGTAGGGAAATTTGTGGATCTACACTTGGGAAATTTGTGGATTTACACTTGGCATATTTGTGGATCTACACTTGGTAAATTTGTGGATCTACACTTTGCAAATTTGTGGATCTACACTTGGCAAATTTGTGGATCTACACTTGGCAAATTTCTGGATCTACACTTGGCAAATTTTTGGATCTACACTTGGGAAATTTTTGGATCTACACTTGGCAAATTTGTGGATCTACACTTTGCAAATTTGTGGATCTACACTTTGGAAATTTGTGGATCTACACTTGGCAATTTTGTGGGTCTACACTTTGCAAATTTGTGGATCTACTCTTGGGAAATTTTATCTACAGTAGGGAAATTTGTGGATCTACACTTGGGAAATTTGTGGATTTACACTTGGCAAATTTGTGGATC
Source organism: Odiellus spinosus (assembly GCA_963920705.1). NCBI lineage: Eukaryota > Metazoa > Arthropoda > Arachnida > Opiliones > Phalangiidae > Odiellus > Odiellus spinosus. The sequence continues at coordinate 881,420 of OY987233.1, forward strand.
TACACTTGGTAAATTTGTGGATCTACACTTTGCAAATTTGTGGATCTACACTTGGGAAATTTGTGGATCTCCACTTGGTAAATTTGTGGATCTACACTTGGTAAATTTGTGGATCTACACTTGGCAAATTTGTGGATCTACACTTGGCAAATTTGTGGATCTACACTTTGCAAATGTGTGGATCTACACTTGGGAAATTTGTGGATCTACACTTGGGAAATTTGTGGATCTACACTTGTGAAATTTGTGGATCTACACTTGTGAAATTTGTGGAGCTACGCTTGGGAAATATGTGGATCTACGCTTGGGAAATTTGTGGATCTACACATGGGAAATTTGTGGATCTACACTTTGAAAATTTGTGGATCTACACTTGGGAAATTTGTGGATTTATACTTAGGAAATTTGTGGATTTACACTTGGCAAATTTGTGGATCTACACTTTGAAAATTTGTGGATCTACACTTGGGAAATTTGTGGATCTACACTTGGCAAATTTGTGGGTCTACACTTTGCAAATTTGTGGATCTACACTTGGGAAATTTGTGGATCTACACTTGGGAAATTTTCTGATCTACACTTGGGAAATTTGTGGATCTACACTTGGGAAATTTGTGGATCTACACTTGAGAAATTTGTGGATCTACTCTTGGGAAATTTTATCTACAGTAGGGAAATTTGTGGATCTACACTTGGGAAATATGTGGATTTACACTTGGCAAATTTGTGGATCTACACTTGGTAAATTTGTGGATCTACACTTTGCAAATTTGTGGATCTACACTTGGCAAATTTCTGGATCTACACTTGGCAAATTTTTGGATCTACACTTGGGAAATTTTTGGATCTACACTTGGCAAATTTGTGGATCTACACTTTGCAAATTTGTGGATCTACACTTTGGAAATTTGTGGATCTACACTTGGCAATTTTGTGGGTCTACACTTTGCAAATTTGTGGATCTACACTTGGGAAATTTGTGGATCTACACTTGGGAAATTTGTGGATCTCCACTTGGTAAATTTGTGGATCTACACTTGGTAAATTTGTGGATCTACACTTGGCAAATTTGTGGATCTACACTTGGCAAATTTGTGGATCTACACTTTGCAAATGTGTGGATCTACACTTGGGAAATTTGTGGATCTACACTTGGGAAATTTGTGGATCTACACTTGTGAAATTTGTGGATCTACACTTGTGAAATTTGTGGAGCTACGCTTGGGAAATATGTGGATCTACGCTTGGGAAATTTGTGGATCTACACATGGGAAATTTGTGGATCTACACTTGGGAAATTTGTGGATCTACACTTTTGAAATTTGTGGATATACATTTGGGAAATATGTGGATCTACACTTGGGAAATTTGTGGATCTACACTTGGAAAATTTGTGGATCTACACTTGGGAAATTTGTGGATCTACACTTGGGAAATTTGTGGATCTACACTTGGGAAATTTGTGGATTTATACTTGGGAAATTTGTGGAATTATACTTGGGAAATTTGTGGATTTATACTTGGGAAATTTGTGGAATTATACTTGGGAAATTTGTGGAACTAGACTTGGGACATTTGTGGATCTAGACTTGGGACATTTGTGGATCTAGACTTGGGACATTTGTGGATCTAGACTTGGGACATTTGTGGATCTAGACTTGGGACATTTGTGGATCTAGACTTGATACATTTTTGAATTTATACTTGGGAAATTTGTTGATTTATACTTGGGAAATTTGTGGATTTATACTTGGGAAATTTGTGGATTTATACTTGGGAAATTTGTGGATTTATACTTAGGAAATTTGTGGATTTACACTTGGCAAATTTGTGGATCTACACTTTGAAAATTTGTGGATCTACACTTGGGAAATTTGTGGATCTACACTTGGCAAATTTGTGGGTCTACACTTTGCAAATTTGTGGATCTACACTTGGGAAATTTGTGGATCTACACTTGGGAAATTTGTGGATCTACACTTGGGAAATTTTCTGATCTACACTTGGGAAATTTGTGGATCTACACTTGGGAAATTTGTGGATCTACTCTTGGGAAATTGGATCTACACTAGGGAAATTTGTGGATCTACACTTGGGAAATTTGTGGATCTACACTTGGTAAATTTGTGGATCTACACTCTGCAAATTTGTGGATCTACACTTGGCAAATTTGTGGATCTACACTTGGCAAATTTGTGGATCTACACTTGGCAAATTTCTGGATCTACACTTGGCAAATTTGTGGATCTAAACTTGGGAAATTTTTGGATCTACACTTGGCAAATTTGTGGATCTACACTTTGCAAATTTGTGGACCTACACTTGGGAAATTTGTGGATCTACACTTGGCAATTTTGTGGGTCTACACTTTGCAAATTTGTGGATCTACACTTGGGAAATTTGTGGATCTACACTTGGGAAATTTGTGGATCTACACTTGGTAAATTTGTGGATCTACACTTGGGAAATTTTTGGATCTACACTTGGGAAATTTGTGGGTCTACACTTTGCAAATTTGTGGATCTACACTTGGGAAATTTTTGGATCTACACTTGGGAAATTTGTGGATCTATACTTGTGAAATTTGTGGAGCTACGCTTGGGAAATATGTGGATCTACGCTTGGGAAATTTGTGGATCTACACATGGGAAATTTGTGGATCTACACTTGGGAAATTTGTGGGTCTACACTTTTGAAATTTGTGGATATACATTTGGGAAATATGTGGATCTACACTTGGGAAATTTGTGGATCTACACTTGGAAAATTTGTGGATCTACACTTGGGAAATTTGTGGATCTACACTTGGGAAATTTGTGGATCTACACTTGGGAAATTTGTGGATTTATACTTGGGAAATTTGTGGAATTATACTTGGGAAATTTGTGGATTTATACTTGGGAAATTTGTGGATTTATACTTGGGAAATTTGTGGAATTATACTTGGGAAATTTGTGGAACTAGACTTGGGACATTTGTGGATCTAGACTTGGGACATTTGTGGATCTAGACTTGGCACATTTGTGGATCTAGACTTGGGACATTTTTGAATTTATACTTGGGAAATTTGTGGATTTATACTTGGGAAATTTGTGGATTTATACTTGGGAAATTTGTGGATTTATACTTGGGAAATTTGTGGATTTATACTTAGGAAATTTGTGGATTTACACTTGGCAAATTTGTGGATCTACACTTTGAAAATTTGTGGATCTACACTTGGGAAATTTGTGGATCTACACTTGGCAAATTTGTGGGTCTACACTTTGCAAATTTGTGGATCTACACTTGGGAAATTTGTGGATCTACACTTGGGAAATTTGTGGATCTACACTTGGGAAATTTTCTGATCTACACTTGGGAAATTTGTGGATCTACACTTGGGAAATTTGTGGATCTACTCTTGGGAAATTGGATCTACACTAGGGAAATTTGTGGATCTACACTTGGGAAATTTGTGGATTTACACTTGGCAAATTTGTGGATCTACACTTGGTAAATTTGTGGATCTACACTCTGCAAATTTGTGGATCTACACTTGGCAAATTTGTGGATCTACACTTGGCAAATTTGTGGATCTACACTTGGCAAATTTCTGGATCTACACTTGGCAAATTTGTGGATCTAAACTTGGGAAATTTTTGGATCTACACTTGGCAAATTTGTGGATCTACACTTTGCAAATTTGTGGACCTACACTTGGGAATATTTGTGGATCTACACTTGGCAATTTTGTGGGTCTACACTTTGCAAATTTGTGGATCTACACTTGGGAAATTTGTGGATCTACACTTGGGAAATTTGTGGATCTACACTTGGTAAATTTGTGGATCTACACTTGGGAAATTTTTGGATCTACACTTGGGAAATTTGTGGGTCTACACTTTGCAAATTTGTGGATCTACACTTGGGAAATTTTTGGATCTACACTTGGGAAATTTGTGGATCTACACTTGTGAAATTTGTGGAGCTACGCTTGGGAAATATGTGGATCTACGCTTGGGAAATTTGTGGATCTACACATGGGAAATTTGTGGATCTACACTTGGGAAATTTGTGGATCTACACTTTTGAAATTTGTGGATATACATTTGGGAAATATGTGGATCTACACTTGGGAAATTTGTGGATCTACACTTGGAAAATTTGTGGATCTACACTTGGGAAATTTGTGGATCTACACTTGGGAAATTTGTGGATCTACACTTGGGAAATTTGTGGATTTATACTTGGGAAATTTGTGGAATTATACTTGGGAAATTTGTGGATTTATACTTGGGAAATTTGTGGAATTATACTTGGGAAATTTGTGGAACTAGACTTGGGACATTTGTGGATCTAGACTTGGGACATTTGTGGATCTAGACTTGGGACATTTGTGGATCTAGACTTGGGACATTTGTGGATCTAGACTTGGGACATTTGTGGATCTAGACTTGGGACATTTTTGAATTTATACTTGGGAAATTTGTGGATTTATACTTGGGAAATTTGTGGATTTATACTTGGGAAATTTGTGGATTTATACTTAGGAAATTTGTGCATTTACACTTGGCAAATTTGTGGATCTACACTTTGAAAATTTGTGGATCTACACTTGGGAAATTTGTGGATCTACACTTGGCAAATTTGTGGGTCTACACTTTGCAAATTTGTGGATCTACACTTGGGAAATTTGTGGATCTACACTTGGGAAATTTGTGGATCTACACTTTGCAAATTTGTGGACCTACACTTGGGAATATTTGTGGATCTACACTTGGCAATTTTGTGGGTCTACACTTTGCAAATTTGTGGATCTACACTTGGGAAATTTGTGGATCTACACTTGGGAAATTTGTGGATCTACACTTGGTAAATTTGTGGATCTACACTTGGGAAATTTTTGGATCTACACTTGGGAAATTTGTGGGTCTACACTTTGCAAATTTGTGGATCTACACTTGGGAAATTTTTGGATCTACACTTGGGAAATTTGTGGATCTACACTTGTGAAATTTGTGGAGCTACGCTTGGGAAATATGTGGATCTACGCTTGGGAAATTTGTGGATCTACACATGGGAAATTTGTGGATCTACACTTGGGAAATTTGTGGATCTACACTTTTGAAATTTGTGGATATACATTTGGGAAATATGTGGATCTACACTTGGGAAATTTGTGGATCTACACTTGGAAAATTTGTGGATCTACACTTGGGAAATTTGTGGATCTACACTTGGGAAATTTGTGGATCTACACTTGGGAAATTTGTGGATTTATACTTGGGAAATTTGTGGAATTATACTTGGGAAATTTGTGGATTTATACTTGGGAAATTTGTGGAATTATACTTGGGAAATTTGTGGAACTAGACTTGGGACATTTGTGGATCTAGACTTGGGACATTTGTGGATCTAGACTTGGGACATTTGTGGATCTAGACTTGGGACATTTGTGGATCTAGACTTGGGACATTTGTGGATCTAGACTTGGGACATTTTTGAATTTATACTTGGGAAATTTGTGGATTTATACTTGGGAAATTTGTGGATTTATACTTGGGAAATTTGTGGATTTATACTTAGGAAATTTGTGCATTTACACTTGGCAAATTTGTGGATCTACACTTTGAAAATTTGTGGATCTACACTTGGGAAATTTGTGGATCTACACTTGGCAAATTTGTGGGTCTACACTTTGCAAATTTGTGGATCTACACTTGGGAAATTTGTGGATCTACACTTGGGAAATTTGTGGATCTACACTTGGGAAATTTTCTGATCTACACTTGGGAAATTTGTGGATCTACGCTTGGGAAATTTGTGGATCTACTCTTGGGAAATTGGATCTACACTAGGGAAATTTGTGGATCTACACTTGGGAAATTTGTGGATCTACACTCTGCAAATTTGTGGATCTACACTTGGCAAATTTGTGGATCTACACTTGGCAAATTTGTGGATCTACACTTGGCAAATTTCTGGATCTACACTTGGCAAATTTGTGGATCTAAACTTGGGAAATTTTTGGATCTACACTTGGCAAATTTGTGGATCTACACTTTGCAAATTTGTGGACCTACACTTGGGAATATTTGTGGATCTACACTTGGCAATTTTGTGGGTCTACACTTTGAAAATTTGTGGATCTACACTTGGGAAATTTGTGGATCTACACTTGGGAAATTTGTGGATCTACACTTGGTAAATTTGTGGATCTACACTTGGGAAATTTTTGGATCTACACTTGGGAAATTTGTGGGTCTACACTTTGCAAATTTGTGGATCTACACTTGGGAAATTTTTGGATCTACACTTGGGAAATTTGTGGATCTACACTTGTGAAATTTGTGGAGCTACGCTTGGGAAATATGTGGATCTACGCTTGGGAAATTTGTGGATCTACACATGGGAAATTTGTGGATCTACACTTGGGAAATTTGTGGATCTACACTTTTGAAATTTGTGGATATACATTTGGGAAATATGTGGATCTACACTTGGGAAATTTGTGGATCTACACTTGGAAAATTTGTGGATCTACACTTGGGAAATTTGTGGATCTACACTTGGGAAATTTGTGGATCTACACTTGGGAAATTTGTGGATTTATACTTGGGAAATTTGTGGAATTATACTTGGGAAATTTGTGGATTTATACTTGGGAAATTTGTGGAATTATGCTTGGGAAATTTGTGGAACTAGACTTGGGACATTTGTGGATCTAGACTTGGGACATTTGTGGATCTAGACTTGGGACATTTGTGGATCTAGACTTGGGACATTTGTGGATCTAGACTTGGGACATTTGTGGATCTAGACTTGGGACATTTGTGGATCTAGACTTGGGACATTTTTGAATTTATACTTGGGAAATTTGTGGATTTATACTTGGGAAATTTGTGGATTTATACTTGGGAAATTTGTGGATTTATACTTGGGAAATTTGTGGATTTATACTTAGGAAATTTGTGCATTTACACTTGGCAAATTTGTGGATCTACACTTTGAAAATTTGTGGATCTACACTTGGGAAATTTGTGGATCTACACTTGGCAAATTTGTGGGTCTACACTTTGCAAATTTGTGGATCTACACTTGGGAAATTTGTGGATCTACACTTGGGAAATTTGTGGATCTACACTTGGGAAATTTTCTGATCTACACTTGGGAAATTTGTGGATCTACACTTGGGAAATTTGTGGATCTACTCTTGGGAAATTGGATCTACACTAGGGAAATTTGTGGATCTACACTTGGGAAATTTGTGGATTTACACTTGGCAAATTTGTGGATCTACACTTGGTAAATTTGTGGATCTACACTCTGCAAATTTGTGGATCTACACTTGGCAAATTTGTGGATCTACACTTGGCAAATTTGTGGATCTACACTTGGCAAATTTCTGGATCTACACTTGGCAAATTTGTGGATCTAAACTTGGGAAATTTTTGGATCTACACTTGGCAAATTTGTGGATCTACACTTTGCAAATTTGTGGACCTACACTTGGGAAATTTGTGGATCTACACTTGGCAATTTTGTGGGTCTACACTTTGCAAATTTGTGGATCTACACTTGGGAAATTTGTGGATCTACACTTGGGAAATTTGTGGATCTACACTTGGTAAATTTGTGGATCTACACTTGGGAAATTTTTGGATCTACACTTGGGAAATTTGTGGGTCTACACTTTGTAAATTTGTGGATCTACACTTGGGAAATTTTTGGATCTACACTTGGGAAATTTGTGGATCTACACTTGTGAAATTTGTGGAGCTACGCTTGGGAAATTTGTGGATCTACGCTTGGGAAATTTGTGGATCTACACTTGGGAAATTTGTGGATCTACACTTGGGAAATTTGTGGATCTACACTTTTGAAATTTGTGGTTCTACACAAGGAAATTTGTGGATTTATACTTGGGAAATATGTGGATCTACACTTGGGAAATTTGTGGATCTACACTTGGAAAATTTGTGGATCTACACTTGGGAAATTTGTGGATCTACACTTGGGAAATTTGTGGATCTACACTTGGGAAATTTGTGGATTTATACTTGGGAAATTTGTGGAATTATACTTGGGAAATTTGTGGATCTAGACTTGGGACATTTGTGGATCTAGACTTGGGACATTTGTGGATCTAGACTTGGGACATTTGTGGATCTAGACTTGGGACATTTGTGGATCTAGACTTGGGACATTTGTGGATCTAGACTTGGGACATTTGTGAATCTAGACTTGGGACATTTTTGAATTTATACTTGGGAAATTTGTGGATTTATACTTGGGAAATTTGTGGATTCATACTTGGGAAATTTGTGGATTTATACTTAGGAAATTTGTGGATTTACACTTGGCAAATTTGTGGATCTACACTTTGAAAATTTGTGGATCTACACTTGGGAAATTTGTGGATCTACACTTGGCAAATTTGTGGGTCTACACTTTGCAAATTTGTGGATCTACACTTTGGAAATTTGTGGATCTACACTTGGGAAATTTGTGGATCTACACTTGGGAAATTTTCTGACCTACACTTGGGAAATTTGTGGATCTACACTTGGGAAATTTGTGGATCTACTCTTGGGAAATTGGATCTACACTAGGGAAATTTGTGGATCTACACTTGGGAAATTTGTGGATTTACACTTGACAAATTTGTGGATCTACACTTGGTAAATTTGTGGATCTACACTTGGCAAATTTGTGGATCTACACTTGTCAAATTTGTGGATCTACACTTGGCAAATTTCTGGATCTACACTTGGCAAATTTGTGGATCTACACTTGGGAAATTTTTAATCTACACTTGGCAAATTTGTGGATCTAAACTTTGCAAATTTGTGGACCTACACTTGGGAAATTTGTGGATCTACACTTGGCAATTTTGTGGGTCTACACTTTGCAAATTTGTGGATCTACACTTGGGAAATTTGTGGATCTACACTTGGGAAATTTGTGGATCTACACCTGGGAAATTTGTGGATCTACACTTGGCAAATTTGTGGATCTACACTTGGCAAATTTGTGGATCTACACTTGGCAAATTTGTGGGTCTACACTTTGCAAATTTGTGGATCTACACTTGGGAAATTTGTGGATCTACACTTGGAAAATTTGTGGATCTACACTTGGGAAATTTGTGGGTCTACACTTTGCAAATTTGTGGATCTACACTTGGTAAATTTTTGGGTCTACACTTGGGAAATTTGTAGATCTACACTTGGGAAATTTGTGGATCTACACTTGGGAAATTTGTGGATCTACACTTGGGAAATTTGTGGATTTATACTTGGGAAATTTGTGGAATTATACTTGGGAAATTTGTGGATTTATACTTCGGAAATTTGTGGATTTATACTTGGGAAATTTGTGGATTTATACTTGGGAAATTTGTGGATTTATACTTGAGAAATTTTTGGGTCTAGTCTTTGGACATTTGTGGATCTAGACTTGGGACATTTGTGGATCTAGACTTGGGACATTTGTGGATCTATACTTGGGAAATTTGTGGATTTATACTTGGGAAATTTGTGGATTTATACTTGGGAAATTTGTGGATTTATACTTGGGAAATTTGTGGATTTATATTTGGGAAATTTGTTTATTTATACTTGGGAAATTTGTGGATTTATACTTAGGAAATTTGTGGATTTACACTTGGCAAATTTATGGATCTACACTTGGGAAATTTTCTGATCTACACTTGGGAAATTTGTGGATCTACACTTGGGAAATTTGTGGATCTACACTTGAGAAATTTGTGGATCTACTCTTGGCAAATTTCTGGATTTTCACTTGGCAAATTTGTGGATCTACACTTGGTAAATTTGTGGATCTACACTTTGCAAATTTGTGGATCTACACTTGGCAAATTTGTGGATCTACACTTGGCAAATTTCTGGATCTACACTTGGCAAATTTGTGGATCTACACTTGGGAAATTTTTGGATCTACACTTGGCAAATTTGTGGATCTACACTTTGCAAATTTGTGGATCTACACTTTGGAAATTTGTGGATCTACACTTGGCAATTTTGTGGGTCTACACTTTGCAAATTGGTGGATCTACACTTGGGAAATTTGTGGATCTACACTTGGGAAATTTGTGGATCTCCACTTGGTAAATTTGTGGATCTACACTTGGTAAATTTGTGGATCTACACTTGGCAAATTTGTGGATCTACACTTGGCAAATTATGGATCTACACTTGGCAAATTTGTGGATCTACACTTGTCAAATTTGTGGATCTACACTTGGCAAATTTGTGGATCTACACTTGGCAAATTTTGTGGATCTACACTTGGCAAATTTATGGATCTACACTTGGCAAATTTTTGGATCTACACTTTGCAAATTTGTGGATCTACACTTGGGAAATTTGTGGATCTACACTTGGGAAATTTGTGGATCTACACTTGGGAAATTTGTGGATCTACACTTGGGTAATTTGTGGATCTACACTTGGGAAATTTGTGGATCTACACTTGGGAAATTTGTGGATCTACACTTGGGAAATTTGTGAATTTATACTTGGGAAATTTGTGGATTTATACTTGGGAAATTTGTGGATTTATACTTGGGAAATTTGTGGATTTATACTTGGGAAATTTGTGGATTTATATTTGGGAAATTTGTTTATTTATACTTGGGAAATTTGTGGATTTATACTTGGAAAATTTGTGGATTTATACTTGGGAAATTTGTGGATTAATACTTGGGAAATTTGTGGATTTATACTTAGGAAATTTGTGGATTTACACTTTTCAAATTTATGGATCTTCACTTGGAAAATTTGTGGATCTACACTTGGTAATTTTGTGGATCTACACTTGGAAAATTTGTGGATCTACACTTGGGAAATTTGTGGATCTACACTTGGGAAATTTGTGGATCTACACTTGGGAAATTTGTGGATTTATACTTGGGAAATTTGTAGATTTATACTTGTGAAATTTATGGATTTATATTTGGGAAATTTGTTTATTTATACTTGGGAAATTTGTGGATTTATACTTGGAAAATTTGTGGATTTATACTTGGGAAATTTGTGGATTTATACTTGGGAAATTTGTGGATTTATACTTGGGAAATTTGTGGATTTATACTTAGGAAATTTGTGGATTTACACTTGGCAAATTTATGGATCTACACTTGGTAAATTTGTGGATCTACACTTGGCAAATTTGTGGATCTAAACTTGGCAAATTTGTGGATCTACACTTGGAAAATTTGTTAATCTACACTTGGCAAATTTGTGGATCTACACTTGGCAAATTTGTTTATCTATACTTTGCAAATTTGTGGATCTACACTTGGGAAATTTGTGGATCTACACTTGGCAAATTTGTGGGTCTACACTTGGGAAATTTTTGGATCTACACTTGGGAAATTTGTGGATTTATACTTGGGAAATTTGTGGAATTATACTTGGGAAATTTGTGGATTTATACTTGGGAAATTTGTGGAATTATACTTGGGAAATTTGTGGAATTATACTTGGGAAATTTGTGGAACTAGACTTGGGACATTTGTGGATCTAGACTTGGGACATTTGTGGATCTAGACTTGGGACATTTGTGGATCTAGACTTGGGACATTTGTGGATCTAGACTTGGGACATTTGTGGATCTAGACTTGGGACATTTTTGAATTTATACTTGGGAAATTTGTGGATTTATACTTGGGAAATTTGTGGATTTATACTTGGGAAATTTGTGGATTTATACTTAGGAAATTTGTGGATTTACACTTGGCAAATTTGTGGATCTACACTTTGAAAATTTGTGGATCTACACTTGGGAAATTTGTGGATCTACACTTGGCAAATTTGTGGGTCTACACTTTGCAAATTTGTGGGTCTACACTTGGGAAATTTGTGGATCTACACTTGGGAAATTTGTGGATCTACACTTGGGAAATTTTCTGATCTACACTTGGGAAATTTGTGGATCTACACTTGGGAAATTTGTGGATCTACTCTTGGGAAATTGGATCTACACTAGGGAAATTTGTGGATCTACACTTGGGAAATTTGTGGATTTACACTTGGCAAATTTGTGGATCTACACTTGGTAAATTTGTGGATCTACACTCTGCAAATTTGTGGATCTACACTTGGCAAATTTGTGGATCTACACTTGGCAAATTTGTGGATCTACACTTGGCAAATTTCTGGATCTACACTTGGCAAATTTGTGGATCTAAACTTGGGAAATTTTTGGATCTACACTTGGCAAATTTGTGGATCTACACTTTGCAAATTTGTGGACCTACACTTGGGAAATTTGTGGATCTACACTTGGCAATTTTGTGGGTCTACACTTTGCAAATTTGTGGATCTACACTTGGGAAATTTGTGGATCTACACTTGGGAAATTTGTGGATCTACACTTGGTAAATTTGTGGATCTACACTTGGGAAATTTTTGGATCTACACTTGGGAAATTTGTGGGTCTACACTTTGCAAATTTGTGGATCTACACTTGGGAAATTTTTGGATCTACACTTGGGAAATTTGTGGATCTACACTTGTGAAATTTGTGGAGCTACGCTTGGGAAATTTGTGGATCTACGCTTGGGAAATTTGTGGATCTACACTTGGGAAATTTGTGGATCTACACTTGGGAAATTTGTGGATCTACACTTTTGAAATTTGTGGTTCTACACTTGGGAAATTTGTGGATTTATACTTGGGAAATATGTGGATCTACACTTGGGAAATTTGTGGATCTACACTTGGAAAATTTGTGGATCTACACTTGGGAAATTTGTGGATCTACACTTGGGAAATTTGTGGATCTACACTTGGGAAATTTGTGGATTTATACTTGGGAAATTTGTGGAATTATACTTGGGAAATTTGTGGATCTAGACTTGGGACATTTGTGGATCTAGACTTGGGACATTTGTGGATCTAGACTTGGGACATTTGTGGATCTAGACTTGGGACATTTGTGGATCTAGACTTGGGACATTTGTGGATCTAGACTTGGGACATTTGTGAATCTAGACTTGGGACATTTTTGAATTTATACTTGGGAAATTTGTGGATTTATACTTGGGAAATTTGTGGATTCATACTTGGGAAATTTGTGGATTTATACTTAGGAAATTTGTGGATTTACACTTGGCAAATTTGTGGATCTACACTTTGAAAATTTGTGGATCTACACTTGGGAAATTTGTGGATCTACACTTGGCAAATTTGTGGGTCTACACTTTGCAAATTTGTGGATCTACACTTTGGAAATTTGTGGATCTACACTTGGGAAATTTGTGGATCTACACTTGGGAAATTTTCTGACCTACACTTGGGAAATTTGTGGATCTACACTTGGGAAATTTGTGGATCTACTCTTGGGAAATTGGATCTACACTAGGGAAATTTGTGGATCTACACTTGGGAAATTTGTGGATTTACACTTGGCAAATTTGTGGATCTACACTTGGTAAATTTGTGGATCTACACTCTGCAAATTTGTGGATCTACACTTGGCAAATTTGTGGATCTACACTTGGCAAATTTGTGGATCTACACTTGGCAAATTTCTGGATCTACACTTGGCAAATTTGTGGATCTAAACTTGGGAAATTTTTGGATCTACACTTGGCAAATTTGTGGATCTACACTTTGCAAATTTGTGGACCTACACTTGGGAAATTTGTGGATCTACACTTGGCAATTTTGTGGGTCTACACTTTGCAAATTTGTGGATCTACACTTGGGAAATTTGTGGATCTACACTTGGGAAATTTGTGGATCTACACTTGGTAAATTTGTGGATCTACACTTGGGAAATTTTTGGATCTACACTTGGGAAATTTGTGGGTCTACACTTTGTAAATTTGTGGATCTACACTTGGGAAATTTTTGGATCTACACTTGGGAAATTTGTGGATCTACACTTGTGAAATTTGTGGAGCTACGCTTGGGAAATTTGTGGATCTACGCTTGGGAAATTTGTGGATCTACACTTGGGAAATTTGTGGATCTACACTTGGGAAATTTGTGGATCTACACTTTTGAAATTTGTGGTTCTACACTTGGGAAATTTGTGGATTTATACTTGGGAAATATGTGGATCTACACTTGGGAAATTTGTGGATCTACACTTGGAAAATTTGTGGATCTACACTTGGGAAATTTGTGGATCTACACTTGGGAAATTTGTGGATCTACACTTGGGAAATTTGTGGATTTATACTTGGGAAATTTGTGGAATTATACTTGGGAAATTTGTGGATCTAGACTTGGGACATTTGTGGATCTAGACTTGGGACATTTGTGGATCTAGACTTGGGACATTTGTGGATCTAGACTTGGGACATTTGTGGATCTAGACTTGGGACATTTGTGGATCTAGACTTGGGACATTTGTGAATCTAGACTTGGGACATTTTTGAATTTATACTTGGGAAATTTGTGGATTTATACTTGGGAAATTTGTGGATTCATACTTGGGAAATTTGTGGATTTATACTTAGGAAATTTGTGGATTTACACTTGGCAAATTTGTGGATCTACACTTTGAAAATTTGTGGATCTACACTTGGGAAATTTGTGGATCTACACTTGGCAAATTTGTGGGTCTACACTTTGCAAATTTGTGGATCTACACTTTGGAAATTTGTGGATCTACACTTGGGAAATTTGTGGATCTACACTTGGGAAATTTTCTGACCTACACTTGGGAAATTTGTGGATCTACACTTGGGAAATTTGTGGATCTACTCTTGGGAAATTGGATCTACACTAGGGAAATTTGTGGATCTACACTTGGGAAATTTGTGGATTTACACTTGGCAAATTTGTGGATCTACACTTGGTAAATTTGTGGATCTACACTCTGCAAATTTGTGGATCTACACTTGGCAAATTTGTGGATCTACACTTGGCAAATTTGTGGATCTACACTTGGCAAATTTCTGGATCTACACTTGGCAAATTTGTGGATCTAAACTTGGGAAATTTTTGGATCTACACTTGGCAAATTTGTGGATCTACACTTTGCAAATTTGTGGACCTACACTTGGGAAATTTGTGGATCTACACTTGGCAATTTTGTGGGTCTACACTTTGCAAATTTGTGGATCTACACTTGGGAAATTTGTGGATCTACACTTGGGAAATTTGTGGATCTACACTTGGTAAATTTGTGGATCTACACTTGGGAAATTTTTGGATCTACACTTGGGAAATTTGTGGGTCTACACTTTGTAAATTTGTGGATCTACACTTGGGAAATTTTTGGATCTACACTTGGGAAATTTGTGGATCTACACTTGTGAAATTTGTGGAGCTACGCTTGGGAAATTTGTGGATCTACGCTTGGGAAATTTGTGGATCTACACTTGGGAAATTTGTGGATCTACACTTGGGAAATTTGTGGATCTACACTTTTGAAATTTGTGGTTCTACACTTGGGAAATTTGTGGATTTATACTTGGGAAATATGTGGATCTACACTTGGGAAATTTGTGGATCTACACTTGGAAAATTTGTGGATCTACACTTGGGAAATTTGTGGATCTACACTTGGGAAATTTGTGGATCTACACTTGGGAAATTTGTGGATTTATACTTGGGAAATTTGTGGAATTATACTTGGGAAATTTGTGGATCTAGACTTGGGACATTTGTGGATCTAGACTTGGGACATTTGTGGATCTAGACTTGGGACATTTGTGGATCTAGACTTGGGACATTTGTGGATCTAGACTTGGGACATTTGTGGATCTAGACTTGGGACATTTGTGAATCTAGACTTGGGACATTTTTGAATTTATACTTGGGAAATTTGTGGATTTATACTTGGGAAATTTGTGGATTCATACTTGGGAAATTTGTGGATTTATACTTAGGAAATTTGTGGATTTACACTTGGCAAATTTGTGGATCTACACTTTGAAAATTTGTGGATCTACACTTGGGAAATTTGTGGATCTACACTTGGCAAATTTGTGGGTCTACACTTTGCAAATTTGTGGATCTACACTTTGGAAATTTGTGGATCTACACTTGGGAAATTTGTGGATCTACACTTGGGAAATTTTCTGACCTACACTTGGGAAATTTGTGGATCTACACTTGGGAAATTTGTGGATCTACTCTTGGGAAATTGGATCTACACTAGGGAAATTTGTGGATCTACACTTGGGAAATTTGTGGATTTACACTTGACAAATTTGTGGATCTACACTTGGTAAATTTGTGGATCTACACTTGGCAAATTTGTGGATCTACACTTGTCAAATTTGTGGATCTACACTTGGCAAATTTCTGGATCTACACTTGGCAAATTTGTGGATCTACACTTGGGAAATTTTTAATCTACACTTGGCAAATTTGTGGATCTAAACTTTGCAAATTTGTGGACCTACACTTGGGAAATTTGTGGATCTACACTTGGCAATTTTGTGGGTCTACACTTTGCAAATTTGTGGATCTACACTTGGGAAATTTGTGGATCTACACTTGGGAAATTTGTGGATCTACACCTGGGAAATTTGTGGATCTACACTTGGCAAATTTGTGGATCTACACTTGGCAAATTTGTGGATCTACACTTGGCAAATTTGTGGGTCTACACTTTGCAAATTTGTGGATCTACACTTGGGAAATTTGTGGATCTACACTTGGAAAATTTGTGGATCTACACTTGGGAAATTTGTGGGTCTACACTTTGCAAATTTGTGGATCTACACTTGGTAAATTTTTGGGTCTACACTTGGGAAATTTGTAGATCTACACTTGGGAAATTTGTGGATCTACACTTGGGAAATTTGTGGATCTACACTTGGGAAATTTGTGGATTTATACTTGGGAAATTTGTGGAATTATACTTGGGAAATTTGTGGATTTATACTTCGGAAATTTGTGGATTTATACTTGGGAAATTTGTGGATTTATACTTGGGAAATTTGTGGATTTATACTTGAGAAATTTTTGGGTCTAGTCTTTGGACATTTGTGGATCTAGACTTGGGACATTTGTGGATCTAGACTTGGGACATTTGTGGATCTATACTTGGGAAATTTGTGGATTTATACTTGGGAAATTTGTGGATTTATACTTGGGAAATTTGTGGATTTATACTTGGGAAATTTGTGGATTTATATTTGGGAAATTTGTTTATTTATACTTGGGAAATTTGTGGATTTATACTTAGGAAATTTGTGGATTTACACTTGGCAAATTTATGGATCTACACTTGGGAAATTTTCTGATCTACACTTGGGAAATTTGTGGATCTACACTTGGGAAATTTGTGGATCTACACTTGAGAAATTTGTGGATCTACTCTTGGCAAATTTCTGGATTTTCACTTGGCAAATTTGTGGATCTACACTTGGTAAATTTGTGGATCTACACTTTGCAAATTTGTGGATCTACACTTGGCAAATTTGTGGATCTACACTTGGCAAATTTCTGGATCTACACTTGGCAAATTTGTGGATCTAAACTTGGGAAATTTTTGGATCTACACTTGGCAAATTTGTGGATCTACACTTTGCAAATTTGTGGATCTACACTTTGGAAATTTGTGGATCTACACTTGGCAATTTTGTGGGTCTACACTTTGCAAATTGGTGGATCTACACTTGGGAAATTTGTGGATCTACACTTGGGAAATTTGTGGATCTCCACTTGGTAAATTTGTGGATCTACACTTGGTAAATTTGTGGATCTACACTTGGCAAATTTGTGGATCTACACTTGGCAAATTATGGATCTACACTTGGCAAATTTGTGGATCTACACTTGTCAAATTTGTGGATCTACACTTGGCAAATTTGTGGATCTACACTTGGCAAATTTTGTGGATCTACACTTGGCAAATTTATGGATCTACACTTGGCAAATTTTTGGATCTACACTTTGCAAATTTGTGGATCTACACTTGGGAAATTTGTGGATCTACACTTGGGAAATTTGTGGATCTACACTTGGGAAATTTGTGGATCTACACTTGGGTAATTTGTGGATCTACACTTGGGAAATTTGTGGATCTACACTTGGGAAATTTGTGGATCTACACTTGGGAAATTTGTGAATTTATACTTGGGAAATTTGTGGATTTATACTTGGGAAATTTGTGGATTTATACTTGGGAAATTTGTGGATTTATACTTGGGAAATTTGTGGATTTATATTTGGGAAATTTGTTTATTTATACTTGGGAAATTTGTGGATTTATACTTGGAAAATTTGTGGATTTATACTTGGGAAATTTGTGGATTAATACTTGGGAAATTTGTGGATTTATACTTAGGAAATTTGTGGATTTACACTTTTCAAATTTATGGATCTTCACTTGGAAAATTTGTGGATCTACACTTGGTAATTTTGTGGATCTACACTTGGAAAATTTGTGGATCTACACTTGGGAAATTTGTGGATCTACACTTGGGAAATTTGTGGATCTACACTTGGGAAATTTGTGGATTTATACTTGGGAAATTTGTAGATTTATACTTGTGAAATTTATGGATTTATATTTGGGAAATTTGTTTATTTATACTTGGGAAATTTGTGGATTTATACTTGGAAAATTTGTGGATTTATACTTGGGAAATTTGTGGATTTATACTTGGGAAATTTGTGGATTTATACTTGGGAAATTTGTGGATTTATACTTAGGAAATTTGTGGATTTACACTTGGCAAATTTATGGATCTACACTTGGTAAATTTGTGGATCTACACTTGGCAAATTTGTGGATCTAAACTTGGCAAATTTGTGGATCTACACTTGGAAAATTTGTTAATCTACACTTGGCAAATTTGTGGATCTACACTTGGCAAATTTGTTTATCTATACTTTGCAAATTTGTGGATCTACACTTGGGAAATTTGTGGATCTACACTTGGCAAATTTGTGGGTCTACACTTGGGAAATTTTTGGATCTACACTTGGGAAATTTGTGGATTTATACTTGGGAAATTTGTGGAATTATACTTGGGAAATTTGTGGATTTATACTTGGGAAATTTGTGGAATTATACTTGGGAAATTTGTGGAATTATACTTGGGAAATTTGTGGAACTAGACTTGGGACATTTGTGGATCTAGACTTGGGACATTTGTGGATCTAGACTTGGGACATTTGTGGATCTAGACTTGGGACATTTGTGGATCTAGACTTGGGACATTTGTGGATCTAGACTTGGGACATTTTTGAATTTATACTTGGGAAATTTGTGGATTTATACTTGGGAAATTTGTGGATTTATACTTGGGAAATTTGTGGATTTATACTTAGGAAATTTGTGGATTTACACTTGGCAAATTTGTGGATCTACACTTTGAAAATTTGTGGATCTACACTTGGGAAATTTGTGGATCTACACTTGGCAAATTTGTGGGTCTACACTTTGCAAATTTGTGGGTCTACACTTGGGAAATTTGTGGATCTACACTTGGGAAATTTGTGGATCTACACTTGGGAAATTTTCTGATCTACACTTGGGAAATTTGTGGATCTACACTTGGGAAATTTGTGGATCTACTCTTGGGAAATTGGATCTACACTAGGGAAATTTGTGGATCTACACTTGGGAAATTTGTGGATTTACACTTGGCAAATTTGTGGATCTACACTTGGTAAATTTGTGGATCTACACTCTGCAAATTTGTGGATCTACACTTGGCAAATTTGTGGATCTACACTTGGCAAATTTGTGGATCTACACTTGGCAAATTTCTGGATCTACACTTGGCAAATTTCTGGATCTACACTTGGCAAATTTGTGGATCTAAACTTGGGAAATTTTTGGATCTACACTTGGCAAATTTGTGGATCTACACTTTGCAAATTTGTGGACCTACACTTGGGAAATTTGTGGATCTACACTTGGCAATTTTGTGGGTCTACACTTTGCAAATTTGTGGATCTACACTTGGGAAATTTGTGGATCTACACTTGGGAAATTTGTGGATCTACACTTGGTAAATTTGTGGATCTACACTTGGGAAATTTTTGGATCTACACTTGGGAAATTTGTGGGTCTACACTTTGCAAATTTGTGGATCTACACTTGGGAAATTTTTGGATCTACACTTGGGAAATTTGTGGATCTACACTTGTGAAATTTGTGGAGCTACGCTTGGGAAATTTGTGGATCTACGCTTGGGAAATTTGTGGATCTACACTTGGGAAATTTGTGGATCTACACTTGGGAAATTTGTGGATCTACACTTTTGAAATTTGTGGTTCTACACTTGGGAAATTTGTGGATTTATACTTGGGAAATATGTGGATCTACACTTGGGAAATTTGTGGATCTACACTTGGAAAATTTGTGGATCTACACTTGGGAAATTTGTGGATCTACACTTGGGAAATTTGTGGATCTACACTTGGGAAATTTGTGGATTTATACTTGGGAAATTTGTGGAATTATACTTGGGAAATTTGTGGATCTAGACTTGGGACATTTGTGGATCTAGACTTGGGACATTTGTGGATCTAGACTTGGGACATTTGTGGATCTAGACTTGGGACATTTGTGGATCTAGACTTGGGACATTTGTGGATCTAGACTTGGGACATTTGTGAATCTAGACTTGGGACATTTTTGAATTTATACTTGGGAAATTTGTGGATTTATACTTGGGAAATTTGTGGATTCATACTTGGGAAATTTGTGGATTTATACTTAGGAAATTTGTGGATTTACACTTGGCAAATTTGTGGATCTACACTTTGAAAATTTGTGGATCTACACTTGGGAAATTTGTGGATCTACACTTGGCAAATTTGTGGGTCTACACTTTGCAAATTTGTGGATCTACACTTTGGAAATTTGTGGATCTACACTTGGGAAATTTGTGGATCTACACTTGGGAAATTTTCTGACCTACACTTGGGAAATTTGTGGATCTACACTTGGGAAATTTGTGGATCTACTCTTGGGAAATTGGATCTACACTAGGGAAATTTGTGGATCTACACTTGGGAAATTTGTGGATTTACACTTGGCAAATTTGTGGATCTACACTTGGTAAATTTGTGGATCTACACTTGGCAAATTTGTGGATCTACACTTGTCAAATTTGTGGATCTACACTTGGCAAATTTCTGGATCTACACTTGGCAAATTTGTGGATCTACACTTGGGAAATTTTTGGATCTACACTTGGCAAATTTGTGGATCTACACTTTGCAAATTTGTGGATCTACACTTTGGAAATTTGTGGATCTACACTTGGCAATTTTGTGGGTCTACACTTTGCAAATTGGTGGATCTACACTTGGGAAATTTGTGGATCTACACTTGGGAAATTTGTGGATCTCCACTTGGTAAATTTGTGGATCTACACTTGGTAAATTTGTGGATCTACACTTGGCAAATTTGTGGATCTACACTTGGCAAATTTGTGGATCTACACTTGGCAAATTTGTGGATCTACACTTGTCAAATTTGTGGATCTACACTTGGCAAATTTGTGGATCTACGCTTGGCAAATTTTGTGGATCTACACTTGGCAAATTTATGGATCTACACTTGGCAAATTTGTGGATCTACACTTGGGAAATTTGTGGATCTACACTTGGGAAATTTGTGGATCTACACTTGGGAAATTTGTGGATCTACACTTGGGAAATTTGTGGATCTACACTTGGGTAATTTGTGGATCTACACTTGGGAAATTTGTGGATCTACACTTGGGAAATTTGTGGATCTACACTTGGGAAATTTGTGGATTTATACTTGGGAAATTTGTGGATTTATACTTGGGAAATTTGTGGATTTATACTTGGGAAATTTGTGGATTTATATTTGGGAAATTTGTTTATTTATACTTGGGAAATTTGTGGATTTATACTTGGAAAATTTGTGGATTTATACTTGGGAAATTTGTGGATTAATACTTGGGAAATTTGTGGATTTATACTTAGGAAATTTGTGGATTTACACTTTTCAAATTTATGGATCTTCACTTGGAAAATTTGTGGATCTACACTTGGTAATTTTGTGGATCTACACTTGCGAAATTTGTGGATCTACACTTGGGAAATTTGTGGATCTACACTTGGGAAATTTGTGGATTTATACTTGGGAAATTTGTGGATTTATACTTGGGAAATTTGTAGATTTATACTTGTGAAATTTATGGATTTATATTTGGGAAATTTGTTTATTTATACTTGGGAAATTTGTGGATCTAAACTTGGCAAATTTGTGGATCTACACTTGGAAAATTTGTGGATCTACACTTGGCAAATTTGTGGATCTACACTTGGGAAATTTGTGGATCTACACTTGGCAAATTTGTTTATCTATACTTTGCAAATTTGTGGATCTACACTTGGGTAATTTGTGGATCTACACTTGGGAAATTTGTGGATCTACACTTGGGAAATTTGTGGATCTACACTTGGGAAATTTGTGGATTTATACTTGGGAAATTTGTGGATTTATACTTGGGAAATTTGTGGATTTATACTTGGGAAATTTGTGGATTTATACTTGGGAAATTTGTGGATTTATATTTGGGAAATTTGTTTATTTATACTTGGGAAATTTGTGGATTTATACTTGGAAAATTTGTGGATTTATACTTGGGAAATTTGTGGATTAATACTTGGGAAATTTGTGGATTTATACTTAGGAAATTTGTGGATTTACACTTTTCAAATTTATGGAACTTCACTTGGAAAATTTGTGGATCTACACTTGGTAATTTTGTGGATCTACACTTGGAAAATTTGTGGATCTACACTTGGGAAATTTGTGGATCTACACTTGGGAAATTTGTGGATTTATACTTGGGAAATTTGTGGATTTATACTTGGGAAATTTGTAGATTTATACTTGTGAAATTTATGGATTTATATTTGGGAAATTTGTTTATTTATACTTGGGAAATTTGTGGATTTATACTTGGAAAATTTGTGGATTTATACTTGGGAAATTTGTGGATTTATACTTGGGAAATTTGTGGATTTATACTTAGGAAATTTGTGGATTTACACTTGGCAAATTTATGGATCTATACTTGGTAAATTTGTGGATCTACACTTGGCAAATTTGTGGATCTAAACTTGGCAAATTTGTGGATCTACACTTGGAAAATTTGTGGATCTACACTTGGCAAATTTGTGGTTCTACACTTGGGAAATTTGTGGATCTACACTTGGCAAATTTGTTTATCTATACTTTGCAAATTTGTGGATCTACACTTGGGAAATTTGTGGATCTACACTTGGCAAATTTGTTTATCTATACTTTGCAAATTTGTGGATCTACACTTGGGTAATTTGTGGATCTACACTTGGGAAATTTGTGGATCTACACTTGGGAAATTTGTGGATCTACACTTGGGAAATTTGTGGATTTATACTTGGGAAATTTGTGGATTTATACTTGGGAAATTTGTGGATTTATACTTGGGAAATTTGTGGATTTATACTTGGGAAATTTGTGGATTTATATTTGGGAAATTTGTTTATTTATACTTGGGAAATTTGTGGATTTATACTTGGAAAATTTGTGGATTTATACTTGGGAAATTTGTGGATTAATACTTGGGAAATTTGTGGATTTATACTTAGGAAATTTGTGGATTTACACTTTTCAAATTTATGGAACTTCACTTGGAAAATTTGTGGATCTACACTTGGTAATTTTGTGGATCTACACTTGGAAAATTTGTGGATCTACACTTGGGAAATTTGTGGATCTACACTTGGGAAATTTGTGGATTTATACTTGGGAAATTTGTGGATTTATACTTGGGAAATTTGTAGATTTATACTTGTGAAATTTATGGATTTATATTTGGGAAATTTGTTTATTTATACTTGGGAAATTTGTGGATTTATACTTGGAAAATTTGTGGATTTATACTTGGGAAATTTGTGGATTTATACTTGGGAAATTTGTGGATTTATACTTAGGAAATTTGTGGATTTACACTTGGCAAATTTATGGATCTATACTTGGTAAATTTGTGGATCTACACTTGGCAAATTTGTGGATCTAAACTTGGCAAATTTGTGGATCTACACTTGGAAAATTTGTGGATCTACACTTGGCAAATTTGTGGTTCTACACTTGGGAAATTTGTGGATCTACACTTGGCAAATTTGTTTATCTATACTTTGCAAATTTGTGGATCTACACTTGGGAAATTTGTGGATCTACACTTGGCAAATTTGTGGGTCTACACTTTGCAAATTTGTGGATCTACACTTGGGAAATTTTTGGATCTACACTTGGGAAATTTTTGGATCTACACTTGGGAAATTTGTGGATCTACACTTGGGAAATTTGTGGATCTACACTTGGGAAATTTGTGGATCTACACTTGGCAAATTTGTGGGTCTACACTTTGCAAATTTGTGGATCTACACTTGGGAAATTTGTGGATCTACACTTGGGAAATTTTTGGATCTACACTTGGGAAATTTGTGGATCTACACTTGGGAAATTTGTGGATCTACACTTGGGAAATTTGTGGATCTACTCTTGGGAAATTTGTGGATCTACACTAGGGAAATTTGTGGATCTACACTTGGGAAATTTGTGGATCTACACTTGGGAAATTTGTGGATCTACACTTGGCAAATTTGTGGATCTACACTTGGCAAATTTGTGGATTTATACTTGGGAAATTTGTGGATTTATACTTGGGAAATTTGTGGATTTATACTTGGGAAATTTGTGGATTTATATTTGGGAAATTTGTTTATTTATACTTGGGAAATTTGTGGATTTATACTTTTAAAATTTGTGGATTTATACTTGGGAAATTTGTGGATTTATACTTGGGAAATTTGTGGATTTAGACTTAGGAAATTTGTGGATTTACACTTTTCAAATTTATGGATCTTCACTTGGTAAATTTGTGGATCTACACTTGGTAAATTTGTGGATCTACACTTGGAAAATTTGTGGATCTACACTTGGGAAATTTGTGGATCTACACTTGGGAAATTTGTGGATTTATACTTGTTAAATTTGTTTATTTATACTTGGGAAATTTGTGGATTTATACTTTGCAAATTTGTGGATCCACACTTGGGAAATTTGTGGATCTACACTTGGCAAATTTGTGGGTCTACACTTTGCAAATTTGTGGATCTACACTTGGGAAATTTTTGGATCTACACTTGGGAAATTTGTGGATCTACACTTGGGAAATTTTTGGATCTACACTTGGGAAATTTGTGGATCTACACTTGGGAAATTTGTGGATCTACACTTGGGAAATTTGTGGATCTACTCTTGGGAAATTTGTGAATCTACACTAGGGAAATTTGTGGATCTACACTTGGGAAATTTGTGGATCTACACTTGGGAAATTTGTGGATCTATACAAAGCAAAATTTGGATTTATACTTGGAAAATTTGTGGATCTATTCTTTGAAAATTTTTGGATATATGCTTGGAAATTTGTTGATCTATACTTGGGAAATATGTGTATCTATACTTGGGATTTTTGTGGATCTACACTTGGCAAATTTGTGGATCTACACTTTGCAAATTTGTGTATCTACACTTGGGAAATTTGTGGATCTACACTTGGGAAATTTGTGGATCTACACTTGGGAAATTGGTGGATCTACACTTGGGAAATTTGTGGATCTACACTTGGGAAATTTGTGGATTTATATTTGGGAAATTTGTTTATTTATACTTGGGAAATTTGTGGATTTATACTTTGAAAATTTGTGGATTTATACTTGGGAAATTTGTGGATTTATACTTGGGAAATTTGTGGATTTAGACTTAGGAAATTTGTGGATTTACACTTTTCAAATTTATGGATCTTCACTTGGTAAATTTGTGGATCTACACTTGGTAAATTTGTGGATCTACACTTGGAAAATTTGTGGATTTATACTTGGGAAATTTGTGGATTTATACTTTTCAAATTTATGGATCTTCACTTGGTAAATTTGTGGATCTACACTTGGGAAATTTGTGGATCTACACTTGGGAAATTTGTGGATTTATACTTGGGAAATTTGTGGATTTATACTTGGGAAATTTGTGGATTTATACTTTGCAAATTTGTGGATCTACACTTGGGAAATTTGTGGATCTACACTTGGCAAATTTGTGGGTCTACACTTTGCAAATTTGTGGATCTACACTTGGGAAATTTTTGGATCTACACTTGGGAAATTTGTGGATCTACACTTGGGAAATTTTTGGATCTACACTTGGGAAATTTGTGGATCTACACTTGGGAAATTTGTGGATCTACACTTGGGAAATTTGTGGATCTACACTTGGGAAATTTGTGGATCTACACTTGGGAAATTTGTGGATCTATACAAAGCAAAATTTGGATTTATACTTGGAAAATTTGTGGATCTATTCTTTGAAAATTTGGGGATATATGCTTGGAAATTTGTTGATCTATACTTGGGAAATATGTGTATCTATACTTGGGATTTTTGTGGATCTACACTTGGCAAATTTGTGGATCTACACTTTGCAAATTTGTTTATCTACACTTGGGAAATTTGTGGATTTACACTTGCAAATTTGTGGATTTACACTTGGCAAATTTGTGGATCTACACTTTGCAAATTTGTGGATCTTCACTTGGGAAATTTGTGGATCTACACTTGGGAAATTGGTGGATCTACACTTGGGAAATTTGTGGATCTACACTTGGCAAATTTGTGGATCTACACTTGGCAAATTTGTGGATCTAAACTTGGCAAATTTGTGGATCTACACTTGGAAAATTTGTGGATCTACACTTGGCAAATTTGTGGTTCTACACTTGGGAAATTTGTGGATCTACACTTGGCAAATTTGTTTATCTATACTTTGCAAATTTGTGGATCTACACTTGGGAAATTTGTGGATCTACACTTGGCAAATTTGTGGGTCTACACTTTGCAAATTTGTGGATCTACACTTGGGAAATTTTTGGATCTACACTTGGGAAATTTTTGGATCTACACTTGGGAAATTTGTGGATCTACACTTGGGAAATTTGTGGATCTACACTTGGGAAATTTGTGGATCTACACTTGGCAAATTTGTGGGTCTACACTTTGCAAATTTGTGGATCTACACTTGGGAAATTTGTGGATCTACACTTGGGAAATTTTTGGATCTACACTTGGGAAATTTGTGGATCTACACTTGGGAAATTTGTGGATCTACACTTGGGAAATTTGTGGATCTACTCTTGGGAAATTTGTGGATCTACACTAGGGAAATTTGTGGATCTACACTTGGGAAATTTGTGGATCTACACTTGGGAAATTTGTGGATCTACACTTGGCAAATTTGTGGATCTACACTTGGCAAATTTGTGGATTTATACTTGGGAAATTTGTGGATTTATACTTGGGAAATTTGTGGATTTATACTTGGGAAATTTGTGGATTTATACTTGGGAAATTTGTGGATTTATATTTGGGAAATTTGTTTATTTATACTTGGGAAATTTGTGGATTTATACTTTTAAAATTTGTGGATTTATACTTGGGAAATTTGTGGATTTATACTTTTCAAATTTATGGATCTTCACTTGGTAAATTTGTGGATCTACACTTGGGAAATTTGTGGATCTACACTTGGGAAATTTGTGGATTTATACTTGGGAAATTTGTGGATTTATACTTGGGAAATTTGTGGATTTATACTTTGCAAATTTGTGGATCTACACTTGGGAAATTTGTGGATCTACACTTGGCAAATTTGTGGGTCTACACTTTGCAAATTTGTGGATCTACACTTGGGAAATTTTTGGATCTACACTTGGGAAATTTGTGGATCTACACTTGGGAAATTTTTGGATCTACACTTGGGAAATTTGTGGATCTACACTTGGGAAATTTGTGGATCTACACTTGGGAAATTTGTGGATCTACACTTGGGAAATTTGTGGATCTACACTTGGGAAATTTGTGGATCTATACAAAGCAAAATTTGGATTTATACTTGGAAAATTTGTGGATCTATTCTTTGAAAATTTGGGGATATATGCTTGGAAATTTGTTGATCTATACTTGGGAAATATGTGTATCTATACTTGGGATTTTTGTGGATCTACACTTGGCAAATTTGTGGATCTACACTTTGCAAATTTGTGTATCTACACTTGGGAAATTTGTGGATTTACACTTGCAAATTTGTGGATTTACACTTGGCAAATTTGTGGATCTACACTTTGCAAATTTGTGGATCTTCACTTGGGAAATTTGTGGATCTACACTTGGGAAATTGGTGGATCTACACTTGGGAAATTTGTGGATCTACACTTGGCAAATTTGTGGATCTACACTTGGCAAATTTGTGGATCTAAACTTGGCAAATTTGTGGATCTACACTTGGAAAATTTGTGGATCTACACTTGGCAAATTTGTGGTTCTACACTTGGGAAATTTGTGGATCTACACTTGGCAAATTTGTTTATCTATACTTTGCAAATTTGTGGATCTACACTTGGGAAATTTGTGGATCTACACTTTGCAAATTTGTGGGTCTACACTTTGCAAATTTGTGGATCTACACTTGGGAAATTTTTGGATCTACACTTGGGAAATTTTTGGATCTACACTTGGGAAATTTGTGGATCTACACTTGGGAAATTTGTGGATCTACACTTGGGAAATTTGTGGATCTACACTTGGCAAATTTGTGGGTCTACACTTTGCAAATTTGTGGATCTACACTTGGGAAATTTGTGGATCTACACTTGGGAAATTTTTGGATCTACACTTGGGAAATTTGTGGATCTACACTTGGGAAATTTGTGGATCTACACTTGGGAAATTTGTGGATCTACTCTTGGGAAATTTGTGGATCTACACTAGGGAAATTTGTGGATCTACACTTGGGAAATTTGTGGATCTACACTTGGGAAATTTGTGGATCTACACTTGGCAAATTTGTGGATCTACACTTGGCAAATTTGTGGATTTATACTTGGGAAATTTGTGGATTTATACTTGGGAAATTTGTGGATTTATACTTGGGAAATTTGTGGATTTATACTTGGGAAATTTGTGGATTTATATTTGGGAAATTTGTTTATTTATACTTGGGAAATTTGTGGATTTATACTTTTAAAATTTGTGGATTTATACTTGGGAAATTTGTGGATTTATACTTGGGAAATTTGTGGATTTAGACTTAGGAAATTTGTGGATTTACACTTTTCAAATTTATGGATCTTCACTTGGTAAATTTGTGGATCTACACTTGGTAAATTTGTGGATCTACACTTGGAAAATTTGTGGATCTACACTTGGGAAATTTGTGGATCTACACTTGGGAAATTTGTGGATTTATACTTGTTAAATTTGTTTATTTATACTTGGGAAATTTGTGGATTTATACTTTGCAAATTTGTGGATCCACACTTGGGAAATTTGTGGATCTACACTTGGCAAATTTGTGGGTCTACACTTTGCAAATTTGTGGATCTACACTTGGGAAATTTTTGGATCTACACTTGGGAAATTTGTGGATCTACACTTGGGAAATTTTTGGATCTACACTTGGGAAATTTGTGGATCTACACTTGGGAAATTTGTGGATCTACACTTGGGAAATTTGTGGATCTACTCTTGGGAAATTTGTGAATCTACACTAGGGAAATTTGTGGAT
The DNA here is from genome assembly GCA_963920705.1 of Odiellus spinosus. Lineage (NCBI taxonomy): Eukaryota > Metazoa > Arthropoda > Arachnida > Opiliones > Phalangiidae > Odiellus > Odiellus spinosus. The sequence goes on from OY987233.1 coordinate 911,000, forward strand.
CTACACTTGGGAAATTTGTGGATCTACACTTGGGAAATTTGTGGATCTATACAAAGCAAAATTTGGATTTATACTTGGAAAATTTGTGGATCTATTCTTTGAAAATTTGGGGATATATGCTTGGAAATTTGTTGATCTATACTTGGGAAATATGTGTATCTATACTTGGGATTTTTGTGGATCTACACTTGGCAAATTTGTGGATCTACACTTTGCAAATTTGTGTATCTACACTTGGGAAATTTGTGGATCTACACTTGGGAAATTTGTGGATCTACACTTGGGAAATTTGTGGATCTACACTTGGGAAATTTGTGGATTTATATTTGGGAAATTTGTTTATTTATAGTTGGGAAATTTGTGGATTTATACTTTGAAAATTTGTGGATTTATACTTGGGAAATTTGTGGATTTATACTTGGGAAATTTGTGGATTTAGACTTAGGAAATTTGTGGATTTACACTTTTCAAATTTATGGATCTTCACTTGGTAAATTTGTGGATCTACACTTGGTAAATTTGTGGATCTACACTTGGAAAATTTGTGGATTTATACTTGGGAAATTTGTGGATTTATACTTTTCAAATTTATGGATCTTCACTTGGTAAATTTGTGGATCTACACTTGGGAAATTTGTGGATCTACACTTGGGAAATTTGTGGATTTATACTTGGGAAATTTGTGGATTTATACTTGGGAAATTTGTGGATTTATACTTTGCAAATTTGTGGATCTACAATTGGGAAATTTGTGGATCTACACTTGGCAAATTTGTGAGTCTACACTTTGCAAATTTGTGGATCTACACTTGGGAAATTTTTGGATCTACACTTGGGAAATTTGTGGATCTACACTTGGGAAATTTTTGGATCTACACTTGGGAAATTTGTGGATCTACACTTGGGAAATTTGTGGATCTACACTTGGGAAATTTGTGGATCTACTCTTGGGAAATTTGTGAATCTACACTAGGGAAATTTGTGGATCTACACTTGGGAAATTTGTGGATCTACACTTGGGAAATTTGTGGATCTATACAAAGCAAAATTTGGATTTATACTTGGAAAATTTGTGGATCTATTCTTTGAAAATTTGGGGATATATGCTTGGAAATTTGTTGATCTATACTTGGGAAATATGTGTATCTATACTTGGGATTTTTGTGGATCTACACTTGGCAAATTTGTGGATCTACACTTTGCAAATTTGTGTATCTACACTTGGGAAATTTGTGGATCTACACTTGCAAATTTGTGGATTTACACTTGGCAAATTTGTGGATCTACACTTTGCAAATTTGTGGATCTTCACTTGGGAAATTTGTGGATCTACACTTGGGAAATTGGTGGATCTACACTTGGGAAATTTGTGGATCTACACTTGGGAAATTTGTGGATCTACACTTGGGAAATTTGTGGATCTACACTTGGGAAATTTGTGGATCTACACTTGGGAAATTTGTGGATCTACACTTGGGAAATTTATGGATCTACACTTGGGAAATTTGTGGATCTACACTTGGGAAATTTGTGGATCTACACTTGGGAAATTTTTGGATCTACACATGGGAAATTTGTGGATCTACACTTGGGAAATTTGTGGATTTATACTTGGGAAATTTCTGGATTTATACTTGGGAAATTTATGGATTTATACTTGGGAAATTAGTGGATTTATAATTGGGAAATTTGTGGATTTATATTTGAGAAATTTGTGGATCTACACTTGGGAAATTTGTGGATCTACACTTGGGAAATTTGTGGATCTACACTTGGAAAATTTGTGGATCTACTCTTGGGAAATTTGTGGATCTACACTTGGGAAATTTGTGGATCTACACTTGGCAAATTTGTGGATCTACACTTGGCAAATTTGTGGATTTGTACTTGGGAAATTTGTGGATTTATACTTGGGAAATTTGTGGATTTATACTTGGGAAATTTGTGGATTTATACTTGGGAAATTTGTGGATTTATATTTGGGAAATTTGTTTATTTATACTTGGGAAATTTGTGGATTTATACTTTGAAAATTTGTGGATTCATACTTGGGAAATTTGTGGATTTATACTTGGGAAATTTGTGGATTTAGACTTAGGAAATTTGTGGATTTACACTTTTCAAATTTATGGATCTTCACTTGGTAAATTTGTGGATCTACACTTGGTAAATTTGTGGATCTACACTTGGAAAATTTGTGGATCTACACTTGGGAAATTTGTGGATCTACACTTGGGAAATTTGTGGATTTATACTTGGGAAATTTGTGGATTTATACTTGGGAAATTTGTGGATTTATACTTGGGAAATTTATGGATTTATATTTGGGAAATTTGTTTATTTATACTTGGGAAATTTGTGGATTTATACTTGGAAAATTTGTGGATTTATACTTGGGAAATTTGTGGATTTATACTTGGGAAATTTGTGGATTTATACTTAGGAAATTTGTGGATTGACACTTGGCAAATTTATGGATCTACACTTGGTAAATTTGTGGATCTACACTTGGCAAATTTGTGGGTCTACACTTTGCAAATTTGTGGATCTACAATTGGGGAATTTGTGGATCTACACTTGGGAAATTTGTGGATCTACACTTGGGAAATTTGTGGATCTAGACTTGGGAAATTTGTGGATTTATACTTGGGAAATTTGTGGATTTATACTTGGGAAATTTGTGGATTTATACTTGGGAAATTTGTGGATTTATATTTGGGAAATTTGTTTATTTATACTTGGGAAATTTGTGGATTTATACTTAGGAAATTTGTGGATTTACACTTGGCAAATTTATGGATCTACACTTGGGAAATTTTCTGATCTACACTTGGGAAATTTGTGGATCTACACTTGGGAAATTTGTGGATCTACACTTGAGAAATTTGTGGATCTACTCTTGGGAAATTGGATCTACACTAGGGAAATTTGTGGATCTACACTTGGGAAATTTGTGGATTTACACTTGGCAAATTTGTGGATCTACACTTGGTAAATTTGTGGATCTACACTTTGCAAATTTGTGGATCTACACTTGGCAAATTTGTGGATCTACACTTTGCAAATTGGTGGATCTACACTTGGAAAATTTGTGGATCTACACTTGGGAAATTTGTGGATCTCCACTTGGTAAATTTGTGGATCTACACTTGGTAAATTTGTGGATCTACACTTGGCAAATTTGTGGATCTACACTTGGCAAATTTGTGGATCTACACTTGGGAAATTTGTGGATCTACACTTGGCAAATTTGTGGATCTACACTTGGCAAATTTGTGGATTTATACTTGGGAAATTTGTGGATTTATACTTGGGAAATTTGTGGATTTATACTTGGGAAATTTGTGGATCTACACTTTGCAAATTTGTGGATCTACACTTGGCAAATTTGTGGATCTACACTTGGCAAATTTCTGGATCTACACTTGGCAAATTTGTGGATCTACACTTGGGAAATTTTTGGATCTACACTTGGCAAATTTGTGGATCTACACTTTGCAAATTTGTGGATCTACACTTTGGAAATTTGTGGATCTACACTTAGCAAATTTGTGGGTCTACACTTTGCAAATTGGTGGATCTACACTTGGTAAATTTGTGGATCTACACTTGGCAAATTTGTGGATCTACACTTGGCAAATTTGTGGATCTACACTTGGGAAATTTGTGGATCTACACTTGGCAAATTTGTGGATCTACACTTGGCAAATTTGTGGATTTATACTTGGGAAATTTGTGGATTTATACTTGGGAAATTTGTGGATTTATACTTGGGAAATTTGTGGATTTATACTTGGGAAATTTGTGGATCTACACTTTGCAAATTTGTGGATCTACACTTGGCAAATTTGTGGATCTACACTTGGCAAATTTCTGGATCTACACTTGGCAAATTTGTGGATCTACACTTGGGAAATTTTTGGATCTACACTTGGCAAATTTGTGGATCTACACTTTGCAAATTTGTGGATCTACACTTTGGAAATTTGTGGATCTACACTTAGCAATTTTGTGGGTCTACACTTTGCAAATTGGTGGATCTACACTTGGGAAATTTGTGGATCTACACTTGGGAAATTTGTGGATCTCCACTTGGTAAATTTGTGGATCTACACTTGGTAAATTTGTGGATCTACACTTGGCAAATTTGTGGATCTACACTTGGCAAATTTGTGGATCTACACTTGGCAAATTTGTGGATCTACATTTGGCAAATTTGTGGATCTACACTTGGCAAATTTGTGGATCTACACTTGGCAAATTTGTGGATCTACACTTGGCAAATTTTGTGGATCTACACTTGGCAAATTTATGGATCTACACTTGGCAAATTTTTGGATCTACACTTTGCAAATTGGTGGATCTACACTTGGAAAATTTGTGGATCTACACTTGGGAAATTTGTGGATCTCCACTTGGTAAATTTGTGGATCTACACTTGGTAAATTTGTGGATCTACACTTGGCAAATTTGTGGATCTACACTTGGGAAATTTGTGGATCTACACTTGGCAAATTTGTGGATCTACACTTGGCAAATTTGTGGATCTACACTTGGCAAATTTGTGGATTTATACTTGGGAAATTTGTGGATTTATACTTGGGAAATTTGTGGATTTATACTTGGGAAATTTGTGGATCTACACTTTGCAAATTTGTGGATCTACACTTGGCAAATTTGTGGATCTACACTTGGCAAATTTGTGGATCTACACTTGGCAAATTTCTGGATCTACACTTGGCAAATTTGTGGATCTACACTTGGGAAATTTTTGGATCTACACTTGGCAAATTTGTGGATCTACACTTTGCAAATTTGTGGATCTACACTTTGGAAATTTGTGGATCTACACTTAGCAATTTTGTGGGTCTACACTTTGCAAATTGGTGGATCTACACTTGGTAAATTTGTGGATCTACACTTGGCAAATTTGTGGATCTACACTTGGCAAATTTGTGGATCTACACTTGGGAAATTTGTGGATCTATACTTGGCAAATTTGTGGATCTACACTTGGCAAATTTGTGGATTTATACTTGGGAAATTTGTGGATTTATACTTGGGAAATTTGTGGATTTATACTTGGGAAATTTGTGGATTTATACTTGGGAAATTTGTGGATCTACACTTTGCAAATTTGTGGATCTACACTTGGCAAATTTGTGGATCTACACTTGGCAAATTTCTGGATCTACACTTGGCAAATTTGTGGATCTACACTTGGGAAATTTTTGGATCTACACTTGGCAAATTTGTGGATCTACACTTTGCAAATTTGTGGATCTACACTTTGGAAATTTGTAATCTACACTTAGCAATTTTGTGGGTCTACACTTTGCAAATTGGTGGATCTACACTTGGGAAATTTGTGGATCTACACTTGGGAAATTTGTGGATCTCCACTTGGTAAATTTGTGGATCTACACTTGGTAAATTTGTGGATCTACACTTGGCAAATTTGTGGATCTACACTTGGCAAATTTGTGGATCTACACTTGGCAAATTTGTGGATCTACACTTGGCAAATTTGTGGATCTACACTTGGCAAATTTGTGGATCTACACTTGGCAAATTTGTGGATCTACACTTGGCAAATTTTGTGGATCTACACTTGGCAAATTTATGGATCTACACTTGGCAAATTTTTGGATCTACACTTGGGAAATTTGTGGATCTACACTTGGGAAATTTGTGGATTTATACTTGGGAAATTTGTGGATTTATACTTGGGAAATTTGTGGATTTATACTTGGGAAATTTGTGGATTTATACTTGGGAAATTTGTGGATCTACACTTTGCAAATTTGTGGATCTACACTTGGCAAATTTGTGGATCTACACTTGGCAAATTTCTGGATCTACACTTGGCAAATTTGTGGATCTACACTTGGGAAATTTTTGGATCTACACTTGGCAAATTTGTGGATCTACACTTTGCAAATTTGTGGATCTACACTTTGGAAATTTGTGGATCTACACATAGCAATTTTGTGGGTCTACACTTTGCAAATTGGTGGATCTACACTTGGGAAATTTGTGGATCTACACTTGGGAAATTTGTGGATCTCCACTTGGTAAATTTGTGGATCTACACTTGGTAAATTTGTGGATCTACACTTGGCAAATTTGTGGATCTACACTTGGCAAATTTGTGGATCTACACTTGGCAAATTTGTGGATCTACACTTGGCAAATTTGTGGATCTACACTTGGCAAATTTGTGGATCTACACTTGGCAAATTTGTGGATCTACACTTGGCAAATTTTGTGGATCTACACTTGGCAAATTTATGGATCTACACTTGGGAAATTTGTGGATCTACACTTGGGAAATTTGTGGATCTACACTTGGGAAATTTGTGGATCTACACTTGGGTAATTTGTGGATCTACACTTGGGAAATTTGTGGATCTACTTTCGAAATTTGTGGATCTACACTTGGGAAATTTGTGGATCTACACTTGGGAAATTTGCGGATTTATTCTTGGGAAATTTGTGGATTTATACTTGGGAAATTTGTAGATTTATACTTGGGAAATTTATGGATTTATATTTGGGAAATTTGTTTATTTATACTTGGGAAATTTGTGGATTTATACTTGGAAAATTTGTGGATTTATACTTGGGAAATTTGTGGATTTATACTTGGGAAATTTGTGGATTTATACTTGGCAAATTTATGGATCTACACTTGGTAAATTTGTGGATCTACACTTGGCAAATTTGTGGATCTAAACTTGGCAAATTTGTGGATCTACACTTGGAAAATTTGTGGATCTACACTTGGCAAATTTGTGGATCTACACTTGGGAAATTTGTGGATCTACACTTGGCAAATTTGTTTATCTACACTTTGCAAATTTGTGGATCTACACTTGGGAAATTTGTGGATCTACACTTGGCAAATTTGTGGGTCTACACTTTGCAAATTTGTGGATCTACACTTGGGAAATTTTTGGATCTACACTTGGGAAATTTGTGGATCTACACTTGGGAAATTTTTGGATCTACACTTGGGAAATTTGTGGATCTACACTTGGGAAATTTGTGGATCTACACTTGGGAAATTTGTGGATCTACTCTTGGGAAATTTGTGGATCTACACTAGGGAAATTTGTGGATCTACACTTGGGAAATTTGTGGATCTACACTTGGGAAATTTGTGGATCTATACAAAGCAAAATTTGGATTTATACTTGGAAAATTTGTGGATCTACTCTTGGGAAATTTGTGGATCTACACTTGGGAAATTTGTGGATCTACACTTGGGAAATTTGTGGATCTACACTTGGGAAATTTGTGGATCTACACTTGGGAAATTTATGGATCTACACTTGGGAAATTTGTGGATCTACACTTGGGAAATTTTTGGATCTACACTTGGGAAATTTGTGGATCTACACTTGGGAAATTTGTGGATTTATACTTGGGAAATTTGGGGATTTATACTTGGGAAATATGTGTATATATACTTGGGATATTTGTGGATCTACACTTGGCAAATTTGTGGATCTACACTTTGCAAATTTGTGGATCTACACTTGGGAAATTTGTGTATCTACACTTGCAAATTTGAGGATTTACACTTGGCAAATTTGTGGATCTACACTTTGCAAATTTGTGTATCTACACTTGGGAAATTTGTGGATCTACACTTGGGAAATTTGTGGATCTACACTTGGGAAATTTGTGGATCTACACTTGGGAAATTTGTGGATCTACACTTGGGAAATTTGTGGATCTACACTTTGGGAAATTTTTGGATCTACACTTGGGAAATTTGTGGATCTACACTTGGGAAATTTGTGGATCTACACTTGGGAAATTTGTGGATCTACACTTGGGAAATTTGTGGATCTACACTTGGGAAATTTGTGGATCTACACTTGGGAAATTTGTGGATCTACACTTGGGAAATTTGTGGATCTATAATTTGCAAATTTGTGGATATACACTTGGGAAATTTGTGGATCTACACTTGGCAAATTTGTGGATCTACACTTTGTTATTTTGTGGATCTACACTTGGAAAATTTGTGGATCTACACTTGGGAAATTTGTGGATCTACACTTGGTAAAATTGTGGATCTACTCTTGGGAAATTTGTGGATCTACACTAGTAAAATTTGTGGATCTATACTTGGGAAATTTGTGGATCTACACTTGGGAAATTTGTGGATCTACACTTGGGAAATTTGTGGATCTACACTTGGGAAATTTGTGGATTTATACTTGGGAAATTTGTGGATTTATACTTGTGAAATTTGTGGATTTATAATTGGGAAATTTGTGGATTTATATTTGGGAAATTTGTTGATCTACACTTGGGAAATTTGTGGATTTACATTTGGGAAATTTGTGGATCTACACTTGGAAAATTTGTGGATCTACACTTGGGAAATTTGTGGATTTATACTTGGAAATTTGTGGATTTATTCTTGGGAAATTTGTGGATTTATAATTATGAAATTTGTGGATTTATATTTTGGAAATTTTTGGATTTATACTTGGGAAATTTGTGGACTTATACTTGGGAAATTTGTGGATTTATACTTAGGAAATTTGTGGATTTACACTTGGCAAATTTGTGGATCTACACTTGGCAAATTTGTGGATCTACACTTCGTAATTTTGCGGATCTACACTTGGAAAATTTGTGGATTTACACTTGGGAAATTTGTGGATCTACACTTGGGAAATTTGTGGATTTATACTTGGGAAATTTGTGGATTTATACTTGGGAAATTTGTGGATCTACACTTGGGAAATTTGCGGATTTATACTTGGGAAATTTGTGGATCTACACTTGGGAAATTTGTGGATCTACACTTGGGAAATTTGCGGATTTATACTTGGGAAATTTGCGGATTTATACTTGGGAAATTTGTGGATTTATACTTGGGAAATTTATGGATTTATATTTGGGAAATTTGTTTATTTATACTTGGGAAATTTGTGGATTTATACTTGGAAAATTTGTGGATTTATACTTGGGAAATTTGTGGATTTATACTTGGGAAATTTGTGGATTTATACTTGGCAAATTTATGGATCTACACTTGGTAAATTTGTGGATCTACACTTGGCAAATTTGTGGATCTAAACTTGGCAAATTTGTGGATCTACACTTGGAAAATTTGTGGATCTACACTTGGCAAATTTGTGGATCTACACTTGGGAAATTTGTGGATCTACACTTGGCAAATTTGTTTATCTACACTTTGCAAATTTGTGGATCTACACTTGGGAAATTTGTGGATCTACACTTGGCAAATTTGTGGGTCTACACTTTGCAAATTTGTGGATCTACACTTGGGAAATTTTTGGATCTACACTTGGGAAATTTGTGGATCTACACTTGGGAAATTTGTGGATCTACACTTGGGAAATTTGTGGATCTACTCTTGGGAAATTTGTGGATCTACACTAGGGAAATTTGTGGATCTACACTTGGGAAATTTGTGGATCTACACTTGGGAAATTTGTGGATCTATACAAAGCAAAATTTGGATTTATACTTGGAAAATTTGTGGATCTAGTCTTGGGAAATTTGTGGATCTACACTTGGGAAATTTGTGGATCTACACTTGGGAAATTTGTGGATCTACACTTGGGAAATTTGTGGATCTACACTTGGGAAATTTATGGATCTACACTTGGGAAATTTGTGGATCTACACTTGGGAAATTTTTGGATCTACACTTGGGAAATTTGTGGATCTACACTTGGGAAATTTGTGGATTTATACTTGGGAAATTTGGGGATTTATACTTGGGAAATATGTGTATATATACTTGGGATATTTGTGGATCTACACTTGGCAAATTTGTGGATCTACACTTTGCAAATTTGTGGATCTACACTTGGGAAATTTGTGTATCTACACTTGCAAATTTGAGGATTTACACTTGGCAAATTTGTGGATCTACACTTTGCAAATTTGTGTATCTACACTTGGGAAATTTGTGGATCTACACTTGGGAAATTTGTGGATCTACACTTGGGAAATTTGTGGATCTACACTTGGGAAATTTGTGGATCTACACTTGGGAAATTTGTGGATCTACACTTTGGGAAATTTTTGGATCTACACTTGGGAAATTTGTGGATCTACACTTGGGAAATTTGTGGATCTACACTTGGGAAATTTGTGGATCTACACTTGGGAAATTTGTGGATCTACACTTGGAAAATTTGTGGATCTATAATTTGCAAATTTGTGGATATACACTTGGGAAATTTGTGGATCTACACTTGGCAAATTTGTGGATCTACACTTTGTTATTTTGTGGATCTACACTTGGAAAATTTGTGGATCTACACTTGGGAAATTTGTGGATCTACACTTGGTAAAATTGTGGATCTACTCTTGGGAAATTTGTGGATCTACACTAGTAAAATTTGTGGATCTACACTTGGGAAATTTGTGGATCTACACTTGGGAAATTTGTGGATCTACACTTGGGAAATTTGTGGATCTACACTTGGGAAATTTGTGGATTTATACTTGGGAAATTTGTGGATTTATACTTGTGAAATTTGTGGATTTATAATTGGGAAATTTGTGGATTTATATTTGGGAAATTTGTTGATCTACACTTGGGAAATTTGTGGATTTACATTTGGGAAATTTGTGGATCTACACTTGGAAAATTTGTGGATCTACACTTGGGAAATTTGTGGATTTATACTTGGAAATTTGTGAATTTATTCTTGGGAAATTTGTGGATTTATACTTATGAAATTTGTGGATTTATATTTTGGAAATTTTTGGATTTATACTTGGGAAATTTGTGGACTTATACTTGGGAAATTTGTGGATTTATACTTAGGAAATTTGTGGATTTACACTTGGCAAATTTGTGGATCTACACTTGGCAAATTTGTGGATCTACACTTGGTAATTTTGCGGATCTACACTTGGAAAATTTGTGGATTTACACTTGGGAAATTTGTGGATCTACACTTGGGAAATTTGTGGATTTATACTTGGGAAATTTGTGGATTTATACTTGGGAAATTTGTGGATTTATACTTGGGAAATTTGTAGATTTATACTTGGGAAATTTATGGATTTATATTTGGGAAATTTGTTTATTTATACTTGGAAAATTTGTGGATTTATACTTGGAAAATTTGTGGATTTATACTTGGGAAATTTGTGGATTTATACTTGGGAAATTTGTGGATTTATACTTAGGAAATTTGTGGATTTACACTTGGCAAATTTATGGATCTACACTTGGTAAATTTGTGGATCTACACTTGGCAAATTTGTGGATCTAAACTTGGCAAATTTGTGGATCTACACTTGGAAAATTTGTGGTACTACACTTGGCAAATTTGTGGATCTACACTTGGGAAATTTGTGGATCTACACTTGGCAAATTTGTTTATCTACACTTTGCGAATTTGTGGATCTACACTTGGGAAATTTGTGGATCTACACTTGGAAAATTTGTGGGTCTACACTTGGGAAATTTGTGGATCTACACTTGGGAAATTTTTGGATCTACACTTGGGAAATTTGTGGATCTACACTTGGGAAATTTGTGGATCGACACTTGGGAAATTTGTGGATCTACTCTTGGGAAATTTGTGGATCTACACTAGGGAAATTTGTGGATCTACACTTGGGAAATTTGTGGATCTACACTTGGGAAATTTGTGGATCTATACAAAGCAAAATTTGGATTTATACTTGGAAAATTTGTGGATCTATTCTTGGAAAATTTGGGGATATATGCTTGGAAATTTGTTGACCTATACTTGGGAAATATGTGTATCTATACTTGGGATTTTTGTGGATCTACACTTGGCAAATTTGTGGATCTACACTTTGCAAATTTGTGTATCTACACTTGGGAAATTTGTGGATCTACACTTGCAAATTTGTGGATCTACACTTGGCAAATTTGTGGATCTACACTCTGGAAATTTGTGGATCTACACTTGGGAAATTTGTGGATCTACACTTGGGAAATTTGTGGATCTACACTTGGGAAATTTATGGATCTACACTTGGGAAATTTGTGGATCTACACTTGGGAAATTTGTGGATCTACACTTGGGAAATTTTTGGATCTACACTTGGGAAATTTGTGGATCTACACTTGGGAAATTTGTGGATTTATACTTGGGAAATTTGGGGATTTATACTTGGGAAATATGTGTATATATACTTGGGATTTTTGTGGATCTACACTTGGCAAATTTGTGGATCTACACTTTGCAAATTTGTGGATCTACACTTGGGAAATTTGTGTATCTACACTTGCAAATTTGAGGATTTACACTTGGCAAATTTGTGGATCTATTCTTTGCAAATTTGTGTATCTACACTTGGGAAATTTGTGGATCTACACTTGGGAAATTTGTGGATCTACACTTGGGAAATATGTGGATCTACACTTGGGAAATTTGTGGATCTACACTTGGGAAATTTGTGGATCTACACTTGGGAAATTTGTGGATCTACACTTGGGAAATTTGTGGATCTACACTTGGGAAATTTGTGGATCTACACTTGGGAAATTTGTGGATCTACACTTGGGAAATTTGTGGATCTACACTTGGGAAATTTGTGGATCTACACTTGGGAAATTTGTGGATCTACACTTGGGAAATTTGTGGATCTACACTTGGGAAATTTGTGGATCTATAATTTGCAAATTTGTGGATATACACTTGGGAAATTTGTGGATCTACACTTGGCAAATTTGTGGATCTACACTTTGTTATTTTGTGGATCTACACTTGGAAAATTTGTGGATCTACACTTGGGAAATTTGTGGATCTACACTTGGGAAATTTATGGATCTACACTTGGGAAATTTGTGGATCTACACTTGGGAAATTTGTGGATCTACACTTGGGAAATTTTTGGATCTACACTTGGGAAATTTGTGGATCTACACTTGGGAAATTTGTGGATTTATACTTGGGAAATTTGGGGATTTATACTTGGGAAATATGTGTATATATACTTGGGATTTTTGTGGATCTACACTTGGCAAATTTGTGGATCTACACTTTGCAAATTTGTGGATCTACACTTGGGAAATTTGTGTATCTACACTTGCAAATTTGAGGATTTACACTTGGCAAATTTGTGGATCTATTCTTTGCAAATTTGTGTATCTACACTTGGGAAATTTGTGGATCTACACTTGGGAAATTTGTGGATCTACACTTGGGAAATTTGTGGATCTACACTTGGGAAATTTGTGGATCTACACTTGGGAAATTTGTGGATCTACACTTGGGAAATTTGTGGATCTACACTTGGGAAATTTGTGGATCTACACTTGGGAAATTTGTGGATCTACACTTGGGAAATTTGTGGATCTACACTTGGGAAATTTGTGGATCTACACTTGGGAAATTTGTGGATCTACACTTGGGAAATTTGTGGATCTACACTTGGGAAATTTGTGGATCTACACTTGGGAAATTTGTGGATCTATAATTTGCAAATTTGTGGATATACACTTGGGAAATTTGTGGATCTACACTTGGCAAATTTGTGGATCTACACTTTGTTATTTTGTGGATCTACACTTGGAAAATTTGTGGATCTACACTTGGGAAATTTGTGGATCTACACTTGGGAAATTTGTGGATCTACACTTGGGAAAATTGTGGATCTACTCTTGGGAAATTTGTGGATCTACACTAGTAAAATTTGTGGATCTACACTTGGGAAATTTGTGGATCTACACTTGGGAAATTTGTGGATCTACACTTGGGAAATTTGTGGATTTATACTTGGGAAATTTGTGGATTTATACTTGTGAAATTTGTGGATTTATAATTGGGAAATTTGTGGATCTACACTTGGGAAATTTGTGGATCTACACTTGGGAAATTTGTGGATCTACACTTGGAAAATTTGTGGATCTACACTTGGGAAATTTGTGGATTTATACTTGGAAATTTGTGGATTTATTCTTGGGAAATTTGTGGATTTATACTTATGAAATTTGTGGATTTATATTTTGGAAATTTTTGGATTTATACTTGGGAAATTTGTGGACTTATACTTGGGAAATTTGTGGATTTATACTTAGGAAATTTGTGGATTTACACTTGGCAAATTTGTGGATCTACACTTGGCAAATTTGTGGATCTACACTTGGGAAATTTGTGGATCTACACTTGGCAAATTTGTGGGTCTACACTTTGTAAATTTGTGGATCTACACTTGGGAAATTTGTGGATCTACACTTGGGAAATTTTTGGATCTACACTTGGGAAATTTGTGGATCTACACTTGGAAAATTTGTGGATCTACACTTGGGAAATTTGTGGATCTACACTTGGGAAATTTGTGGATCTACACTTGGGAAAATTGTGGATCTACTCTTGGGAAATTTGTGGATCTACACTAGTAAAATTTGTGGATCTACACTTGGGAAATTTGTGGATCTACACTTGGGAAATTTGTTATTCTACACTTAGGAAATTTGTTTATTTATACTTGGGAAATTTGGGGATTTACACTTGGCAAATTTGTGGATCTACACTTGGCAAATTTGTGGATCTACACTTGGGAAATTTGTGGATCTACACTTGGGAAATTTGTGGATTTACACTTGGGAAATTTGTGGATCTACTCTTGCAAATTTGTGGATCTACACTTGGCAAATTTGTGGATCTACACTTTGCAAATTTGTGGATATACACTTGGGAAATTTGTGGATCTACACTTGGCAAATTTGTGGGTCTACACTTTGTAAATTTGTGGATCTACACTTGGAAAATTTGTGGATCTACACTTGGGAAATTTGTGGATCTACACTTGGGAAATTTGTGGATCTACACTTGGGAAAATTGTGGATCTACTCTTGGGAAATTTGTGGATCTACACTAGTAAAATTTGTGGATCTACACTTGGGAAATTTGTGGATCTACACTTGGGAAATTTGTGGATCTACACTTGGGAAATTTGTGGATTTATACTTGGCAAATTTGGGGATTTATACTTGGGAAATTTGTGGATTTATACTTGTGAAATTTGTGGATTTATAATTGGGAAATTTGATAATTTATATTTGGGAAATTTGTGGATCTACACTTGGGAAATTTGTGGATCTACACTTGGGAAATGTGTGGATCTACACTTGGAAAATTTGTGGATCTACACTTGGGAAATTTGTGGATCTACACTTGCGAAATTTGTGGATCTACACTTGGGAAATTTGTGGATCTACACTTGGGAAATTTGTGGATTTATACTTGGGAAATTTGTGGATTTATACTTGGAAATTTGTGGATTTATTCTTGGGAAATTTGTGGATTTATACTTAGGAAATTTGTGGATTTATATTTGGGAAATTTGTGGATTTATACTTGGGAAATTTGTGGACTTATACTTGGGAAATTTGTGGATTTATACTTAGGAAATTTGTGGATTTACACTTGGCAAATTTGTGGATCTACACTTGGGAAATTTGTGGATCTACTATTGCAAATTTGTGGATCTACACTTGGCAAATTTGTGGATCTACACTTTGCAAATTTGTGGATCTACACTTGGGAAATTTGTGGATCTACACTTGGGAAAATTGTGGATCTACTCTTGGGAAATTTGTGGATCTACACTAGTAAAATTTGTGGATCTACACCTGGGAAATTTGTGGATCTACACTTGGGAAATTTGTGGATCTACACTTGGGAAATTTGTGGATTTATACTTGGCAAATTTAGGGATTTATACTTGGGAAATTTGTGGATTTATACTTGTGAAATTTGTGGATTTATAATTGGGAAATTTGTGAATTTATATTTGGGAAATTTGTGGATCTACACTTAGGAAATTTGTGGATCTACACTTGGGAAATGTGTGGATCTACACTTGGAAAATTTGTGGATCTACACTTGGGAAATTTGTGGATCTACACTTGGGAAATTTGTGGATCTACACTTGCGAAATTTGTGGATCTACACTTGGGAAATTTGTGGATCTACACTTGGGAAATTTGTGGATTTATACTTGGGAAATTTGTGGATTTATACTTGGAAATTTGTGGATTTATTCTTGGGAAATTTGTGGATTTATACTTAGGAAATTTGTAGATTTATATTTGGGAAATTTGTGGATTTATACTTGGGAAATTTGTGGACTTATACTTGGGAAATTTGTTGATTTATACTTAGGAAATTTGTGGATTTACACTTGGCAAATTTTTGGATCTACACTTGGCAAATTTGTGGATCTACACTTTGCAAATTTGTGGATCTACACTTGGGAAATTTGTGGATCTACACTTTGCAAATTTGTGGATCTACACTTGGGAAATTTGTGGATCTACACTTGGGAAATTTGTGGATCTACACTTGGGAAATTTGTGGATCTATAATTTGCAAATTTGTGGATATACACTTGGGAAATTTGTGGATCTACACTTGGCAAATTTGTGGATCTACACTTTGTTAATTTGTGGATCTACACTTGGAAAATTTGTGGATCTACACTTGGGAAATTTGTGGATCTACACTTGGGAAATTTGTGGATCTACACTTGGGAAAATTGTGGATCTACTCTTGGGAAATTTGTGGATCTACACTAGTAAAATTTGTGGATCTACACTTGGGAAATTTGTGGATCTACACTTGGGAAATTTGTGGATCTACACTTGGGAAATTTGTGGATTTATACTTGGGAAATTTGTGGATTTATACTTGTGAAATTTGTGGATTTATAATTGGGAAATTTGTGGATTTATATTTGGGAAATTTGTGGATCTACACCTGGGAAATTTGTGGATCTACACTTGGGAAATTTGTGGATCTACACTTGGAAAATTTGTGGATCTACACTTGGGAAATTTGTGGATTTATACTTGGAAATTTGTGGATTTATTCTTGGGAAATTTGTGGATTTATACTTATGAAATTTGTGGATTTATATTTTGGAAATTTGTGGATTTATACTTGGGAAATTTGTGGACTTATACTTGGGAAATTTGTGGATTTATACTTAGGAAATTTGTGGATTTACACTTGGCAAATTTGTGGATCTACACTTGGCAAATTTGTGGATCTACACTTGGCAAATTTGTGGATCTACACTTGGGAAATTTGTGGATCTACTCTTGCAAATTTGTGGATCTACACTTGGCAAATTTGTGGATCTACACTTGGGAAATTTGTGGATCTACACTTGGCAAATTTGTGGGTCTACACTTTGTAAATTTGTGGATCTACACTTGGGAAATTTGTGGATCTACACTTGGGAAATTTTTGGATCTACACTTGGAAAATTTGTGGATCTACACTTGGGAAATTTGTGGATCTACACTTGGGAAATTTGTGGATCTACACTTGGGAAAATTGTGGATCTACTCTTGGGAAATTTGTGGATCTACACTAGTAAAATTTGTGGATCTACACTTGGGAAATTTGTGGATCTACACTTGGGAAATTTGTGAATCTACACTTGGGAAATTTGTGGATTTATACTTGGCAAATTTGGGGATTTATACTTGGGAAATTTGTGGATTTATACTTGTGAAATTTGTGGATTTATAATTGGGAAATTTGTGAATTTATATTTGGGAAATTTGTGGATCTACACTTGGGAAATTTGTGGATCTACACTTGGGAAATTTGTGGATTTATACTTGGGAAATTTGTGGATTTATACTTGGAAATTTGTGGATCTACACTTGGGAAATTTGTGGATCTACACTTGCGAAATTTGTGGATCTACACTTGGGAAATTTGTGGATCTACACTTGGGAAATTTGTGGATTTATACTTGGGAAATTTGTGGATTTATACTTGGAAATTTGTGGATTTATTCTTGGGAAATTTGTGGATTTATACTTAGGAAATTTGTAGATTTATATTTGGGAAATTTGTGGATTTATACTTGGGAAATTTGTGGACTTATACTTGGGAAATTTGTGGATTTATACTTAGGAAATTTGTGGATTTACACTTGGCAAATTTGTGGATCTACACTTGGCAAATTTGTGGATCTACACTTTGCAAATTTGTGGATCTACACTTGGGAAATTTCTGGATCTACACTTTGCAAATTTGTGGATCTACACTTGGGAAATTTGTGGATCTACACTTGGGAAATTTGTGGATCTACACTTGGGAAATTTGTGGATCTATAATTTGCAAATTTGTGGATATACACTTGGGAAATTTGTGGATCTACACTTGGCAAATTTGTGGATCTACACTTTGTTAATTTGTGGATCTACACTTGGAAAATTTGTGGATCTACACTTGGCAAATTTGTGGGTCTACACTTTGTAAATTTGTGGATCTACACTTGGGAAATTTGTGGATCTACACTTGGGAAATTTTTGGATCTACACTTGGAAAATTTGTGGATCTACACTTGGGAAATTTGTGGATCTACACTTGGGAAATTTGTGGATCTACACTTGGGAAAATTGTGGATCTACTCTTGGGAAATTTGTGGATCTACACTAGTAAAATTTGTGGATCTACACTTGGGAAATTTGTGGATCTACACTTGGGAAATTTGTGAATCTACACTTGGGAAATTTGTGGATTTATACTTGGCAAATTTGGGGATTTATACTTGGGAAATTTGTGGATTTATACTTGTGAAATTTGTGGATTTATAATTGGGAAATTTGTGAATTTATATTTGGGAAATTTGTGGATCTACACTTGGGAAATTTGTGGATCTACACTTGGGAAATTTGTGGATTTATACTTGGGAAATTTGTGGATTTATACTTGGAAATTTGTGGATCTACACTTGGGAAATTTGTGGATCTACACTTGCGAAATTTGTGGATCTACACTTGGGAAATTTGTGGATCTACACTTGGGAAATTTGTGGATTTATACTTGGGAAATTTGTGGATTTATACTTGGAAATTTGTGGATTTATTCTTGGGAAATTTGTGGATTTATACTTAGGAAATTTGTAGATTTATATTTGGGAAATTTGTGGATTTATACTTGGGAAATTTGTGGACTTATACTTGGGAAATTTGTGGATTTATACTTAGGAAATTTGTGGATTTACACTTGGCAAATTTGTGGATCTACACTTGGCAAATTTGTGGATCTACACTTGGCAAATTTGTGGATCTACACTTTGTTAATTTGTGGATCTACACTTGGAAAATTTGTGGATCTACACTTGGGAAATTTGTGGATCTACACTTGGGAAATTTGTGGATCTACACTTGGGAAAATTGTGGATCTACTCTTGGGAAATTTGTGGATCTACACTAGTAAAATTTGTGGATCTACACTTGGGAAATTTGTGGATCTACACTTGGGAAATTTGTGGATCTACACTTGGGAAATTTGTGGATTTATACTTGGGAAATTTGTGGATTTATACTTGTGAAATTTGTGGATTTATAATTGGGAAATTTGTGGATTTATATTTGGGAAATTTGTGGATCTACACCTGGGAAATTTGTGGATCTACACTTGGGAAATTTGTGGATCTACACTTGGAAAATTTGTGGATCTACACTTGGGAAATTTGTGGATTTATACTTGGAAATTTGTGGATTTATTCTTGGGAAATTTGTGGATTTATACTTATGAAATTTGTGGATTTATATTTTGGAAATTTGTGGATTTATACTTGGGAAATTTGTGGAATTATACTTGGGAAATTTGTGGATTTATACTTAGGAAATTTGTGGATTTACACTTGGCAAGTTTGTGGATCTACACTTGGCAAATTTGTGGATCTACACTTGGCAAATTTGTGGATCTACACTTGGGAAATTTGTGGATCTACTCTTGCAAATTTGTGGATCTACACTTGGCAAATTTGTGGATCTACACTTGGGAAATTTGTGGATCTACACTTGGCAAATTTGTGGGTCTACACTTTGTAAATTTGTGGATCTACACTTGGGAAATTTGTGGATCTACACTTGGGAAATTTTTGGATCTACACTTGGAAAATTTGTGGATCTACACTTGGGAAATTTGTGGATCTACACTTGGGAAAT
The DNA here is from genome assembly GCA_963920705.1 of Odiellus spinosus. Classification (NCBI taxonomy): domain Eukaryota; kingdom Metazoa; phylum Arthropoda; class Arachnida; order Opiliones; family Phalangiidae; genus Odiellus; species Odiellus spinosus. The sequence continues at coordinate 930,972 of OY987233.1, forward strand.
TTGTGGATCTACACTTGGGAAAATTGTGGATCTACTCTTGGGAAATTTGTGGATCTACACTAGTAAAATTTGTGGATCTACACTTGGGAAATTTGTGGATCTACACTTGGGAAATTTGTGAATCTACACTTGGGAAATTTGTGGATTTATACTTGGCAAATTTGGGGATTTATACTTGGGAAATTTGTGGATTTATACTTGTGAAATTTGTGGATTTATAATTGGGAAATTTGTGAATTTATATTTGGGAAATTTGTGGATCTACACTTGGGAAATTTGTGGATCTACACTTGGGAAATTTGTGGATTTATACTTGGGAAATTTGTGGATTTATACTTGGAAATTTGTGGATTTATTCTTGGGAAATTTGTGGATTTATACTTAGGAAATTTGTGGATTTATATTTGGGAAATTTGTGGATTTATACTTGGGAAATTTGTGGACTTATACTTGGGAAATTTGTGGATTTATACTTAGGAAATTTGTGGATTTACACTTGGCAAATTTGTGGATCTACACTTGGGAAATTTGTGGATCTACACTTTGCAAATTTGTGGATCTACACTTGGGAAATTTGTGGATCTACACTTTGCAAATTTGTGGATCTACACTTGGGAAATTTGTGGATCTACACTTGGGAAATTTGTGGATCTACACTTGGGAAATTTGTGGATCTATAATTTGCAAATTTGTGGATATACACTTGGGAAATTTGTGGATCTACACTTGGCAAATTTGTGGATCTACACTTGGCAAATTTGTGGATCTACACTTTGTTAATTTGTGGATCAACACTTGGAAAATTTGTGGATCTACACTTGGGAAATTTGTGGATCTACACTTGGGAAATTTGTGGATCTACACTTGGGAAAATTGTGGATCTACTCTTGGGAAATTTGTGGATCTACACTAGTAAAATTTGTGGATCTACACTTGGGAAATTTATGGATCTACACTTGGGAAATTTGTGGATCTACACTTGGGAAATTTGTGGATTTATACTTGGGAAAAATGTGGATTTATACTTGTGAAATTTGTGGATTTATAATTGGGAAATTTGTGGATTTATATTTGGGAAATTTGTGGATCTACACCTGGGAAATTTGTGGATCTACACTTGGGAAATTTGTGGATCTACACTTGGAAAATTTGTGGATCTACACTTGGGAAATTTGTGGATTTATACTTGGAAATTTGTGGATTTATTCTTGGGAAATTTGTGGATTTATACTTAGGAAATTTGTGGATTTATATTTGGGAAATTTGTGGATTTATACTTGGGAAATTTGTGGACTTATACTTGGGAAATTTGTGGATTTATACTTAGGAAATTTGTGGATTTACACTTGGCAAATTTGTGGATCTACACTTGGGAAATTTGTGGATCTACACTTTGCAAATTTGTGGATCTACACTTGGGAAATTTGTGGATCTACACTTTGCAAATTTGTGGATCTACACTTGGGAAATTTGTGGATCTACACTTGGGAAATTTGTGGATCTACACTTGGGAAATTTGTGGATCTATAATTTGCAAATTTGTGGATATACACTTGGGAAATTTGTGGATCTACACTTGGCAAATTTGTGGATCTACACTTTGTTAATTTGTGGATCAACACTTGGAAAATTTGTGGATCTACACTTGGGAAATTTGTGGATCTACACTTGGGAAATTTGTGGATCTACACTTGGGAAAATTGTGGATCTACTCTTGGGAAATTTGTGGATCTACACTAGTAAAATTTGTGGATCTACACTTGGGAAATTTGTGGATCTACACTTGGGAAATTTGTGGATCTACACTTGGGAAATTTGTGGATTTATACTTGGGAAATTTGTGGATTTATACTTGTGAAATTTGTGGATTTATAATTGGGAAATTTGTGGATTTATATTTGGGAAATTTATGGATCTACACCTGGGAAATTTGTGGATCTACACTTGGGAAATTTGTGGATCTACACTTGGAAAATTTGTGGATCTACACTTGGGAAATTTGTGGATTTATACTTGGAAATTTGTGGATTTATTCTTTGGAAATTTGTGGATTTATACTTATGAAATTTGTGGATTTATATTTTGGAAATTTGTGGATTTATACTTGGGAAATTTGTGGACTTATACTTGGGAAATTTGTGGATTTATACTTAGGAAATTTGTGGATTTACACTTGGCAAATTTGTGGATCTACACTTGGCAAATTTGTGGATCTACACTTGGCAAATTTGTGGATCTACACTTGGGAAATTTGTGGATCTACTCTTGCAAATTTGTGGATCTACACTTGGCAAATTTGTGGATTTACACTTGGGAAATTTGTGGATCTACACTTGGCAAATTTGTGGGTCTACACTTTGTAAATTTGTGGATCTACACTTGGGAAATTTGTGGATCTACACTTGGGAAATTTTTGGATCTACACTTGGAAAATTTGTGGATCTACACTTGGGAAATTTGTGGATCTACACTTGGGAAATTTGTGGATCTACACTTGGGAAAATTGTGGATCTACTCTTGGGAAATTTGTGGATCTACACTAGTAAAATTTGTGGATCTACACTTGGGAAATTTGTGGATCTACACTTGGGAAATTTGTTATTCTACACTTGGGAAATTTGTTTATTTATACTTGGGAAATTTGGGGATTTACACTTGGCAAATTTGTGGATCTACACTTGGCAAATTTGTGGATCTACACTTGGCAAATTTGTGGATCTACACTTGGGAAATTTGTGGATCTACACTTGGGAAATTTGTGGATCTACTCTTGCAAATTTGTGGATCTACACTTGGCAAATTTGTGGATCTACACTTTGCAAATTTGTGGATATACACTTGGGAAATTTGTGGATCTACACTTGGCAAATTTGTGGGTCTACACTTTGTAAATTTGTGGATCTACACTTGGAAAATTTGTGGATCTACACTTGGGAAATTTGTGGATCTACACTTGGGAAATTTGTGGATCTACACTTGGGAAAATTGTGGATCTACTCTTGGGAAATTTGTGGATCTACACTAGTAAAATTTGTGGATCTACACTTGGGAAATTTGTGGATCTACACTTGGGAAATTTGTGGATCTACACTTGGGAAATTTGTGGATTTATACTTGGCAAATTTGGGGATTTATACTTGGGAAATTTGTGGATTTATACTTGTGAAATTTGTGGATTTATAATTGGGAAATTTGATAATTTATATTTGGGAAATTTGTGGATCTACACTTGGGAAATGTGTGGATCTACACTTGGAAAATTTGTGGATCTACACTTGGGAAATTTGTGGATCTACACTTGCGAAATTTGTGGATCTACACTTGGGAAATTTGTGGATCTACACTTGGGAAATTTGTGGATTTATACTTGGGAAATTTGTGGATTTATACTTGGAAATTTGTGGATTTATTCTTGGGAAATTTGTGGATTTATACTTAGGAAATTTGTGGATTTATATTTGGGAAATTTGTGGATTTATACTTGGGAAATTTGTGGACTTATACTTGGGAAATTTGTGGATTTATACTTAGGAAATTTGTGGATTTACACTTGGCAAATTTGTGGATCTACACTTGGGAAATTTGTGGATCTACACTTGGGAAATTTGTGGATTTATACTTGGCAAATTTGGGGATTTATACTTGGGAAATTTGTGGATTTATACTTGTGAAATTTGTGGATTTATAATTGGGAAATTTGATAATTTATATTTGGGAAATTTGTGGATCTACACTTGGGAAATGTGTGGATCTACACTTGGAAAATTTGTGGATCTACACTTGGGAAATTTGTGGATCTACACTTGCGAAATTTGTGGATCTACACTTGGGAAATTTGTGGATCTACACTTGGGAAATTTGTGGATTTATACTTGGGAAATTTGTGGATTTATACTTGGAAATTTGTGGATTTATTCTTGGGAAATTTGTGGATTTATACTTAGGAAATTTGTGGATTTATATTTGGGAAATTTGTGGATTTATACTTGGGAAATTTGTGGACTTATACTTGGGAAATTTGTGGATTTATACTTAGGAAATTTGTGGATTTACACTTGGCAAATTTGTGGATCTACACTTGGGAAATTTGTGGATCTACTCTTGCAAATTTGTGGATCTACACTTGGCAAATTTGTGGATCTACACTTTGCAAATTTGTGGATATACACTTGGGAAATTTGTGGATCTACACTTGGCAAATTTGTGGGTCTACACTTTGTAAATTTGTGGATCTACACTTGGGAAATTTGTGGATCTACACTTGGGAAATTTTTGGATCTACACTTGAGAAATTTGTGGATCTACTCTTGGGAAATTTGTGGATCTACACTAGGGAAATTTGTGGATTTATACTTGGGAAATTTGGGGATTTATACTTGGGAAATTTGTGGATTTATAATTGGGAAATTTGTGGATTTATACTTGGGAAATTTGGGGATTTATACTTGGGAAATTTGTGGATTTATAATTGGGAAATTTGTGGATTTATATTTGGGAAATTTGTGGATCTACACTTGGGAAATTTGTGGATCTACACTTGGGAAATTTGTGGATCTACACTTGGGAAATTTGTGGATCTACACTTGGGAAATTTGTGGATCTACACTTGGGAAATTTGTGGATTTATACTTGGGAAATTTGTTGATTTATTCTTGGGAAATTTGTGGATTTATAATTGGGAAATTTGTGGATTTATATTTGGGAAATTTGTGGATCTACACTTGGGAAATTTGTGGATCTACACTTGGAAAATTTGTGGATCTACACTTGGGAAATTTGTGGATCTACACTTGCGAAATTTGTGGATCTACACTTGGGAAATTTGTGGATCTACACTTGGGAAATTTGTGGATTTATACTTGGGAAATTTGTGGATTTATACTTGGGAAATTTGTGGATCTACACTTGGGAAATTTGTGGTCCTACTCTTGCAAATTTGTGGATCTACACTTTGCAAATTTGTGGATATACACTTGGGAAATTTTTGGATCTACACTTGGCAAATTTGTGGGTCTACACTTGGGAAATTTGTGGATCTACACTTGGGAAATTTGTGGATCTACACTTGGGAAATTTGTGGATCTACACTTGGGAAATTTTTGGATCTACATTTGGGAAATTTGGGGATCTACACTTGGGAAATTTGTGGATTTATACTTGGCAAATTTTGGGATTTATACTTGGGAAATTTGTGGATTTATACTTGGGAAATTTGTGGATTTATAATTGGGAAATTTGTGGATTTATAATTGGGATATTTGTGGATTTATATTTGGGAAATTTGTGGATCTACACTTGGGAAATTTGTGGATCTACTCTTGCCAATTTGTGGATCTACACTTGGCAAATTTGTGGATCTACACTTTGCAAATTTGTGGATATACACTTGGGAAATTTGTGGATCTACACTTGGGAAATTTTTGGATCTACACTTGGGAAATTTGTGGATCTAAACTTGGGAAATTTGTGGATCTACACTTGGGAAATTTGTGGATTTATACTTGGGAAATTTGTTGATTTATTCTTGGGAAATTTGTGGATTTATAATTGGGAAATTTGTGGATTTATACTTGGGAAATTTGTTGATTTATTCTTGGGAAATTTGTGGATTTATAATTGGGAAATTTGTGGATTTATATTTGGGAAATTTGTGGATCTACACTTGGGAAATTTGTGGATCTACACTTGGGAAATTTGTGGATCTACACTTGGGAAATTTGTGGATTTATACTTGGGAAATTTGTGGATTTATACTTGGGAAATTTGTGGATCTACACTTGGGAAATTTGTGGTTCTACTCTTGCAAATTTGTGGATCTACACTTTGCAAATTTGTGGATATACACTTGGGAAATTTGTGGATCTACACTTGGCAAATTTGTGGGTCTACACTTGGGAAATTTGTGGATCTACACTTGGGAAATTTGTGGATCTACACTTGGGAAATTTGTGGATCTACACTTGGGAAATTTTTGGATCTACATTTGGGAAATTTGGGGATCTACACTTGGGAAATTTGTGGATTTATACTTGGCAAATTTTGGGATTTATACTTGGGAAATTTGTGGATTTATACTTGGGAAATTTGTGGATTTATAATTGGGAAATTTGTGGATTTATAATTGGGATATTTGTGGATTTATATTTGGGAAATTTGTGGATCTACACTTGGCAAATTTGTGGATCTACACTTGGGAAATTTGTGGATCTACTCTTGCCAATTTGTGGATCTACACTTGGCAAATTTGTGGATCTACACTTTGCAAATTTGTGGATATACACTTGGGAAATTTGTGGATCTACACTTGGGAAATTTTTGGATCTACACTTGGGAAATTTGTGGATCTAAACTTGGGAAATTTGTGGATCTACACTTGGGAAATTTGTGGATTTATACTTGGGAAATTTGTTGATTTATTCTTGGGAAATTTGTGGATTTATAATTGGGAAATTTGTGGATTTATATTTGGGAAATTTGTGGATCTACACTTGGGAAATTTGTGGATCTACACTTGGAAAATTTGTGGATCTACACTTGGGAAATTTGTGGATCTACACTTGCGAAATTTGTGGATCTACACTTGGGAAATTTGTGGATCTACACTTGGGAAATTTGTGGATTTATACTTGGGAAATTTGTGGATTTATACTTAGGAAATTTGTGGATTTATATTTGGGAAATTTGTGGATTTATACTTGGGAAATTTGTGGATCTACACTTGGGAAATTTGTGGTTCTACTCTTGCAAATTTGTGGATCTACACTTTGCAAATTTGTGGATATACACTTGGGAAATTTGTGGATCTACACTTGGGAAATTTTTGGATCTACATTTGGGAAATTTGGGGATCTACACTTGGGAAATTTGTGGATTTATACTTGGCAAATTTTGGGATTTATACTTGGGAAATTTGTGGATTTATACTTGGGAAATTTGTGGATTTATAATTGGGAAATTTGTGGATTTATAATTGGGATATTTGTGGATTTATATTTGGGAAATTTGTGGATCTACACTTGGCAAATTTGTGGATCTACACTTGGGAAATTTGTGGATCTACTCTTGCCAATTTGTGGATCTACACTTGGCAAATTTGTGGATCTACACTTTGCAAATTTGTGGATATACACTTGGGAAATTTGTGGATCTACACTTGGCAAATTTGTGGGTCTACACTTTGCAAATTTGTGGATCTACACTTGGGAAATTTGTGGATCTACACTTGGGAAATTTTTGGATCTACACTTGGGAAATTTGTGGATCTAAACTTGGGAAATTTTTGGATCTAAACTTGGGAAATTTTTGGATCTACACTTGGGAAATTTTAGGATCTACACTAGGGAAATTTGTGGATCTACACTTGGGAAATATGTGGATCTACTCTTGGGAAATTTGTGGATCTACACTTGGGAAATTTGTGGATCTACACTTGGGAAATTTGTGGATCTACACTTGGGAAATTTGTGGATCTATACAAAGGGAAATTTGTGGATCTATACAAAGGGAAATTTGTGGATCTATACAAAGCAAAATTTGGATCTATACTTGGAAAATTTGTGGATTTATTCTTATAAAATTTTAGGATATATGCTTGGAAATTTGTTGATCTATACTTGTTAAATATGTGTATCTACACTTGGGAAATTTGTGGATCTACACTTGCGAAATTTGTGGATCTACACTTGGGAAATTTGTGGATCTACACTTGGGAAATTTTCGGATTTATACTTGGGAAATTTGTGTATTTATACTTGGGAAATTTGTGGATTTATGCTTAGGAAATTTGTGGATTTATACTTAGGAAATTTGTGGATTTATATTTGGGAGATTTTTGTATTTATACTTGGGAAATTTGTGGACTTATACTTGGGAAATTTGTGGATTTACACTTGGCAAATTTGTGGATCTACACTTGGCAAATTTGTGGATCTACACTTGGCAAATTTGTGGATCTACACTTGGGAAATTTGTGGATCTACACTTGGGAAATTTGTGGAACTACACTTGGAAAATTTGTGGATCTACACTTGGGAAATTTGTGGATCTACTCTTGGGAAATTTGTGGATCTAAACTTGGGAAATTTGAGGATCTACACTTGGGAAATTTGTGGATCTCACTTGGGAAATTTGGGGATTTATACTTGGGAAATTTGTGGATTTATACTTGGGAAATTTGTGGATTTATAATTGGGAAATTTGTGGATTTATATTTGGGAAATTTGTGGATCTACACTTGGGAAATTGGTGGATCTACACTTGGGAAATTTGTGGATCTACACTTGGGAAATTTGTGGATCTACACTTGGGAAATTTTTGGATCTACACTTGGGAAATTTGTGGATCTACACTTGGGAAATTTGTGGATCTACACTTGGGAAATTTTTGGATCTTCACTTGGGAAATTTGTGGATCTAAACTTGGGAAATTTGAGGATCTACACTTGGGAAATTTGTGGATCTACACTTGGGAAATTTGTGGATCTACTCTTGGGAAATTTGTGGATCTACACTAGGGAAATTTGTGGATCTACTCTTGGGAAATTTGTGGATCTACACTTGGGAAATTTGTGGATCTATACAAAGGGAAATTTGTGGATCTATACAAAGCAAAATTTGGATCTAAACTTGGAAAAATTGTGGATTTATTCTTGGAAAATTTGGGGATATATGCTTGGAAATTTGTTGATCTATACTTGGGAATTATGTGTATATATACTTGGGATTTTTGTGGATCTACACTTGGGAAATTTGTGGATCTACACTTGCAAATTTGTGGATCTACACTCGGCAAATTTGTGGATCTACACTTTGCAAATTTGTGGATCTACACTTTGGAAATTTGTGGATTAACACTTGGCAAATTTGTGGATCTACACTTGCGAAATTTGTGGATCTACACTTGGCAAATTTGTTAATCCACACTTGGGAAATTTGGGGATTTATACTTGGGAAATTTGTGGAATTATACTTGGGAAATTTGTGGATTTATAATTGGGAAATTTGTGGATTTATATTTGGGAAATTTGTGGATCTACACTTGGGAAATTTGTGGATCTACACTTGGGAAATTTGTGGATCTACACTTGGGAAATTTGTGGATCTACACTTGGGAAATTTGTGGATCTACACTTGGGAAATTTGTGGATCTACACTTGGGAAATTTGTGGATCTACACTTGGGAAATTTGTGGATCTACTCTTGGGAAATTTGTGGATCTACTCTTGCAAATTTGTGGATCTACACTTGGGAAATTTGTGGATCTACACTTGGCAAATTTGTGGGTCTACACTTTGTAAATTTGTGGATCTACACTTGGGAAATTTGTGGATCTACACTTGGGAAATTTGTGGATCTACTCTTGGGAAATTTGTGGATCTACACTAGGGAAATTTGTGGATTTATACTTGGGAAATTTGGGGATTTATACTTGGGAAATTTGTGGATTTATATTTGGGAAATTTGTGGATCTACCCTTGGGAAATTTGTGGATCTACACTTGGGAAATTTGTGGATCTACACTTGGGAAATTTGTGGATCTACACTTGGGAAATTTGTGGATCTACACTTGGGAAATTTGTGGATCTACACTTGGGAAATTTGTGGATTTATACTTGGGAAATTTGTTGATTTATTCTTGGGAAATTTGTGGATTTATAATTGGGAAATTTGTGGATTTATATTTGGGAAATTTGTGGATCTACACTTGGGAAATTTGTGGATCTACACTTGGAAAATTTGTGGATCTACACTTGGGAAATTTGTGGATCTACACTTGCGAAATTTGTGGATCTACACTTGGGAAATTTGTGGATCTACACTTGGGAAATTTGTGGATTTATACTTGGGAAATTTGTGGATTTATACTTGGGAAATTTGTGGATTTATTCTTGGGAAATTTGTGGATTTATACTTAGGAAATTTGTGGATTTATATTTGGGAAATTTGTGGATTTATACTTGGGAAATTTGTGGATCTACACTTGGGAAATTTGTGGTTCTACTCTTGCAAATTTGTGGATCTACACTTTGCAAATTTGTGGATATACACTTGGGAAATTTGTGGATCTACACTTGGCAAATTTGTGGGTCTACACTTGGGAAATTTGTGGATCTACACTTGGGAAATTTGTGGATCTACACTTGGGAAATTTGTGGATCTACACTTGGGAAATTTTTGGATCTACATTTGGGAAATTTGGGGATCTACACTTGGGAAATTTGTGGATTTATACTTGGCAACTTTTGGGATTTATACTTGGGAAATTTGTGGATTTATACTTGGGAAATTTGTGGATTTATAATTGGGAAATTTGTGGATTTATAATTGGGATATTTGTGGATTTATATTTGGGAAATTTGTGGATCTACACTTGGCAAATTTGTGGATCTACACTTGGGAAATTTGTGGATCTACTCTTGCCAATTTGTGGATCTACACTTGGCAAATTTGTGGATCTACACTTTGCAAATTTGTGGATATACACTTGGGAAATTTGTGGATCTACACTTGGCAAATTTGTGGGTCTACACTTTGCAAATTTGTGGATCTACACTTGGGAAATTTGTGGATCTACACTTGGGAAATTTTTGGATCTACACTTGGGAAATTTGTGGATCTAAACTTGGGAAATTTGTGGATCTACACTTGGGAAATTTGTCGATTTATACTTGGGAAATTTGTTGATTTATTCTTGGGAAATTTGTGGATTTATAATTGGGAAATTTGTGGAATTATATTTGGGAAATTTTTGGATCTACACTTGGGAAATTTGGTGATCTACACTTGGAAAATTTGTGGATCTACACTTGGGAAATTTGTGGATCTACACTTGGGAAATTTGTGGATCTACACTTGGGAAATTTGTGGATTTATACTTGGGAAATTTGTGGATTTATACTTGGGAAATTTGTGGATTTATTCTTGGGAAATTTGTGGATTTATACTTAGGAAATTTGTGGATTTATATTTGGGAAATTTGTGGATTTATACTTGGGAAATTTGTGGATCTACACTTGGGAAATTTGTGGTTCTACTCTTGCAAATTTGTGGATCTACACTTTGCAAATTTGTGGATATACACTTGGGAAATTTGTGGATCTACACTTGGGAAATTTGTGGATCTACACTTGTGAAATTTGTGGATCAACACTTGGGAAATTTTTGGATCTACATTTGGGAAATTTGGGGATCTACACTTGGGAAATTTGTGGATTTATACTTGGCAAATTTTGGGATTTATACTTGGGAAATTTGTGGATTTATACTTGGGAAATTTGTGGATTTATAATTGGGAAATTTGTGGATTTATAATTGGGATATTTGTGGATTTATATTTGGGAAATTTGTGGATCTACACTTGGGAAATTTGTGGATCTACTCTTGCCAATTTGTGGATCTACACTTGGCAAATTTGTGGATCTACACTTGGCAAATTTGTGGATCTACACTTTGCAAATTTGTGGATATACACTTGGGAAATTTGTGGATCTACACTTGGCAAATTTGTGGGTCTACACTTTGCAAATTTGTGGATCTACACTTGCCAATTTGTGGATCTACACTTGGCAAATTTGTGGATCTACACTTTGCAAATTTGTGGATATACACTTGGGAAATTTGTGGATCTACACTTGGCAAATTTGTGGGTCTACACTTTGCAAATTTGTGGATCTACACTTGGGAAATTTGTGGATCTACACTTGGGAAATTTTTGGATCTACACTTGGGAAATTTGTGGATCTAAACTTGGGAAATTTGTGGATCTACACTTGGGAAATTTGTGGATTTATACTTGGGAAATTTGTTGATTTATTCTTGGGAAATTTGTGGATTTATAATTGGGAAATTTGTGGATTTATATTTGGGAAATTTGTGGATCTACACTTGGGAAATTTGGTGATCTACACTTGGAAAATTTGTGGATCTACACTTGGGAAATTTGTGGATCTACACTTGGGAAATTTGTGGATCTACACTTGGGAAATTTGTGGATTTATACTTGGGAAATTTGTGGATTTATACTTGGGAAATTTGTGGATTTATTCTTGGGAAATTTGTGGATTTATACTTAGGAAATTTGTGGATTTATATTTGGGAAATTTGTGGATTTATACTTGGGAAATTTGTGGATCTACACTTGGGAAATTTGTGGTTCTACTCTTGCAAATTTGTGGATCTACACTTTGAAAATTTGTGGATATACACTTGGGAAATTTGTGGATCTACACTTGGGAAATTTGTGGATCTACACTTGGGAAATTTGTGGATCAACACTTGGGAAATTTTTGGATCTACATTTGGGAAATTTGGGGATCTACACTTGGGAAATTTGTGGATTTATACTTGGCAAATTTTGGGATTTATACTTGGGAAATTTGTGGATTTATACTTGGGAAATTTGTGGATTTATAATTGGGAAATTTGTGGATTTATAATTGGGATATTTGTGGATTTATATTTGGGAAATTTGTGGATCTACACTTGGGAAATTTGTGGATTTACTCTTGCCAATTTGTGGATCTACACTTGGCAAATTTGTGGATCTACACTTGGCAAATTTGTGGATCTACACTTTGCAAATTTGTGGATATACACTTGGGAAATTTGTGGATCTACACTTGGCAAATTTGTGGGTCTACACTTTGCAAATTTGTGGATCTACACTTGGGAAATTTGTGGATCTACACTTGCGAAATTTTTGGATCTACACTTGGGAAATTTTAGGATCTACACTTGGGAAATTTTAGGATCTACACTAGGGAAATTTGTTAATCTACACTTGGGAAATATGTGGATCTACTCTTGGGAAATTTGTGGATCTACACTTGGGAAATTTGTGGATCTACACTTGGGAAATTTGTGGATCTATACAAAGGGAAATTTGTGGATCTATACAAAGGGAAATTTGTGGATCTATACAAAGCAAAATTTGGATCTATACTTGGAAAATTTGTGGATTTATTCTTATAAAATTTGGGGATATATGCTTGGAAATTTGTTGATCTATACTTGTTAAATATGTGTATCTACACTTGGGAAATTTGTGGATCTACACTTGCGAAATTTGTGGATCTACACTTGGGAAATTTGCGGATTTATACTTGGGAAATTTGTGTATTTATACTTGGGAAATTTGTGGATTTATGCTTAGGAAATTTGTGGATTTATACTTAGGAAATTTGTGGATTTATATTTGGGAGATTTTTGGATTTATACTTGGGAAATTTGTGGACTTATACTTGGGAAATTTGTGGATTTACACTTGGCAAATTTGTGTATCTACACTTGGCAAATTTGTGGATCTACACTTGGCAAATTTGTGGATCTACACTTGGGAAATTTGTGGAACTACACTTGGAAAATTTGTGGATCTACACTTGGGAAATTTGTGGATCTACTCTTGGGAAATTTGTGGATCTACTCTTGGGAAATTTGTGGATCTACACTAGGGAAATTTGTGGATCTACACTTGGGAAATTTGTGGATCTACACTTGGGAAATTTGTGGATCTCACTTGGGAAATTTGGGGATTTATACTTGGGAAATTTGTAGATTTATACTTGGGAAATTTGTGGACTTATAATTGGGAAATTTGTGGATTTATATTTGGGAAATTTGTGGATCTACACTTGGGAAATTTGTGGATCTACACTTGGGAAATTTGTGGATCTACACTTGGGAAATTTGTGGATCTACACTTGGGAAATTTTTGGATCTACACTTGGGAAATTTGTGGATCTACACTTGGGAAATTTGTGGATCTACACTTGGGAAATTTTTGGATCTTCACTTGGGAAATTTGTGGATCTAAACTTGGGAAATTTGTGGATCTACACTTGGGAAATTTGTGGATCTACACTTGGGAAATTTGTGGATCTACTCTTTGGAAATTTGTGGATCTACACTAGGGAAATTTGTGGATCAACACTTGGGAAATTTGTGGATCTACACTTGGGAAATTTGTGGATCTATACAAAGGGAAATTTGTGGATCTATACAAAGCAAAATTTGGATCTAAACTTGGAAAAATTGTGGATTTATTCTTGGAAAATTTGGGGATATATGCTTGGAAATTTGTTGATCTATACTTGGGAATTATGTGTATATATACTTGGGATTTTTGTGGATCTACACTTGGGAAATTTGTGGATCTACACTTGCAAATTTGTGGATCTACACTCGGCAAATGTGTGGATCTACACTTTGCAAATTTGTGGATCTACACTTTGGAAATTTGTGGATTAACACTTGGCAAATTTGTGGATCTACACTTGGGAAATTTGTGGATCTACACTTGGGAAATTTGTGGATCTACACTTGGAAAATTTGTGGATCTACACTTGGGAAATTTGTGGATCTACACTTGGGAAATTTGTGGATCTACACTTGGGAAATTTTTGGATCTACACTTGGGAAATTTGTGGATCTACACTTGGGAAATTTGTGGATCTACACTTGGGAAATTTTTGGATCTACACTAGGGAAATTTGTGGATCTACACTTGGGAAATTTGTGGATCTATACAAAGGGAAATTTGTGGATCTATACAAAGCAAAATTTGGATCTAAACTTGGAAAAATTGTGGATTTATTCTTGGAAAATTTGGGGATATATGCTTGGAAATTTGTTGATCTATACTTGGGAATTATGTGTATATATACTTGGGATTTTTGTGGATCTACACTTGGGAAATTTGTGGATCTACACTTGCAAATTTGTGGATCTACACTCGGCAAATTTGTGGATCTACACTTTGCAAATTTGTGGATCTACACTTTGGAAATTTGTGGATTAACACTTGGCAAATTTGTGGATCTACACTTGGGAAATTTGTGGATCTACACTTGGGAAATTTGTGGATCTACACTTGGAAAATTTGTGGATCTACACTTGGGAAATTTGTGGATCTACACTTGGGAAATTTGTGGATCTACACTTGGGAAATTTTTGGATCTACACTTGGGAAATTTGTGGATCTACACTTGGGAAATTTGTGGATCTACACTTGGGAAATTTTTGGATCTACACTTGGGAAATTTTTGGATCTACACTTGGGAAATTTGTGGATCTACACTTGGGAAATTTGTGGATCTACACTTGGGAAATTTGTGGATCTACACTTGGGAAATTTGTTGATCTACACTTGCGAAATTTGTGGATCTACTCTTGGGAAATTTGTGGATCTACACTAAAGAAATTTGTGGATCTACACTTGGGAAATTTTTGGATCTTCACTTGGGAAATTTTTGGATCTTCACTTGGGAAATTTGTGGATCTACACTTGGGAAATTTGTGGATTTATACTTGGGAAATTTGTGGATTTATACTTGGGAAATTTGTGGATTTATACTTAGGAAATTTGTGGATTTACACTTGGCAAATTTATGGATCTACACTTGGTAAATTTGTGGATCTACACTTGGCAAATTTGTGGATCTAAACTTGGCAAATTTGTGGATCTACACTTGGAAAATTTGTGGTACTACACTTGGCAAATTTGTGGATCTACACTTGGGAAATTTGTGGATCTACACTTGGCAAATTTGTTTATCTACACTTTGCGAATTTGTGGATCTACACTTGGGAAATTTGTGGATCTACACTTGGAAAATTTGTGGGTCTACACTTGGGAAATTTGTGGATCTACACTTGGGAAATTTTTGGATCTACACTTGGAAAATTTGTGGATCTACACTTGGGAAATTTTTGGATCTACACTTGGGAAATTTGTGGATCTACACTTGGGAAATTTGTGGATCTACACTTGGGAAATTTGTGGATCTACTCTTGGGAAATTTGTGGATCTACACTAGGGAAATTTGTGGATCTACACTTGGGAAATTTGTGGATCTACACTTGGGAAATTTGTGGATCTATACAAAGCAAAATTTGGATTTATACTTGGAAAATTTGTGGATCTATTCTTGGAAAATTTGGGGATATATGCTTGGAAATTTGTTGACCTATACTTGGGAAATATGTGTATCTATACTTGGGATTTTTGTGGATCTACACTTGGGAAATTTGTGGATCTACACTTGGGAAATTTGTGGATCTACACTTGGGAAATTTGTTGATCTACACTTGGGAAATTTTTGGATCTACACTTGGGAAATTTGTGGATCTACACTTGGGAAATTTTTGGATCTTCACTTGGGAAATTTGTGGATCTACACTTGGGAAATTTGTGGATCTACACTTGGGAAATTTGTGGATCTACACTTGGAAAATTTGTGGATCTACACTTGGAAAATTTGTGGATCTACACTTGGGAAATTTGTGGATCTACACTTGGGAAATTTGTTGATCTACACTTGGGAAATTTTTGGATCTACACTTGGGAAATTTGTGGATCTACACTTGGGAAATTTTTGGATCTTCACTTGGGAAATTTGTGGATCTACACTTGGGAAATTTGTGGATCTACACTTGGGAAATTTGTGGATCTACACTTGGGAAATTTGTGGATCTACACTTGGGAAATTTGTGGATCTACACTTGGAAAATTTGTGGATCTACACTTGGGAAATTTGTGGATCTACACTTGGGAAATTTGTGGATCTACACTTGGGAAATTTTTGGATCTACACTTGGGAAATTTGTGGATCTACACTTGGGAAATTTTTGGATCTTCACTTGGGAAATTTGTGGATCTACACTTGGGAAATTTGTGGATCTACACTTGGGAAATTTGTTGATCTACACTTGCGAAATTTGTGGATCTACTCTTGGGAAATTTGTGGATCTACACTAAAGAAATTTGTGGATCTACACTTGGGAAATTTTTGGATCTTCACTTGGGAAATTTGTGGATCTACACTTGGGAAATTTGTGGATTTATACTTGGGAAATTTGTGGATTTATACTTGGGAAATTTGTGGATTTATACTTAGGAAATTTGTGGATTTACACTTGGCAAATTTATGGATCTACACTTGGTAAATTTGTGGATCTACACTTGGCAAATTTGTGGATCTAAACTTGGCAAATTTGTGGATCTACACTTGGAAAATTTGTGGTACTACACTTGGCAAATTTGTGGATCTACACTTGGGAAATTTGTGGATCTACACTTGGCAAATTTGTTTATCTACACTTTGCGAATTTGTGGATCTACACTTGGGAAATTTGTGGATCTACACTTGGAAAATTTGTGGGTCTACACTTGGGAAATTTGTGGATCTACACTTGGGAAATTTTTGGATCTACACTTGGAAAATTTGTGGATCTACACTTGGGAAATTTTTGGATCTACACTTGGGAAATTTGTGGATCTACACTTGGGAAATTTGTGGATCTACACTTGGGAAATTTGTGGATCTACTCTTGGGAAATTTGTGGATCTACACTAGGGAAATTTGTGGATCTACACTTGGGAAATTTGTGGATCTACACTTGGGAAATTTGTGGATCTATACAAAGCAAAATTTGGATTTATACTTGGAAAATTTGTGGATCTATTCTTGGAAAATTTGGGGATATATGCTTGGAAATTTGTTGACCTATACTTGGGAAATATGTGTATCTATACTTGGGATTTTTGTGGATCTACACTTGGCAAATTTTTGGATCTACACTTTGCAAATTTGTGTATCTACACTTGGGAAATTTGTGGATCTACACTTGCAAATTTGTGGATCTACACTTGGCAAATTTGTGGATCTACACTTGGGAAATTTGTGGATCTACACTTGGGAAATTTGTGGATCTACACTTGGGAAATTTGTGGATCTACACTTGGGAAATTTATGGATCTACACTTGGGAAATTTGTGGATCTACACTTGGGAAATTTTTGGATCTACACTTGGGAAATTTGTGGATCTACACTTGGGAAATTTGTGGATTTATACTTGGGAAATTTGGGGATTTATACTTGGGAAATATGTGTATATATACTTGGGATATTTGTGGATCTACACTTGGCAAATTTGTGGATCTACACTTGGGAAATTTGTGTATCTACACTTGCAAATTTGAGGATTTACACTTGGCAAATTTGTGGATCTACACTTGGGAAATTTGTGGATCTATAATTTGCAAATTTGTGGATATACACTTGGGAAATTTGTGGATCTACACTTGGCAAATTTGTGGATCTACACTTTGTTATTTTGTGGATCTACACTTGGAAAATTTGTGGATCTACACTTGGGAAATTTGTGGATCTACACTTGGGAAAATTGTGGATCTACTCTTGGGAAATTTGTGGATCTACACTAGGGAAATTTGTGGATCTACACTTGGGAAATTTGTGGATCTACACTTGGGAAATTTGTGGATCTATACAAAGCAAAATTTGGATTTATACTTGGAAAATTTGTGGATCTATTCTTGGAAAATTTGGGGATATATGCTTGGAAATTTGTTGACCTATACTTGGGAAATATGTGTATCTATACTTGGGATTTTTGTGGATCTACACTTGGCAAATTTTTGGATCTACACTTTGCAAATTTGTGTATCTACACTTGGGAAATTTGTGGATCTACACTTGCAAATTTGTGGATCTACACTTGGCAAATTTGTGGATCTACACTTGGGAAATTTGTGGATCTACACTTGGGAAATTTGTGGATCTACACTTGGGAAATTTGTGGATCTACACTTGGGAAATTTATGGATCTACACTTGGGAAATTTGTGGATCTACACTTGGGAAATTTTTGGATCTACACTTGGGAAATTTGTGGATCTACACTTGGGAAATTTGTGGATTTATACTTGGGAAATTTGGGGATTTATACTTGGGAAATATGTGTATATATACTTGGGATATTTGTGGATCTACACTTGGCAAATTTGTGGATCTACACTTGGGAAATTTGTGTATCTACACTTGCAAATTTGAGGATTTACACTTGGCAAATTTGTGGATCTACACTTGGGAAATTTGTGGATCTATAATTTGCAAATTTGTGGATATACACTTGGGAAATTTGTGGATCTACACTTGGCAAATTTGTGGATCTACACTTTGTTATTTTGTGGATCTACACTTGGAAAATTTGTGGATCTACACTTGGGAAATTTGTGGATCTACACTTGGGAAAATTGTGGATCTACTCTTGGGAAATTTGTGGATCTACACTAGTAAAATTTGTGGATCTACACTTGGGAAATTTGTGGATCTACACTTGGGAAATTTGTGGATCTACACTTGGGAAATTTGTGGATCTACACTTGGGAAATTTGTGGATTTATACTTGGGAAATTTGTGGATTTATACTTGTGAAATTTGTGGATTTATAATTGGGAAATTTGTGGATTTATATTTGGGAAATTTGTTGATCTACACTTGGGAAATTTGTGGATCTACACTTGGGAAATTTGTGGATCTACACTTGGAAAATTTGTGGATCTACACTTGGGAAATTTGTGGATTTATACTTGGAAATTTGTGGATTTATTCTTGGGAAATTTGTGGATTTATACTTATGAAATTTGTGGATTTATATTTTGGAAATTTTTGGATTTATACTTGGGAAATTTGTGGACTTATACTTGGGAAATTTGTGGATTTATACTTAGGAAATTTGTGGATTTACACTTGGCAAATTTGTGGATCTACACTTGGCAAATTTGTGGATCTACACTTGGTAATTTTGCGGATCTACACTTGGAAAATTTGTGGATTTACACTTGGGAAATTTGTGGATCTACACTTGGGAAATTTGTGGATTTATACTTGGGAAATTTGTGGATTTATACTTGGGAAATTTGTGGATTTATACTTGGGAAATTTGTAGATTTATACTTGGGAAATTTATGGATTTATATTTGGGAAATTTGTTTATTTATACTTGGAAAATTTGTGGATTTATACTTGGAAAATTTGTGCATTTATACTTGGGAAATTTGTGGATTTATACTTGGGAAATTTGTGGATTTATACTTAGGAAATTTGTGGATTTACACTTGGCAAATTTATGGATCTACACTTGGTAAATTTGTGGATCTACACTTGGCAAATTTGTGGATCTAAACTTGGCAAATTTGTGGATCTACACTTGGAAAATTTGTGGTACTACACTTGGCAAATTTGTGGATCTACACTTGGGAAATTTGTGGATCTACACTTGGCAAATTTGTTTATCTACACTTTGCGAATTTGTGGATCTACACTTGGGAAATTTGTGGATCTACACTTTTAAAATTTGTGGGTCTACACTTGGGAAATTTGTGGATCTACACTTGGGAAATTTTTGGATCTACACTTGGGAAATTTGTGGATCTACACTTGGGAAATTTGTGGATCGACACTTGGGAAATTTGTGGATCTACTCTTGGGAAATTTGTGGATCTACACTAGGGAAATTTGTGGATCTACACTTGGGAAATTTGTGGATCTACACTTGGGAAATTTGTGGATCTATACAAAGCAAAATTTGGATTTATACTTGGAAAATTTGTGGATCTATTCTTGGAAAATTTGGGGATATATGCTTGGAAATTTGTTGACCTATACTTGGGAAATATGTGTATCTATACTTGGGATTTTTGTGGATCTACACTTGGCAAATTTGTGGATCTACACTTTGCAAATTTGTGTATCTACACTTGGGAAATTTGTGGATCTACACTTGCAAATTTGTGGATCTACACTTGGCAAATTTATGGATCTACACTTGGGAAATTTGTGGATCTACACTTGGGAAATTTGTGGATCTAGACTTGGGAAATTTGTGGATCTACACTTGGGAAATTTATGGATCTACACTTGGGAAATTTGTGGATCTACACTTGGGAAATTTGTGGATCTACACTTGGGAAATTTTTGGATCTACACTTGGGAAATTTGTGGATCTACACTTGGGAAATTTGTGGATTTATACTTGGGAAATTTGGGGATTTATACTTGGGAAATATGTGTATATATACTTGGGATTTTTGTGGATCTACACTTGGCAAATTTGTGGATCTACACTTTGCAAATTTGTGGATCTACACTTGGGAAATTTGTGTATCTACACTTGCAAATTTGAGGATTTACACTTGGCAAATTTGTGGATCTATTCTTTGCAAATTTGTGTATCTACACTTGGGAAATTTGTGGATCTACACTTGGGAAATTTGTGGATCTACACTTGGGAAATTTGTGGATCTACACTTGGGAAATTTGTGGATCTACACTTGGGAAATTTGTGGATCTACACTTGGGAAATTTGTGGATCTACACTTGGGAAATTTGTGGATCTACACTTGGGAAATTTGTGGATCTACACTTGGGAAATTTGTGGATCTACACTTGGGAAATTTGTGGATCTATAATTTGCAAATTTGTGGATATACACTTGGGAAATTTGTGGATCTACACTTGGCAAATTTGTGGATCTACACTTTGTTATTTTGTGGATCTACACTTGGAAAATTTGTGGATCTACACTTGGGAAATTTGTGGATCTACACTTGGGAAATTTGTGGATCTACACTTGGGAAAATTGTGGATCTACTCTTGGGAAATTTGTGGATCTACACTAGTAAAATTTGTGGATCTACACTAGGGAAATTTGTGGATCTACACTTGGGAAATTTGTGGATCTACACTTGGGAAATTTGTGGATTTATACTTGGGAAATTTGTGGATTTATACTTGTGAAATTTGTGGATTTATAATTGGGAAATTTGTGGATTTATATTTGGGAAATTTGTGGATCTACACTTGGGAAATTTGTGGATCTACACTTGGAAAATTTGTGGATCTACACTTGGGAAATTTGTGGATTTATACTTGGAAATTTGTGGATTTATTCTTGGGAAATTTGTGGATTTATACTTATGAAATTTGTGGATTTATATTTTGGAAATTTTTGGATTTATACTTGGGAAATTTGTGGACTTATACTTGGGAAATTTGTGGATTTATACTTAGGAAATTTGTGGATTTACACTTGGCAAATTTTTGGATCTACACTTGGCAAATTTGTGGATCTACACTTGGAAAATTTTTGGATCTACACTTGGGAAATTTGTGGATCTACACTTGGAAAATTTGTGGATCTACACTTGGGAAATTTGTGGATCTACACTTGGGAAATTTGTGGATCTACACTTGGGAAAATTGTGGATCTGCTCTTGGGAAATTTGTGGATCTACACTAGTAAAATTTGTGGATCTACACTTGGGAAATTTGTGGATCTACACTTGGGAAATTTGTTATTCTACACTTAGGAAATTTGTTTATTTATACTTGGGAAATTTGGGGATTTACACTTGGCAAATTTGTGGATCTACACTTGGCAAATTTGTGGATCTACACTTGGCAAATTTGTGGATCTACACTTGGGAAATTTGTGGATTTACACTTGGGAAATTTGTGGATCTACTCTTGCAAATTTGTGGATCTACACTTGGCAAATTTGTGGATCTACACTTTGCAAATTTGTGGATATACACTTGGGAAATTTGTGGATCTACACTTGGCAAATTTGTGGGTCTACACTTTGTAAATTTGTGGATCTACACTTGGAAAATTTGTGGATCTACACTTGGGAAATTTGTGGATCTACACTTGGGAAATTTGTGGATCTACACTTGGGAAAATTGTGGATCTACTCTTGGGAAATTTGTGGATCTACACTAGTAAAATTTGTGGATCTACACTTGGGAAATTTGTGGATCTACACTTGGGAAATTTGTGGATCTACACTTGGGAAATTTGTGGATTTATACTTGGCAAATTTGGGGATTTATACTTGGGAAATTTGTGGATTTATACTTGTGAAATTTGTGGATTTATAATTGGGAAATTTGATAATTTATATTTGGGAAATTTGTGGATCTACACTTGGGAAATTTGTGGATCTACACTTGGGAAATGTGTGGATCTACACTTGGAAAATTTATGGATCTACACTTGGGAAATTTGTGGATCTACACTTGCGAAATTTGTGGATCTACACTTGGGAAATTTGTGGATCTACACTTGGGAAATTTGTGGATTTATACTTGGGAAATTTGTGGATTTATACTTGGAAATTTGTGGATTTATTCTTGGGAAATTTGTGGATTTATACTTAGGAAATTTGTGGATTTATATTTGGGAAATTTGTGGATCTACACTTGGGAAATTTGTGGATCTACTCTTGCAAATTTGTGGATCTACACTTGGCAAATTTGTGGATCTACACTTTGCAAATTTGTGGATCTACACTTGGGAAATTTGTGGATCTACACTTGGGAAAATTGTGGATCTACTCTTGGGAAATTTGTGGATCTACACTAGTAAAATTTGTGGATCTACACTTGGGAAATTTGTGGATCTACACTTGGGAAATTTGTGGATCTACACTTGGGAAATTTGTGGATTTATACTTGGCAAATTTGGGGATTTATACTTGGGAAATTTGTGGATTTATACTTGTGAAATTTGTGGATTTATAATTGGGAAATTTGTGAATTTATATTTGGGAAATTTGTGGATCTACACTTGGGAAATTTGTGGATCTACACTTGGGAAATGTGTGGATCTACACTTGGAAAATTTGTGGATCTACACTTGGGAAATTTGTGGATCTACACTTGGGAAATTTGTGGATCTACACTTGCGAAATTTGTGGATCTACACTTGGGAAATTTGTGGATCTACACTTGGGAAATTTGTGGATTTATACTTGGGAAATTTGTGGATTTATACTTGGAAATTTGTGGATTTATTCTTGGGAAATTTGTGGATTTATACTTAGGAAATTTGTAGATTTATATTTGGGAAATTTGTGGATTTATACTTGGGAAATTTGTGGACTTATACTTGGGAAATTTGTGGATTTATACTTAGGAAATTTGTGGATTTACACTTGGCAAATTTGTTGATCTACACTTGGCAAATTTGTGGATCTACACTTTGCAAATTTGTGGATCTACACTTGGGAAATTTGTGGATCTACACTTTGCAAATTTGTGGATCTACACTTGGGAAATTTGTGGATCTACACTTGGGAAATTTGTGGATCTACACTTGGGAAATTTGTGGATCTATAATTTGCAAATTTGTGGATATACACTTGGGAAATTTGTGGATCTACACTTGGCAAATTTGTGGATCTACACTTTGTTAATTTGTGGATCTACACTTGGAAAATTTGTGGATCTACACTTGGGAAATTTGTGGATCTACACTTGGGAAATTTGTGGATCTACACTTGGGAAAATTGTGGATCTACTCTTGGGAAATTTGTGGATCTACACTAGTAAAATTTGTGGATCTACACTTGGAAAATTTATGGATCTACACTTGGGAAATTTGTGGATCTACACTTGCGAAATTTGTGGATCTACACTTGGGAAATTTGTGGATCTACACTTGGGAAATTTGTGGATTTATACTTGGGAAATTTGTGGATTTATACTTGGAAATTTGTGGATTTATTCTTGGGAAATTTGTGGATTTATACTTAGGAAATTTGTGGATTTATATTTGGGAAATTTGTGGATTTATACTTGGGAAATTTGTGGACTTATACTTGGGAAATTTGTGGATTTATACTTAGGAAATTTGTGGATTTACACTTGCAAATTTGTGGATCTACACTTGGCAAATTTGTGGATCTACACTTTGCAAATTTGTGGATCTACACTTGGGAAATTTGTGGATCTACACTTGGGAAAATTGTGGATCTACTCTTGGGAAATTTGTGGATCTACACTAGTAAAATTTGTGGATCTACACTTGGGAAATATGTGGATCTACACTTGGGAAATTTGTGGATCTACACTTGGGAAATTTGTGGATTTATACTTGGCAAATTTGGGGATTTATACTTGGGAAATTTGTGGATTTATACTTGTGAAATTTGTGGATTTATAATTGGGAAATTTGTGAATTTATATTTGGGAAATTTGTGGATCTACACTTGGGAAATTTGTGGATCTACACTTGGGAAATGTGTGGATCTACACTTGGAAAATTTGTGGATCTACACTTGGGAAATTTGTGGATCTACACTTGGGAAATTTGTGGATCTACACTTGCGAAATTTGTGGATCTACACTTGGGAAATTTGTGGATCTACACTTGGGAAATTTGTGGATTTATACTTGGGAAATTTGTGGATTTATACTTGGAAATTTGTGGATTTATTCTTGGGAAATTTGTGGATTTATACTTAGGAAATTTGTAGATTTATATTTGGGAAATTTGTGGATTTATACTTGGGAAATTTGTGGACTTATACTTGGGAAATTTGTGGATTTATACTTAGGAAATTTGTGGATTTACACTTGGCAAATTTGTGGATCTACACTTGGCAAATTTGTGGATCTACACTTTGCAAATTTGTGGATCTACACTTGGGAAATTTGTGGATCTACACTTTGCAAATTTGTGGATCTACACTTGGGAAATTTGTGGATCTACACTTGGGAAATTTGTGGATCTACACTTGGGAAATTTGTGGATCTATAATTTGCAAATTTGTGGATATACACTTGGGAAATTTGTGGATCTACACTTGGCAAATTTGTGGATCTACACTTTGTTAATTTGTGGATCTACACTTGGAAAATTTGTGGATCTACACTTGGGAAATTTGTGGATCTACACTTGGGAAATTTGTGGATCTACACTTGGGAAAATTGTGGATCTACTCTTGGGAAATTTGTGGATCTACACTAGTAAAATTTGTGGATCTACACTTGGGAAATTTGTGGATCTACACTTGGGAAATTTGTGGATCTACACTTGGGAAATTTGTGGATTTATACTTGGGAAATTTGTGGATTTATACTTGTGAAATTTGTGGATTTATAATTGGGAAATTTGTGGATTTATATTTGGGAAATTTGTGGATCTACACCTGGGAAATTTGTGGATCTACACTTGGGAAATTTGTGGATCTACACTTGGAAAATTTGTGGATCTACACTTGGGAAATTTGTGGATTTATACTTGGAAATTTGTGGATTTATTCTTGGGAAATTTGTGGATTTATACTTATGAAATTTGTGGATTTATATTTTGGAAATTAGTGGATTTATACTTGGGAAATTTGTGGACTTATACTTGGGAAATTTGTGGATTTATACTTAGGAAATTTGTGGATTTACACTTGGCAAATTTGTGGATCTACACTTGGCAAATTTGTGGATCTACACTTGGCAAATTTGTGGATCTACACTTGGGAAATTTGTGGATCTACTCTTGCAAATTTGTGGATCTACACTTGGCAAATTTGTGGATCTACACTTGGGAAATTTGTGGATCTACACTTGGCAAATTTGTGGGTCTACACTTTGTAAATTTGTGGATCTACACTTGGGAAATTTGTGGATCTACACTTGGGAAATTTTTGGATCTACACTTGGAAAATTTGTGGATCTACACTTGGGAAATTTGTGGATCTACACTTGGGAAATTTGTGGATCTACACTTGGGAAAATTGTGGATCTACTCTTGGGAAATTTGTGGATCTACACTAGTAAAATTTGTGGATCTACACTTGGGAAATTTGTGGATCTACACTTGGGAAATTTGTGGATCTACACTTGGGAAATTTGTGGATTTATACTTGGCAAATTTGGGGATTTATACTTGGGAAATTTGTGGATTTATACTTGTGAAATTTGTGGATTTATAATTGGGAAATTTGTGAATTTATATTTGGGAAATTTGTGGATCTACACTTGGGAAATTTGTGGATCTACACTTGGGAAATGTGTGGATCTACACTTGGAAAATTTGTGGATCTACACTTGGGAAATTTGTGGATCTACACTTGGGAAATTTGTGGATCTACACTTGCGAAATTTGTGGATCTACACTTGGGAAATTTGTGGATCTACACTTGGGAAATTTGTGGATTTATACTTGGGAAATTTGTGGATTTATACTTGGAAATTTGTGGATTTATTCTTGGGAAATTTGTGGATTTATACTTAGGAAATTCGTGGATTTATATTTGGGAAATTTGTGGATTTATACTTGGGAAATTTGTGGACTTATACTTGGGAAATTTGTGGATTTATACTTAGGAAATTTGTGGATTTACACTTGGCAAATTTGTGGATCTACACTTGGCAAATTTGTGGATCTACACTTTGCAAATTTGTGGATCTACACTTGGGAAATTTGTGGATCTACACTTTGCAAATTTGTGGATCTACACTTGGGAAATTTGTGGATCTACACTTGGGAAATTTGTGGATCTACACTTGGGAAATTTGTGGATCTATAATTTGCAAATTTGTGGATATACACTTGGGAAATTTGTGGATCTACACTTGGCAAATTTGTGGATCTACACTTTGTTAATTTGTGGATCTACACTTGGAAAATTTGTGGATCTACACTTGGGAAATTTGTGGATCTACACTTGGGAAATTTGTGGATCTACACTTGGGAAAATTGTGGATCTACTCTTGGGAAATTTGTGGATCTACACTAGTAAAATTTGTGGATCTACACTTGGGAAATTTGTGGATCTACACTTGGGAAATTTGTGGATCTACACTTGGGAAATTTGTGGATTTATACTTGGGAAATTTGTGGATTTATTCTTTTGAAATTTGTGGATTTATACTTATGAAATTTGTGGATTTATATTTTGGAAATTTGTGGATTTATACTTGGGAAATTTGTGGACTTATACTTGGGAAATTTGTGGATTTATACTTAGGAAATTTTGTGGATTTACACTTGGCAAATTTGTGGATCTACACTTGGCAAATTTGTGGATCTACACTTTGCAAATTTGTGGATCTACACTTGGGAAATTTGTGGATCTACTCTTGCAAATTTGTGGATCTACGCTTGGCAATTTTGTGGATCTACACTTGGGAAATTTGTGGATCTACACTTGGCAAATTTGTGGGTCTACACTTTGTAAATTTGTGGATCTACACTTGGGAAATTTGTGGATCTACACTAGTAAAATTTGTGGATCTACACTTGGAAAATTTATGGATCTACACTTGGGAAATTTGTGGATCTACACTTGCGAAATTTGTGGATCTACACTTGGGAAATTTGTGGATCTACACTTGGGAAATTTGTGGATCTACACTTGGGAAATTTGTGGATCTACACTTGGAAAATTTGTGGATCTACACTTGGGAAATTTGTGGATCTACACTTGGGAAATTTGTGGATCTACACTTGGGAAATTTTTGGATCTACACTTGGGAAATTTGTGGATCTACACTTGGGAAATTTTTGGATCTTCACTTGGGAAATTTGTGGATCTACACTTGGGAAATTTGTGGATCTACACTTGGGAAATTTGTTGATCTACACTTGCGAAATTTGTGGATCTACTCTTGGGAAATTTGTGGATCTACACTAAAGAAATTTGTGGATCTACACTTGGGAAATTTTTGGATCTTCACTTGGGAAATTTGTGGATCTACACTTGGGAAATTTGTGGATTTATACTTGGGAAATTTGTGGATTTATACTTGGGAAATTTGTGGATTTATACTTAGGAAATTTGTGGATTTACACTTGGCAAATTTATGGATCTACACTTGGTAAATTTGTGGATCTACACTTGGCAAATTTGTGGATCTAAACTTGGCAAATTTGTGGATCTACACTTGGAAAATTTGTGGTACTACACTTGGCAAATTTGTGGATCTACACTTGGGAAATTTGTGGATCTACACTTGGCAAATTTGTTTATCTACACTTTGCGAATTTGTGGATCTACACTTGGGAAATTTGTGGATCTACACTTGGAAAATTTGTGGGTCTACACTTGGGAAATTTGTGGATCTACACTTGGGAAATTTTTGGATCTACACTTGGAAAATTTGTGGATCTACACTTGGGAAATTTTTGGATCTACACTTGGGAAATTTGTGGATCTACACTTGGGAAATTTGTGGATCTACACTTGGGAAATTTGTGGATCTACTCTTGGGAAATTTGTGGATCTACACTAGGGAAATTTGTGGATCTACACTTGGGAAATTTGTGGATCTACACTTGGGAAATTTGTGGATCTATACAAAGCAAAATTTGGATTTATACTTGGAAAATTTGTGGATCTATTCTTGGAAAATTTGGGGATATATGCTTGGAAATTTGTTGACCTATACTTGGAAAATATGTGTATCTATACTTGGGATTTTTGTGGATCTACACTTGGCAAATTTTTGGATCTACACTTTGCAAATTTGTGTATCTACACTTGGGAAATTTGTGGATCTACACTTGCAAATTTGTGGATCTACACTTGGGAAATTTATGGATCTACACTTGGGAAATTTGTGGATCTACACTTGGGAAATTTTTGGATCTACACTTGGGAAATTTGTGGATCTACACTTGGGAAATTTGTGGATTTATACTTGGGAAATTTGGGGATTTATACTTGGGAAATATGTGTATATATACTTGGGATATTTGTGGATCTACACTTGGCAAATTTGTGGATCTACACTTGGGAAATTTGTGTATCTACACTTGCAAATTTGAGGATTTACACTTGGCAAATTTGTGGATCTACACTTGGGAAATTTGTGGATCTATAATTTGCAAATTTGTGGATATACACTTGGGAAATTTGTGGATCTACACTTGGCAAATTTGTGGATCTACACTTTGTTATTTTGTGGATCTACACTTGGAAAATTTGTGGATCTACACTTGGGAAATTTGTGGATCTACACTTGGGAAAATTGTGGATCTACTCTTGGGAAATTTGTGGATCTACACTAGTAAAATTTGTGGATCTACACTTGGGAAATTTGTGGATCTACACTTGGGAAATTTGTGGATCTACACTTGGGAAATTTGTGGATCTACACTTGGGAAATTTGTGGATTTATACTTGGGAAATTTGTGGATTTATACTTGTGAAATTTGTGGATTTATAATTGGGAAATTTGTGGATTTATATTTGGGAAATTTGTTGATCTACACTTGGGAAATTTGTGGATCTACACTTGGGAAATTTGTGGATCTACACTTGGAAAATTTGTGGATCTACACTTGGGAAATTTGTGGATTTATACTTGGAAATTTGTGGATTTATTCTTGGGAAATTTGTGGATTTATACTTATGAAATTTGTGGATTTATATTTTGGAAATTTTTGGATTTATACTTGGGAAATTTGTGGACTTATACTTGGGAAATTTGTGGATTTATACTTAGGAAATTTGTGGATTTACACTTGGCAAATTTGTGGATCTACACTTGGCAAATTTGTGGATCTACACTTGGTAATTTTGCGGATCTACACTTGTAAAATTTGTGGATTTACACTTGGGAAATTTGTGGATCTACACTTGGGAAATTTGTGGATTTATACTTGGGAAATTTGTGGATTTATACTTGGGAAATTTGTGGATTTATACTTGGGAAATTTGTAGATTTATACTTGGGAAATTTATGGATTTATATTTGGGAAATTTGTTTATTTATACTTGGAAAATTTGTGGATTTATACTTGGAAAATTTGTGCATTTATACTTGGGAAATTTGTGGATTTATACTTGGGAAATTTGTGGATTTATACTTAGGAAATTTGTGGATTTACACTTGGCAAATTTATGGATCTACACTTGGTAAATTTGTGGATCTACACTTGGCAAATTTGTGGATCTAAACTTGGCAAATTTGTGGATCTACACTTGGAAAATTTGTGGTACTACACTTGGCAAATTTGTGGATCTACACTTGGGAAATTTGTGGATCTACACTTGGCAAATTTGTTTATCTACACTTTGCGAATTTGTGGATCTACACTTGGGAAATTTGTGGATCTACACTTTTAAAATTTGTGGGTCTACACTTGGGAAATTTGTGGATCTACACTTGGGAAATTTTTGGATCTACACTTGGGAAATTTGTGGATCTACACTTGGGAAATTTGTGGATCGACACTTGGGAAATTTGTGGATCTACTCTTGGGAAATTTGTGGATCTACACTAGGGAAATTTGTGGATCTACACTTGGGAAATTTGTGGATCTACACTTGGGAAATTTGTGGATCTATACAAAGCAAAATTTGGATTTATACTTGGAAAATTTGTGGATCTATTCTTGGAAAATTTGGGGATATATGCTTGGAAATTTGTTGACCTATACTTGGGAAATATGTGTATCTATACTTGGGATTTTTGTGGATCTACACTTGGCAAATTTGTGGATCTACACTTTGCAAATTTGTGTATCTACACTTGGGAAATTTGTGGATCTACACTTGCAAATTTGTGGATCTACACTTGGCAAATTTATGGATCTACACTTGGGAAATTTGTGGATCTACACTTGGGAAATTTGTGGATCTAGACTTGGGAAATTTGTGGATTTATACTTGGGAAATTTGTGGATTTATACTTGGAAATTTGTGGATTTATTCTTGGGAAATTTGTGGATTTATACTTAGGAAATTTGTGGATTTATATTTGGGAAATTTGTGGATTTATACTTGGGAAATTTGTGGACTTATACTTGGGAAATTTGTGGATTTATACTTAGGAAATTTGTGGATTTACACTTGCAAATTTGTGGATCTACACTTGGCAAATTTGTGGATCTACACTTTGCAAATTTGTGGATCTACACTTGGGAAATTTGTGGATCTACACTTGGGAAAATTGTGGATCTACTCTTGGGAAATTTGTGGATCTACACTAGTAAAATTTGTGGATCTACACTTGGGAAATATGTGGATCTACACTTGGGAAATTTGTGGATCTACACTTGGGAAATTTGTGGATTTATACTTGGCAAATTTGGGGATTTATACTTGGGAAATTTGTGGATTTATACTTGTGAAATTTGTGGATTTATAATTGGGAAATTTGTGAATTTATATTTGGGAAATTTGTGGATCTACACTTGGGAAATTTGTGGATCTACACTTGGGAAATGTGTGGATCTACACTTGGAAAATTTGTGGATCTACACTTGGGAAATTTGTGGATCTACACTTGGGAAATTTGTGGATCTACACTTGCGAAATTTGTGGATCTACACTTGGGAAATTTGTGGATCTACACTTGGGAAATTTGTGGATTTATACTTGGGAAATTTGTGGATTTATACTTGGAAATTTGTGGATTTATTCTTGGGAAATTTGTGGATTTATACTTAGGAAATTTGTAGATTTATATTTGGGAAATTTGTGGATTTATACTTGGGAAATTTGTGGACTTATACTTGGGAAATTTGTGGATTTATACTTAGGAAATTTGTGGATTTACACTTGGCAAATTTGTGGATCTACACTTGGCAAATTTGTGGATCTACACTTTGCAAATTTGTGGATCTACACTTGGGAAATTTGTGGATCTACACTTTGCAAATTTGTGGATCTACACTTGGGAAATTTGTGGATCTACACTTGGGAAATTTGTGGATCTACACTTGGGAAATTTGTGGATCTATAATTTGCAAATTTGTGGATATACACTTGGGAAATTTGTGGATCTACACTTGGCAAATTTGTGGATCTACACTTTGTTAATTTGTGGATCTACACTTGGAAAATTTGTGGATCTACACTTGGGAAATTTGTGGATCTACACTTGGGAAATTTGTGGATCTACACTTGGGAAAATTGTGGATCTACTCTTGGGAAATTTGTGGATCTACACTAGTAAAATTTGTGGATCTACACTTGGGAAATTTGTGGATCTACACTTGGGAAATTTGTGGATCTACACTTGGGAAATTTGTGGATTTATACTTGGGAAATTTGTGGATTTATACTTGTGAAATTTGTGGATTTATAATTGGGAAATTTGTGGATTTATATTTGGGAAATTTGTGGATCTACACCTGGGAAATTTGTGGATCTACACTTGGGAAATTTGTGGATCTACACTTGGAAAATTTGTGGATCTACACTTGGGAAATTTGTGGATTTATACTTGGAAATTTGTGGATTTATTCTTGGGAAATTTGTGGATTTATACTTATGAAATTTGTGGATTTATATTTTGGAAATTAGTGGATTTATACTTGGGAAATTTGTGGACTTATACTTGGGAAATTTGTGGATTTATACTTAGGAAATTTGTGGATTTACACTTGGCAAATTTGTGGATCTACACTTGGCAAATTTGTGGATCTACACTTGGCAAATTTGTGGATCTACACTTGGGAAATTTGTGGATCTACTCTTGCAAATTTGTGGATCTACACTTGGCAAATTTGTGGATCTACACTTGGGAAATTTGTGGATCTACACTTGGCAAATTTGTGGGTCTACACTTTGTAAATTTGTGGATCTACACTTGGGAAATTTGTGGATCTACACTTGGGAAATTTTTGGATCTACACTTGGAAAATTTGTGGATCTACACTTGGGAAATTTGTGGATCTACACTTGGGAAATTTGTGGATCTACACTTGGGAAAATTGTGGATCTACTCTTGGGAAATTTGTGGATCTACACTAGTAAAATTTGTGGATCTACACTTGGGAAATTTGTGGATCTACACTTGGGAAATTTGTGGATCTACACTTGGGAAATTTGTGGATTTATACTTGGCAAATTTGGGGATTTATAC
Organism: Odiellus spinosus; assembly: GCA_963920705.1. Taxonomy (NCBI): domain Eukaryota; kingdom Metazoa; phylum Arthropoda; class Arachnida; order Opiliones; family Phalangiidae; genus Odiellus; species Odiellus spinosus. Next base: position 964,428 of record OY987233.1, read on the forward strand.
TTGGGAAATTTGTGGATTTATACTTGTGAAATTTGTGGATTTATAATTGGGAAATTTGTGAATTTATATTTGGGAAATTTGTGGATCTACACTTGGGAAATTTGTGGATCTACACTTGGGAAATGTGTGGATCTACACTTGGAAAATTTGTGGATCTACACTTGGGAAATTTGTGGATCTACACTTGGGAAATTTGTGGATCTACACTTGCGAAATTTGTGGATCTACACTTGGGAAATTTGTGGATCTACACTTGGGAAATTTGTGGATTTATACTTGGGAAATTTGTGGATTTATACTTGGAAATTTGTGGATTTATTCTTGGGAAATTTGTGGATTTATACTTAGGAAATTCGTGGATTTATATTTGGGAAATTTGTGGATTTATACTTGGGAAATTTGTGGACTTATACTTGGGAAATTTGTGGATTTATACTTAGGAAATTTGTGGATTTACACTTGGCAAATTTGTGGATCTACACTTGGCAAATTTGTGGATCTACACTTTGCAAATTTGTGGATCTACACTTGGGAAATTTGTGGATCTACACTTTGCAAATTTGTGGATCTACACTTGGGAAATTTGTGGATCTACACTTGGGAAATTTGTGGATCTACACTTGGGAAATTTGTGGATCTATAATTTGCAAATTTGTGGATATACACTTGGGAAATTTGTGGATCTACACTTGGCAAATTTGTGGATCTACACTTTGTTAATTTGTGGATCTACACTTGGAAAATTTGTGGATCTACACTTGGGAAATTTGTGGATCTACACTTGGGAAATTTGTGGATCTACACTTGGGAAAATTGTGGATCTACTCTTGGGAAATTTGTGGATCTACACTAGTAAAATTTGTGGATCTACACTTGGGAAATTTGTGGATCTACACTTGGGAAATTTGTGGATCTACACTTGGGAAATTTGTGGATTTATACTTGGGAAATTTGTGGATTTATTCTTTTGAAATTTGTGGATTTATACTTATGAAATTTGTGGATTTATATTTTGGAAATTTGTGGATTTATACTTGGGAAATTTGTGGACTTATACTTGGGAAATTTGTGGATTTATACTTAGGAAATTTTGTGGATTTACACTTGGCAAATTTGTGGATCTACACTTGGCAAATTTGTGGATCTACACTTTGCAAATTTGTGGATCTACACTTGGGAAATTTGTGGATCTACTCTTGCAAATTTGTGGATCTACACTTGGCAATTTTGTGGATCTACACTTGGGAAATTTGTGGATCTACACTTGGCAAATTTGTGGGTCTACACTTTGTAAATTTGTGGATCTACACTTGGGAAATTTGTGGATCTACACTAGTAAAATTTGTGGATCTACACTTGGAAAATTTATGGATCTACACTTGGGAAATTTGTGGATCTACACTTGCGAAATTTGTGGATCTACACTTGGGAAATTTGTGGATCTACACTTGGGAAATTTGTGGATCTACACTTGGGAAATTTGTGGATCTACACTTGGAAAATTTGTGGATCTACACTTGGGAAATTTGTGGATCTACACTTGGGAAATTTGTGGATCTACACTTGGGAAATTTTTGGATCTACACTTGGGAAATTTGTGGATCTACACTTGGGAAATTTTTGGATCTTCACTTGGGAAATTTGTGGATCTACACTTGGGAAATTTGTGGATCTACACTTGGGAAATTTGTTGATCTACACTTGCGAAATTTGTGGATCTACTCTTGGGAAATTTGTGGATCTACACTAAAGAAATTTGTGGATCTACACTTGGGAAATTTTTGGATCTTCACTTGGGAAATTTGTGGATCTACACTTGGGAAATTTGTGGATTTATACTTGGGAAATTTGTGGATTTATACTTGGGAAATTTGTGGATTTATACTTAGGAAATTTGTGGATTTACACTTGGCAAATTTATGGATCTACACTTGGTAAATTTGTGGATCTACACTTGGCAAATTTGTGGATCTAAACTTGGCAAATTTGTGGATCTACACTTGGAAAATTTGTGGTACTACACTTGGCAAATTTGTGGATCTACACTTGGGAAATTTGTGGATCTACACTTGGCAAATTTGTTTATCTACACTTTGCGAATTTGTGGATCTACACTTGGGAAATTTGTGGATCTACACTTGGAAAATTTGTGGGTCTACACTTGGGAAATTTGTGGATCTACACTTGGGAAATTTTTGGATCTACACTTGGAAAATTTGTGGATCTACTCTTGGGAAATTTTTGGATCTACACTTGGGAAATTTGTGGATCTACACTTGGGAAATTTGTGGATCTACACTTGGGAAATTTGTGGATCTACTCTTGGGAAATTTGTGGATCTACACTAGGGAAATTTGTGGATCTACACTTGGGAAATTTGTGGATCTACACTTGGGAAATTTGTGGATCTATACAAAGCAAAATTTGGATTTATACTTGGAAAATTTGTGGATCTATTCTTGGAAAATTTGGGGATATATGCTTGGAAATTTGTTGACCTATACTTGGGAAATATGTGTATCTATACTTGGGATTTTTGTGGATCTACACTTGGCAAATTTTTGGATCTACACTTTGCAAATTTGTGTATCTACACTTGGGAAATTTGTGGATCTACACTTGCAAATTTGTGGATCTACACTTGGGAAATTTATGGATCTACACTTGGGAAATTTGTGGATCTACACTTGGGAAATTTTTGGATCTACACTTGGGAAATTTGTGGATCTACACTTGGGAAATTTGTGGATTTATACTTGGGAAATTTGGGGATTTATACTTGGGAAATATGTGTATATATACTTGGGATATTTGTGGATCTACACTTGGCAAATTTGTGGATCTACACTTGGGAAATTTGTGTATCTACACTTGCAAATTTGAGGATTTACACTTGGCAAATTTGTGGATCTACACTTGGGAAATTTGTGGATCTATAATTTGCAAATTTGTGGATATACACTTGGGAAATTTGTGGATCTACACTTGGCAAATTTGTGGATCTACACTTTGTTATTTTGTGGATCTACACTTGGAAAATTTGTGGATCTACACTTGGGAAATTTGTGGATCTACACTTGGGAAAATTGTGGATCTACTCTTGGGAAATTTGTGGATCTACACTAGTAAAATTTGTGGATCTACACTTGGGAAATTTGTGGATCTACACTTGGGAAATTTGTGGATCTACACTTGGGAAATTTGTGGATCTACACTTGGGAAATTTGTGGATTTATACTTGGGAAATTTGTGGATTTATACTTGTGAAATTTGTGGATTTATAATTGGGAAATTTGTGGATTTATATTTGGGAAATTTGTTGATCTACACTTGGGAAATTTGTGGATCTACACTTGGGAAATTTGTGGATCTACACTTGGAAAATTTGTGGATCTACACTTGGGAAATTTGTGGATTTATACTTGGAAATTTGTGGATTTATTCTTGGGAAATTTGTGGATTTATACTTATGAAATTTGTGGATTTATATTTTGGAAATTTTTGGATTTATACTTGGGAAATTTGTGGACTTATACTTGGGAAATTTGTGGATTTATACTTAGGAAATTTGTGGATTTACACTTGGCAAATTTGTGGATCTACACTTGGCAAATTTGTGGATCTACACTTGGTAATTTTGCGGATCTACACTTGTAAAATTTGTGGATTTACACTTGGGAAATTTGTGGATCTACACTTGGGAAATTTGTGGATTTATACTTGGGAAATTTGTGGATTTATACTTGGGAAATTTGTGGATTTATACTTGGGAAATTTGTAGATTTATACTTGGGAAATTTATGGATTTATATTTGGGAAATTTGTTTATTTATACTTGGAAAATTTGTGGATTTATACTTGGAAAATTTGTGCATTTATACTTGGGAAATTTGTGGATTTATACTTGGGAAATTTGTGGATTTATACTTAGGAAATTTGTGGATTTACACTTGGCAAATTTATGGATCTACACTTGGTAAATTTGTGGATCTACACTTGGCAAATTTGTGGATCTAAACTTGGCAAATTTGTGGATCTACACTTGGAAAATTTGTGGTACTACACTTGGCAAATTTGTGGATCTACACTTGGGAAATTTGTGGATCTACACTTGGCAAATTTGTTTATCTACACTTTGCGAATTTGTGGATCTACACTTGGGAAATTTGTGGATCTACACTTTTAAAATTTGTGGGTCTACACTTGGGAAATTTGTGGATCTACACTTGGGAAATTTTTGGATCTACACTTGGGAAATTTGTGGATCTACACTTGGGAAATTTGTGGATCGACACTTGGGAAATTTGTGGATCTACTCTTGGGAAATTTGTGGATCTACACTAGGGAAATTTGTGGATCTACACTTGGGAAATTTGTGGATCTACACTTGGGAAATTTGTGGATCTATACAAAGCAAAATTTGGATTTATACTTGGAAAATTTGTGGATCTATTCTTGGAAAATTTGGGGATATATGCTTGGAAATTTGTTGACCTATACTTGGGAAATATGTGTATCTATACTTGGGATTTTTGTGGATCTACACTTGGCAAATTTGTGGATCTACACTTTGCAAATTTGTGTATCTACACTTGGGAAATTTGTGGATCTACACTTGCAAATTTGTGGATCTACACTTGGCAAATTTATGGATCTACACTTGGGAAATTTGTGGATCTACACTTGGGAAATTTGTGGATCTAGACTTGGGAAATTTGTGGATCTACACTTGGGAAATTTATGGATCTACACTTGGGAAATTTGTGGATCTACACTTGGGAAATTTGTGGATCTACACTTGGGAAATTTTTGGATCTACACTTGGGAAATTTGTGGATTTATTCTTGGGAAATTTGTGGATTTATACTTAGGAAATTCGTGGATTTATATTTGGGAAATTTGTGGATTTATACTTGGGAAATTTGTGGACTTATACTTGGGAAATTTGTGGATTTATACTTAGGAAATTTGTGGATTTACACTTGGCAAATTTGTGGATCTACACTTGGCAAATTTGTGGATCTACACTTTGCAAATTTGTGGATCTACACTTGGGAAATTTGTGGATCTACACTTTGCAAATTTGTGGATCTACACTTGGGAAATTTGTGGATCTACACTTGGGAAATTTGTGGATCTACACTTGGGAAATTTGTGGATCTATAATTTGCAAATTTGTGGATATACACTTGGGAAATTTGTGGATCTACACTTGGCAAATTTGTGGATCTACACTTTGTTAATTTGTGGATCTACACTTGGAAAATTTGTGGATCTACACTTGGGAAATTTGTGGATCTACACTTGGGAAATTTGTGGATCTACACTTGGGAAAATTGTGGATCTACTCTTGGGAAATTTGTGGATCTACACTAGTAAAATTTGTGGATCTACACTTGGGAAATTTGTGGATCTACACTTGGGAAATTTGTGGATCTACACTTGGGAAATTTGTGGATTTATACTTGGGAAATTTGTGGATTTATTCTTTTGAAATTTGTGGATTTATACTTATGAAATTTGTGGATTTATATTTTGGAAATTTGTGGATTTATACTTGGGAAATTTGTGGACTTATACTTGGGAAATTTGTGGATTTATACTTAGGAAATTTTGTGGATTTACACTTGGCAAATTTGTGGATCTACACTTGGCAAATTTGTGGATCTACACTTTGCAAATTTGTGGATCTACACTTGGGAAATTTGTGGATCTACTCTTGCAAATTTGTGGATCTACACTTGGCAATTTTGTGGATCTACACTTGGGAAATTTGTGGATCTACACTTGGCAAATTTGTGGGTCTACACTTTGTAAATTTGTGGATCTACACTTGGGAAATTTGTGGATCTACACTAGTAAAATTTGTGGATCTACACTTGGAAAATTTATGGATCTACACTTGGGAAATTTGTGGATCTACACTTGCGAAATTTGTGGATCTACACTTGGGAAATTTGTGGATCTACACTTGGGAAATTTGTGGATCTACACTTGGGAAATTTGTGGATCTACACTTGGAAAATTTGTGGATCTACACTTGGGAAATTTGTGGATCTACACTTGGGAAATTTGTGGATCTACACTTGGGAAATTTTTGGATCTACACTTGGGAAATTTGTGGATCTACACTTGGGAAATTTTTGGATCTTCACTTGGGAAATTTGTGGATCTACACTTGGGAAATTTGTGGATCTACACTTGGGAAATTTGTTGATCTACACTTGCGAAATTTGTGGATCTACTCTTGGGAAATTTGTGGATCTACACTAAAGAAATTTGTGGATCTACACTTGGGAAATTTTTGGATCTTCACTTGGGAAATTTGTGGATCTACACTTGGGAAATTTGTGGATTTATACTTGGGAAATTTGTGGATTTATACTTGGGAAATTTGTGGATTTATACTTAGGAAATTTGTGGATTTACACTTGGCAAATTTATGGATCTACACTTGGTAAATTTGTGGATCTACACTTGGCAAATTTGTGGATCTAAACTTGGCAAATTTGTGGATCTACACTTGGAAAATTTGTGGTACTACACTTGGCAAATTTGTGGATCTACACTTGGGAAATTTGTGGATCTACACTTGGCAAATTTGTTTATCTACACTTTGCGAATTTGTGGATCTACACTTGGGAAATTTGTGGATCTACACTTGGAAAATTTGTGGGTCTACACTTGGGAAATTTGTGGATCTACACTTGGGAAATTTTTGGATCTACACTTGGAAAATTTGTGGATCTACACTTGGGAAATTTTTGGATCTACACTTGGGAAATTTGTGGATCTACACTTGGGAAATTTGTGGATCTACACTTGGGAAATTTGTGGATCTACTCTTGGGAAATTTGTGGATCTACACTAGGGAAATTTGTGGATCTACACTAGGGAAATTTGTGGATCTACACTTGGGAAATTTGTGGATCTACACTTGGGAAATTTGTGGATCTATACAAAGCAAAATTTGGATTTATACTTGGAAAATTTGTGGATCTATTCTTGGAAAATTTGGGGATATATGCTTGGAAATTTGTTGACCTATACTTGGGAAATATGTGTATCTATACTTGGGATTTTTGTGGATCTACACTTGGCAAATTTTTGGATCTACACTTTGCAAATTTGTGTATCTACACTTGGGAAATTTGTGGATCTACACTTGCAAATTTGTGGATCTACACTTGGCAAATTTGTGGATCTACACTTGGGAAATTTGTGGATCTACACTTGGGAAATTTGTGGATCTACACTTGGGAAATTTGTGGATCTACACTTGGGAAATTTATGGATCTACACTTGGGAAATTTGTGGATCTACACTTGGGAAATTTTTGGATCTACACTTGGGAAATTTGTGGATCTACACTTGGGAAATTTGTGGATTTATACTTGGGAAATTTGGGGATTTATACTTGGGAAATATGTGTATATATACTTGGGATATTTGTGGATCTACACTTGGCAAATTTGTGGATCTACACTTGGGAAATTTGTGTATCTACACTTGCAAATTTGAGGATTTACACTTGGCAAATTTGTGGATCTACACTTGGGAAATTTGTGGATCTATAATTTGCAAATTTGTGGATATACACTTGGGAAATTTGTGGATCTACACTTGGCAAATTTGTGGATCTACACTTTGTTATTTTGTGGATCTACACTTGGAAAATTTGTGGATCTACACTTGGGAAATTTGTGGATCTACACTTGGGAAAATTGTGGATCTACTCTTGGGAAATTTGTGGATCTACACTAGTAAAATTTTTGGATCTACACTTGGGAAATTTGTGGATCTACACTTGGGAAATTTGTGGATCTACACTTGGGAAATTTGTGGATCTACACTTGGGAAATTTGTGGATTTATACTTGGGAAATTTGTGGATTTATACTTGTGAAATTTGTGGATTTATAATTGGGAAATTTGTGGATTTATATTTGGGAAATTTGTTGATCTACACTTGGGAAATTTGTGGATCTACACTTGGGAAATTTGTGGATCTACACTTGGAAAATTTGTGGATCTACACTTGGGAAATTTGTGGATTTATACTTGGAAATTTGTGGATTTATTCTTGGGAAATTTGTGGATTTATACTTATGAAATTTGTGGATTTATATTTTGGAAATTTTTGGATTTATACTTGGGAAATTTGTGGACTTATACTTGGGAAATTTGTGGATTTATACTTAGGAAATTTGTGGATTTACACTTGGCAAATTTGTGGATCTACACTTGGCAAATTTGTGGATCTACACTTGGTAATTTTGCGGATCTACACTTGGAAAATTTGTGGATTTACACTTGGGAAATTTGTGGATCTACACTTGGGAAATTTGTGGATTTATACTTGGGAAATTTGTGGATTTATACTTGGGAAATTTGTGGATTTATACTTGGGAAATTTGTAGATTTATACTTGGGAAATTTATGGATTTATATTTGGGAAATTTGTTTATTTATACTTGGAAAATTTGTGGATTTATACTTGGAAAATTTGTGCATTTATACTTGGGAAATTTGTGGATTTATACTTGGGAAATTTGTGGATTTATACTTAGGAAATTTGTGGATTTACACTTGGCAAATTTATGGATCTACACTTGGTAAATTTGTGGATCTACACTTGGCAAATTTGTGGATCTAAACTTGGCAAATTTGTGGATCTACACTTGGAAAATTTGTGGTACTACACTTGGCAAATTTGTGGATCTACACTTGGGAAATTTGTGGATCTACACTTGGCAAATTTGTTTATCTACACTTTGCGAATTTGTGGATCTACACTTGGGAAATTTGTGGATCTACACTTTTAAAATTTGTGGGTCTACACTTGGGAAATTTGTGGATCTACACTTGGGAAATTTTTGGATCTACACTTGGGAAATTTGTGGATCTACACTTGGGAAATTTGTGGATCGACACTTGGGAAATTTGTGGATCTACTCTTGGGAAATTTGTGGATCTACACTAGGGAAATTTGTGGATCTACACTTGGGAAATTTGTGGATCTACACTTGGGAAATTTGTGGATCTATACAAAGCAAAATTTGGATTTATACTTGGAAAATTTGTGGATCTATTCTTGGAAAATTTGGGGATATATGCTTGGAAATTTGTTGACCTATACTTGGGAAATATGTGTATCTATACTTGGGATTTTTGTGGATCTACACTTGGCAAATTTGTGGATCTACACTTTGCAAATTTGTGTATCTACACTTGGGAAATTTGTGGATCTACACTTGCAAATTTGTGGATCTACACTTGGCAAATTTATGGATCTACACTTGGGAAATTTGTGGATCTACACTTGGGAAATTTGTGGATCTAGACTTGGGAAATTTGTGGATCTACACTTGGGAAATTTATGGATCTACACTTGGGAAATTTGTGGATCTACACTTGGGAAATTTGTGGATCTACACTTGGGAAATTTTTGGATCTACACTTGGGAAATTTGTGGATCTACACTTGGGAAATTTGTGGATTTATACTTGGGAAATTTGGGGATTTATACTTGGGAAATATGTGTATATATACTTGGGATTTTTGTGGATCTACACTTGGCAAATTTGTGGATCTACACTTTGCAAATTTGTGGATCTACACTTGGGAAATTTGTGTATCTACACTTGCAAATTTGAGGATTTACACTTGGCAAATTTGTGGATCTATTCTTTGCAAATTTGTGTATCTACACTTGGGAAATTTGTGGATCTACACTTGGGAAATTTGTGGATCTACACTTGGGAAATTTGTGGATCTACACTTGGGAAATTTGTGGATCTACACTTGGGAAATTTGTGGATCTACACTTGGGAAATTTGTGGATCTACACTTGGGAAATTTGTGGATCTACACTTGGGAAATTTGTGGATCTACACTTGGGAAATTTGTGGATCTACACTTGGGAAATTTGTGGATCTATAATTTGCAAATTTGTGGATATACACTTGGGAAATTTGTGGATCTACACTTGGCAAATTTGTGGATCTACACTTTGTTATTTTGTGGATCTACACTTGGAAAATTTGTGGATCTACACTTGGGAAATTTGTGGATCTACACTTGGGAAATTTGTGGATCTACACTTGGGAAAATTGTGGATCTACTCTTGGGAAATTTGTGGATCTACACTAGTAAAATTTGTGGATCTACACTTGGGAAATTTGTGGATCTACACTTGGGAAATTTGTGGATCTACACTTGGGAAATTTGTGGATTTATACTTGGGAAATTTGTGGATTTATACTTGTGAAATTTGTGGATTTATAATTGGGAAATTTGTGGATTTATATTTGGGAAATTTGTGGATCTACACTTGGGAAATTTGTGGATCTACACTTGGAAAATTTGTGGATCTACACTTGGGAAATTTGTGGATTTATACTTGGAAATTTGTGGATTTATTCTTGGGAAATTTGTGGATTTATACTTATGAAATTTGTGGATTTATATTTTGGAAATTTTTGGATTTATACTTGGGAAATTTGTGGACTTATACTTGGGAAATTTGTGGATTTATACTTAGGAAATTTGTGGATTTACACTTGGCAAATTTTTGGATCTACACTTGGCAAATTTGTGGATCTACACTTGGAAAATTTTTGGATCTACACTTGGGAAATTTGTGGATCTACACTTGGAAAATTTGTGGATCTACACTTGGGAAATTTGTGGATCTACACTTGGGAAAATTGTGGATCTGCTCTTGGGAAATTTGTGGATCTACACTAGTAAAATTTGTGGATCTACACTTGGGAAATTTGTGGATCTACACTTGGGAAATTTGTTATTCTACACTTAGGAAATTTGTTTATTTATACTTGGGAAATTTGGGGATTTACACTTGGCAAATTTGTGGATCTACACTTGGCAAATTTGTGGATCTACACTTGGCAAATTTGTGGATCTACACTTTGCAAATTTGTGGATATACACTTGGGAAATTTGTGGATCTACACTTGGCAAATTTGTGGGTCTACACTTTGTAAATTTGTGGATCTACACTTGGAAAATTTGTGGATCTACACTTGGGAAATTTGTGGATCTACACTTGGGAAATTTGTGGATCTACACTTGGGAAAATTGTGGATCTACTCTTGGGAAATTTGTGGATCTACACTAGTAAAATTTGTGGATCTACACTTGGGAAATTTGTGGATCTACACTTGGGAAATTTGTGGATCTACACTTGGGAAATTTGTGGATTTATACTTGGCAAATTTGGGGATTTATACTTGGGAAATTTGTGGATTTATACTTGTGAAATTTGTGGATTTATAATTGGGAAATTTGATAATTTATATTTGGGAAATTTGTGGATCTACACTTGGGAAATTTGTGGATCTACACTTGGGAAATGTGTGGATCTACACTTGGAAAATTTATGGATCTACACTTGGGAAATTTGTGGATCTACACTTGCGAAATTTGTGGATCTACACTTGGGAAATTTGTGGATCTACACTTGGGAAATTTGTGGATTTATACTTGGGAAATTTGTGGATTTATACTTGGAAATTTGTGGATTTATTCTTGGGAAATTTGTGGATTTATACTTAGGAAATTTGTGGATTTATATTTGGGAAATTTGTGGATCTACACTTGGGAAATTTGTGGATCTACTCTTGCAAATTTGTGGATCTACACTTGGCAAATTTGTGGATCTACACTTTGCAAATTTGTGGATCTACACTTGGGAAATTTGTGGATCTACACTTGGGAAAATTGTGGATCTACTCTTGGGAAATTTGTGGATCTACACTAGTAAAATTTGTGGATCTACACTTGGGAAATTTGTGGATCTACACTTGGGAAATTTGTGGATCTACACTTGGGAAATTTGTGGATTTATACTTGGCAAATTTGGGGATTTATACTTGGGAAATTTGTGGATTTATACTTGTGAAATTTGTGGATTTATAATTGGGAAATTTGTGAATTTATATTTGGGAAATTTGTGGATCTACACTTGGGAAATTTGTGGATCTACACTTGGGAAATGTGTGGATCTACACTTGGAAAATTTGTGGATCTACACTTGGGAAATTTGTGGATCTACACTTGGGAAATTTGTGGATCTACACTTGCGAAATTTGTGGATCTACACTTGGGAAATTTGTGGATCTACACTTGGGAAATTTGTGGATTTATACTTGGGAAATTTGTGGATTTATACTTGGAAATTTGTGGATTTATTCTTGGGAAATTTGTGGATTTATACTTAGGAAATTTGTAGATTTATATTTGGGAAATTTGTGGATTTATACTTGGGAAATTTGTGGACTTATACTTGGGAAATTTGTGGATTTATACTTAGGAAATTTGTGGATTTACACTTGGCAAATTTGTTGATCTACACTTGGCAAATTTGTGGATCTACACTTTGCAAATTTGTGGATCTACACTTGGGAAATTTGTGGATCTACACTTTGCAAATTTGTGGATCTACACTTGGGAAATTTGTGGATCTACACTTGGGAAATTTGTGGATCTACACTTGGGAAATTTGTGGATCTATAATTTGCAAATTTGTGGATATACACTTGGGAAATTTGTGGATCTACACTTGGCAAATTTGTGGATCTACACTTTGTTAATTTGTGGATCTACACTTGGAAAATTTGTGGATCTACACTTGGGAAATTTGTGGATCTACACTTGGGAAATTTGTGGATCTACACTTGGGAAAATTGTGGATCTACTCTTGGGAAATTTGTGGATCTACACTAGTAAAATTTGTGGATCTACACTTGGAAAATTTATGGATCTACACTTGGGAAATTTGTGGATCTACACTTGCGAAATTTGTGGATCTACACTTGGGAAATTTGTGGATCTACACTTGGGAAATTTGTGGATCTACACTTGGGAAATTTGTGGATTTATACTTGGGAAATTTGTGGATTTATACTTGGAAATTTGTGGATTTATTCTTGGGAAATTTGTGGATTTATACTTAGGAAATTTGTGGATTTATATTTGGGAAATTTGTGGATTTATACTTGGGAAATTTGTGGACTTATACTTGGGAAATTTGTGGATTTATACTTAGGAAATTTGTGGATTTACACTTGCAAATTTGTGGATCTACACTTGGCAAATTTGTGGATCTACACTTTGCAAATTTGTGGATCTACACTTGGGAAATTTGTGGATCTACACTTGGGAAAATTGTGGATCTACTCTTGGGAAATTTGTGGATCTACACTAGTAAAATTTGTGGATCTACACTTGGGAAATATGTGGATCTACACTTGGGAAATTTGTGGATCTACACTTGGGAAATTTGTGGATTTATACTTTTCAAATTTGGGGATTTATACTTGGGAAATTTGTGGATTTATACTTGTGAAATTTGTGGATTTATAATTGGGAAATTTGTGAATTTATATTTGGGAAATTTGTGGATCTACACTTGGGAAATTTGTGGATCTACACTTGGGAAATGTGTGGATCTACACTTGGAAAATTTGTGGATCTACACTTGGGAAATTTGTGGATCTACACTTGGGAAATTTGTGGATCTACACTTGCGAAATTTGTGGATCTACACTTGGGAAATTTGTGGATCTACACTTGGGAAATTTGTGGATTTATACTTGGGAAATTTGTGGATTTATACTTGGAAATTTGTGGATTTATTCTTGGGAAATTTGTGGATTTATACTTAGGAAATTTGTAGATTTATATTTGGGAAATTTGTGGATTTATACTTGGGAAATTTGTGGACTTATACTTGGGAAATTTGTGGATTTATACTTAGGAAATTTGTGGATTTACACTTGGCAAATTTGTGGATCTACACTTGGCAAATTTGTGGATCTACACTTTGCAAATTTGTGGATCTACACTTGGGAAATTTGTGGATCTACACTTTGCAAATTTGTGGATCTACACTTGGGAAATTTGTGGATCTACACTTGGGAAATTTGTGGATCTACACTTGGGAAATTTGTGGATCTATAATTTGCAAATTTGTGGATATACACTTGGGAAATTTGTGGATCTACACTTGGCAAATTTGTGGATCTACACTTTGTTAATTTGTGGATCTACACTTGGAAAATTTGTGGATCTACACTTGGGAAATTTGTGGATCTACACTTGGGAAATTTGTGGATCTACACTTGGGAAAATTGTGGATCTACTCTTGGGAAATTTGTGGATCTACACTAGTAAAATTTGTGGATCTACACTTGGGAAATTTGTGGATCTACACTTGGGAAATTTGTGGATCTACACTTGGGAAATTTGTGGATTTATACTTGGCAAATTTGGGGATTTATACTTGGGAAATTTGTGGATTTATACTTGTGAAATTTGTGGATTTATAATTGGGAAATTTGATAATTTATATTTGGGAAATTTGTGGATCTACACTTGGGAAATGTGTGGATCTACACTTGGAAAATTTGTGGATCTACACTTGGGAAATTTGTGGATCTACACTTGGGAAATTTGTGGATTTATACTTGGGAAATTTGTGGATTTATACTTGGAAATTTGTGGATTTATTCTTGGGAAATTTGTGGATTTATACTTAGGAAATTTGTGGATTTATATTTGGGAAATTTGTGGATTTATACTTGGGAAATTTGTGGACTTATACTTGGGAAATTTGTGGATTTATACTTAGGAAATTTGTGGATTTACACTTGGCAAATTTGTGGATCTACACTTGGGAAATTTGTGGATCTACTCTTGCAAATTTGTGGATCTACACTTGGCAAATTTGTGGATCTACACTTTGCAAATTTGTGGATATACACTTGGGAAATTTGTGGATCTACACTTGGCAAATTTGTGGGTCTACACTTTGTAAATTTGTGGATCTACACTTGGGAAATTTGTGGATCTACACTTGGGAAATTTTTGGATCTACACTTGGGAAATTTGTGGATCTACTCTTGGGAAATTTGTATATCTACACTAGGGAAATTTGTGGATTTATAATTGGGAAATTTGTGGATTTATATTTGGGAAATTTGTGGATCTACACTTGGGAAATTTGTGGATCTACACTTGGGAAATTTGTGGATCTACACTTGGGAAATTTGTGGATCTACACTTGGGAAATTTGTGGATCTACACTTGGGAAATTTGTGGATTTATACTTGGGAAATTTGTTGATTTATTCTTGGGAAATTTGTGGATTTATAATTGGGAAATTTGTGGATTTATATTTGGGAAATTTGTGGATCTACACTTGGGAAATTTGTGGATCTACACTTGGAAAATTTGTGGATCTACACTTGGGAAATTTGTGGATCTACACTTGCGAAATTTGTGGATCTACACTTGGGAAATTTGTGGATCTACACTTGGGAAATTTGTGGATTTATACTTGGGAAATTTGTGGATTTATACTTGGGAAATTTGTGGATCTACACTTGGGAAATTTGTGGTTCTACTCTTGCAAATTTGTGGATCTACACTTTGCAAATTTGTGGATATACACTTGGGAAATTTGTGGATCTACACTTGGCAAATTTGTGGGTCTACACTTGGGAAATTTGTGGATCTACACTTGGGAAATTTGTGGATCTACACTTGGGAAATTTGTGGATCTACACTTGGGAAATTTTTGGATCTACATTTGGGAAATTTGGGGATCTACACTTGGGAAATTTGTGGATTTATACTTGGCAAATTTTGGGATTTATACTTGGGAAATTTGTGGATTTATACTTGGGAAATTTGTGGATTTATAATTGGGAAATTTGTGGATTTATAATTGGGATATTTGTGGATTTATATTTGGGAAATTTGTGGATCTACACTTGGCAAATTTGTGGATCTACATTTGGGAAATTTGTGGATCTACTCTTGCCAATTTGTGGATCTACACTTGGCAAATTTGTGGATCTACACTTTGCAAATTTGTGGATATACACTTGGGAAATTTGTGGATCTACACTTGGCAAATTTGTGGGTCTACACTTTGCAAATTTGTGGATCTACACTTGGGAAATTTGTGGATCTACACTTGGGAAATTTTTGGATCTACACTTGGGAAATTTGTGGATCTAAACTTGGGAAATTTGTGGATCTACACTTGGGAAATTTGTGGATTTATACTTGGGAAATTTGTTGATTTATTCTTGGGAAATTTGTGGATTTATAATTGGGAAATTTGTGGATTTATATTTGGGAAATTTGTGGATCTACACTTGGGAAATTTGTGGATCTACACTTGGAAAATTTGTGGATCTACACTTGCGAAATTTGTGGATCTACACTTGGGAAATTTGTGGATCTACACTTGGGAAATTTGTGGATTTATACTTGGGAAATTTGTGGATTTATACTTGGGAAATTTGTGGATTTATTCTTGGGAAATTTGTGGATTTATACTTAGGAAATTTGTGGATTTATATTTGGGAAATTTGTGGATTTATACTTGGGAAATTTGTGGATCTACACTTGGGAAATTTGTGGTTCTACTCTTGCAAATTTGTGGATCTACACTTTGCAAATTTGTGGATATACACTTGGGAAATTTGTGGATCTACACTTGGGAAATTTGTGGATCTACACTTGGGAAATTTGTGGATCTACACTTGGGAAATTTTTGGATCTACATTTGGGAAATTTGGGGATCTACACTTGGGAAATTTGTGGATTTATACTTGGCAAATTTTGGGATTTATACTTGGGAAATTTGTGGATTTATACTTGGGAAATTTGTGGATTTATAATTGGGAAATTTGTGGATTTATAATTGGGATATTTGTGGATTTATATTTGGGAAATTTGTGGATCTACACTTGGCAAATTTGTGGATCTACACTTGGGAAATTTGTGGATCTACTCTTGCCAATTTGTGGATCTACACTTGGCAAATTTGTGGATCTACACTTTGCAAATTTGTGGATATACACTTGGGAAATTTGTGGATCTACACTTGGCAAATTTGTGGGTCTACACTTTGCAAATTTGTGGATCTACACTTGGGAAATTTGTGGATCTACACTTGGGAAATTTTTGGATCTACACTTGGGAAATTTGTGGATCTAAACTTGGGAAATTTTTGGATCTAAACTTGGGAAATTTTTGGATCTACACTTGGGAAATTTTAGGATCTACACTAGGGAAATTTGTGGATCTACACTTGGGAAATATGTGGATCTACTCTTGGGAAATTTGTGGATCTACACTTGGGAAATTTGTGGATCTACACTTGGGAAATTTGTGGATCTATACAAAGGGAAATTTGTGGATCTATACAAAGGGAAATTTGTGGATCTATACAAAGCAAAATTTGGATCTATACTTGGAAAATTTGTGGATTTATTCTTATAAAATTTTAGGATATATGCTTGGAAATTTGTTGATCTATACTTGTTAAATATGTGTATCTACACTTGGGAAATTTGTGGATCTACACTTGCGAAATTTGTGGATCTACACTTGGGAAATTTGTGGATCTACACTTGGGAAATTTTCGGATTTATACTTGGGAAATTTGTGTATTTATACTTGGGAAATTTGTGGATTTATGCTTAGGAAATTTGTGGATTTATACTTAGGAAATTTGTGGATTTATATTTGGGAGATTTTTGGATTTATACTTGGGAAATTTGTGGACTTATACTTGGGAAATTTGTGGATTTACACTTGGCAAATTTGTGGATCTACACTTGGCAAATTTGTGGATCTACACTTGGCTAATTTGTGGATCTACACTTGGGAAATTTGTGGATCTACACTTGGGAAATTTGTGGAACTACACTTGGAAAATTTGTGGATCTACACTTGGGAAATTTGTGGATCTACTCTTGGGAAATTTGTGGATCTACTCTTGGGAAATTTGTGGATCTACACTAGGGAAATTTGTGGATCTACACTTGGGAAATTTGTGGATCTCACTTGGGAAATTTGGGGATTTATACTTGGGAAATTTGTGGATTTATACTTGGGAAATTTGTGGATTTATAATTGGGAAATTTGTGGATTTATATTTGGGAAATTTGTGGATCTACACTTGGGAAATTTGTGGATCTACACTTGGGAAATTTGTGGATCTACACTTGGGAAATTTGTGGATCTACACTTGGGAAATTTTTGGATCTACACTTGGGAAATTTGTGGATCTACACTTGGGAAATTTGTGGATCTACACTTGGGAAATTTTTGGATCTTCACTTGGGAAATTTGTGGATCTAAACTTGGGAAATTTGTGGATCTACACTTGGGAAATTTGTGGATCTACACTTGGGAAATTTGTGGATCTACTCTTGGGAAATTTGTGGATTTATTCTTGGGAAATTTGTGGATTTATAATTGGGAAATTTGTGGATTTATATTTGGGAAATTTGTGGATCTACACTTGGGAAATTTTCGGATTTATACTTGGGAAATTTGTGTATTTATACTTGGGAAATTTGTGGATTTATGCTTAGGAAATTTGTGGATTTATACTTAGGAAATTTGTGGATTTATATTTGGGAGATTTTTGGATTTATACTTGGGAAATTTGTGGACTTATACTTGGGAAATTTGTGGATTTACACTTGGCAAATTTGTGGATCTACACTTGGCAAATTTGTGGATCTACACTTGGCAAATTTGTGGATCTACACTTGGGAAATTTGTGGATCTACACTTGGGAAATTTGTGGAACTACACTTGGAAAATTTGTGGATCTACACTTGGGAAATTTGTGGATCTACTCTTGGGAAATTTGTGGATCTACTCTTGGGAAATTTGTGGATCTACACTAGGGAAATTTGTGGATCTACACTTGGGAAATTTGTGGATCTCACTTGGGAAATTTGGGGATTTATACTTGGGAAATTTGTGGATTTATACTTGGGAAATTTGTGGATTTATAATTGGGAAATTTGTGGATTTATATTTGGGAAATTTGTGGATCTACACTTGGGAAATTTGTGGATCTACACTTGGGAAATTTGTGGATCTACACTTGGGAAATTTGTGGATCTACACTTGGGAAATTTTTGGATCTACACTTGGGAAATTTGTGGATCTACACTTGGGAAATTTGTGGATCTACACTTGGGAAATTTTTGGATCTTCACTTGGGAAATTTGTGGATCTAAACTTGGGAAATTTGTGGATCTACACTTGGGAAATTTGTGGATCTACACTTGGGAAATTTGTGGATCTACTCTTGGGAAATTTGTGGATTTATTCTTGGGAAATTTGTGGATTTATAATTGGGAAATTTGTGGATTTATATTTGGGAAATTTGTGGATCTACACTTGGGAAATTTGTGGATCTACACTTGGAAAATTTGTGGATCTACACTTGGGAAATTTGTGGATCTACACTTGCGAAATTTGTGGATCTACACTTGGGAAATTTGTGGATCTACACTTGGGAAATTTGTGGATTTATACTTGGGAAATTTGTGGATTTATACTTGGGAAATTTGTGGATTTATTCTTGGGAAATTTGTGGATTTATACTTAGGAAATTTGTGGATTTATATTTGGGAAATTTGTGGATTTATACTTGGGAAATTTGTGGATCTACACTTGGGAAATTTGTGGTTCTACTCTTGCAAATTTGTGGATCTACACTTTGCAAATTTGTGGATATACACTTGGGAAATTTGTGGATCTACACTTGGGAAATTTGTGGATCTACACTTGGGAAATTTTTGGATCTACGTTTGGGAAATTTGGGGATCTACACTTGGGAAATTTGTGGATTTATACTTGGCAAATTTTGGGATTTATACTTGGGAAATTTGTGGATTTATACTTGGGAAATTTGTGGATTTATAATTGGGAAATTTGTGGATTTATAATTGGGATATTTGTGGATTTATATTTGGGAAATTTGTGGATCTACACTTGGCAAATTTGTGGATCTACACTTGGGAAATTTGTGGATCTACTCTTGCCAATTTGTGGATCTACACTTGGCAAATTTGTGGATCTACACTTTGCAAATTTGTGGATATACACTTGGGAAATTTGTGGATCTACACTTGGCAAATTTGTGGGTCTACACTTTGCAAATTTGTGGATCTACACTTGGGAAATTTGTGGATCTACACTTGGGAAATTTGTGGATCTACACTTGGGAAATTTTTGGATCTACACTTGGGAAATTTGTGGATCTAAACTTGGGAAATTTTTGGATCTAAACTTGGGAAATTTTTGGATCTACACTTGGGAAATTTTAGGATCTACACTAGGGAAATTTGTGGATCTACACTTGGGAAATATGTGGATCTACTCTTGGGAAATTTGTGGATCTACACTTGGGAAATTTGTGGATCTACACTTGGGAAATTTGTGGATCTATACAAAGGGAAATTTGTGGATCTATACAAAGGGAAATTTGTGGATCTATACAAAGCAAAATTTGGATCTATACTTGGAAAATTTGTGGATTTATTCTTATAAAATTTTAGGATATATGCTTGGAAATTTGTTGATCTATACTTGTTAAATATGTGTATCTACACTTGGGAAATTTGTGGATCTACACTTGCGAAATTTGTGGATCTACACTTGGGAAATTTGTGGATCTACACTTGGGAAATTTTCGGATTTATACTTGGGAAATTTGTGTATTTATACTTGGGAAATTTGTGGATTTATGCTTAGGAAATTTGTGGATTTATACTAAGGAAATTTGTGGATTTATATTTGGGAGATTTTTGGATTTATACTTGGGAAATTTGTGGACTTATACTTGGGAAATTTGTGGATTTACACTTGGCAAATTTGTGGATCTACACTTGGCAAATTTGTGGATCTACACTTGGGAAATTTGTGGATCTACACTTGGGAAATTTGTGGAACTACACTTGGAAAATTTGTGGATCTACACTTGGGAAATTTGTGGATCTACTCTTGGGAAATTTGTGGATCTACTCTTGGGAAATTTGTGGATCTACACTAGGGAAATTTGTGGATCTACACTTGGGAAATTTGTGGATCTCACTTGGGAAATTTGGGGATTTATACTTGGGAAATTTGTGGATTTATAATTGGGAAATTTGTGGATTTATATTTGGGAAATTTGTGGATCTACACTTGGGAAATTTGTGGATCTACACTTGGGAAATTTGTGGATCTACACTTGGGAAATTTGTGGATCTACACTTGGGAAATTTTTGGATCTACACTTGGGAAATTTGTGGATCTACACTTGGGAAATTTGTGGATCTACACTTGGGAAATTTTTGGATCTTCACTTGGGAAATTTGTGGATCTAAACTTGGGAAATTTGTGGATCTACACTTGGGAAATTTGAGGATCTACACTTGGGAAATTTGTGGATCTACACTTGGGAAATTTGTGGATCTACTCTTGGGAAATTTGTGGATCTACACTAGGGAAATTTGTGGATCTACACTTGGGAAATTTGTGGATCTACACTTGGGAAATTTGTGGATCTATACAAAGGGAAATTTGTGGATCTATACAAAGCAAAATTTGGATCTAAACTTGGAAAAATTGTGGATTTATTCTTGGAAAATTTGGGGATATATGCTTGGAAATTTGTTGATCTATACTTGGGAATTATGTGTATATATACTTGGGATTTTTGTGGATCTACACTTGGGAAATTTGTGGATCTACACTTGCAAATTTGTGGATCTACACTCGGCAAATTTGTGGATCTACACTTTGCAAATTTGTGGATCTACACTTTGGAAATTTGTGGATTAACACTTGGCAAATTTGTGGATCTACACTTGCGAAATTTGTGGATCTACACTTGGCAAATTTGTTAATCCACACTTGGGAAATTTGGGGATTTATACTTGGGAAATTTGTGGATTTATACTTGGAAAATTTGTGGATTTATAATTGGGAAATTTGTGGATTTATATTTGGGAAATTTGTGGATCTACACTTGGGAAATTTGTGGATCTACACTTGGGAAATTTGTGGATCTACACTTGGGAAATTTGTGGATCTACACTTGGGAAATTTGTGGATCTACACTTGGGAAATTTGTGGATCTACACTTGGGAAATTTGTGGATCTACTCTTGGGAAATTTGTGGATCTACTCTTGCAAATTTGTGGATCTACACTTGGGAAATTTGTGGATCTACACTTTGTAAATTTGTTGATCTACACTTGGGAAATTTGTGGATCTACACTTGGGAAATTTTTGGATCTACACTTGGGAAATTTGTGGATCTACTCTTGGGAAATTTGTGGATCTACACTAGGGAAATTTGTGGATTTATACTTGGGAAATTTGGGGATTTATACTTGGGAAATTTGTGGATTTATAATTGGGAAATTTGTGGATTTATATTTGGGAAATTTGTGGATCTACACTTGGGAAATTTGTGGATCTACACTTGGGAAATTTGTGGATCTACACTTGGGAAATTTGTGGATCTACACTTGGGAAATTTGTGGATCTACACTTGGGAAATTTGTGGATCTACACTTGGGAAATTTGTGGATTTATACTTGGGAAATTTGTTGATTTATTCTTGGGAAATTTGTGGATTTATAATTGGGAAATTTGTGGATTTATATTTGGGAAATTTGTGGATCTACACTTGGGAAATTTGTGGATCTACACTTGGAAAATTTGTGGATCTACACTTGGGAAATTTGTGGATCTACACTTGCGAAATTTGTGGATCTACACTTGGGAAATTTGTGGATCTACACTTGGGAAATTTGTGGATTTATACTTGGGAAATTTGTGGATTTATACTTGGGAAATTTGTGGATTTATTCTTGGGAAATTTTTGGATTTATACTTAGGAAATTTGTGGATTTATATTTGGGAAATTTGTGGATTTATACTTGGGAAATTTGTGGATCTACACTTGGGAAATTTGTGGTTCTACTCTTGCAAATTTGTGGATCTACACTTTGCAAATTTGTGGATATACACTTGGGAAATTTGTGGATCTACACTTGGCAAATTTGTGGGTCTACACTTGGGAAATTTGTGGATCTACACTTGGGAAATTTGTGGATCTACACTTGGGAAATTTGTGGATCTACACTTGGGAAATTTTTGGATCTACATTTGGGAAATTTGGGGATCTACACTTGGGAAATTTGTGGATTTATACTTGGCAAATTTTGGGATTTATACTTGGGAAATTTGTGGATTTATGCTTGGGAAATTTGTGGATTTATAATTGGGAAATTTGTGGATTTATAATTGGGATATTTGTGGATTTATATTTGGGAAATTTGTGGATCTACACTTGGCAAATTTGTGGATCTACACTTGGGAAATTTGTGGATCTACTCTTGCCAATTTGTGGATCTACACTTGGCAAATTTGTGGATCTACACTTTGCAAATTTGTGGATATACACTTGGGAAATTTGTGGATCTACACTTTGCAAATTTGGGGATTTATACTTGGGAAATTTGTGGATTTATACTTGGGAAATTTGTGGATTTATAATTGGGAAATTTGTGGATTTATATTTGGGAAATTTGTGGATCTACACTTGGGAAATTTGTGGATCTACACTTGGGAAATTTGTGGATCTACACTTGGGAAATTTGTGGATCTACACTTGGGAAATTTGTGGATCTACACTTGGGAAATTTGTGGATCTACACTTGGGAAATTTGTGGATCTACTCTTGGGAAATTTGTGGATCTACTCTTGCAAATTTGTGGATCTACACTTGGGAAATTTGTTGATCTACACTTGGCAAATTTGTGGGTCTACACTTTGTAAATTTGTGGATCTACACTTGGGAAATTTGTGGATCTACACTTGGGAAATTTTTGGATCTACACTTGGGAAATTTGTGGATCTACTCTTGGGAAATTTGTGGATCTACACTAGGGAAATTTGTGGATTTATACTTGGGAAATTTGGGGATTTATACTTGGGAAATTTGTGGATTTATAATTGGGAAATTTGTGGATTTATATTTGGGAAATTTGTGGATCTACACTTGGGAAATTTGTGGATCTACACTTGGGAAATTTGTGGATCTACACTTGGGAAATTTGTGGATCTACACTTGGGAAATTTGTGGATTTATACTTGGAAATTTGTGGATTTATTCTTGGGAAATTTGTGGATTTATATTTGGGAAATTTGTGGATCTACACTTGGGAAATTTGTGGATCTACACTTGGGAAATTTGTGGATCTACACTTGGGAAATTTGTGGATCTACACTTGGGAAATTTGTGGATTTATACTTGGAAATTTGTGGATTTATTCTTGGGAAATTTGTGGATTTATACTTAGGAAATTTGTAGATTTATATTTGGGAAATTTGTGGATTTATACTTGGGAAATTTGTGGACTTATACTTGGGAAATTTGTGGATTTATACTTAGGAAATTTGTGGATTTACACTTGGCAAATTTGTGGATCTACACTTGGCAAATTTGTGGATCTACACTTTGCAAATTTGTGGATCTACACTTGGGAAATTTGTGGATCTACACTTTGCAAATTTGTGGATCTACACTTGGGAAATTTGTGGATCTACATTTGGGAAATTTGTGGATCTACACTTGGGAAATTTGTGGATCTATAATTTGCAAATTTGTGGATATACACTTGGGAAATTTGTGGATCTACACTTGGCAAATTTGTGGATCTACACTTTGTTAATTTGTGGATCTACACTTGGAAAATTTGTGGATCTACACTTGGGAAATTTGTGGATCTACACTTGGGAAATTTGTGGATCTACACTTGGGAAAATTGTGGATCTACTCTTGGGAAATTTGTGGATCTACACTAGTAAAATTTGTGGATCTACACTTGGGAAATTTGTGGATCTACACTTGGGAAATTTGTGGATCTACACTTGGGAAATTTGTGGATTTATACTTGGGAAATTTGTGGATTTATACTTGTGAAATTTGTGGATTTATAATTGGGAAATTTGTGGATTTATATTTGGGAAATTTGTGGATCTACACCTGGGAAATTTGTGGATCTACACTTGGGAAATTTGTGGATCTACACTTGGAAAATTTGTGGATCTACACTTGGGAAATTTGTGGATTTATACTTATGAAATTTGTGGATTTATATTTTGGAAATTAGTGGATTTATACTTGGGAAATTTGTGGACTTATACTTGGGAAATTTGTGGATTTATACTTAGGAAATTTGTGGATTTACACTTGGCAAATTTGTGGATCTACACTTGGCAAATTTGTGGATCTACACTTGGCAAATTTGTGGATCTACACTTGGGAAATTTGTGGATCTACTCTTGCAAATTTGTGGATCTACACTTGGCAAATTTGTGGATCTACACTTGGGAAATTTGTGGATCTACACTTGGCAAATTTGTGGGTCTACACTTTGTAAATTTGTGGATCTACACTTGGGAAATTTGTGGATCTACACTTGGGAAATTTTTGGATCTACACTTGGAAAATTTGTGGATCTACACTTGGGAAATTTGTGGATCTACACTTGGGAAATTTGTGGATCTACACTTGGGAAAATTGTGGATCTACTCTTGGGAAATTTGTGGATCTACACTAGTAAAATTTGTGGATCTACACTTGGGAAATTTGTGGATCTACACTTGGGAAATTTGTGGATCTACACTTGGGAAATTTGTGGATTTATACTTGGCAAATTTGGGGATTTATACTTGGGAAATTTATGGATTTATACTTGTGAAATTTGTGGATTTATAATTGGGAAATTTGTGAATTTATATTTGGGAAATTTGTGGATCTACACTTGGGAAATTTGTGGATCTACACTTGGGAAATGTGTGGATCTACACTTGGAAAATTTGTGGATCTACACTTGGGAAATTTGTGGATCTACACTTGGGAAATTTGTGGATCTACACTTGCGAAATTTGTGGATCTACACTTGGGAAATTTGTGGATCTACACTTGGGAAATTTGTGGATTTATACTTGGGAAATTTGTGGATTTATACTTGGAAATTTGTGGATTTATTCTTGGGAAATTTGTGGATTTATACTTAGGAAATTTGTGGATTTATATTTGGGAAATTTGTGGATTTATACTTGGGAAATTTGTGGACTTATACTTGGGAAATTTGTGGATTTATACTTAGGAAATTTGTGGATTTACACTTGGCAAATTTGTGGATCTACACTTGGCAAATTTGTGGATCTACACTTTGCAAATTTGTGGATCTACACTTGGGAAATTTGTGGATCTACACTTTGCAAATTTGTGGATCTACACTTGGGAAATTTGTGGATCTACACTTGGGAAATTTGTGGATCTACACTTGGGAAATTTGTGGATCTATAATTTGCAAATTTGTGGATATACACTTGGGAAATTTGTGGATCTACACTTGGCAAATTTGTGGATCTACACTTTGTTAATTTGTGGATCTACACTTGGAAAATTTGTGGATCTACACTTGGGAAATTTGTGGATCTACACTTGGGAAATTTGTGGATCTACACTTGGGAAAATTGTGGATCTACTCTTGGGAAATTTGTGGATCTACACTAGTAAAATTTGTGGATCTACACTTGGGAAATTTGTGGATCTACACTTGGGAAATTTGTGGATCTACACTTGGGAAATTTGTGGATTTATACTTGGGAAATTTGTGGATTTATACTTGTGAAATTTGTGGATTTATAATTGGGAAATTTGTGGATTTATATTTGGGAAATTTGTGGATCTACACCTGGGAAATTTGTGGATCTACACTTGGGAAATTTGTGGATCTACACTTGGGAAATTTGTGGATTTATACTTGGAAATTTGTGGATTTATTCTTTTGAAATTTGTGGATTTATACTTATGAAATTTGTGGATTTATATTTTGGAAATTTGTGGATTTATACTTGGGAAATTTGTGGACTTATACTTGGGAAATTTGGGGATTTATA
Source organism: Odiellus spinosus (assembly GCA_963920705.1). Classification (NCBI taxonomy): domain Eukaryota; kingdom Metazoa; phylum Arthropoda; class Arachnida; order Opiliones; family Phalangiidae; genus Odiellus; species Odiellus spinosus. Next base: position 991,244 of record OY987233.1, read on the forward strand.
CTTAGGAAATTTTGTGGATTTACACTTGGCAAATTTGTGGATCTACACTTGGCAAATTTGTGGATCTACACTTGGCAAATTTGTGGATCTACACTTGGGAAATTTGTGGATCTACTCTTGCAAATTTGTGGATCTACACTTGGCAATTTTGTGGATCTACACTTGGGAAATTTGTGGATCTACACTTGGCAAATTTGTGGGTCTACACTTTGTAAATTTGTGGATCTACACTTGGGAAATTTGTGGATCTACACTTGGGAAATTTTTGGATCTACACTTGGAAAATTTGTGGATCTACACTTGGGAAATTTGTGGATCTACACTTGGGAAATTTGTGGATCTACACTTGGGAAAATTGTGGATCTACTCTTGGGAAATTTGTGGATCTACACTAGTAAAATTTGTGGATCTACACTTGGGAAATTTGTGGATCTACACTTGGGAAATTTGTTATTCTACACTTGGGAAATTTGTTTATTTATACTTGGGAAATTTGGGGATTTACACTTGGCAAATTTGTGGATCTACACTTGGCAAATTTGTGGATCTACACTTGGCAAATTTGTGGATCTACACTTGGGAAATTTGTGGATCTACACTTGAGAAATTTGTGGATCTACTCTTGCAAATTTGTGGATCTACACTTGGCAAATTTGTGGATCTACACTTTGCAAATTTGTGGATATACACTTGGGAAATTTGTGGATCTACACTTGGCAAATTTGTGGGTCTACACTTTGTAAATTTGTGGATCTACACTTGGAAAATTTGTGGATCTACACTTGGGAAATTTGTGGATCTACACTTGGGAAATTTGTGGATCTACACTTGGGAAATTTGTGGATCTACACTTGGGAAAATTGTGGATCTACTCTTGGGAAATTTGTGGATCTACACTAGTAAAATTTGTGGATCTACACTTGGGAAATTTGTGGATCTACACTTGGGAAATTTGTGGATCTACACTTGGGAAATTTGTGGATTTATACTTGGCAAATTTGGGGATTTATACTTGGGAAATTTGTGGATTTATACTTGTGAAATTTGTGGATTTATAATTGGGAAATTTGATAATTTATATTTGGGAAATTTGTGGATCTACACTTGGGAAATGTGTGGATCTACACTTGGAAAATTTGTGGATTTACACTTGGGAAATTTGTGGATCTACACTTGCGAAATTTGTGGATCTACACTTGGGAAATTTGTGGATCTACACTTGGGAAATTTGTGGATTTATACTTGGGAAATTTGTGGATTTATACTTGGAAATTTGTGGATTTATTCTTGGGAAATTTGTGGATTTATACTTAGGAAATTTGTGGATTTATATTTGGGAAATTTGTGGATTTATACTTGGGAAATTTGTGGACTTATACTTGGGAAATTTGTGGACTTATACTTGGGAAATTTGTGGATTTACACTTGGCAAATTTGTGGATCTACACTTGGGAAATTTGTGGATCTACTCTTGCAAATTTGTGGATCTACACTTTGCAAATTTGTGGATATACACTTGGGAAATTTGTGGATCTACCCTTGGCAAATTTGTGGGTCTACACTTTGTAAATTTGTGGATCTACACTTGGGAAATTTGTGGATCTACACTTGGGAAATTTTTGGATCTACTCTTGGGAAATTTGTGGATCTACACTAGGGAAATTTGTGGATTTATACTTGGGAAATTTGGGGATTTATACTTGGGAAATTTGTGGATTTATAATTGGGAAATTTGTGGATTTATATTTGGGAAATTTGTGGATCTACACTTGGGAAATTTGTGGATCTACACTTGGGAAATTTGTGGATCTACACTTGGGAAATTTGTGGATCTACACTTGGGAAATTTGTGGATCTACACTTGGGAAATTTGTGGATTTATACTTGGGAAATTTGTTGATTTATTCTTGGGAAATTTGTGGATCTACACTAGTAAAATTTGTGGATCTACACTTGGGAAATTTGTGGATCTACACTTGGGAAATTTGTGGATCTACACTTGGGAAATTTGTGGATTTATACTTGGCAAATTTGGGGATTTATACTTGGGAAATTTGTGGATTTATACTTGTGAAATTTGTGGATTTATAATTGGGAAATTTGATAATTTATATTTGGGAAATTTGTGGATCTACACTTGGGAAATGTGTGGATCTACACTTGGGAAATTTGTGGATCTACACTTGGGAAATTTGTGGATCTACACTTGCGAAATTTGTGGATCTACACTTGGGAAATTTGTGGATCTACACTTGGGAAATTTGTGGATTTATACTTGGGAAATTTGTGGATTTATACTTGGAAATTTGTGGATTTATTCTTGGGAAATTTGTGGATTTATACTTAGGAAATTTGTGGATTTATATTTGGGAAATTTGTGGATTTATACTTGGGAAATTTGTGGACTTATACTTGGGAAATTTGTGGACTTATACTTGGGAAATTTGTGGATTTACACTTGGCAAATTTGTGGATCTACACTTGGGAAATTTGTGGATCTACTCTTGCAAATTTGTGGATCTACACTTTGCAAATTTGTGGATATACACTTGGGAAATTTGTGGATCTACCCTTGGCAAATTTGTGGGTCTACACTTTGTAAATTTGTGGATCTACACTTGGGAAATTTGTGGATCTACACTTGGGAAATTTTTGGATCTACTCTTGGGAAATTTGTGGATCTACACTAGGGAAATTTGTGGATTTATACTTGGGAAATTTGGGGATTTATACTTGGGAAATTTGTGGATTTATAATTGGGAAATTTGTGGATTTATATTTGGGAAATTTGTGGATCTACACTTGGGAAATTTGTGGATCTACACTTGGGAAATTTGTGGATCTACACTTGGAAAATTTGTGGATTTACACTTGGGAAATTTGTGGATATACACTTGGGAAATTTGTGGATCTACACTTGGCAAATTTGTGGGTCTACACTTTGTAAATTTGTGGATCTACACTTGGAAAATTTGTGGATCTACACTTGGGAAATTTGTGGATCTACACTTGGGAAATTTGTGGATCTACACTTGGGAAATTTGTGGATCTACACTTGGGAAAATTGTGGATCTACTCTTGGGAAATTTGTGGATCTACACTAGTAAAATTTGTGGATCTACACTTGGGAAATTTGTGGATCTACACTTGGGAAATTTGTGGATCTACACTTGGGAAATTTGTGGATTTATACTTGGCAAATTTGGGGATTTATACTTGGGAAATTTGTGGATTTATACTTGTGAAATTTGTGGATTTATAATTGGGAAATTTGATAATTTATATTTGGGAAATTTGTGGATCTACACTTGGGAAATGTGTGGATCTACACTTGGAAAATTTGTGGATTTACACTTGGGAAATTTGTGGATCTACACTTGCGAAATTTGTGGATCTACACTTGGGAAATTTGTGGATCTACACTTGGGAAATTTGTGGATTTATACTTGGGAAATTTGTGGATTTATACTTGGAAATTTGTGGATTTATTCTTGGGAAATTTGTGGATTTATACTTAGGAAATTTGTGGATTTATATTTGGGAAATTTGTGGATTTATACTTGGGAAATTTGTGGACTTATACTTGGGAAATTTGTGGACTTATACTTGGGAAATTTGTGGATTTACACTTGGCAAATTTGTGGATCTACACTTGGGAAATTTGTGGATCTACTCTTGCAAATTTGTGGATCTACACTTTGCAAATTTGTGGATATACACTTGGGAAATTTGTGGATCTACCCTTGGCAAATTTGTGGGTCTACACTTTGTAAATTTGTGGATCTACACTTGGGAAATTTGTGGATCTACACTTGGGAAATTTTTGGATCTACTCTTGGGAAATTTGTGGATCTACACTAGGGAAATTTGTGGATTTATACTTGGGAAATTTGGGGATTTATACTTGGGAAATTTGTGGATTTATAATTGGGAAATTTGTGGATTTATATTTGGGAAATTTGTGGATCTACACTTGGGAAATTTGTGGATCTACACTTGGGAAATTTGTGGATCTACACTTGGGAAATTTGTGGATCTACACTTGGGAAATTTGTGGATCTACACTTGGGAAATTTGTGGATTTATACTTGGGAAATTTGTTGATTTATTCTTGGGAAATTTGTGGATTTATAATTGGGAAATTTGTGGATTTATATTTGGGAAATTTGTGGATCTACACTTGGGAAATTTGTGGATCTACACTTGGAAAATTTGTGGATCTACACTTGGGAAATTTGTGGATCTACACTTGCGAAATTTGTGGATCTACACTTGGGAAATTTTTGGATCTACACTTGGGAAATTTGTGGATTTATACTTGGGAAATTTGTGGATTTATACTTGGGAAATTTGTGGATCTACACTTGGGAAATTTGTGGTTCTACTCTTGCAAATTTGTGGATCTACACTTTGCAAATTTGTGGATATACACTTGGGAAATTTGTGGATCTACACTTGGCAAATTTGTGGGTCTACACTTGGGAAATTTGTGGATCTACACTTGGGAAATTTGTGGATCTACACTTGGGAAATTTGTGGATCTACACTTGGGAAATTTTTGGATCTACATTTGGGAAATTTGGGGATCTACACTTGGGAAATTTGTGGATTTATACTTGGCAAATTTTGGGATTTATACTTGGGAAATTTGTGGATTTATACTTGGGAAATTTGTGGATTTATAATTGGGAAATTTGTGGATTTATAATTGGGATATTTGTGGATTTATATTTGGGAAATTTGTGGATCTACACTTGGGAAATTTGTGGATCTACTCTTGCCAATTTGTGGATCTACACTTGGCAAATTTGTGGATCTACACTTTGCAAATTTGTGGATATACACTTGGGAAATTTGTGGATCTACACTTGGCAAATTTGTGGGTCTACACTTTGCAAATTTGTGGATCTACACTTGGGAAATTTGTGGATCTACACTTGGGAAATTTTTGGATCTACACTTGGGAAATTTGTGGATCTAAACTTGGGAAATTTGTGGATCTACACTTGGGAAATTTGTGGATTTATACTTGGGAAATTTGTTGATTTATTCTTGGGAAATTTGTGGATTTATAATTGGGAAATTTGTGGATTTATATTTGGGAAATTTGTGGATCTACACTTGGGAAATTTGTGGATCTACACTTGGAAAATTTGTGGATCTACACTTGGGAAATTTGTGGATCTACACTTGCGAAATTTGTGGATCTACACTTGGGAAATTTGTGGATCTACACTTGGGAAATTTGTGGATTTATACTTGGGAAATTTGTGGATTTATACTTGGGAAATTTGTGGATTTATTCTTGGGAAATTTGTGGATTTATACTTAGGAAATTTGTGGATTTATATTTGGGAAATTTGTGGATTTATACTTGGGAAATTTGTGGATCTACACTTGGGAAATTTGTGGTTCTACTCTTGCAAATTTGTGGATCTACACTTTGCAAATTTGTCCATATACACTTGGGAAATTTGTGGATCTACACTTGGGAAATTTGTGGATCTACACTTGGGAAATTTGTGGATCTACACTTGGGAAATTTTTGGATCTACATTTGGGAAATTTGGGGATCTACACTTGGGAAATTTGTGGATTTATACTTGGCAAATTTTGGGATTTATACTTGGGAAATTTGTGGATTTATACTTGGGAAATTTGTGGATTTATAATTGGGAAATTTGTGGATTTATAATTGGGATATTTGTGGATTTATATTTGGGAAATTTGTGGATCTACACTTGGCAAATTTGTGGATCTACACTTGGGAAATTTGTGGATCTACTCTTGCCAATTTGTGGATCTACACTTGGCAAATTTGTGGATCTACACTTTGCAAATTTGTGGATATACACTTGGGAAATTTGTGGATCTACACTTGGCAAATTTGTGGGTCTACACTTTGCAAATTTGTGGATCTACACTTGGGAAATTTGTGGATATACACTTGGGAAATTTGTGGATCTACACTTGGCAAATTTGTGGGTCTACACTTTGCAAATTTGTGGATCTACACTTGGGAAATTTGTGGATCTACACTTGGGAAATTTTTGGATCTACACTTGGGAAATTTGTGGATCTAAACTTGGGAAATTTTTGGATCTAAACTTGGGAAATTTTTGGATCTACACTTGGGAAATTTTAGGATCTACACTAGGGAAATTTGTGGATCTACACTTGGGAAATATGTGGATCTACTCTTGGGAAATTTGTGGATCTACACTTGGGAAATTTGTGGATCTACACTTGGGAAATTTGTGGATCTATACAAAGGGAAATTTGTGGATCTATACAAAGGGAAATTTGTGGATCTATACAAAGCAAAATTTGGATCTATACTTGGAAAATTTGTGGATTTATTCTTATAAAATTTTAGGATATATGCTTGGAAATTTGTTGATCTATACTTGTTAAATATGTGTATCTACACTTGGGAAATTTGTGGATCTACACTTGCGAAATTTGTGGATCTACACTTGGGAAATTTGTGGATCTACACTTGGGAAATTTTCGGATTTATACTTGGGAAATTTGTGTATTTATACTTGGGAAATTTGTGGATTTATGCTTAGGAAATTTGTGGATTTATACTTAGGAAATTTGTGGATTTATATTTGGGAGATTTTTGGATTTATACTTGGGAAATTTGTGGACTTATACTTGGGAAATTTGTGGATTTACACTTGGCAAATTTGTGGATCTACACTTGGCAAATTTGTGGATCTACACTTGGCAAATTTGTGGATCTACACTTGGGAAATTTGTGGATCTACACTTGGGAAATTTGTGGAACTACACTTGGAAAATTTGTGGATCTACACTTGGGAAATTTGTGGATCTACTCTTGGGAAATTTGTGGATCTACTCTTGGGAAATTTGTGGATCTACACTAGGGAAATTTGTGGATCTACACTTGGGAAATTTGTGGATCTCACTTGGGAAATTTGGGGATTTATACTTGGGAAATTTGTGGATTTATACTTGGGAAATTTGTGGATTTATAATTGGGAAATTTGTGGATTTATATTTGGGAAATTTGTGGATCTACACTTGGGAAATTTGTGGATCTACACTTGGGAAATTTGTGGATCTACACTTGGGAACTTTGTGGATCTACACTTGGGAAATTTTTGGATCTACACTTGGGAAATTTGTGGATCTACACTTGGGAAATTTGTGGATCTACACTTGGGAAATTTTTGGATCTTCACTTGGGAAATTTGTGGATCTAAACTTGGGAAATTTGTGGATCTACACTTGGGAAATTTGTGGATCTACACTTGGGAAATTTGTGGATCTACTCTTGGGAAATTTGTGGATCTACACTAGGGAAATTTGTGGATCTACACTTGGGAAATTTGTGGATCTACACTTGGGAAATTTGTGGATCTATACAAAGGGAAATTTGTGGATCTATACAAAGCAAAATTTGGATCTAAACTTGGAAAAATTGTGGATTTATTCTTGGAAAATTTGGGGATATATGCTTGGAAATTTGTTGATCTATACTTGGGAATTATGTGTATATATACTTGGGATTTTTGTGGATCTACACTTGGGAAATTTGTGGATCTACACTTGCAAATTTGTGGATCTACACTCGGCAAATTTGTGGATCTACACTTTGCAAATTTGTGGATCTACACTTTGGAAATTTGTGGATTAACACTTGGCAAATTTGTGGATCTACACTCGCGAAATTTGTGGATCTACACTTGGCAAATTTCTTAATCCACACTTGGGAAATTTGGGGATTTATACTTGGGAAATTTGTGGATTTATACTTGGGAAATTTGTGGATTTATAATTGGGAAATTTGTGGATTTATATTTGGGAAATTTGTGGATCTACACTTGGGAAATTTGTGGATCTACACTTGGGAAATTTGTGGATCTACACTTGGGAAATTTGTGGATCTACACTTGGGAAATTTGTGGATCTACACTTGGGAAATTTGTGGATCTACACTTGGGAAATTTGTGGATCTACACTTGGGAAATTTGTGGATCTACTCTTGGGAAATTTGTGGATCTACTCTTGCAAATTTGTGGATCTACACTTGGGAAATTTGTTGATCTACACTTGGCAAATTTGTGGGTCTACACTTTGTAAATTTGTGGATCTACACTTGGGAAATTTGTGGATCTACACTTGGGAAATTTTTGGATCTACACTTGGGAAATTTGTGGATCTACTCTTGGGAAATTTGTGGATCTACACTAGGGAAATTTGTGGATTTATACTTGGGAAATTTGGGGATTTATACTTGGGAAATTTGTGGATTTATAATTGGGAAATTTGTGGATTTATATTTGGGAAATTTGTGGATCTACACTTGGGAAATTTGTGGATCTACACTTGGGAAATTTGTGGATCTACACTTGGGAAATTTGTGGATCTACACTTGGGAAATTTGTGGATTTATACTTGGAAATTTGTGGATTTATTCTTGGGAAATTTGTGGATTTATATTTGGGAAATTTGTGGATCTACACTTGGGAAATTTGTGGATCTACACTTGGGAAATTTGTGGATCTACACTTGGGAAATTTGTGGATCTACACTTGGGAAATTTGTGGATTTATACTTGGAAATTTGTGGATTTATTCTTGGGAAATTTGTGGATTTATACTTAGGAAATTTGTAGATTTATATTTGGGAAATTTGTGGATTTATACTTGGGAAATTTGTGGACTTATACTTGGGAAATTTGTGGATTTATACTTAGGAAATTTGTGGATTTACACTTGGCAAATTTGTGGATCTACACTTGGCAAATTTGTGGATCTACACTTTGCAAATTTGTGGATCTACACTTGGGAAATTTGTGGATCTACACTTTGCAAATTTGTGGATCTACACTTGGGAAATTTGTGGATCTACATTTGGGAAATTTGTGGATCTACACTTGGGAAATTTGTGGATCTATAATTTGCAAATTTGTGGATATACACTTGGGAAATTTGTGGATCTACACTTGGCAAATTTGTGGATCTACACTTTGTTAATTTGTGGATCTACACTTGGAAAATTTGTGGATCTACACTTGGGAAATTTGTGGATCTACACTTGGGAAATTTGTGGATCTACACTTGGGAAAATTGTGGATCTACTCTTGGGAAATTTGTGGATCTACACTAGTAAAATTTGTGGATCTACACTTGGGAAATTTGTGGATCTACACTTGGGAAATTTGTGGATCTACACTTGGGAAATTTGTGGATTTATACTTGGGAAATTTGTGGATTTATACTTGTGAAATTTGTGGATTTATAATTGGGAAATTTGTGGATTTATATTTGGGAAATTTGTGGATCTACACCTGGGAAATTTGTGGATCTACACTTGGGAAATTTGTGGATCTACACTTGGAAAATTTGTGGATCTACACTTGGGAAATTTGTGGATTTATACTTATGAAATTTGTGGATTTATATTTTGGAAATTAGTGGATTTATACTTGGGAAATTTGTGGACTTATACTTGGGAAATTTGTGGATTTATACTTAGGAAATTTGTGGATTTACACTTGGCAAATTTGTGGATCTACACTTGGCAAATTTGTGGATCTACACTTGGCAAATTTGTGGATCTACACTTGGGAAATTTGTGGATCTACTCTTGCAAATTTGTGGATCTACACTTGGCAAATTTGTGGATCTACACTTGGGAAATTTGTGGATCTACACTTGGCAAATTTGTGGGTCTACACTTTGTAAATTTGTGGATCTACACTTGGGAAATTTGTGGATCTACACTTGGGAAATTTTTGGATCTACACTTGGAAAATTTGTGGATCTACACTTGGGAAATTTGTGGATCTACACTTGGGAAATTTGTGGATCTACACTTGGGAAAATTGTGGATCTACTCTTGGGAAATTTGTGGATCTACACTAGTAAAATTTGTGGATCTACACTTGGGAAATTTGTGGATCTACACTTGGGAAATTTGTGGATCTACACTTGGGAAATTTGTGGATTTATACTTGGCAAATTTGGGGATTTATACTTGGGAAATTTATGGATTTATACTTGTGAAATTTGTGGATTTATAATTGGGAAATTTGTGAATTTATATTTGGGAAATTTGTGGATCTACACTTGGGAAATTTGTGGATCTACACTTGGGAAATGTGTGGATCTACACTTGGAAAATTTGTGGATCTACACTTGGGAAATTTGTGGATCTACACTTGGGAAATTTGTGGATCTACACTTGCGAAATTTGTGGATCTACACTTGGGAAATTTGTGGATCTACACTTGGGAAATTTGTGGATTTATACTTGGGAAATTTGTGGATTTATACTTGGAAATTTGTGGATTTATTCTTGGGAAATTTGTGGATTTATACTTAGGAAATTTGTGGATTTATATTTGGGAAATTTGTGGATTTATACTTGGGAAATTTGTGGACTTATACTTGGGAAATTTGTGGATTTATACTTAGGAAATTTGTGGATTTACACTTGGCAAATTTGTGGATCTACACTTGGCAAATTTGTGGATCTACACTTTGCAAATTTGTGGATCTACACTTGGGAAATTTGTGGATCTACACTTTGCAAATTTGTGGATCTACACTTGGGAAATTTGTGGATCTACACTTGGGAAATTTGTGGATCTACACTTGGGAAATTTGTGGATCTATAATTTGCAAATTTGTGGATATACACTTGGGAAATTTGTGGATCTACACTTGGCAAATTTGTGGATCTACACTTTGTTAATTTGTGGATCTACACTTGGAAAATTTGTGGATCTACACTTGGGAAATTTGTGGATCTACACTTGGGAAATTTGTGGATCTACACTTGGGAAAATTGTGGATCTACTCTTGGGAAATTTGTGGATCTACACTAGTAAAATTTGTGGATCTACACTTGGGAAATTTGTGGATCTACACTTGGGAAATTTGTGGATCTACACTTGGGAAATTTGTGGATTTATACTTGGGAAATTTGTGGATTTATACTTGTGAAATTTGTGGATTTATAATTGGGAAATTTGTGGATTTATATTTGGGAAATTTGTGGATCTACACCTGGGAAATTTGTGGATCTACACTTGGGAAATTTGTGGATCTACACTTGGGAAATTTGTGGATTTATACTTGGAAATTTGTGGATTTATTCTTTTGAAATTTGTGGATTTATACTTATGAAATTTGTGGATTTATATTTTGGAAATTTGTGGATTTATACTTGGGAAATTTGTGGACTTATACTTGGGAAATTTGTGGATTTATACTTAGGAAATTTTGTGGATTTACACTTGGCAAATTTGTGGATCTACACTTGGCAAATTTGTGGATCTACACTTGGCAAATTTGTGGATCTACACTTGGGAAATTTGTGGATCTACTCTTGCAAATTTGTGGATCTACACTTGGCAATTTTGTGGATCTACACTTGGGAAATTTGTGGATCTACACTTGGCAAATTTGTGGGTCTACACTTTGTAAATTTGTGGATCTACACTTGGGAAATTTGTGGATCTACACTTGGGAAATTTTTGGATCTACACTTGGAAAATTTGTGGATCTACACTTGGGAAATTTGTGGATCTACACTTGGGAAATTTGTGGATCTACACTTGGGAAAATTGTGGATCTACTCTTGGGAAATTTGTGGATCTACACTAGTAAAATTTGTGGATCTACACTTGGGAAATTTGTGGATCTACACTTGGGAAATTTGTTATTCTACACTTGGGAAATTTGTTTATTTATACTTGGGAAATTTGGGGATTTACACTTGGCAAATTTGTGGATCTACACTTGGCAAATTTGTGGATCTACACTTGGCAAATTTGTGGATCTACACTTGGGAAATTTGTGGATCTACACTTGAGAAATTTGTGGATCTACTCTTGCAAATTTGTGGATCTACACTTGGCAAATTTGTGGATCTACACTTTGCAAATTTGTGGATATACACTTGGGAAATTTGTGGATCTACACTTGGCAAATTTGTGGGTCTACACTTTGTAAATTTGTGGATCTACACTTGGAAAATTTGTGGATCTACACTTGGGAAATTTGTGGATCTACACTTGGGAAATTTGTGGATCTACACTTGGGAAATTTGTGGATCTACACTTGGGAAAATTGTGGATCTACTCTTGGGAAATTTGTGGATCTACACTAGTAAAATTTGTGGATCTACACTTGGGAAATTTGTGGATCTACACTTGGGAAATTTGTGGATCTACACTTGGGAAATTTGTGGATTTATACTTGGCAAATTTGGGGATTTATACTTGGGAAATTTGTGGATTTATACTTGTGAAATTTGTGGATTTATAATTGGGAAATTTGATAATTTATATTTGGGAAATTTGTGGATCTACACTTGGGAAATGTGTGGATCTACACTTGGAAAATTTGTGGATTTACACTTGGGAAATTTGTGGATCTACACTTGCGAAATTTGTGGATCTACACTTGGGAAATTTGTGGATCTACACTTGGGAAATTTGTGGATTTATACTTGGGAAATTTGTGGATTTATACTTGGAAATTTGTGGATTTATTCTTGGGAAATTTGTGGATTTATACTTAGGAAATTTGTGGATTTATATTTGGGAAATTTGTGGATTTATACTTGGGAAATTTGTGGACTTATACTTGGGAAATTTGTGGACTTATACTTGGGAAATTTGTGGATTTACACTTGGCAAATTTGTGGATCTACACTTGGGAAATTTGTGGATCTACTCTTGCAAATTTGTGGATCTACACTTTGCAAATTTGTGGATATACACTTGGGAAATTTGTGGATCTACCCTTGGCAAATTTGTGGGTCTACACTTTGTAAATTTGTGGATCTACACTTGGGAAATTTGTGGATCTACACTTGGGAAATTTTTGGATCTACTCTTGGGAAATTTGTGGATCTACACTAGGGAAATTTGTGGATTTATACTTGGGAAATTTGGGGATTTATACTTGGGAAATTTGTGGATTTATAATTGGGAAATTTGTGGATTTATATTTGGGAAATTTGTGGATCTACACTTGGGAAATTTGTGGATCTACACTTGGGAAATTTGTGGATCTACACTTGGGAAATTTGTGGATCTACACTTGGGAAATTTGTGGATCTACACTTGGGAAATTTGTGGATTTATACTTGGGAAATTTGTTGATTTATTCTTGGGAAATTTGTGGATTTATAATTGGGAAATTTGTGGATTTATATTTGGGAAATTTGTGGATCTACACTTGGGAAATTTGTGGATCTACACTTGGAAAATTTGTGGATCTACACTTGGGAAATTTGTGGATCTACACTTGCGAAATTTGTGGATCTACACTTGGGAAATTTTTGGATCTACACTTGGGAAATTTGTGGATTTATACTTGGGAAATTTGTGGATTTATACTTGGGAAATTTGTGGATCTACACTTGGGAAATTTGTGGTTCTACTCTTGCAAATTTGTGGATCTACACTTTGCAAATTTGTGGATATACACTTGGGAAATTTGTGGATCTACACTTGGCAAATTTGTGGGTCTACACTTGGGAAATTTGTGGATCTACACTTGGGAAATTTGTGGATCTACACTTGGGAAATTTGTGGATCTACACTTGGGAAATTTTTGGATCTACATTTGGGAAATTTGGGGATCTACACTTGGGAAATTTGTGGATTTATACTTGGCAAATTTTGGGATTTATACTTGGGAAATTTGTGGATTTATACTTGGGAAATTTGTGGATTTATAATTGGGAAATTTGTGGATTTATAATTGGGATATTTGTGGATTTATATTTGGGAAATTTGTGGATCTACACTTGGGAAATTTGTGGATCTACTCTTGCCAATTTGTGGATCTACACTTGGCAAATTTGTGGATCTACACTTTGCAAATTTGTGGATATACACTTGGGAAATTTGTGGATCTACACTTGGCAAATTTGTGGGTCTACACTTTGCAAATTTGTGGATCTACACTTGGGAAATTTGTGGATCTACACTTGGGAAATTTTTGGATCTACACTTGGGAAATTTGTGGATCTAAACTTGGGAAATTTGTGGATCTACACTTGGGAAATTTGTGGATTTATACTTGGGAAATTTGTTGATTTATTCTTGGGAAATTTGTGGATTTATAATTGGGAAATTTGTGGATTTATATTTGGGAAATTTGTGGATCTACACTTGGGAAATTTGTGGATCTACACTTGGAAAATTTGTGGATCTACACTTGGGAAATTTGTGGATCTACACTTGCGAAATTTGTGGATCTACACTTGGGAAATTTGTGGATCTACACTTGGGAAATTTGTGGATTTATACTTGGGAAATTTGTGGATTTATACTTGGGAAATTTGTGGATTTATTCTTGGGAAATTTGTGGATTTATACTTAGGAAATTTGTGGATTTATATTTGGGAAATTTGTGGATTTATACTTGGGAAATTTGTGGATCTACACTTGGGAAATTTGTGGTTCTACTCTTGCAAATTTGTGGATCTACACTTTGCAAATTTGTCCATATACACTTGGGAAATTTGTGGATCTACACTTGGGAAATTTGTGGATCTACACTTGGGAAATTTGTGGATCTACACTTGGGAAATTTTTGGATCTACATTTGGGAAATTTGGGGATCTACACTTGGGAAATTTGTGGATTTATACTTGGCAAATTTTGGGATTTATACTTGGGAAATTTGTGGATTTATACTTGGGAAATTTGTGGATTTATAATTGGGAAATTTGTGGATTTATAATTGGGATATTTGTGGATTTATATTTGGGAAATTTGTGGATCTACACTTGGCAAATTTGTGGATCTACACTTGGGAAATTTGTGGATCTACTCTTGCCAATTTGTGGATCTACACTTGGCAAATTTGTGGATCTACACTTTGCAAATTTGTGGATATACACTTGGGAAATTTGTGGATCTACACTTGGCAAATTTGTGGGTCTACACTTTGCAAATTTGTGGATCTACACTTGGGAAATTTGTGGATATACACTTGGGAAATTTGTGGATCTACACTTGGCAAATTTGTGGGTCTACACTTTGCAAATTTGTGGATCTACACTTGGGAAATTTGTGGATCTACACTTGGGAAATTTTTGGATCTACACTTGGGAAATTTGTGGATCTAAACTTGGGAAATTTTTGGATCTAAACTTGGGAAATTTTTGGATCTACACTTGGGAAATTTTAGGATCTACACTAGGGAAATTTGTGGATCTACACTTGGGAAATATGTGGATCTACTCTTGGGAAATTTGTGGATCTACACTTGGGAAATTTGTGGATCTACACTTGGGAAATTTGTGGATCTATACAAAGGGAAATTTGTGGATCTATACAAAGGGAAATTTGTGGATCTATACAAAGCAAAATTTGGATCTATACTTGGAAAATTTGTGGATTTATTCTTATAAAATTTTAGGATATATGCTTGGAAATTTGTTGATCTATACTTGTTAAATATGTGTATCTACACTTGGGAAATTTGTGGATCTACACTTGCGAAATTTGTGGATCTACACTTGGGAAATTTGTGGATCTACACTTGGGAAATTTTCGGATTTATACTTGGGAAATTTGTGTATTTATACTTGGGAAATTTGTGGATTTATGCTTAGGAAATTTGTGGATTTATACTTAGGAAATTTGTGGATTTATATTTGGGAGATTTTTGGATTTATACTTGGGAAATTTGTGGACTTATACTTGGGAAATTTGTGGATTTACACTTGGCAAATTTGTGGATCTACACTTGGCAAATTTGTGGATCTACACTTGGCAAATTTGTGGATCTACACTTGGGAAATTTGTGGATCTACACTTGGGAAATTTGTGGAACTACACTTGGAAAATTTGTGGATCTACACTTGGGAAATTTGTGGATCTACTCTTGGGAAATTTGTGGATCTACTCTTGGGAAATTTGTGGATCTACACTAGGGAAATTTGTGGATCTACACTTGGGAAATTTGTGGATCTCACTTGGGAAATTTGGGGATTTATACTTGGGAAATTTGTGGATTTATACTTGGGAAATTTGTGGATTTATAATTGGGAAATTTGTGGATTTATATTTGGGAAATTTGTGGATCTACACTTGGGAAATTTGTGGATCTACACTTGGGAAATTTGTGGATCTACACTTGGGAACTTTGTGGATCTACACTTGGGAAATTTTTGGATCTACACTTGGGAAATTTGTGGATCTACACTTGGGAAATTTGTGGATCTACACTTGGGAAATTTTTGGATCTTCACTTGGGAAATTTGTGGATCTAAACTTGGGAAATTTGTGGATCTACACTTGGGAAATTTGTGGATCTACACTTGGGAAATTTGTGGATCTACTCTTGGGAAATTTGTGGATCTACACTAGGGAAATTTGTGGATCTACACTTGGGAAATTTGTGGATCTACACTTGGGAAATTTGTGGATCTATACAAAGGGAAATTTGTGGATCTATACAAAGCAAAATTTGGATCTAAACTTGGAAAAATTGTGGATTTATTCTTGGAAAATTTGGGGATATATGCTTGGAAATTTGTTGATCTATACTTGGGAATTATGTGTATATATACTTGGGATTTTTGTGGATCTACACTTGGGAAATTTGTGGATCTACACTTGCAAATTTGTGGATCTACACTCGGCAAATTTGTGGATCTACACTTTGCAAATTTGTGGATCTACACTTTGGAAATTTGTGGATTAACACTTGGCAAATTTGTGGATCTACACTCGCGAAATTTGTGGATCTACACTTGGCAAATTTCTTAATCCACACTTGGGAAATTTGGGGATTTATACTTGGGAAATTTGTGGATTTATACTTGGGAAATTTGTGGATTTATAATTGGGAAATTTGTGGATTTATATTTGGGAAATTTGTGGATCTACACTTGGGAAATTTGTGGATCTACACTTGGGAAATTTGTGGATCTACACTTGGGAAATTTGTGGATCTACACTTGGGAAATTTGTGGATCTACACTTGGGAAATTTGTGGATCTACACTTGGGAAATTTGTGGATCTACTCTTGGGAAATTTGTGGATCTACTCTTGCAAATTTGTGGATCTACACTTGGGAAATTTGTGGATCTACACTTGGCAAATTTGTGGGTCTACACTTTGTAAATTTGTTGATCTACACTTGGGAAATTTGTGGATCTACACTTGGGAAATTTTTGGATCTACACTTGGGAAATTTGTGGATCTACTCTTGGGAAATTTGTGGATCTACACTAGGGAAATTTGTGGATTTATACTTGGGAAATTTGGGGATTTATACTTGGGAAATTTGTGGATTTATAATTGGGAAATTTGTGGATTTATATTTGGGAAATTTGTGGATCTACACTTGGGAAATTTGTGGATCTACACTTGGGAAATTTGTGGATCTACACTTGGGAAATTTGTGGATCTACACTTGGGAAATTTGTGGATCTACACTTGGGAAATTTGTGGATCTACACTTGGGAAATTTGTGGATTTATACTTGGGAAATTTGTTGATTTATTCTTGGGAAATTTGTGGATTTATAATTGGGAAATTTGTGGATTTATATTTGGGAAATTTGTGGATCTACACTTGGGAAATTTGTGGATCTACACTTGGAAAATTTGTGGATCTACACTTGGGAAATTTGTGGATCTACACTTGCGAAATTTGTGGATCTACACTTGGGAAATTTGTGGATCTACACTTGGGAAATTTGTGGATTTATACTTGGGAAATTTGTGGATTTATACTTGGGAAATTTGTGGATTTATTCTTGGGAAATTTTTGGATTTATACTTAGGAAATTTGTGGATTTATATTTGGGAAATTTGTGGATTTATACTTGGGAAATTTGTGGATCTACACTTGGGAAATTTGTGGTTCTACTCTTGCAAATTTGTGGATCTACACTTTGCAAATTTGTGGATATACACTTGGGAAATTTGTGGATCTACACTTGGCAAATTTGTGGGTCTACACTTGGGAAATTTGTGGATCTACACTTGGGAAATTTGTGGATCTACACTTGGGAAATTTGGGGATCTACACTTGGGAAATTTTTGGATCTACATTTGGGAAATTTGGGGATCTACACTTGGGAAATTTGTGGATTTATACTTGGCAAATTTTGGGATTTATACTTGGGAAATTTGTGGATTTATACTTGGGAAATTTGTGGATTTATAATTGGGAAATTTGTGGATTTATAATTGGGATATTTGTGGATTTATATTTGGGAAATTTGTGGATCTACACTTGGCAAATTTGTGGATCTACACTTGGGAAATTTGTGGATCTACTCTTGCCAATTTGTGGATCTACACTTGGCAAATTTGTGGATCTACACTTTGCAAATTTGTGGATATACACTTGGGAAATTTGTGGATCTACACTTTGCAAATTTGGGGATTTATACTTGGGAAATTTGTGGATCTATACTTGGGAAATTTGTGGATTTATAATTGGGAAATTTGTGGATTTATATTTGGGAAATTTGTGGATCTACACTTGGGAAATTTGTGGATCTACACTTGGGAAATTTGTGGATCTACACTTGGGAAATTTGTGGATCTACACTTGGGAAATTTGTGGATCTACACTTGGGAAATTTGTGGATCTACACTTGGGAAATTTGTGGATCTACTCTTGGGAAATTTGTGGATCTACTCTTGCAAATTTGTGGATCTACACTTGGGAAATTTGTGGATCTACACTTGGCAAATTTGTGGGTCTACACTTTGTAAATTTGTGGATCTACACTTGGGAAATTTGTGGATCTACACTTGGGAAATTTTTGGATCTACACTTGGGAAATTTGTGGATCTACTCTTGGGAAATTTGTGGATCTACACTAGGGAAATTTGTGGATTTATACTTGGGAAATTTGGGGATTTATACTTGGGAAATTTGTGGATTTATAATTGGGAAATTTGGTGATTTATATTTGGGAAATTTGTGGATCTACACTTGGGAAATTTGTGGATCTACACTTGGGAAATTTGTGGATCTACACTTGGGAAATTTGTGGATCTACACTTGGGAAATTTGTGGATCTACACTTGGGAAATTTGTGGATCTACACTTGGGAAATTTGTGGATTTATACTTGGGAAATTTGTTGATTTATTCTTGGGAAATTTGTGGATTTATAATTGGGAAATTTGTGGATTTATATTTGGGAAATTTGTGGATCTACACTTGGGAAATTTGTGGATCTACACTTGGAAAATTTGTGGATCTACACTTGGGAAATTTGTGGATCTACACTTGCGAAATTTGTGGATCTACACTTGGGAAATTTGTGGATCTACACTTGGGAATTTTGTGGATTTATACTTGGGAAATTTGTGGATTTATTCTTGGGAAATTTGTGGATTTATACTTAGGAAATTTGTGGATTTATATTTGGGAAATTTGTGGATTTATACTTGGGAAATTTGTGGATCTACACTTGGGAAATTTGTGGTTCTACTCTTGCAAATTTGTGGATCTACACTTTGCAAATTTGTGGATATACACTTGGGAAATTTGTGGATCTACACTTGGCAAATTTGTGGATCTACACTTGGCAAATTTGTGGGTCTACACTTGGGAAATTTGTGGATCTACACTTGGGAAATTTGTGGATCTACACTTGGGAAATTTGTGGATTTATACTTGGCAAATTTTGGGATTTATACTTGGGAAATTTGTGGATTTATACTTGGGAAATTTGTGGATTTATAATTGGGAAATTTGTGGATTTATAATTGGGATATTTGTGGATTTATATTTGGGAAATTTGTGGATCTACACTTGGCAAATTTGTGGATCTACACTTGGGAAATTTGTGGATCTACTCTTGCCAATTTGTGGATCTACACTTGGCAAATTTGTGGATCTACACTTTGCAAATTTGTGGATATACACTTGGGAAATTTGTGGATCTACACTTGGCAAATTTGTGGGTCTACACTTTGCAAATTTGTGGATCTACACTTGGGAAATTTGTGGATCTACACTTGGGAAATTTGTGGATCTACTCTTGGGAAATTTGTGGATCTACTCTTGCAAATTTGTGGATCTACACTTGGGAAATTTGTGGATCTACACTTGGCAAATTTGTGGGTCTACACTTTGTAAATTTGTTGATCTACACTTGGGAAATTTGTGGATCTACACTTGGGAAATTTTTGGATCTACACTTGGGAAATTTGTGGATCTACTCTTGGGAAATTTGTGGATCTACACTAGGGAAATTTGTGGATTTATACTTGGGAAATTTGTGGATTTATAATTGGGAAATTTGTGGATTTATATTTGGGAAATTTGTGGATCTACACTTGGGAAATTTGTGGATCTACACTTGGGAAATTTGTGGATCTACACTTGGGAAATTTGTGGATCTACACTTGGGAAATTTGTGGATCTACACTTGGGAAATTTGTGGATCTACACTTGGGAAATTTGTGGATTTATACTTGGGAAATTTGTTGATTTATTCTTGGGAAATTTGTGGATTTATAATTGGGAAATTTGTGGATTTATATTTGGGAAATTTGTGGATCTACACTTGGGAAATTTGTGGATCTACACTTGGAAAATTTGTGGATCTACACTTGGGAAATTTGTGGATCTACACTTGCGAAATTTGTGGATCTACACTTGGGAAATTTGTGGATCTACACTTGGGAAATTTGTGGATTTATACTTGGGAAATTTGTGGATTTATACTTGGGAAATTTGTGGATTTATTCTTGGGAAATTTTTGGATTTATACTTAGGAAATTTGTGGATTTATATTTGGGAAATTTGTGGATTTATACTTGGGAAATTTGTGGATCTACACTTGGGAAATTTGTGGTTCTACTCTTGCAAATTTGTGGATCTACACTTTGCAAATTTGTGGATATACACTTGGGAAATTTGTGGATCTACACTTGGCAAATTTGTGGGTCTACACTTGGGAAATTTGTGGATCTACACTTGGGAAATTTGTGGATCTACACTTGGGAAATTTGGGGATCTACACTTGGGAAATTTTTGGATCTACATTTGGGAAATTTGGGGATCTACACTTGGGAAATTTGTGGATTTATACTTGGCAAATTTTGGGATTTATACTTGGGAAATTTGTGGATTTATACTTGGGAAATTTGTGGATTTATAATTGGGAAATTTGTGGATTTATAATTGGGATATTTGTGGATTTATATTTGGGAAATTTGTGGATCTACACTTGGCAAATTTGTGGATCTACACTTGGGAAATTTGTGGATCTACTCTTGCCAATTTGTGGATCTACACTTGGCAAATTTGTGGATCTACACTTTGCAAATTTGTGGATATACAATTGGGAAATTTGTGGATCTACACTTTGCAAATTTGGGGATTTATACTTGGGAAATTTGTGGATTTATACTTGGGAAATTTGTGGATTTATAATTGGGAAATTTGTGGATTTATATTTGGGAAATTTGTGGATCTACACTTGGGAAATTTGTGGATCTACACTTGGGAAATTTGTGGATCTACACTTGGGAAATTTGTGGATCTACTCTTGCCAATTTGTGGATCTACACTTGGCAAATTTGTGGATCTACACTTTGCAAATTTGTGGATATACACTTGGGAAATTTGTGGATCTACACTTTGCAAATTTGGGGATTTATACTTGGGAAATTTGTGGATTTATACTTGGGAAATTTGTGGATTTATAATTGGGAAATTTGTGGATTTATATTTGGGAAATTTGTGGATCTACACTTGGGAAATTTGTGGATCTACACTTGGGAAATTTGTGGATCTACACTTGGGAAATTTGTGGATCTACACTTGGGAAATTTGTGGATCTACACTTGGGAAATTTGTGGATCTACACTTGGGAAATTTGTGGATCTACTCTTGGGAAATTTGTGGATCTACTCTTGCAAATTTGTGGATCTACACTTGGGAAATTTGTGGATCTACACTTGGCAAATTTGTGGGTCTACACTTTGTAAATTTGTGGATCTACACTTGGGAAATTTGTGGATCTACACTTGGGAAATTTTTGGATCTACACTTGGGAAATTTGTGGATCTACTCTTGGGAAATTTGTGGATCTACACTAGGGAAATTTGCGGATTTATACTTGGGAAATTTGGGGATTTATACTTGGGAAATTTGTGGATTTATAATTGGGAAATTTGTGGATTTATATTTGGGAAATTTGTGGATCTACACTTGGGAAATTTGTGGATCTACACTTGGGAAATTTGTGGATCTACACTTGGGAAATTTGTGGATCTACACTTGGGAAATTTGTGGATCTACACTTGGGAAATTTGTGGATCTACACTTGGGAAATTTGTGGATTTATACTTGGGAAATTTGTTGATTTATTCTTGGGAAATTTGTGGATTTATAATTGGGAAATTTGTGGATTTATATTTGGGAAATTTGTGGATCTACACTTGGGAAATTTGTGGATCTACACTTGGAAAATTTGTGGATCTACACTTGGGAAATTTGTGGATCTACACTTGCGAAATTTGTGGATCTACACTTGGGAAATTTGTGGATCTACACTTGGGAAATTTGTGGATTTATACTTGGGAAATTTGTGGATTTATTCTTGGGAAATTTGTGGATTTATACTTAGGAAATTTGTGGATTTATATTTGGGAAATTTGTGG
Source organism: Odiellus spinosus (assembly GCA_963920705.1). Lineage (NCBI taxonomy): Eukaryota > Metazoa > Arthropoda > Arachnida > Opiliones > Phalangiidae > Odiellus > Odiellus spinosus. The sequence continues at coordinate 1,013,897 of OY987233.1, forward strand.
ATTTATACTTGGGAAATTTGTGGATCTACACGTGGGAAATTTGTGGTTCTACTCTTGCAAATTTGTGGATCTACACTTTGCAAATTTGTGGATATACACTTGGGAAATTTGTGGATCTACACTTGGCAAATTTGTGGAACTACACTTGGCAAATTTGTGGGTCTACACTTGGGAAATTTGTGGATCTACACTTGGGAAATTTGTGGATCTACACTTGGGAAATTTGTGGATCTACACTTGGGAAATTTTTGGATCTACATTTGGGAAATTTGGGGATCTACACTTGGGAAATTTGTGGATTTATACTTGGCAAATTTTGGGATTTATACTTGGGAAATTTGTGGATTTATACTTGGGAAATTTGTGGATTTATAATTGGGAAATTTGTGGATTTATAATTGGGATATTTGTGGATTTATATTTGGGAAATTTGTGGATCTACACTTGGCAAATTTGTGGATCTACACTTGGGAAATTTGTGGATCTACTCTTGCCAATTTGTGGATCTACACTTGGCAAATTTGTGGATCTACACTTTGCAAATTTGTGGATATACACTTGGGAAATTTGTGGATCTACACTTGGCAAATTTGTGGGTCTACACTTTGCAAATTTGTGGATCTACACTTGGGAAATTTGTGGATCTACACTTGGGAAATTTTTGGATCTACACTTGGGAAATTTGTGGATCTAAACTTGGGAAATTTGTGGATCTACACTTGGGAAATTTGTGGATTTATACTTGGGAAATTTGTTGATTTATTCTTGGGAAATTTGTGGATTTATAATTGGGAAATTTGTGGATTTATATTTGGGAAATTTGTGGATCTACACTTGGGAAATTTGGTGATCTACACTTGGAAAATTTGTGGATCTACACTTGGGAAATTTGTGGATCTACACTTGCGAAATTTGTGGATCTACACTTGGGAAATTTGTGGATCTACACTTGGGAAATTTGTGGATCTACACTTTGCAAATTTGTGGATATACACTTGGGAAATTTGTGGATCTACACTTGGCAAATTTGTGGGTCTACACTTTGCAAATTTGTGGATCTACACTTGGGAAATTTGTGGATCTACACTTGGGAAATTTTTGAATCTACACTTGGGAAATTTGTGGATCTAAACTTGGGAAATTTTTGGATCTAAACTTGGGAAATTTTTGGATCTACACTTGGGAAATTTTAGGATCTACACTTGGGAAATTTTAGGATCTACACTAGGGAAATTTGTGGATCTACACTTGGGAAATATGTGGATCTACTCTTGGGAAATTTGTGGATCTACACTTGGGAAATTTGTGGATCTACACTTGGGAAATTTGTGGATCTATACAAAGGGAAATTTGTGGATCTATACAAAGGGAAATTTGTGGATCTATACAAAGCAAAATTTGGATCTATACTTGGAAAATTTGTGGATTTATTCTTATAAAATTTGGGGATATATGCTTGGAAATTTGTTGATCTATACTTGTTAAATATGTGTATCTACACTTGGGAAATTTGTGGATCTACACTTGCGAAATTTGTGGATCTACACTTGGGAAATTTGCGGATTTATACTTGGGAAATTTGTGTATTTATACTTGGGAAATTTGTGGATTTATGCTTAGGAAATTTGTGGATTTAAACTTAGGAAATTTGTGGATTTATATTTGGGAGATTTTTGGATTTATACTTGGGAAATTTGTGGACTTATACTTGGGAAATTTGTGGATTTACACTTGGCAAATTTGTGTATCTACACTTGGCAAATTTGTGGATCTACACTTGGGAAATTTGTGGATCTACACTTGGGAAATTTGTGGAACTACACTTGGAAAATTTGTGGATCTACTCTTGGGAAATTTGTGGATCTACACTAGGGAAATTTGTGGATCTACACTTGGGAAATTTGTGGATCTACACTTGGGAAATTTGTGGATCTCACTTGGGAAATTTGGGGATTTATACTTGGGAAATTTGTAGATTTATACTTGGGAAATTTGTGGATTTATAATTGGGAAATTTGTGGATTTATATTTGGGAAATTTGTGGATCTACACTTGGGAAATTTGTGGATCTACACTTGGGAAATTTGTGGATCTCACTTGGGAAATTTGGGGATTTATACTTGGGAAATTTGTAGATTTATACTTGGGAAATTTGTGGATTTATAATTGGGAAATTTGTGGATTTATATTTGGGAAATTTGTGGATCTACACTTGGGAAATTTGTGGATCTACACTTGGGAAATTTGTGGATCTACACTTGGGAAATTTGTGGATCTACACTTGGGAAATTTTTGGATCTACACTTGGGAAATTTGTGGATCTACACTTGGGAAATTTGTGGATCTACACTTGGGAAATTTTTGGATCTTCACTTGGGAAATTTGTGGATCTAAACTTGGGAAATTTGTGGATCTACACTTGGGAAATTTGTGGATCTACACTTGGGAAATTTGTGGATCTATACAAAGGGAAATTTGTGGATCTATACAAAGCAAAATTTGGATCTAAACTTGGAAAAATTGTGGATTTATTCTTGGAAAATTTGGGGATATATGCTTGGAAATTTGTTGATCTATACTTGGGAATTATGTGTATATATACTTGGGATTTTTGTGGATCTACAGTTGGCAAATTTGTGGATCTACACTCGGCAAATGTGTGGATCTACACTTTGCAAATTTGTGGATCTACACTTTGGAAATTTGTGGATTAACACTTGGCAAATTTGTGGATCTACTCTTGGGAAATTTGTGGATCTACACTTGGGAAATTTGTGGATCTACACTTGGAAAATTTGTGGATCTACACTTGGGAAATTTGTGGATCTACACTTGGGAAATTTGTGGATCTACACTTGGGAAATTTTTGGATCTACACTTGGGAAATTTGTGGATCTACACTTGGGAAATTTGTGGATCTACACTTGGGAAATTTTTGGATCTACACTTGGGAAATTTGTGGATTAACACTTGGCAAATTTGTGGATCTACTCTTGGGAAATTTGTGGATCTACACTTGGGAAATTTGTGGATCTACACTTGGAAAATTTGTGGATCTACACTTGGGAAATTTGTGGATCTACACTTGGGAAATTTGTGGATCTACACTTGGGAAATTTTTGGATCTTCACTTGGGAAATTTGTGGATCTACACTTGGGAAATTTGTGGATCTACACTTGGGAAATTTGTGGATCTACACTTGGGAAATTTGTGGATCTACTCTTTTGAAATTTGTGGATCTACACTAGGGAAATTTGTGGATCTACACTATTGAAATTTGTGGATCTACACTTGGGAAATTTGTGGATCTATACAAAGGGAAATTTGGATCTAAACTTGGAAAAATTGTGGATTTATTCTTGGAAAATTTGGGGATATATGCTTGGAAATTTGTTGATCTATACTTGGGAAATATGTGTATCTATACTTGGGATTTTTGGGGATCTACACTTGGGAAATTTGTGGATCTACACTTGGGAAATTTGTGGATCTCACTTGGGAAATTTGGGGATTTATACTTGGGAAATTTGTGGATTTATACTTGGGAAATTTGTGGATTTATAATTGGGAAATTTGTGGATTTATATTTGGGAAATTTGTGGATCTACACTTGGGAAATTTGTGGATCTACACTTGGGAAATTTGTGGATCTACACTTGGGAAATTTGTGGATCTACACTTGGGAAATTTTTGGATCTACACTTGGGAAATTTGTGGATCTACACTTGGGAAATTTTTGGATCTTCACTTGGGAAATTTGTGGATCTAAACTTGGGAAATTTGTGGATCTACACTTGGGAAATTTGTGGATCTACACTTGGGAAATTTGTGGATCTACTCTTGGGAAATTTGTGGATCTACACTAGGGAAATTTGTGGATCTACACTTGGGAAATTTGTGGATCTATACAAAGGGAAATTTGTGGATCTATACAAAGCAAAATTTGGATCTAAACTTGGAAAAATTGTGGATTTATTCTCGGAAAATTTGGGGATATATGCTTGGAAATTTGTTGATCTATACTTGGGAATTATGTGTATATATACTTGGGATTTTTGTGGATCTACACTTGGGAAATTTGTGGATCTACACTTGCAAATTTGTGGATCTACACTCGGCAAATTTGTGGATCTACACTTTGCAAATTTGTGGATCTACACTTTGGAAATTTGTGGATTAACACTTGGCAAATTTGTGGATCTACACTTGGGAAATTTGTGGATCTACACTTGGGAAATTTGTGGATCTACACTTGGAAAATTTGTGGATCTACACTTGGGAAATTTGTGGATCTACACTTGGGAAATTTGTGGATCTACACTTGGGAAATTTTTGGATCTACACTTGGGAAATTTGTGGATCTACACTTGGGAAATTTGTGGATCTACACTTGGGAATTTTTTGGATCTACACTTGGGAAATTTGTGGATCTACACTTGGGAAATTTGTGGATCTACACTTGGGAAATTTGTGGATCTATACAAAGGGAAATTTGTGGATCTATACAAAGCAAAATTTGGATCTAAACTTGGAAAAATTGTGGATTTATTCTTGGAAAATTTGGGGATATATGCTTGGAAATTTGTTGATCTATACTTGGGAATTATGTGTATATATACTTGGGATTTTTGTGGATCTACACTTGGGAAATTTGTGGATCTACACTTGCAAATTTGTGGATCTACACTCGGCAAATTTGTGGATCTACACTTTGCAAATTTGTGGATCTACACTTTGGAAATTTGTGGATTAACACTTGGCAAATTTGTGGATCTACACTTGGGAAATTTGTGGATCTACACTTGGGAAATTTGTGGATCTACACTTGGAAAATTTGTGGATCTACACTTGGGAAATTTGTGGATCTACACTTGGGAAATTTGTGGATCTACACTTGGGAAATTTTTGGATCTACACTTGGGAAATTTGTGGATCTACACTTGGGAAATTTGTGGATCTACACTTGGGAAATTTTTGGATCTACACTTGGGAAATTTGTGGATCTACACTTGGGAAATTTGTGGATCTACACTTGGGAAATTTGTGGATCTACACTTGGGAAATTTGTTTATCTACACTTGGGAAATTTGTGGATCTATTCTTTTGAAATTTGTGGATCTACACTAGGGAAATTTGTGGATCTACACTATTGAAATTTGTGGATCTACACTTGGGAAATTTGTGGATCTATACAAAGGGAAATTTGTGGATCTATACAAAGCAAAATTTGGATCTAAACTTGGAAAAATTGTGGATTTATTCTTGGAAAATTTGGGGATATATGCTTGGAAATTTGTTGATCTATACTTGGGAAATATGTGTATCTATACTTGGGATTTTTGGGGATCTACACTTGGGAAATTTGTGGATCTACACTTGGGAAATTTGTGGATCTCACTTGGGAAATTTGGGGATTTATACTTGGGAAATTTGTGGATTTATACTTGGGAAATTTGTGGATTTATAATTGGGAAATTTGTGGATTTATATTTGGGAAATTTGTGGATCTACACTTGGGAAATTTGTGGATCTACACTTGGGAAATTTGTGGATCTACACTTGGGAAATTTGTGGATCTACACTTGGGAAATTTTTGGATCTACACTTGGGAAATTTGTGGATCTACACTTGGGAAATTTGTGGATCTACACTTGGGAAATTTTTGGATCTTCACTTGGGAAATTTGTGGATCTAAACTTGGGAAATTTGTGGATCTACACTTGGGAAATTTGTGGATCTACACTTGGGAAATTTGTGGATCTACTCTTGGGAAATTTGTGGATCTACACTAGGGAAATTTGTGGATCTACACTTGGGAAATTTGTAGATCTACACTTGGGAAATTTGTGGATCTATACAAAGGGAAATTTGTGGATCTATACAAAGCAAAATTTGGATCTAAACTTGGAAAAATTGTGGATTTATTCTTGGAAAATTTGGGGATATATGCTTGGAAATTTGTTGATCTATACTTGGGAAATGTGTGTATCTATACTTGGGATTTTTGTGGATCTACATTGGCAAATTTGTGGATCTACACTTGGGAAACTTGTGGATCTACACTTGGCAAATTTGTGGATCTACACTTGGGAAATTTGGGGATTTATACTTGGGAAATTTGGGGATTTATACTTGGGAAATTTGTGGATTTATAATTGGGAAATTTGTGGATTTATAATTGGGAAATTTGTGGATTTATATTTGGGAAATTTGTGGATCTACACTTGGGAAATTTGTGGATCTACACTTGGGAAATTTGTGGATCTACACTTGGGAAATTTGTGGATCTACACATGGAAAATTTGTGGATCTACACTTGGGAAATTTGTGGATTTACACTTGGCAAATTTGTGGATCTACACTTTGCAAATTTGTGGATCTACACTTGGGAAATTTGTGGATTTACACTTGGCAAATTTGTGGATCTACACTTGGTAAATTTGTGGATCTACACTTGGCAAATTTGTGGATCTACACTTGGCAAATTTGTGGATCTACACTTGCAAATTTGTGGATCTACACTTGGCAAATTTGTGGATCTACACTTGCAAATTTGTGGATCTACACTTGGCAAATTTGTGGATCTACACTTTGCAAATTTGTGGATCTACACTTGGGAAATTTGTGGATCTACACTTGCAAATTTGTGGATCTACACTTGGCAAATTTGTGGATCTACACTTTGCAAATTTGTGGATCTACACTTGGGAAATTTGTGGATTTACACTTGGCAAATTTGTGGATCTACACTTGGTAAATTTGTGGATCTACACTTGGCAAATTTGTGGATCTACACTTGGCAAATTTGTGGATCTACACTTGGCAAATTTGTTGATCTACACTTGCGAAATTTGTGGATCTATACGAAGGGAAATTTGTGGATCTATATAAAGGGAAATTTGTGGATCTATACATAGCAAAATTTGGATCTAAACTTGGAAAAATTGTGGATTTATTCTTGGAAAATTTGGGGATATATGCTTGGAAATTTATTGATCTATACTTGGGAAATATGTGTATATATACTTGGGATTTTTGTGGATCTACACTTGGCAAATTTGTGGATCTACACTTTGCAAATTTGTGGATCTACACTTGGGAAATTTTTGGATCTACACTAGGGAAATTTGTGGATCTACACTTGGAAAATTTGTGGATCTACACTTGGGAAATTTGTGGATCTACACTTGGGAAATTTGTGGATCTATACAAAGCAAAATTTGGATCTAAACTTGGAAAAATTGTGGATTTTTTCTTGGAAAATTTGGGGATATATGCTTGGAAATTTGTTGATCTATACTTGGGAAATGTGTTTATCTATACTTGGGATTTTTGTGGATCTACACTTGGCAAATTTGTGGATCTACACTTGGGAAATTTTTGGATCTACACTTGGGAAATTTGTGGATCTACCCTTGGGAAATTTTTGGATCTTCACTTGGGAAATTTGTGGATCTACACTTGGCAAATTTGTGGATCTACACTTGGGAAATTTGGGGATTTATACTTGGGAAATTTGGGGATTTATACTTGGGAAATTTGGGGATTTATACTTGGGAAATTTGGGGATTTATACTTGGGAAATTTGTGGATTTATAATTGGGAAATTTGTGGATTTATAATTGGGAAATTTGTGGATTTATAATTGGGAAATTTGTGGATTTATATTTGGGAAATTTGTGGATCTACACTTGGGAAATTTGTGGATCTACACTTGGGAAATTTGTGGATCTACACTTGGAAAATTTGTGGATCTACACTTGGGAAATTTGTGGATCTACACTTGGGAAATTTGTTGATCTACACTTGGGAAATTTGTGGATCTACACTTGGGAAATTTTTGGATCTTCACTTGGGAAATTTGTGGATCTACACTTGGGAAATTTGTGGATCTACACTTGGGAAATTTGTGGATCTACACTTGGGATATTTGTGGATCTACACTTGGGAAATTTGTGGATCTACACTTGGGAAATTTGTGGATCTACACTTGCAAATTTGTGGATCTACACTTTGCAAATTTGTGGATCTACACTTGGGAAATGTGTGGATTTACACTTGGCAAATTTGTGGATCTACACTTGGTAAATTTGTGGATCTACACTTGGCAAATTTGTGGATCTACACTTGGCAAATTTGTGGATCTACACTTGGGAAATTTGTTGATCTACACTTGCGAAATTTGTGGATCTACTCTTGGGAAATTTGTGGATCTACACTAAAGAAATTTGTGGATCTACACTTGGGAAATATGTGGATCTACACTTGGGAAATTTGTGGATCTACACTTGCAAATTTGTGGATCTACACTTGGCAAATTTGTGGATCTACACTTTGCAAATTTGTGGATCTACACTTGGGAAATGTGTGGATTTACACTTGGCAAATTTGTGGATCTACACTTGGTAAATTTGTGGATCTACACTTGGCAAATTTGTGGATCTACACTTGGCAAATTTGTGGATCTACACTTGGGAAATTTGTTGATCTACACTTGCGAAATTTGTGGATCTACTCTTGGGAAATTTGTGGATCTACACTAAAGAAATTTGTGGATCTACACTTGGGAAATATGTGGATCTACACTTGGGAAATTTGTGGATCTATACAAAGGGAAATTTGTGGATCTATACAAAGGGAAATTTGTGGATCTATACAAAGCAAAATTTGGATCTAAACTTGGAAAAATTGTGGATTTATTCTTGGAAAATTTGGGGATATATGCTTGGAAAATTATTGATCTATACTTGGGAAATATGTGTATCTATACTTGGGATTTTTGTGGATTTAAACTTGGCAAATTTGTGGATCTACACTTTGCAAATTTGTGGATCTACACTTGGCAAATTTGTGGATCTACACTTTGCAAATTTGTGGATCTACACTTGGGAAATGTGTGGATTTACACTTGGTAAATTTGTGGATCTACACTTGGCAAATTTGTGGATCTACATTTGGCAAATTTGTGGATCTACACTTGGGAAATTTGTTGATCTACGCTTGCGAAATTTGTGGATCTACTCTAGGGAAATTTGTGGATCTACACTAAAGAAATTTGTGGATCTACACTTGGGAAATATGTAGATCTACACTTGGGAAATTTGTGGATCTATACAAAGGGAAATTTGTGGATCTATACAAAGGGAAATTTGTGGATCTATACAAAGCAAAATTTGGATCTAAACTTGGAAAAATTGTGGATTTATTCTTGGAAAATTTGGGTATATATGCTTGGAAATTTATTGATCTATACTTGGGAAATATGTGTATCTATACTTGGGATTTTTGTGGATCTACACTTGGCAAATTTGTGGATCTACACTTTGCAAATTTGTGGATCTACACTTGGGAAATTTTTGGATCTACACTAGGGAAATTTGTGGATCTACACTTGGAAAATTTGTGGATCTACACTTGGAAAATTTGTGGATCTACACTTGGGAAATTTGTGGATCTACCCTTGGGAAATTTGTGGATCTATACAAAGCAAAATTTGGATCTAAACTTGGAAAAATTGTGGATTTATTCTTGGAAAATTTGGGGATATATGCTTGGAAATTTGTTGATCTATACTTGGGAAATGTGTGTATCTATACTTGAGATTTTTGTGGATCTACACTTGGCAAATTTGTAGATCTACACTTGGGAAATTTTTGGATCTACACTTGGGAAATTTGTGGATCTAACCTTGGGAAATTTTTGGATCTTCACTTGGGAAATTTGTGGATCTACACTTGGCAAATTTGTGGATCTACACTTGGGAAATTTGGGGATTTATACTTGGGAAATTTGGGGATTTATACTTGGGAAATTTGGGGATTTATACTTGGGAAATTTGTGGATTTATAATTGGGAAATTTGTGGGTTTATAATTGGGAAATTTGTGGATTTATATTTGGGAAATTTGTGGATCTACACTTGGGAAATTTGTGGATCTACACTTGGGAAATTTGTGGATCTACACTTGGAAAATTTGTGGATCTACACTTGGGAAATTTGTGGATCTACACTTGGGAAATTTGTGGATCTATACAAAGGGAAATTTGTGGATCTATACAAAGGGAAATTTGTGGATCTATACAAAGCAAAATTTGGATCTAAACTTGGAAAAATTGTGGATTTATTCTTGGAAAATTTGGGTATATATGCTTGGAAATTTATTGATCTATACTTGGGAAATATGTGTATCTATACTTGGGATTTTTGTGGATCTACACTTGGCAAATTTGTGGATCTACACTTTGCAAATTTGTGGATCTACACTTGGGAAATTTTTGGATCTACACTAGGGAAATTTGTGGATCCACACTTGGAAAATTTGTGGATCTACACTTGGAAAATTTGTGGATCTACACTTGGGAAATTTGTGGATCTACACTTGGGAAATTTGTGGATCTATACAAAGCAAAATTTGGATCTAAACTTGGAAAAATTGTGGATTTATTCTTGGAAAATTTGGGGATATATGCTTGGAAATTTGTTGATCTATACTTGGGAAATGTGTGTATCTATACTTGAGATTTTTGTGGATCTACACTTGGCAAATTTGTAGATCTACACTTGGGAAATTTTTGGATCTACACTTGGGAAATTTGTGGATCTACACTTGGGAAATTTTTGGATCTTCACTTGGGAAATTTGTGGATCTACACTTGGCAAATTTGTGGATCTACACTTGGGAAATTTGGGGATTTATACTTGGGAAATTTGGGGATTTATACTTGGGAAATTTGTGGATTTATAATTGGGAAATTTGTGGGTTTATAATTGGGAAATTTGTGGATTTATATTTGGGAAATTTGTGGATCTACACTTGGGAAATTTGTGGATCTACACTTGGAAAATTTGTGGATCTACACTTGGGAAATTTGTGGATCTACACTTGGGAAATTTGTTGATCTACACTTGGGAAATTTGTGGATCTACACTTGGAAAATTTTTGGATCTTCACTTGGGAAATTTGTGGATCTACACTTGGGAAATTTGTGGATCTACACTTGGGAAATTTGTGGATCTACACTTGGGAAATTTGTGGATCTACACTTGGGAAATTTGTGGATCTACACTTGCAAATTTGTGGATCTACACTTGGCAAATTTGTGGATCTACACTTTGCAAATTTGTGGATCTACACTTGGGAAATGTGTGGATTTACACTTGGCAAATTTGTGGATCTACACTTGGTAAATTTGTGGATCTACACTTGGCAAATTTGTGGATCTACACTTGGCAAATTTGTGGATCTACACTTGGGAAATTTGTTGATCTACACTTGCGAAATTTGTGGATCTACACTTGGCAAATTTGTGGATCTACACTTTGCAAATTTGTGGATCTACACTTGGGAAATGTGTGGATTTACACTTGGTAAATTTGTGGATCTACACTTGGCAAATTTGTGGATCTACATTTGGCAAATTTGTGGATCTACACTTGGGAAATTTGTTGATCTACGCTTGCGAAATTTGTGGATCTACTCTAGGGAAATTTGTGGATCTACACTAAAGAAATTTGTGGATCTACACTTGGGAAATATGTAGATCTACACTTGGGAAATTTGTGGATCTATACAAAGGGAAATTTGTGGATCTATACAAAGGGAAATTTGTGGATCTATACAAAGCAAAATTTGGATCTAAACTTGGAAAAATTGTGGATTTATTCTTGGAAAATTTGGGTATATATGCTTGGAAATTTATTGATCTATACTTGGGAAATATGTGTATCTATACTTGGGATTTTTGTGGATCTACACTTGGCAAATTTGTGGATCTACACTTTGCAAATTTGTGGATCTACACTTGGGAAATTTTTGGATCTACACTAGGGAAATTTGTGGATCTACACTTGGAAAATTTGTGGATCTACACTTGGAAAATTTGTGGATCTACACTTGGGAAATTTGTGGATCTACCCTTGGGAAATTTGTGGATCTATACAAAGCAAAATTTGGATCTAAACTTGGAAAAATTGTGGATTTATTCTTGGAAAATTTGGGGATATATGCTTGGAAATTTGTTGATCTATACTTGGGAAATGTGTGTATCTATACTTGAGATTTTTGTGGATCTACACTTGGCAAATTTGTAGATCTACACTTGGGAAATTTTTGGATCTACACTTGGGAAATTTGTGGATCTAACCTTGGGAAATTTTTGGATCTTCACTTGGGAAATTTGTGGATCTACTCTTGGCAAATTTGTGGATCTACACTTGGGAAATTTGGGGATTTATACTTGGGAAATTTGGGGATTTATACTTGGGAAATTTGGGGATTTATACTTGGGAAATTTGTGGATTTATAATTGGGAAATTTGTGGGTTTATAATTGGGAAATTTGTGGATTTATATTTGGGAAATTTGTGGATCTACACTTGGGAAATTTGTGGATCTACACTTGGGAAATTTGTGGATCTACACTTGGAAAATTTGTGGATCTACACTTGGGAAATTTGTGGATCTACACTTGGGAAATTTGTGGATCTATACAAAGGGAAATTTGTGGATCTATACAAAGGGAAATTTGTGGATCTATACAAAGCAAAATTTGGATCTAAACTTGGAAAAATTGTGGATTTATTCTTGGAAAATTTGGGTATATATGCTTGGAAATTTATTGATCTATACTTGGGAAATATGTGTATCTATACTTGGGATTTTTGTGGATCTACACTTGGCAAATTTGTGGATCTACACTTTGCAAATTTGTGGATCTACACTTGGGAAATTTTTGGATCTACACTAGGGAAATTTGTGGATCCACACTTGGAAAATTTGTGGATCTACACTTGGAAAATTTGTGGATCTACACTTGGGAAATTTGTGGATCTACACTTGGGAAATTTGTGGATCTATACAAAGCAAAATTTGGATCTAAACTTGGAAAAATTGTGGATTTATTCTTGGAAAATTTGGGGATATATGCTTGGAAATTTGTTGATCTATACTTGGGAAATGTGTGTATCTATACTTGAGATTTTTGTGGATCTACACTTGGCAAATTTGTAGATCTACACTTGGGAAATTTTTGGATCTACACTTGGGAAATTTGTGGATCTACACTTGGGAAATTTTTGGATCTTCACTTGGGAAATTTGTGGATCTACACTTGGCAAATTTGTGGATCTACACTTGGGAAATTTGGGGATTTATACTTGGGAAATTTGGGGATTTATACTTGGGAAATTTGTGGATTTATAATTGGGAAATTTGTGGGTTTATAATTGGGAAATTTGTGGATTTATATTTGGGAAATTTGTGGATCTACACTTGGGAAATTTGTGGATCTACACTTGGAAAATTTGTGGATCTACACTTGGGAAATTTGTGGATCTACACTTGGGAAATTTGTTGATCTACACTTGGGAAATTTGTGGATCTACACTTGGAAAATTTTTGGATCTTCACTTGGGAAATTTGTGGATCTACACTTGGGAAATTTGTGGATCTACACTTGGGAAATTTGTGGATCTACACTTGGGAAATTTGTGGATCTACACTTGGGAAATTTGTGGATCTACACTTGCAAATTTGTGGATCTACACTTGGCAAATTTGTGGATCTACACTTTGCAAATTTGTGGATCTACACTTGGGAAATGTGTGGATTTACACTTGGCAAATTTGTGGATCTACACTTGGTAAATTTGTGGATCTACACTTGGCAAATTTGTGGATCTACACTTGGCAAATTTGTGGATCTACACTTGGGAAATTTGTTGATCTACACTTGCGAAATTTGTGGATCTACACTTGGCAAATTTGTGGATCTACACTTGGGAAATTTGTTGATCTACACTTGCGAAATTTGTGGATCTACTCTTGGGAAATTTGTGGATCTACACTAAAGAAATTTGTGGATCTACACTTGGGAAATATGTGGATCTACACTTGGGAAATTTGTGGATCTATACAAAGGGAAATTTGTGGATCTATACAAAGGGAAATTTGTGGATCTATACAAAGCAAAATTTGGATCTAAACTTGGAAAAATTGTGGATTTATTCTTGGAAAATTTGGGGATATATGCTTGGAAATTTATTGATCTATACTTGGGAAATATGTGTATCTATACTTGGGATTTTTGTGGATCTACACTTGGCAAATTTGTGGATCTACACTTTGCAAATTTGTGGATCTACACTTGGGAAATTTTTGGATCTACACTAGGGAAATTTGTGGATCTACACTTGGAAAATTTGTGGATCTACACTTGGGAAATTTGTGGATCTATACAAAGCAAAATTTGGATCTAAACTTGGAAAAATTGTGGATTTATTCTTGGAAAATTTGGGGATATATGCTTGGAAATTTGTTGATCTATACTTGGGAAATGTGTGTATCTATACTTGGGATTTTTGTGGATCTACACTTATCAAATTTGTGGATCTACACTTGGGAAATTTTTGGATCTACACTTGGGAAATTTGTGGATCTACACTTGGGAAATTTTTGGATCTTCACTTGGGAAATTTGTGGATCTACACTTGGCAAATTTGTGGATCTACACTTGGGAAATTTGGGGATTTATACTTGGGAAATTTGGGGATTTATACTTGGGAAATTTGTGGATTTATAATTGGGAAATTTGTGGATTTATAATTGGGAAATTTGTGGATTTATATTTGGGAAATTTGTGGATCTACACTTGGGAAATTTGTGGATCTACACTTGGAAAATTTGTGGATCTACACTTGGAAAATTTGTGGATCTACACTTGGGAAATTTGTTGATGTACACTTGGGAAATTTGTTGATCTACACTTGGGAAATTTGTGGATCTACACTTGGGAAATTTGTGGATCTACACTTGGGAAATTTTTGGATCTTCACTTGGGAAATTTGTGGATCTACACTTGGGAAATTTGTGGATCTACACTTGGGAAATTTGTGGATCTACACTTGGGAAATTTGTGGATCTACACTTGCAAATTTGTGGATTTACACTTGGCAAATTTGTGGATCTACACTTTGCAAATTTGTGGATCTACACTTGGGATTTTTGTGGATTTACACTTGGCAAATTTGTGGATCTACACTTTGCAAATTTGTGGATCTACACTTGGGAAATTTTTGGATCTACACTAGGGAAATTTGTGGATCTACACTTGGAAAATTTGTGGATCTACACTTGGGAAATTTGTGGATCTACACTTGGGAAATTTGTGGATCTATACAATGTAAAATTTGGTTCTAAACTTGGAAAAATTGTGGATTTATTCTTGGAAAATTTGGGGATATATGCTTGGAAATTTGTTGATCTATACTTGGGAAATATGTGTATCTATACTTGGGATTTTTGTGGATCTACACTTGGCAAATTTGTGGATCTACACTTGGGAAATTTTTGGATCTACACTTGGGAAATTTGTGGATCTACACTTGGGAAATTTTTGGATCTTCACTTGGGAAATTTGTGGATCTACACTTGGCAAATTTGTGGATCTACACTTGGGAAATTTGGGGATTTATACTTGGGAAATTTGTGGATTTATACTTGGGAAATTTGTGGATTTATAATTGGGAAATTTGTGGATTTATATTTGGGAAATTTGTGGATCTACACTTGGGAAATTTGTGGATCTACACTAGGGAAATTTGTGGATCTACACTTGGAAAATTTGTGGATCTACACTTGGAAAATTTGTGGATCTACACTTGGGAAATTTGTTGATCTACACTTGGGAAATTTTTGGATCTACACTTGGGAAATTTGTGGATCTACACTTGGGAAATTTTTGGATCTTCACTTGGGAAATTTGTGGATCTACACTTGGGAAATTTGTGGATCTACACTTGGGAAATTTGTGGATCTACACTTGGAAAATTTGTGGATCTACACTTGGAAAATTTGTGGATCTACACTTGGGAAATTTGTGGATCTACACTTGGGAAATTTGTTGATCTACACTTGGGAAATTTTTGGATCTACACTTGGGAAATTTGTGGATCTACACTTGGGAAATTTTTGGATCTTCACTTGGGAAATTTGTGGATCTACACTTGGGAAATTTGTGGATCTATACAAAGGGAAATTTGTGGATCTATACAAAGCAAAATTTGGATCTAAACTTGGAAAAATTGTGGATTTATTCTTGGAAAATTTGGGGATATATGCTTGGAAATTTGTTGATCTATACTTGGGAAATATGTGTATCTATACTTGGGAATTTTGTGGATCTACACTTGGCAAATTTGTGGATCTACACTTTGCAAATTTGTGGATCTACACTTGGGAAATTTGTGGATCTACACTAGGGAAATTTGTGGATCTACACTTGGGAAATTTGTGGATCTACACTTGGGAAATTTGTGGATCTATACAAAGGGAAATTTGTGGATCTATACAAAGCAAAATTTGGATCTAAACTTGGAAAAATTGTGGATTTATTCTTAGAAAATTTGGGGATATATGCTTGGAAATTTGTTGATCTATACTTGGGAAATATGTGTATCTATACTTGGGATTTTTGTGGATCTACACTTGGCAAATTTGTGGATCTACACTTGGGAAATTTGTGGATCTACACTTGGAAAATTTGGGGATTTATACTTGGGAAATTTGTGGATTTATACTTGGGAAATTTGTGGATTTATAATTGGGAAATTTGTGGATTTATATTTGGGAAATTTGTGGATCTACACTTGGGAAATTTGTGGATCTACACTTGGGAAATTTGTGGATCTACACTTGGAAAATTTGTGGATCTATACTTGGGAAATTTGTGGATCTACACTTGGGAAATTTGTGGATCTACACTTGGGAAATTTGTGGATTTACACTTGGGAAATTTTTGGATCTACACTTGGGAAATTTGTGGATCTACACTTGGGAAATTTTTGGATCTTCACTTGGGAAATTTGTGGATCTACACTTGGAAAATTTGTGGATCTACACTTGGGAAATTTGTGGATTTACTCTTGGGAAATTTGTGGATCTACACTAGGGAAATTTGTGGATCTACACTTGGGAAATTTGTGGATCTACACTTGGGAAATTTGTGGATCTACACTTGGGAAATTTGTGGATCTATACAAAGGGAAATTTGTGGATCTATACAAAGCAAAATTTGGATCTAAACTTGGAAAAATTGTGGATTTATTCTTGGAAAATTTGGGGATATATGCTTGGAAATTTGTTGATCTATACTTGGGAAATATGTGTATCTATACTTGGGATTTTTGTGGATCTACAGTTGGCAAATTTGTGGATCTACACTTTGCAAATTTGTGGATCTACACTTGGGAAATTTGTGGATTTACATTTGGCAAATTTGTGGATCTACACTTAGTAAATTTGTGGATCTACACTTGGCAAATTTGTGGATCTACACTTGGGAAATTTGTGGATCTACACTTGGGAAATTTGTGGATCTACTCTTGGGAAATTTGTGGATCTACACTTGGGAAATTTGTGGATCTATACAAAGGGAAATTTGTGGATCTATACAAAGCAAAATTTGGATCTAAACTTGGAAAAATTGTGGATTTATTCTTGGAAAATTTGGGGATATATGCTTGGAAATTTGTTTATTTATATTTGGGAAATTTGTGGATCTACACTTGGGAAATTTGTGGATCTACACTTGGGAAATTTGTGGATCTACACTGGAAAATTTGTGGATCTACACTTGGGAAATTTGTGGATCTACACTTGGGAAATTTTTGGATCTACACTTGGGAAATTTGTGGATCTACACTTGGGAAATTTGTGGATCTACACTTGGGAAATTTGTGGATCTACACTTGGAAAATTTGTGGATCTACTCTTTTGAAATTTGTGGATCTACACTAGGGAAATTTGTGGATCTACACTTGGGAAATTTGTGGATCTGTACAAAGGGAAATTTGTGGATCTATACAAATCAAAATTTGGATCTAAACTTGGAAAAATTGTGGATTTATTCTTGGAAAATTTGGGGATATATGCTTGGAAATTTGTTGATCTATACTTGGGAATTACGTGTATCTATACTTGGGATTTTTGTGGATCTACACTTGGGAAATTTGTGGATCTACACTTGCAAATTTGTGGATCTACACTTGGCAAATTTGTGGATCTACACTTGGGAAATTTGTGGATCTACACTTGGCAAATTTGTGGATCTACACTTTGCAAATTTGTGGATCTACACTTGGGAAATTTTTGGATCTACACTAGGGAAATTTGTGGATCCACACTTGGAAAATTTGTGGATCTACACTTGGAAAATTTGTGGATCTACACTTGGGAAATTTGTGGATCTACACTTGGGAAATTTGTGGATCTATACAAAGCAAAATTTGGATCTAAACTTGGAAAAATTGTGGATTTATTCTTGGAAAATTTGGGGATATATGCTTGGAAATTTGTTGATCTATACTTGGGAAATGTGTGTATCTATACTTGAGATTTTTGTGGATCTACACTTGGCAAATTTGTAGATCTACACTTGGGAAATTTTTGGATCTACACTTGGGAAATTTGTGGATCTACACTTGGGAAATTTTTGGATCTTCACTTGGGAAATTTGTGGATCTACATTTGGCAAATTTGTGGATCTACACTTGGGAAATTTGGGGATTTATACTTGGGAAATTTGGGGATTTATACTTGGGAAATTTGTGGATTTATAATTGGGAAATTTGTGGGTTTATAATTGGGAAATTTGTGGATTTATATTTGGGAAATTTGTGGATCTACACTTGGGAAATTTGTGGATCTACACTTGGAAAATTTGTGGATCTACACTTGGGAAATTTGTGGATCTACACTTGGGAAATTTGTTGATCTACACTTGGGAAATTTGTGGATCTACACTTGGAAAATTTTTGGATCTTCACTTGGGAAATTTGTGGATCTACACTTGGGAAATTTGTGGATCTACACTTGGGAAATTTGTGGATCTACACTTGGGAAATTTGTGGATCTACACTTGGGAAATTTGTGGATCTACACTTGCAAATTTGTGGATCTACACTTGGCAAATTTGTGGATCTACACTTTGCAAATTTGTGGATCTACACTTGGGAAATGTGTGGATTTACACTTGGCAAATTTGTGGATCTACACTTGGTAAATTTGTGGATCTACACTTGGCAAATTTGTGGATCTACACTTGGCAAATTTGTGGATCTACACTTGGGAAATTTGTTGATCTACACTTGCGAAATTTGTGGATCTACACTTGGCAAATTTGTGGATCTACACTTGGGAAATTTGTTGATCTACACTTGCGAAATTTGTGGATCTACTCTTGGGAAATTTGTGGATCTACACTAAAGAAATTTGTGGATCTAGACTTGGGAAATATGTGGATCTACACTTGGGAAATTTGTGGATCTATACAAAGGGAAATTTGTGGATCTATACAAAGGGAAATTTGTGGATCTATACAAAGCAAAATTTGGATCTAAACTTGGAAAAATTGTGGATTTATTCTTGGAAAATTTGGGGATATATGCTTGGAAATTTATTGATCTATACTTGGGAAATATGTGTATCTATACTTGGGATTTTTGTGGATCTACACTTGGCAAATTTGTGGATCTACACTTTGCAAATTTGTGGATCTACACTTGGGAAATTTTTGGATCTACACTAGGGAAATTTGTGGATCTACACTTGGAAAATTTGTGGATCTACACTTGGGAAATTTGTGGATCTATACAAAGCAAAATTTGGATCTAAACTTGGAAAAATTGTGGATTTATTCTTGGAAAATTTGGGGATATATGCTTGGAAATTTGTTGATCTATACTTGGGAAATGTGTGTATCTATACTTGGGATTTTTGTGGATCTACACTTATCAAATTTGTGGATCTACACTTGGGAAATTTTTGGATCTACACTTGGGAAATTTGTGGATCTACACTTGGGAAATTTTTGGATCTTCACTTGGGAAATTTGTGGATCTACACTTGGCAAATTTGTGGATCTACACTTGGGAAATTTGGGGATTTATACTTGGGAAATTTGGGGATTTATACTTGGGAAATTTGTGGATTTATAATTGGGAAATTTGTGGATTTATAATTGGGAAATTTGTGGATTTATATTTGGGAAATTTGTGGATCTACACTTGGGAAATTTGTGGATCTACACTTGGAAAATTTGTGGATCTACACTTGGAAAATTTGTGGATCTACACTTGGGAAATTTGTTGATGTACACTTGGGAAATTTGTTGATCTACACTTGGGAAATTTGTGGATCTACACTTGGGAAATTTGTGGATCTACACTTGGGAAATTTTTGGATCTTCACTTGGGAAATTTGTGGATCTACACTTGGGAAATTTGTGGATCTACACTTGGGAAATTTGTGGATCTACACTTGGGAAATTTGTGGATCTACACTTGCAAATTTGTGGATTTACACTTGGCAAATTTGTGGATCTACACTTTGCAAATTTGTGGATCTACACTTGGGATTTTTGTGGATTTACACTTGGCAAATTTGTGGATCTACACTTTGCAAATTTGTGGATCTACACTTGGGAAATTTTTGGATCTACACTAGGGAAATTTGTGGATCTACACTTGGAAAATTTGTGGATCTACACTTGGGAAATTTGTGGATCTACACTTGGAAAAATTGTGGATTTATTCTTGGAAAATTTGGGGATATATGCTTGGAAATTTGTTGATCTATACTTGGGAAATGTGTGTATCTATACTTGGGATTTTTGTGGATCTACACTTATCAAATTTGTGGATCTACACTTGGGAAATTTTTGGATCTACACTTGGGAAATTTGTGGATCTACACTTGGGAAATTTTTGGATCTTCACTTGGGAAATTTGTGGATCTACACTTGGCAAATTTGTGGATCTACACTTGGGAAATTTGGGGATTTATACTTGGGAAATTTGGGGATTTATACTTGGGAAATTTGTGGATTTATAATTGGGAAATTTGTGGATTTATAATTGGGAAATTTGTGGATTTATATTTGGGAAATTTGTGGATCTACACTTGGGAAATTTGTGGATCTACACTTGGAAAATTTGTGGATCTACACTTGGAAAATTTGTGGATCTACACTTGGGAAATTTGTTGATGTACACTTGGGAAATTTGTTGATCTACACTTGGGAAATTTGTGGATCTACACTTGGGAAATTTGTGGATCTACACTTGGGAAATTTTTGGATCTTCACTTGGGAAATTTGTGGATCTACACTTGGGAAATTTGTGGATCTACACTTGGGAAATTTGTGGATCTACACTTGGGAAATTTGTGGATCTACAC
The DNA here is from genome assembly GCA_963920705.1 of Odiellus spinosus. Lineage (NCBI taxonomy): Eukaryota > Metazoa > Arthropoda > Arachnida > Opiliones > Phalangiidae > Odiellus > Odiellus spinosus. The sequence continues at coordinate 1,035,128 of OY987233.1, forward strand.
TTGCAAATTTGTGGATTTACACTTGGCAAATTTGTGGATCTACACTTTGCAAATTTGTGGATCTACACTTGGGATTTTTGTGGATTTACACTTGGCAAATTTGTGGATCTACACTTGGAAAATTTGTGGATCTACACTTGGGAAATTTGTGGATCTACACTTGGGAAATTTGTGGATCTATACAATGTAAAATTTGGTTCTAAACTTGGAAAAATTGTGGATTTATTCTTGGAAAATTTGGGGATATATGCTTGGAAATTTGTTGATCTATACTTGGGAAATATGTGTATCTATACTTGGGATTTTTGTGGATCTACACTTGGCAAATTTGTGGATCTACACTTGGGAAATTTTTGGATCTACACTTGGGAAATTTGTGGATCTACACTTGGGAAATTTTTGGATCTTCACTTGGGAAATTTGTGGATCTACACTTGGCAAATTTGTGGATCTACACTTGGGAAATTTGGGGATTTATACTTGGGAAATTTGTGGATTTATACTTGGGAAATTTGTGGATTTATAATTGGGAAATTTGTGGATTTATATTTGGGAAATTTGTGGATCTACACTTGGGAAATTTGTGGATCTACACTAGGGAAATTTGTGGATCTACACTTGGAAAATTTGTGGATCTACACTTGGAAAATTTGTGGATCTACACTTGGGAAATTTGTTGATCTACACTTGGGAAATTTTTGGATCTACACTTGGGAAATTTGTGGATCTACACTTGGGAAATTTTTGGATCTTCACTTGGGAAATTTGTGGATCTACACTTGGGAAATTTGTGGATCTACACTTGGGAAATTTGTGGATCTACACTTGGAAAATTTGTTTGATCTACACTTGGAAAATTTGTGGATCTACACTTGGGAAATTTGTGGATCTACACTTGGGAAATTTGTTGATCTACACTTGGGAAATTTTTGGATCTACACTTGGGAAATTTGTGGATCTACACTTGGGAAATTTTTGGATCTTCACTTGGGAAATTTGTGGATCTACACTTGGGAAATTTGTGGATCTATACAAAGCAAAATTTGGATCTAAACTTGGAAAAATTGTGGATTTATTCTTGGAAAATTTGGGGATATATGCTTGGAAATTTGTTGATCTATACTTGGGAAATATGTGTATCTATACTTGGGAATTTTGTGGATCTACACTTGGCAAATTTGTGGATCTACACTTTGCAAATTTGTGGATCTACACTTGGGAAATTTGTGGATCTACACTAGGGAAATTTGTGGATCTACACTTGGGAAATTTGTGGATCTACACTTGGGAAATTTGTGGATCTATACAAAGGGAAATTTGTGGATCTATACAAAGCAAAATTTGGATCTAAACTTGGAAAAATTGTGGATTTATTCTTGGAAAATTTGGGGATATATGCTTGGAAATTTGTTGATCTATACTTGGGAATTACGTGTATCTATACTTGGGATTTTTGTGGATCTACACTTGGGAAATTTGTGGATCTACACTTGCAAATTTGTGGATCTACACTTGGCAAATTTGTGGATCTACACTTGGGAAATTTGTGGATCTACACTTGGGAAATTTGTGGATCTACACTTGGGAAATTTGTGGATCTACACTTGGGAAATTTGTGGATCTACACTTGCAAATTTGTGGATCTACACTTTAAAAATTTGTGGATTTATACTTGGGAAATTTGTTGATTTATACTTGGGAAATTTGTGGATTTATACTTGGGAAATTTGTGGATTTATACTTGGGAAATTTGTGGATTTATACTTGGGAAATTTGTGGATTTATACTTGGTAAATTTGTGGATTCATACTTGGGAAATTTGTATATTTATACTTAAGAAATTTGTGGATTTATACTTGGGAAATTTGTGGATTTATACTTGGGAAATTTGTGGATTTATACTTGGGAAATTTGTGGATTTATACTTGGGAAATTTGTGGATTTATACTTAGGAAATTTGTGGATTTTCTCTTGGCAAATTTGTAGATTTATACTTGGGAAAATTGTGGATTTATATTTGGGAAATTTGTGGATTTATATTGGGGAAATTTGTGGATTTATACTTGGGAAATTTGTGGATTTATACTTAGGAAATTTGTGGATTTATACTTGGGAAATTTGTGGATTTATACTTGGCAAATTTGTGGATCTACACTTGGGAAATTTGTGGATTTACACTTGGGAAATTTTTGGATCTACACTTGGGAAATTTGTGGATCTACACTTGGGAAATTTTTGGATCTTCACTTGGGAAATTTGTGGATCTACACTTGGAAAATTTGTGGATCTACACTGGGGAAATTTGTGGATTTACTCTTGGGAAATTTGTGGATCTACACTAGGGAAATTTGTGGATCTACACTTGGGAAATTTGTGGATCTACACTTGGGAAATTTGTGGATCTATACAAAGGGAAATTTGTGGATCTATACAAAGCAAAATTTGGATCTAAACTTGGAAAAATTGTGGATTTATTCTTGGAAAATTTGGGGATATATGCTTGGAAATTTGTTGATCTATACTTGGGAAATATGTGTATCTATACTTGGGATTTTTGTGGATCTACAGTTGGCAAATTTGTGGATCTACACTTTGCAAATTTGTGGATCTACACTTGGGAAATTTGTGGATTTACATTTGGCAAATTTGTGGATCTACACTTAGTAAATTTGTGGATCTACACTTGGCAAATTTGTGGATCTGTACAAAGGGAAATTTGTGGATCTATACAAATCAAAATTTGGATCTAAACTTGGAAAAATTGTGGATTTATTCTTGGAAAATTTGGGGATATATGCTTGGAAATTTGTTGATCTATACTTGGGAATTACGTGTATCTATACTTGGGATTTTTGTGGATCTACACTTGGGAAATTTGTGGATCTACACTTGCAAATTTGTGGATCTACACTTGGCAAATTTGTGGATCTACACTTGGGAAATTTGTGGATCTACACTTGGGAAATTTGTGGATCTACACTTGGGAAATTTGTGGATCTACACTTGGGAAATTTGTGGATCTACACTTGCAAATTTGTGGATCTACACTTTAAAAATTTGTGGATTTATACTTGGGAAATTTGTTGATTTATACTTGGGAAATTTGTGGATTTATACTTGGGAAATTTGTGGATTTATACTTGGGAAATTTGTGGATTTATACTTGGGAAATTTGTGGATTTATACTTGGTAAATTTGTGGATTCATACTTGGGAAATTTGTATATTTATACTTAAGAAATTTGTGGATTTATACTTGGGAAATTTGTGGATTTATACTTGGGAAATTTGTGGATTTATACTTGGGAAATTTGTGGATTTATACTTGGGAAATTTGTGGATTTATACTTAGGAAATTTGTGGATTTTCTCTTGGCAAATTTGTAGATTTATACTTGGGAAAATTGTGGATTTATATTTGGGAAATTTGTGGATTTATATTGGGGAAATTTGTGGATTTATACTTGGGAAATTTGTGGATTTATACTTAGGAAATTTGTGGATTTATACTTGGGAAATTTGTGGATTTATACTTGGCAAATTTGTGGATCTACACTTGGTAAATTTGTGGATCTACAGTTGGCAAATTTGTGGATCTACACTTGGCAAATTTATGGATCTACACTTGGCAAATTTTGTGGATCTACACTTGGCAAATTTGTGGATCTACACTTGGCAAATTTGTGGATCTACACTTGGTAAATTTGTGGATCTACACTTGGCAAATTTGTGGATCTACAGTTGGCAAATTTGTGGATCTACACTTGGGAAATTTGTGGATTTACACTTGGCAAATTTGTTTATCTACACTTGGTAAATTTGTGGATCTACACTTGGGAAATTTGTGGATCTACACTTGGCAAATTTATGGATCTACACTTGGCAAATTTTGTGGATCTACACTTGGCAAATTTGTGGATCTACACTTGGCAAATTTGTGGATCTACACTTGGTAAATTTGTGGATCTACACTTGGCAAATTTGTGGATCTACAGTTGGCAAATTTGTGGATCTACACTTGGGAAATTTGTGGATTTACACTTGGCAAATTTGTTTATCTACACTTGGTAAATTTGTGGATCTACACTTGGGAAATTTGTGGATCTACACTTGGGAAATTTGTGGATCTACACTTGGCAAATTTGTGGATCTACACTTGGCAAATCTGTGGATCTAAACTTTAAAAATTTGTGGATCTACACTTGGGAAATTTGTGGATCTACACTTGGGAAATTTGTGGATTTATACTTGGAAAATTTTTGTTGATTTATACTTGGGAAATTTGTGGATTTATACTTGGGAAATTTGTGGATTTATACTTGGGAAATTTGTATATTTATACTTAAGAAATTTGTGGATTTATACTTGGGAAATTTGTGGATTTATACTTGGGAAATTTGTGGATTTATACTTGGGAAATTTGTGGATTTTCTCTTGGCAAATTTGTAGATTTATACTTGGGAAAATTGTGGATTTATATTTGGGAAATTTGTGGATTTATATTGGGGAAATTTGTGGATTTATACTTGGGAAATTTGTGGATTTATACTTAGGAAATTTGTGGATTTATACTTGGGAAATTTGTGGATTTATACTTAGGAAATTTGTGGATTTACACTTGGCAAATTTGTTTATCTACACTTGGGAAATTTGTGGATCTACACTTGGGAAATTTGTGGATCTACACTTACAAATTTGTGGATTTATACCTGGGAAATTTGTGGATTTATACTTGGGAAATTTGTGGATTTATACTTGGGAAATTTGTGGATTTATACTTAGGAAATTTGTGGATTTACACTTGGCAAATTTGTTTATCTACACTTGGTAAATTTGTGGATCTACACTTGGGAAATTTGTGGATCTACACTTGGGAAATTTTTGGATCTACACTTACAAATTTGTGGATCTACACTTGGAAAATCTGTGGATCTAAACTTTAAAAATTTGTGGATCTACACTTGGGAAATTTGTGGATTTATACTTGGAAAATTTGTGGATTTATACTTGGGAAATTTGTGGATTTATACTTGGGAAATTTGTGGATTTATACTTGGGAAATTTGTGGATTTATACTTGGGAAATTTGTATATTTATACTTAAGAAATTTGTGGATTTATACTTGGGAAATTTGTGGATTTATACTTGGGAAATTTGTGGATTTATACTTGGGAAATTTGTGGATTTATACTTAGGAAATTTGTTGATTTTCTCTTGGCAAATTTGTAGATTTATACTTGGGAAAATTGTGGATTTATATTTGGGAAATTTGTGGATTTATATTGGGGAAATTTGTGGATTTATACTTGGGAAATTTGTGGATTTATACTTAGGAAATTTGTGGATTTATACTTGGGAAATTTGTGGATTTATACTTAGGAAATTTGTGGATTTACACTTGGCAAATTTGTGGATCTACACTTGGTAAATTTGTGGATCTACACTTGGCAAATTTGTGGATCTACACTTGGCAAATTTATGGATCTACACTTGGCAAATTTTGTAAATCTACACTTGGCAAATTTGTGGATCTAAACTTTAAAAATTTGTGGATCTACACTTGGGAAATTTGTGGATTTACACTTGGCAAATTTGTGGATCTACACTTGGTAAATTTGTGGATCTACACTTGGTAAATTTGTGGATCTACACTTGGGAAATTTGTGGATCTACACTTGGGAAATTTGTGGATCTACACTTACAAATTTGTGGATTTATACTTGGGAAATTTGTGGATTTATACTTGGGAAATTTGTGGATTTATACTTGGGAAATTTGTGGATTTATACTTAAGAAATTTGTGGATTTTCTCTTGGCAAATTTGTAGATTTATACTTGGGAAAATTGTGGATTTATATTTGGGAAATTTGTGGATTTATATTGGGGATATTTGTGGATTTATACTTGGGAAATTTGTGGATTTATACTTAGGAAATTTGTGGATTTATACTTGGGAAATTTGTGGATTTATACTTAGGAAATTTGTGGATTTACACTTGGCAAATTTGTTTATCTACACTTGGTAAATTTGTGGATCTACACTTGGGAAATTTGTGGATCTACACTTGGGAAATTTGTGGATCTACACTTCCAAATTTGTGGATCTACACTTGGGAAATTTGTGGATCTACACTTACAAATTTGTGGATTTATACTTGGGAAATTTGTGGATTTATACTTGGGAAATTTGTGGATTTATACTTAGGAAATTTGTGGATTTACACTTGGCAAATTTGTTTATCTACACTTGGTAAATTTGTGGATCTACACTTGGGAAATTTGTGGATCTACACTTGGGAAATTTGTGGATCTACACTTACAAATTTGTGGATTTATACTTGGGAAATTTGTGGATTTATACTTGGGAAATTTGTGGATTTATACTTGGGAAATTTGTGGATTTATACTTAGGAAATTTGTGGATTTTCTCTTGGCAAATTTGTAGATTTATACTTGGGAAAATTGTGGATTTATACTTAGGAAATTTGTGGATTTACACTTGGCAAATTTGTTTATCTACACTTGGTAAATTTGTGGATCTACACTTGGAAAATTTGTGGATCTACACTTGGCAAATTTGTGGATCTACACTTGGCAAATCTGTGGATCTAAACTTGGGAAATTTGTGGAATTATACTTGGAAAATTTGTGGATTTATACTTGGGAAATTTGTGGATTTATACTTGGGAAATTTGATGATTTATACTTGGGAAATTTGTATCTTTATACTTAAGAAATTTGTGGATTTATACTTGGGAAATTTGTGGATTTATACTTGGGAAATTTGTGGATTTATACTTGGGAAATTTGTGGATTTATACTTGGGAAATTTGTGGATTTATACTTAGGAAATTTGTGGATTTTCTCTTGGCAAATTTGTAGATTTATACTTGGGAAAATTGTGGATATATATTTGGGAAATTTGTGGATTTATATTGGGGAAATTTGTGGATTTATACTTGGGAAATTTGTGGATTTACACTTGGCAAATTTGTGGATCTACACTTGGTAAATTTGTGGATCTAAACTTGGCAAATTTGTGGATCTACACTAGGCAAATTTATGGATCTACACTTGGAAAATTTTGTGGATCTACACTTGGCAAATTTGTGGATCTAAACTTTAAAAATTTGTGGATCTACACTTGGGAAATTTGTGGATTTACACTTGGCAAATTTGTGGATCTACACTTGGTAAATTTGTGGATCTACACTTGGTAAATTTGTGGATCTACACTTGGCAAATTTGTGGATCTACAGTTGGCAAATTTGTGGATCTACACTTGGGAAATTTGTGGATTTACACTTGGCAAATTTGTTTATCTACACTTGGTAAATTTGTGGATCTACATTTGGGAAATTTGTGGATCTACACTTGGGAAATTTGTGGATCTACACTTACAAATTTGTGGATCTACACTTGGCAAATCTGTGGATCTAAACTTTAAAAATTTGTGGATCTACACTTGGGAAATTTGTGGATTTACACTTGGCAAATTTGTGGATCTACACTTGGTAAATTTGTGGATCTGCACTTGGCAAATTTGTGGATCTACACTTGGCAAATTTGTGGATCTACACTTGGCAATTTTGTGGATCTACACATGGGAAATTTGTGGATCTACACTTGGGAAATTTGTGGATCTACTCTTGGGAAATTTGTGGATCTACACTTGGGAAATTTTTGGATCTACACTTGGGAAATTTGTGGATCTACTCTTGGGAAATTTGTGGATCTACACTAGGAAAATTTGTGGATCTACACTTGAGAAATTTGTGGATCTACACTTGGGAAATTTGTGGATCTATACTTGGAAAATTTGTGGATCTATTCTTGGAAAATTTGGGGATATATGCTTGGATATTTGTTGATCTATACTTGGGAAATATGTGTATCTATACTTGGGATTTTTGTGGATCTACACTTGGCAAATTTGTGGATCTACACTTTGCAAATTTGTGGATCTACACTTGGGAAATTTGTTGATGTATACTTGGGAAATTTGTGGATCTACACTTGGGAAATTTGTGGGTCTACACTTACAAATTTATGGATCTACACTTGGCAAATTTGTGGATCTAAACTTTAAAAATTTGTGGATCTACACTTGGGAAATTTGTGGATTTACACTTGGCAAATTTGTGGATCTACACTTGGTAAATTTGTGGATCTGCACTTGGCAAATTTGTGGATCTACACTTGGCAAATTTGTGGATCTACACTTAGGAAATTTGTGATTCTACACTTGGTAAATTTGTGGATCTACACTTGGAAAATTTGTGGATCTACACTTGGGAAATTTGTGGATCTACACTTACAAATTTGTGGATCTACACTTGGCAAATCTGTGGATCTACACTTGGCAAATCTGTGGATCTAAACTTGGGAAATTTGTGGATTTATACTTGGAAAATTTGTGGATTTATACTTAGGAAATTTGTGGATTTATACTTGGGAAATTTGTGGATTTATACTTAGGAAATTTGTGGATTTACACTTGGCAAATTTGTGGATCTACACTTGGTAAATTTGTGGATCTACACTTGGCAAATTTGTGGATCTACACTTGGCAAATTTATGGATCTACACTTGGCAAATTTTGTAAATCTACACTTGGCAAATTTGTGGATCTAAACTTTAAAAATTTGTGGATCTACACTTGGGAAATTTGTGGATTTACACTTGGCAAATTTGTGGATCTACACTTGGTAAATTTGTGGATCTACACTTGGTAAATTTGTGGATCTACACTTGGGAAATTTGTGGATCTACACTTGGGAAATTTGTGGATCTACACTTACAAATTTGTGGATTTATACTTGGGAAATTTGTGGATTTATACTTGGGAAATTTGTGGATTTATACTTGGGAAATTTGTGGATTTATACTTAAGAAATTTGTGGATTTTCTCTTGGCAAATTTGTAGATTTATACTTGGGAAAATTGTGGATTTATATTTGGGAAATTTGTGGATTTATATTGGGGATATTTGTGGATTTATACTTGGGAAATTTGTGGATTTATACTTAGGAAATTTGTGGATTTATACTTGGGAAATTTGTGGATTTATACTTAGGAAATTTGTGGATTTACACTTGGCAAATTTGTTTATCTACACTTGGTAAATTTGTGGATCTACACTTGGGAAATTTGTGGATCTACACTTGGGAAATTTGTGGATCTACACTTCCAAATTTGTGGATCTACACTTGGGAAATTTGTGGATCTACACTTACAAATTTGTGGATTTATACTTGGGAAATTTGTGGATTTATACTTGGGAAATTTGTGGATTTATACTTAGGAAATTTGTGGATTTACACTTGGCAAATTTGTTTATCTACACTTGGTAAATTTGTGGATCTACACTTGGGAAATTTGTGGATCTACACTTGGGAAATTTGTGGATCTACACTTACAAATTTGTGGATTTATACTTGGGAAATTTGTGGATTTATACTTGGGAAATTTGTGGATTTATACTTGGGAAATTTGTGGATTTATACTTAGGAAATTTGTGGATTTTCTCTTGGCAAATTTGTAGATTTATACTTGGGAAAATTGTGGATTTATACTTAGGAAATTTGTGGATTTACACTTGGCAAATTTGTTTATCTACACTTGGTAAATTTGTGGATCTACACTTGGAAAATTTGTGGATCTACACTTGGCAAATTTGTGGATCTACACTTGGCAAATCTGTGGATCTAAACTTGGGAAATTTGTGGAATTATACTTGGAAAATTTGTGGATTTATACTTGGGAAATTTGTGGATTTATACTTGGGAAATTTGATGATTTATACTTGGGAAATTTGTATCTTTATACTTAAGAAATTTGTGGATTTATACTTGGGAAATTTGTGGATTTATACTTGGGAAATTTGTGGATTTATACTTGGGAAATTTGTGGATTTATACTTGGGAAATTTGTGGATTTATACTTAGGAAATTTGTGGATTTTCTCTTGGCAAATTTGTAGATTTATACTTGGGAAAATTGTGGATATATATTTGGGAAATTTGTGGATTTATATTGGGGAAATTTGTGGATTTATACTTGGGAAATTTGTGGATTTACACTTGGCAAATTTGTGGATCTACACTTGGTAAATTTGTGGATCTAAACTTGGCAAATTTGTGGATCTACACTAGGCAAATTTATGGATCTACACTTGGAAAATTTTGTGGATCTACACTTGGCAAATTTGTGGATCTAAACTTTAAAAATTTGTGGATCTACACTTGGGAAATTTGTGGATTTACACTTGGCAAATTTGTGGATCTACACTTGGTAAATTTGTGGATCTACACTTGGTAAATTTGTGGATCTACACTTGGCAAATTTGTGGATCTACAGTTGGCAAATTTGTGGATCTACACTTGGGAAATTTGTGGATTTACACTTGGCAAATTTGTTTATCTACACTTGGTAAATTTGTGGATCTACATTTGGGAAATTTGTGGATCTACACTTGGGAAATTTGTGGATCTACACTTACAAATTTGTGGATCTACACTTGGCAAATCTGTGGATCTAAACTTTAAAAATTTGTGGATCTACACTTGGGAAATTTGTGGATTTACACTTGGCAAATTTGTGGATCTACACTTGGTAAATTTGTGGATCTGCACTTGGCAAATTTGTGGATCTACACTTGGCAAATTTGTGGATCTACACTTGGCAATTTTGTGGATCTACACATGGGAAATTTGTGGATCTACACTTGGGAAATTTGTGGATCTACTCTTGGGAAATTTGTGGATCTACACTTGGGAAATTTTTGGATCTACACTTGGGAAATTTGTGGATCTACTCTTGGGAAATTTGTGGATCTACACTAGGAAAATTTGTGGATCTACACTTGAGAAATTTGTGGATCTACACTTGGGAAATTTGTGGATCTATACTTGGAAAATTTGTGGATCTATTCTTGGAAAATTTGGGGATATATGCTTGGATATTTGTTGATCTATACTTGGGAAATATGTGTATCTATACTTGGGATTTTTGTGGATCTACACTTGGCAAATTTGTGGATCTACACTTTGCAAATTTGTGGATCTACACTTGGGAAATTTGTTGATGTATACTTGGGAAATTTGTGGATCTACACTTGGGAAATTTGTGGGTCTACACTTACAAATTTATGGATCTACACTTGGCAAATTTGTGGATCTAAACTTTAAAAATTTGTGGATCTACACTTGGGAAATTTGTGGATTTACACTTGGCAAATTTGTGGATCTACACTTGGTAAATTTGTGGATCTGCACTTGGCAAATTTGTGGATCTACACTTGGCAAATTTGTGGATCTACACTTAGGAAATTTGTGATTCTACACTTGGTAAATTTGTGGATCTACACTTGGAAAATTTGTGGATCTACACTTGGGAAATTTGTGGATCTACACTTACAAATTTGTGGATCTACACTTGGCAAATCTGTGGATCTACACTTGGCAAATCTGTGGATCTAAACTTGGGAAATTTGTGGATTTATACTTGGAAAATTTGTGGATTTATACTTGGGAAATTTGTGGATTTATACTTGGGAAATTTGATGATTTATACTTGGGAAATTTGTATATTTATACTTAAGAAATTTGTGGATTTATACTTGGAAAATTTGTGGATTTATACTTGGGAAATTTGTGGATTTATACTTGGGAAATTTGTGGATTTATACTTGGGAAATTTGTGGATTTATACTTAGGAAATTTGTGGATTTTCTCTTGGCAAATTTGTAGATTTATACTTGGGAAAATTGTGGATTTATATTTGGGAAATTTGTGGATTTATATTGGGGAAATTTGTGGATTTATACTTGGGAAATTTGTGGATTTATACTTGGGAAATTTGTGGATTTATACTTAGGAAATTTGTGGATTTACACTTGGCAAATTTGTGGATCTACACTTGGTAAATTTGTGGATCTACACTTGGCAAATTTGTGGATCTACACTAGGCAAATTTATGGATCTACACTTGGCAAATTTTGTGGATCTACACTTGGCAAATTTGTGGATCTAAACTTAGGAAATTTGTGATTCTACACTTGGTAAATTTGTGGATCTACACTTGGAAAATTTGTGGATCTACACTTGGGAAATTTGTGGATCTACACTTGGGAAATTTGTGGATCTACACTTACAAATTTGTGGATCTACACTTGGCAAATCTGTGGATCTAAACTTTAAAAATTTGTGGATCTACACTTGGGAAATTTGTGGATTTACACTTGGCAAATTTGTGGATCTACACTTGGTAAATTTGTGGATCTGCACTTGGCAAATTTGTGGATCTACACTTGGCAAATTTGTGGATCTACACTTGGCAATTTTGTGGATCTACACATGGGAAATTTGTGGATCTACACTTGGGAAATTTGTGGATCTACTCTTGGGAAATTTGTGGATCTACACTTGGGAAATTTTTGGATCTACACTTGGGAAATTTGTGGATCTACTCTTGGGAAATTTGTGGATCTACACTAGGAAAATTTGTGGATCTACACTTGGGAAATTTGTGGATCTACACTTGGGAAATTTGTGGATCTATACTTGGAAAATTTGTGGATCTATTCTTGGAAAATTTGGGGATATATGCTTGGATATTTGTTGATCTATACTTGGGAAATATGTGTATCTATACTTGGGATTTTAGTGGATCTACACTTGGCAAATTTGTGGATCTACACTTTGCAAATTTGTGGATCTACACTTGGGAAATTTGTTGATGTATACTTGGGAAATTTGTGGATCTACACTTGGGAAATTTGTGGGTCTACACTTACAAATTTATGGATCTACACTTGGCAAATTTGTGGATCTAAACTTTAAAAATTTGTGGATCTACACTTGGGAAATTTGTGGATTTACACTTGGCAAATTTGTGGATCTACACTTGGTAAATTTGTGGATCTGCACTTGGCAAATTTGTGGATCTACACTTGGCAAATTTGTGGATCTACACTTAGGAAATTTGTGATTCTACACTTGGTAAATTTGTGGATCTACACTTGGAAAATTTGTGGATCTACACTTGGGAAATTTGTGGATCTACACTTACAAATTTGTGGATCTACACTTGGCAAATCTGTGGATCTACACTTGGCAAATCTGTGGATCTAAACTTGGGAAATTTGTGGATTTATACTTGGAAAATTTGTGGATTTATACTTGGGAAATTTGTGGATTTATACTTGGGAAATTTGATGATTTATACTTGGGAAATTTGTATATTTATACTTAAGAAATTTGTGGATTTATACTTGGAAAATTTGTGGATTTATACTTGGGAAATTTGTGGATTTATACTTGGGAAATTTGTGGATTTATACTTGGGAAATTTGTGGATTTATACTTAGGAAATTTGTGGATTTTCTCTTGGCAAATTTGTAGATTTATACTTGGGAAAATTGTGGATTTATATTTGGGAAATTTGTGGATTTATATTGGGGAAATTTGTGGATTTATACTTGGGAAATTTGTGGATTTATACTTGGGAAATTTGTGGATTTATACTTAGGAAATTTGTGGATTTACACTTGGCAAATTTGTGGATCTACACTTGGTAAATTTGTGGATCTACACTTGGCAAATTTGTGGATCTACACTAGGCAAATTTATGGATCTACACTTGGCAAATTTTGTGGATCTACACTTGGCAAATTTGTGGATCTAAACTTAGGAAATTTGTGATTCTACACTTGGTAAATTTGTGGATCTACACTTGGAAAATTTGTGGATCTACACTTGGGAAATTTGTGGATCTACACTTACAAATTTGTGGATCTACACTTGGCAAATCTGTGGATCTACACTTGGCAAATCTGTGGATCTAAACTTGGGAAATTTGTGGATTTATACTTGGAAAATTTGTGGATTGATACTTGGGAAATTTGTGGATTTATACTTGGGAAATTTGATGATTTATACTTGGGAAATTTGTATATTTATACTTAAGAAATTTGTGGATTTATACTTGGAAAATTTGTGGATTTATACTTGGGAAATTTGTGGATTTATACTTGGGAAATTTGTGGATTTATACTTGGGAAATTTGTGGATTTATACTTAGGAAATTTGTGGATTTTCTCTTGGCAAATTTGTAGATTTATACTTGGGAAAATTGTGGATTTATATTTGGGAAATTTGTGGATTTATATTGGGGAAATTTGTGGATTTATACTTGGGAAATTTGTGGATTTATACTTGGGAAATTTGTGGATTTATACTTAGGAAATTTGTGGATTTACACTTGGCAAATTTGTGGATCTACACTTGGTAAATTTGTGGATCTACACTTGGCAAATTTGTGGATCTACACTAGGCAAATTTATGGATCTACACTTGGCAAATTTTGTGGATCTACACTTGGCAAATTTGTGGATCTAAACTTTAAAAATTTGTGGATCTACACTTGGGAAATTTGTGGATTTACACTTGGCAAATTTGTGGATCTACACTTGGTAAATTTGTGGATCTACACTTGGTAAATTTGTGGATCTACACTTGGCAAATTTGTGGATCTACAGTTGGCAAATTTGTGGATCTACACTTGGGAAATTTGTGGATTTACACTTGGCAAATTTGTTTATCTACACTTGGTAAATTTGTGGATCTACATTTGGGAAATTTGTGGATCTACACTTGGGAAATTTGTGGATCTACACTTACAAATTTGTGGATCTACACTTGGCAAATCTGTGGATCTAAACTTTAAAAATTTGTGGATCTACACTTGGGAAATTTGTGGATTTACACTTGGCAAATTTGTGGATCTACACTTGGTAAATTTGTGGATCTGCACTTGGCAAATTTGTGGATCTACACTTGGCAAATTTGTGGATCTACACTTGGCAAATTTGTGGATCTACACATGGGAAATTTGTGGATCTACACTTGGGAAATTTGTGGATCTACTCTTGGGAAATTTGTGGATCTACACTTGGGAAATTTTTGGATCTACACTTGGGAAATTTGTGGATCTACTCTTGGGAAATTTGTGGATCTACACTAGGAAAATTTGTGGATCTACACTTGGGAAATTTGTGGATCTACACTTGGGAAATTTGTGGATCTATACTTGGAAAATTTGTGGATCTATTCTTGGAAAATTTGGGGATATATGCTTGGATATTTGTTGATCTATACTTGGGAAATATGTGTATCTATACTTGGGATTTTTGTGGATCTACACTTGGCAAATTTGTGGATCTACACTTTGCAAATTTGTGGATCTACACTTGGGAAATTTGTTGATGTATACTTGGGAAATTTGTGGATCTACACTTGGGAAATTTGTGGGTCTACACTTTGCAAATTTGTGAATCTACACTTGGGAAATTTGTGGATCTACACTTGGGAAATTTGTGGATCTACACTTGGGAAATTTGTGGATCTGTACAAAGGGAAATTTGTGGATCTATACAAAGCAAAATTTGGATCTAAACTTGGAAAAATTGTGGATTTATTCTTGGAAAATTTGGGGATATATGCTTGCAAATTTGTGGATCTACACTTGGCAAATTTGTGGATCTACACTTGTTAATTTTTGGATCTACACTTGGGAAATTTGTGGATCTACACTTGGGAAATTTGTGGATCTACACTTGCAAATTTGTGGATCTACACTTGGCAAATTTGTGGATCTAAACTTTAAAAATTTGTGGATTTATACTTGGGAAATTTGTGGATTTATACTTGGGAAATTTGTGGATTTATACTTGGGAAATTTGTATATTTATACTTAGGAAATTTGTGGATTTATACTTGGGAAATTTGTGGATTTATACTTAGGAAATTTGTGGATTTATACTTGGGAAATTTGTGGATTTATACTTGGGAAATTTGTGGATTTATACTTGGGAAATTTGTGGATTTATACTTGGGAAATTTGTATATTTGTACTTAAGAAATTTGTGGATTTATACTTGGGAAATTTGTGGATTTATACTTGGGAAATTTGTGGATTTATACTTAGGAAATTTGTGGATTTTCTCTTGGCAAATTTGTAGATTTATACTTGGGAAAATTGTGGATTTATATTTGGGAAATTTGTGGATTTATATTGGGGAAATTTGTGGATTTATATTGGGGAAATTTGTGGATTTAGACTTGGGAAATTTGTGGATTTATACTTAGGAAATTTGTGGATTTACACTTGGCAAATTTGTGGATCTACACTTGGCAAATTTGTGGATCTACACTTGGCAAATTTATGGATCTACACTTGGCAAATTTTGTGGATCTACACTTGGCAAATTTGTGGATCTAAACTTTAAAAATTTGTGGATCTACACTTGGGAAATTTGTGGATTTACACTTGGAAAATTTGTGGATCTACACTTGGTAAATTTGTGGATCTACACTTGGCAAATTTGTGGATCTACACTTGGTAAATTTGTGGATCTACACTTGGCAAATTTGTGGATCTACAGTTGGCAAATTTGTGGATCTACACTTGGGAAATTTGTGGATTTACACTTGGCAAATTTGTTTATCTACACTTGGTAAATTTGTGGATCTACACTTGGGAAATTGGTGGATCTACACTTGGGAAATTTGTGGATCTACACTTACAAATTTGTGGATCTACACTTGGCAAATCTGTGGATCTAAACTTTAAAAATTTGTGGATCTACACTTGGGAAATTTGTGGATTTATACTTGGAAAATTTGTGGATTTATACTTGGGAAATTTGTGGATTTATACTTGGGAAATTTGTGGATATATACTTGGGAAATTTGTGGATTTAAACTTGGGAAATTTGTATATTTATACTTAAGAAATTTGTGGATTTATACTTGGGAAATTTGTGGATTTATACTTGGGAAATTTGTGGATTTATACTTGGGAAATTTGTGGATTTTCTCTTGGCAAATTTGTAGATTTATACTTGGGAAAATTGTGGATTTATATTTGGGAAATTTGTGGATTTATACTTAGGAAATTTGTGGATCTATACTTGGGAAATTTGTGGATTTATACTTGGGAAATTTGTGGATTTATACTTGGGAAATTTGTATATTTATACTTGGGAAATTTGTATATTTATACTTAAGAAATTTGTGGATTTATACTTGGGAAATTTGTGGATTTATACTTGGGAAATTTGTGGATTTATACTTGGGAAATTTGTGGATTTATACTAAGGAAATTTGTGGATTTTCTCTTGGCAAATTTGTAGATTTATACTTGGGAAAATTGTGGATTTATATTTGGGAAATTTGTGGATTTATATTAGGGAAATTTGTGGATTTATACTTGGGAAATTTGTGGATTTATACTTAGGAAATTTGTGGATTTACACTTGGCAAATTTGTGGATCTACACTTGGCAAATTTGTGGATCTACACTTGGCAAATTTATGGATCTACACTTGGCAAATTTTGTGGATCTACACTTGGCAAATTTGTGGATCTACACTTGGGAAATTTGTGGATTTACACTTGGCAAATTTGTGGATCTACACTTGGCAAATTTTGTGGATCTACACTTGGGAAATTTCTGGATTTATACTTGGAAAATTTGTGGATTTATACTTGGGAAATTTGTGGATTTATACTTGGGAAATTTGTGGATATATACTTGGGAAATTTGTGGATTTATACTTGGGAAATTTGTATATTTAAACTTAAGAAATTTGTGGATTTATACTTGGGAAATTTGTGGATTTATACTTGGGAAATTTGTGGATTTATACTTGGGAAATTTGTGGATTTTCTCTTAGCAAATTTGTAGATTTATACTTGGGAAAATTGTGGATTTATATTTGGGAAATTTGTGGATTTATACTTAGGAAATTTGTGGATCTATACTTGGGAAATTTGTGGATTTATACTTGGGAAATTTGTGGATTTATACTTGGGAAATTTGTATATTTATACTTATGAAATTTGTATATTTATACTTAAGAAATTTGTGGATTTATACTTGGGAAATTTGTGGATTTATACTTGGGAAATTTGTGGATTTATACTTGGGAAATTTGTGGATTTATACTAAGGAAATTTGTGGATTTACACTTGGCAAATTTGTGGATCTACACTTGGCAAATTTATGGATCTACACTTGGCAAATTTTGTGTATCTACACTTGGCAAATTTGTGGATCTAAACTTTAAAAATTTGTGGATCTACACTTGGGAAATTTGTGGATTTACACTTGGCAAATTTGTGGATCTACACTTGGTAAATTTGTAGATCTACACTTGGCAAATTTGTGGATCTACACTTGGTAAATTTGTGGATCTACAGTTGGCAAATTTGTGGATCTACACTTGGGAAATTTGTGGATTTACACTTGGCAAATTTGTTTATCTACACTTGGTAAATTTGTGGATCTACACTTGGGAAATTTGTGGATCTACACTTGGGAAATTTGTGGATCTACACTTACAAATTTGTGGATCTACACTTGGCAAATCTGTGGATCTAAACTTTAAAAATTTGTGGATCTACACTTGGGAAATTTGTTGATTTATACTTGGAAAATTTGTGGATTTATACTTGGGAAATTTGTGGATTTATACTTGGGAAATTTGTGGATATATACTTGGGAAATTTGTGGATTTATACTTGGGAAATTTGTGGATCTACACTTGGTAAATTTGTGGATCTACACTTGGCAAATTTGTGGATCTACACTTGGTAAATTTGTGGATCTACACTTGGCAAATTTGTGGATCTACAGTTGGCAAATTTGTGGATCTACACTTGGGAAATTTGTGGATTTACACTTGGCAAATTTGTTTATCTACACTTGGTAAATTTGTGGATCTACACTTGGGAAATTTGTGGATCTACACTTGGGAAATTTGTGGATCTACACTTGGGAAATTTGTGGATCTACACTTACAAATTTGTGGATCTACACTTGACAAATCTGTGGATCTAAACTTTAAAAATTTGTGGATCTACACTTGGGAAATTTGTGGATTTATACTTGGAAAATTTGTGGATTTATACTTGGGAAATTTGTGGATTTATACTTGGGAAATTTGTGGATATATACTTGGGAAATTTGTGGATTTATACTTGGGAAATTTGTATATTTAAACTTAAGAAATTTGTGGATTTATACTTGGGAAATTTGTGGATTTATACTTGGGAAATTTGTGGATTTATACTTGGGAAATTTGTGGATTTTCTCTTGGCAAATTTGTAGATTTATACTTGGGAAAATTGTGGATTTATATTTGGGAAATTTGTGGATTTATACTTAGGAAATTTGTGGATCTATACTTGGGAAATTTGTGGATTTATACTTGGGAAATTTGTGGATTTATACTTGGGAAATTTGTATATTTATACTTGGGAAATTTGTATATTTATACTTAAGAAATTTGTGGATTTATACTTGGGAAATTTGTGGATTTATACTTGGGAAATTTGTGGATTTATACTTGGGAAATTTGTGGATTTATACTAAGGAAATTTGTGGATTTACACTTGGCAAATTTGTGGATCTACACTTGGCAAATTTATGGATCTACACTTGGCAAATTTTGTGGATCTACACTTGGCAAATTTGTGGATCTAAACTTTAAAAATTTGTGGATCTACACTTGGGAAATTTGTGGATTTACACTTGGCAAATTTGTGGATCTACACTTGGTAAATTTGTGGATCTACACTTGGCAAATTTGTGGATCTACACTTGGTAAATTTGTGGATCTACACTTGGCAAATTTGTGGATCTACAGTTGGCAAATTTGTGGATCTACACTTATGAAATTTGTGGATTTACACTTGGCAAATTTGTTTATCTACACTTGGTAAATTTGTGGATCTACACTTGGGAAATTTGTGGATCTACACTTGGGAAATTTGTGGATCTACACTTACAAATTTGTGGATCTACACTTGGCAAATCTGTGGATCTAAACTTACAAATTTGTGGATCTACACTTGGGAAATTTGTGGATTTATACTTGGAAAATTTGTGGATTTATAATTGGGAAATTTGTGGATTTATACTTGGGAAATTTGTGGATTTATACTTGGGAAATTTGTATATTTATACTTAAGAAATTTGTGGATTTATACTTGGGAAATTTGTGGATTTATACTTGGGAAATTTGTGGATTTATACTTAGGAAATTTGTGGATTTTCTCTTGGCAAATTTGTAGATTTATACTTGGGAAAATTGTGGATTTATATTTGGGAAATTTGTGGATTTATATTGGGGAAATTTGTGGATTTATACTTGGGAAATTTGTGGATTTATACTTAGGAAATTTGTGGATTTATACTTGGGAAATTTGTGGATTTATACTTAGGAAATTTGTGGATTTACACTTGGCAAATTTGTGGATCTACACTTACAAATTTGTGGATCTACACTTACAAATTTGTGGATCTACACTTGGCAAATCTGTGGATCTAAACTTTAAAAATTTGTGGATCTACACTTGGGAAATTTGTGGATTTATACTTGGAAAATTTGTGGATTTATACTTGGGAAATTTGTGGATTTATACTTGGGAAATTTGTGGATTTATACTTGGGAAATTTGTGGATTTATACTTGGGAAATTTGTATATTTATACTTAGGAAATTTGTGGATTTATACTTGGGAAATTTGTGGATTTATACTTAGGAAATTTGTGGATTTATACTTGGGAAATTTGTGGATTTATACTTGGGAAATTTGTGGATTTATACTTGGGAAATTTGTGGATTTATACTTGGGAAATTTGTATATTTGTACTTAAGAAATTTGTGGATTTATACTTGGGAAATTTGTGGATTTATACTTGGGAAATTTGTGGATTTATACTTAGGAAATTTGTGGATTTTCTCTTGGCAAATTTGTAGATTTATACTTGGGAAAATTGTGGATTTATATTTGGGAAATTTGTGGATTTATATTGGGGAAATTTGTGGATTTATATTGGGGAAATTTGTGGATTTAGACTTGGGAAATTTGTGGATTTATACTTAGGAAATTTGTGGATTTACACTTGGCAAATTTGTGGATCTACACTTGGCAAATTTGTGGATCTACACTTGGCAAATTTATGGATCTACACTTGGCAAATTTTGTGGATCTACACTTGGCAAATTTGTGGATCTAAACTTTAAAAATTTGTGGATCTACACTTGGGAAATTTGTGGATTTACACTTGGAAAATTTGTGGATCTACACTTGGTAAATTTGTGGATCTACACTTGGCAAATTTGTGGATCTACACTTGGTAAATTTGTGGATCTACACTTGGCAAATTTGTGGATCTACAGTTGGCAAATTTGTGGATCTACACTTGGGAAATTTGTGGATTTACACTTGGCAAATTTGTTTATCTACACTTGGTAAATTTGTGGATCTACACTTGGGAAATTGGTGGATCTACACTTGGGAAATTTGTGGATCTACACTTACAAATTTGTGGATCTACACTTGGCAAATCTGTGGATCTAAACTTTAAAAATTTGTGGATCTACACTTGGGAAATTTGTGGATTTATACTTGGAAAATTTGTGGATTTATACTTGGGAAATTTGTGGATTTATACTTGGGAAATTTGTGGATATATACTTGGGAAATTTGTGGATTTAAACTTGGGAAATTTGTATATTTATACTTAAGAAATTTGTGGATTTATACTTGGGAAATTTGTGGATTTATACTTGGGAAATTTGTGGATTTATACTTGGGAAATTTGTGGATTTTCTCTTGGCAAATTTGTAGATTTATACTTGGGAAAATTGTGGATTTATATTTGGGAAATTTGTGGATTTATACTTAGGAAATTTGTGGATCTATACTTGGGAAATTTGTGGATTTATACTTGGGAAATTTGTGGATTTATACTTGGGAAATTTGTATATTTATACTTGGGAAATTTGTATATTTATACTTAAGAAATTTGTGGATTTATACTTGGGAAATTTGTGGATTTATACTTGGGAAATTTGTGGATTTATACTTGGGAAATTTGTGGATTTATACTAAGGAAATTTGTGGATTTTCTCTTGGCAAATTTGTAGATTTATACTTGGGAAAATTGTGGATTTATATTTGGGAAATTTGTGGATTTATATTAGGGAAATTTGTGGATTTATACTTGGGAAATTTGTGGATTTATACTTAGGAAATTTGTGGATTTACACTTGGCAAATTTGTGGATCTACACTTGGCAAATTTGTGGATCTACACTTGGCAAATTTATGGATCTACACTTGGCAAATTTTGTGGATCTACACTTGGCAAATTTGTGGATCTACACTTGGGAAATTTGTGGATTTACACTTGGCAAATTTGTGGATCTACACTTGGCAAATTTTGTGGATCTACACTTGGGAAATTTCTGGATTTATACTTGGAAAATTTGTGGATTTATACTTGGGAAATTTGTGGATTTATACTTGGGAAATTTGTGGATATATACTTGGGAAATTTGTGGATTTATACTTGGGAAATTTGTATATTTAAACTTAAGAAATTTGTGGATTTATACTTGGGAAATTTGTGGATTTATACTTGGGAAATTTGTGGATTTATACTTGGGAAATTTGTGGATTTTCTCTTAGCAAATTTGTAGATTTATACTTGGGAAAATTGTGGATTTATATTTGGGAAATTTGTGGATTTATACTTAGGAAATTTGTGGATCTATACTTGGGAAATTTGTGGATTTATACTTGGGAAATTTGTGGATTTATACTTGGGAAATTTGTATATTTATACTTATGAAATTTGTATATTTATACTTAAGAAATTTGTGGATTTATACTTGGGAAATTTGTGGATTTATACTTGGGAAATTTGTGGATTTATACTTGGGAAATTTGTGGATTTATACTAAGGAAATTTGTGGATTTACACTTGGCAAATTTGTGGATCTACACTTGGCAAATTTATGGATCTACACTTGGCAAATTTTGTGTATCTACACTTGGCAAATTTGTGGATCTAAACTTTAAAAATTTGTGGATCTACACTTGGGAAATTTGTGGATTTACACTTGGCAAATTTGTGGATCTACACTTGGTAAATTTGTAGATCTACACTTGGCAAATTTGTGGATCTACACTTGGTAAATTTGTGGATCTACAGTTGGCAAATTTGTGGATCTACACTTGGGAAATTTGTGGATTTACACTTGGCAAATTTGTTTATCTACACTTGGTAAATTTGTGGATCTACACTTGGGAAATTTGTGGATCTACACTTGGGAAATTTGTGGATCTACACTTACAAATTTGTGGATCTACACTTGGCAAATCTGTGGATCTAAACTTTAAAAATTTGTGGATCTACACTTGGGAAATTTGTTGATTTATACTTGGAAAATTTGTGGATTTATACTTGGGAAATTTGTGGATTTATACTTGGGAAATTTGTGGATATATACTTGGGAAATTTGTGGATTTATACTTGGGAAATTTGTGGATCTACACTTGGTAAATTTGTGGATCTACACTTGGCAAATTTGTGGATCTACACTTGGTAAATTTGTGGATCTACACTTGGCAAATTTGTGGATCTACAGTTGGCAAATTTGTGGATCTACACTTGGGAAATTTGTGGATTTACACTTGGCAAATTTGTTTATCTACACTTGGTAAATTTGTGGATCTACACTTGGGAAATTTGTGGATCTACACTTGGGAAATTTGTGGATCTACACTTGGGAAATTTGTGGATCTACACTTACAAATTTGTGGATCTACACTTGACAAATCTGTGGATCTAAACTTTAAAAATTTGTGGATCTACACTTGGGAAATTTGTGGATTTATACTTGGAAAATTTGTGGATTTATACTTGGGAAATTTGTGGATTTATACTTGGGAAATTTGTGGATATATACTTGGGAAATTTGTGGATTTATACTTGGGAAATTTGTATATTTAAACTTAAGAAATTTGTGGATTTATACTTGGGAAATTTGTGGATTTATACTTGGGAAATTTGTGGATTTATACTTGGGAAATTTGTGGATTTTCTCTTGGCAAATTTGTAGATTTATACTTGGGAAAATTGTGGATTTATATTTGGGAAATTTGTGGATTTATACTTAGGAAATTTGTGGATCTATACTTGGGAAATTTGTGGATTTATACTTGGGAAATTTGTGGATTTATACTTGGGAAATTTGTATATTTATACTTGGGAAATTTGTATATTTATACTTAAGAAATTTGTGGATTTATACTTGGGAAATTTGTGGATTTATACTTGGGAAATTTGTGGATTTATACTTGGGAAATTTGTGGATTTATACTAAGGAAATTTGTGGATTTACACTTGGCAAATTTGTGGATCTACACTTGGCAAATTTATGGATCTACACTTGGCAAATTTTGTGGATCTACACTTGGCAAATTTGTGGATCTAAACTTTAAAAATTTGTGGATCTACACTTGGGAAATTTGTGGATTTACACTTGGCAAATTTGTGGATCTACACTTGGTAAATTTGTGGATCTACACTTGGCAAATTTGTGGATCTACACTTGGTAAATTTGTGGATCTACACTTGGCAAATTTGTGGATCTACAGTTGGCAAATTTGTGGATCTACACTTATGAAATTTGTGGATTTACACTTGGCAAATTTGTTTATCTACACTTGGTAAATTTGTGGATCTACACTTGGGAAATTTGTGGATCTACACTTGGGAAATTTGTGGATCTACACTTACAAATTTGTGGATCTACACTTGGCAAATCTGTGGATCTAAACTTACAAATTTGTGGATCTACACTTGGGAAATTTGTGGATTTATACTTGGAAAATTTGTGGATTTATAATTGGGAAATTTGTGGATTTATACTTGGGAAATTTGTGGATTTATACTTGGGAAATTTGTATATTTATACTTAAGAAATTTGTGGATTTATACTTGGGAAATTTGTGGATTTATACTTGGGAAATTTGTGGATTTATACTTAGGAAATTTGTGGATTTTCTCTTGGCAAATTTGTAGATTTATACTTGGGAAAATTGTGGATTTATATTTGGGAAATTTGTGGATTTATATTGGGGAAATTTGTGGATTTATACTTGGGAAATTTGTGGATTTATACTTAGGAAATTTGTGGATTTATACTTGGGAAATTTGTGGATTTATACTTAGGAAATTTGTGGATTTACACTTGGCAAATTTGTGGATCTACACTTACAAATTTGTGGATCTACACTTACAAATTTGTGGATCTACACTTGGCAAATCTGTGGATCTAAACTTTAAAAATTTGTGGATCTACACTTGGGAAATTTGTGGATTTATACTTGGAAAATTTGTGGATTTATACTTGGGAAATTTGTGGATTTATACTTGGGAATTTTGTGGATTTATACTTGGGAAATTTGTATATTTATACTTAAGAAATTGGTGGATTTATACTTGGGAAATTTGTGGATTTATACTTGGGAAATTTGTGGATTTATACTTGGGAAATTTGTGGATTTTCTCTTGGCAAATTTGTAGATTTATACTTGGGAAAATTGTGGATTTATATTTGGGAAATTTGTGGATTTATACTTAGGAAATTTGTGGATTTATACTTGGGAAATTTGTGGATTTATACTTGGTAAATTTGTGGATTTATACTTGGGAAATTTGTGGATTTATACTTGGGAAATTTGTGGATTTATACTTGGGAAATTTGTATATTTATACTTAAGAAATTTGTGGATTTATACTTGGGAAATTTGTGGATTTATACTTGGGAAATTTGTGGATTTATACTTGGGAAATTTGTGGATTTATACTTAGGAAATTTGTGGATTTTCTCTTGGCAAATTTGTAGATTTATACTTGGGAAAATTGTGGATTTATATTTGGGAAATTTGTGAATTTATATTGGGGAAATTTGTGGATTTATACTTGGGAAATTTGTGGATTTATACTTAGGAAATTTGTGGATTTATACTTGGGAAATTTGTGGATCTACACTTGGTAAATTTGTGGATCTACACTTGGCAAATTTGTGGATCTACAGTTGGCAAATTTGTGGATCTACACTTGGGAAATTTGTGGATTTACACTTGGCAAATTTGTTTATCTACACTTGGTAAATTTGTGGATCTACACTTGGGAAATTTGTGGATCTACACTTGGGAAATTTGTGGATCTACACTTACAAATTTGTGGATCTACACTTGGCAAATCTGTGGATCTAAACTTTAAAAATTTGTGGATCTACACTTGGGAAATTTGTGGATTTATACTTGGAAAATTTGTGGATTTATACTTGGGAAATTTGTGGATTTATACTTGGGAAATTTGTGGACTTATACTTGGGAAATTTGTATATTTATACTTAAGAAATTTGTGGATTTATACTTGGGAAATTTGTGGATTTATACTTGGGAAATTTGTGGATTTATACTTGGGAAATTTGTGGATTTATACTAAGGAAATTTGTGGATTTTCTCTTGGCAAATTTTAAGATTTATACTTGGGAAAATTGTGGATTTATATTTGGGAAATTTGTGGATTTATATTGGGGAAATTTGTGGATTTATACTTGGGAAATTTGTAGATTTATACTTGGGAAAATTGTGGATTTATATTTGGGAAATTTGTGGATTTATATTGGGGAAATTTGTGGATTTATACTTGGGAAATTTGTGGATTTACACTTAGTAAATTTGTGGATTTATACTTGGGAAACTTGTGGATTTATACTTAGGAAATTTGTGGATTTACACTTGGCAAATTTGTGGATCTACACTTGGTAAATTTGTGGATCTACACTTGGCAAATTTGTGGATCTACACTTGACAAATTTGTGGATCTACACTTGGCAAATTTGTGGATCTACACTTGGCAAATTTTGTGGATCTACACTTGGCAAATTTGTGGATCTAAACTTTAAAAATTTGTGGATCTACACTTGGGAAATTTGTGGATTTACACTTGGCAAATTTGTGGATCTACACTTGGTAAATTTGTGGATCTACACTTGGCAAATTTGTGGATCTACACTTGGTAAATTTGTGGATCTACACTTGGCAAATTTGTGGATCTACACTTGCTAAATTTGTGGATTTATACTTGGGAAATTTGTGGATTTATACTTAGGAAATTTGTGGATTTTGTCTTGGCAAATTTGTAGATTTATACTTGGGAAAATTGTGGATTTATATTTGGGAAATTTGTGGATTTATATTGGGGATATTTGTGGATTTATACTTGGGAAATTTGTGGATTTATACTTCGGAAATTTGTGGATTTATACTTGGGAAATTTGTGGATTTATACTTGGCAAATTTGTGGATCTACACTTGGTAAATTTGTGGATCTACACTTGGCAAATTTGTGGATCTACACTTGGCAAATTTATGGATCTACACTTGGCAAATTTTGTGGATCTACACTTGGCAAATTTGTGGATCTAAACTTTAAAAATTTGTGGATCTACACTTGGGAAATTTGTGGATTTACACTTGGCAAATTTGTGGATCTACACTTGGTAAATTTGTGGATCTACACTTGGCAAATTTGTGGATCTACACTTGGTAAATTTGTGGATCTACACTTGGCAAATTTGTGGATCTACAGTTGGCAAATTTGTGGATCTACACTTGGGAAATTTGTGGATTTACACTTGGCAAATTTGTTTATCTACACTTGGTAAATTTGTAGATCTACACTTGGGAAATTTGTGGATCTACACTTGGGAAATTTGTGGATCTACACTTACAAATTTGTGGATCTACACTTGGCAAATCTGTGGATATAAACTTTAAAAATTTGTGGATCTACACTTGGGAAATTTGTGGATTTATACTTGGAAAATTTGTGGATTTATACTTGGGAAATTTGTGGATTTATACTTGGGAAATGTGTGGATTTATACTTGGGAAATTTGTATATTTATACTTAAGAAATTTGTGGATTTATACTTGGGAAATTTGTGGATTTATACTTGGAAAATTTGTGGATTTATACTTGGGAAATTTGTGGATTTATACTTAGGAAATTTGTGGATTTTCTCTTGGCAAATTTGTAGATTTATACTTGGGAAAATTGTGGATTTATATTTGGGAAATTTGTGGATTTATATTGGGGAAATTTGTGGATTTATACTTGGGAAATTTGTGGATTTATACTTAGGAAATTTGTGGATTTATACTTGGGAAATTTGTGGATTTATACTTAGGAAATTTGTGGATTTACACTTGGCAAATTTGTGGATCTACACTTACAAATTTGTGGATCTACACTTACAAATTTGTGGATCTACACTTGGCAAATCTGTGGATCTAAACTTTAAAAATTTGTGGATCTACACTTGGGAAATTTGTGGATTTATACTTGGAAAATTTGTGGATTTATACTTGGGAAATTTGTGGATTTATACTTGGGAATTTTGTGGATTTATACTTGGGAAATTTGTATATTTATACTTAAGAAATTTGTGGATTTATACTTGGGAAATTTGTGGATTTATACTTGGGAAATTTGTGGATTTATACTTGGGAAATTTGTGGATTTTCTCTTGGCAAATTTGTAGATTTATACTTGGGAAAATTGTGGATTTATATTTGGGAAATTTGTGGATTTATACTTGGGAAATTTGTGGATTTATACTTGGGAAATTTGTGGATTTATACTTGGGAAATTTGTGGATTTATACTTGGGAAATTTGTGGATTTATACTTGGGAAATTTGTAGATTTATACTTGGGAAATTTGTATATTTATATTTAAGAAATTTGTGGATTTATACTTGGGAAATTTGTGGATTTATACTTGGGAAATTTGTGGATTTATACTTGGGAAATTTGTGGATTTATACTTAGGAAATTTGTGGATTTTCTCTTGGCAAATTTGTAGATTTATACTTGGGAAAATTGTGGATTTATATTTGGGAAATTTGTGGATTTATATTGGGGAAATTTGTGGATTTATACTTGGGAAATTTGTGGATTTATACTTAGGAAATTTGTGGATTTATACTTGGGAAATTTGTGGATTTATACTTGGCAAATTTGTGGATCTACACTTGGTAAATTTGTGGATCTACACTTGGCAAATTTGTGGATCTACACTTGGCAAATTTATGGATCTACACTTGGCAAATTTTGTGGATCTACACTTGGCAAATTTGTGGATCTAAACTTTAAAAATTTGTGGATCTACACTTGGGAAATTTGTGGATTTACACTTGGCAAATTTGTGGATCTACACTTGGTAAATTTGTGGATCTACACTTGGAAAATTTGTGGATCTACACTTGGTAAATTTGTGGATCTACACTTGGCAAATTTGTGGATCTACAGTTGGCAAATTTGTGGATCTACACTTGGGAAATTTGTGGATTTACACTTGTCAAATTTGTTTATCTACACTTGGTAAATTTGTGGATCTACACTTGGGAAATTTGTGGATCTACACTTGGGAAATTTGTGGATCTACACTTACAAATTTGTGGATCTACACTTGGCAAATCTGTGGATCTAAACTTTAAAAATTTGTGGATCTACACTTGGGAAATTTGTGGATTTATACTTGGAAAATTTGTGGATTTATACTTGGGAAATTTGTGGATTTATACTTGGGAAATTTGTGGATTTATACTTGGGAAATTTTTATATTTATACTTAAGAAATTTGTGGATTTATACTTGGGAAATTTGTGGATTTATACTTGGGAAATTTGTGGATTTATACTTGGGAAATTTGTGGATTTATACTTAGGAAATTTGTGGATTTTCTCTTGGCAAATTTGTAGATTTATACTTGGGAAAATTGTGGATTTATATTTGGGAAATTTGTGGATTTATATTGGGGAAATTTGTGGATTTATACATGGGAAATTTGTGGATTTATACTTGGCAAATTTGTGGATCTACACTTGGTAAATTTGTGGATCTACACTTGGCAAATTTGTGGATCTACACTTGGCAAATTTATGGATCTACACTTGGCAAATTTTGTGGATCTACACTTGGCAAATTTGTGGATCTAAACTTTAAAAATTTGTGGATCTACACTTGGGAAATTTGTGGATTTACACTTGTCAAATTTGTGGATCTACACTTGGTAAATTTGTGGATCTACACTTGGCAAATTTGTGGATCTACACTTGGTAAATTTGTGGATCTACACTTGGCAAATTTGTGGATCTACAGTTGGGAAATTTGTGGATTTACACTTGGCAAATATGTTTATCTACACTTGGTAAATTTGTGGATCTACACTTGGGAAATTTGTGGATCTACACTTACAAATTTGTGGATCTACACTTGGCAAATCTGTGGATCTAAACTTTAAAAATTTGTGGATCTACACTTGGGAAATTTGTGGATTTATACTTGGAAAATTTGTGGATTTATACTTGGGAAATTTGTGGATTTATACTTGGGAAATTTGTGGATTTATACTTGGGAAATTTGTATATTTATACTTAAGAAATTTGTGGATTTATACTTGGGAAATTTGTGGATTTATACTTGGGAAATTTGTGGATTTATACTTGGGAAATTTGTGGATTTATACTTAGGAAATTTGTGGATTTTCTCTTGGCAAATTTGTAGATTTATACTTGGGAAAATTTGTGGATTTATACTTGGGAAATTTGTGGATTTATACTTAGGAAATTTGTGGATTTATACTTAGGAAATTTGTGGATTTATACTTAGGAAATTTGTGGATTTACACTTGGCAAATTTGTGGATCTACACTTGGTAAATTTGTGGATCTACACTTGGCAAATTTGTGGAACTACTCTTGGCAAATTTGTGGATCTACACTTGGCAAATTTTGTGGATCTACACTTGGCAAATTTGTGGATCTAAACTTTAAAAATTTGTGGATCTACACTTGGGAAATTTGTGGATCTACACTTGGCAAATTTGTGGATCTACACTTGGTAAATTTGTGGATCTACACTTGGCAAATTTGTGGATCTACAGTTGGCAAATTTGTGGATCTACACTTGGGAAATTTGTGGATTTACACTTGGCAAATTTGTGGATCTACACTTGGGAAATTTGTGGATCTACACTTACAAATTTGTGGATCTACACTTGGCAAATCTGTGGATCTAAACTTTAAAAATTTGTGGATCTACACTTGGGAAATTTGAGAATTTATACTTGGGAAATTTGTGGATTTATACTTGGGAAATTTGTGGATTTATACTTGGGAAATTTGTGGATTTATACTTGGGAAATTTGTATATTTATACTTAAGAAATTTGTGGATTTATACTTGGGAAATTTGTGGATTTATACTTGGGAAATTTGTGGATTTATACTTGGGAAATTTGTGGATTTATACTTAGGAAATTTGTGGATTTTCTCTTGGCAAATTTGTAGATTTATACTTGGGAAAATTGTGGATTTATATTTGGGAAATTTGTGGATTTATATTGGGGAAATTTGTGGATTTATACTTGGGAAATTTGTGGATTTATACTTAGGAAATTTGTGGATTTATACTTGGGAAATTTGTGGATTTATACTTGGCAAATTTGTGGATCTACACTTGGTAAATTTGTGGATCTACACTTGGCAAATTTGTGGATCTACACTCGGCAAATTTGTGGATCTACACTTGGCAAATTTTGTGGATCTACACTTGGCAAATTTGTGGATCTAAACTTTAAAAATTTGTGGATCTACACTTGGGAAATTTGTGGATTTACACTTGGCAAATTTGTGGATCTACACTTGGTAAATTTGTGGATCTACACTTGGCAAATTTGTGGATCTACACTTGGTAAATTTGTGGATCTACACTTGGCAAATTTGTGGATCTACAGTTGGCAAATTTGTGGATCTACACTTGGGAAATTTGTGGATTTACACTTGGCAAATTTGTTTATCTACACTTGGTAAATTTGTGGATCTACACTTGGGAAATTTGTGGATCTACACTTGGGAAATTTTTGGATCTACACTTACAAATTTGTGGATCTACACTTGGCAAATCTGTGGATCTAAACTTTAAAAATTTGTGGATCTACACTTGGGAAATTTGTGGATTTATACTTGGGAAATTTGTGGATTTATACTTGGGAAATTTGTGGATTTATACTTGGGAAATTTGTATATTTATACTTAAGAAATTTGTGGATTTATACTTGGGAAATTTGTGGATTTATACTTGGGAAATTTGTGGATTTATACTTGGGAAATTTGTGGATTTATACTTAGGAAATTTGTGGATTTTCTCTTGGCAAATTTGTAGATTTATACTTGGGAAAATTGTGGATTTATATTTGGGAAATTTGTGGATTTATATTGGGGAAATTTGTGGATTTATACTTGGGAAATTTGTGGATTTATACTTAGGAAATTTGTGGATTTATACTCGGGAAATTTGTGGATTTATACTTAGGAAATTTGTATATTTATACTTAGGAAATTTGTGGATTTATACTTGGGAAATTTGTGGATTTATACTTGGGAAATTTGTGGATTTATACTTGGGAAATTTGGATTTATACTTAGGAAATTTGTGGATTTATACTTGGGAAATTTGTGGATTTATACTTGGGAAATTTGTATATTTATACTTAAGAAATTTGTGGATTTATACTTGGGAAATTTGTGGATTTATACTTAGGAAATTTGTGGATTTTCTCTTGGCAAATTTGTAGATTTATACTTGGGAAAATTGTGGATTTATATTTGGGAAATTTGTGGATTTATATTGGGGAAATTTGTGGATTTATACTTAGGAAATTTGTGGATTTACACTTGGCAAATTTGTGGATCTACACTTGGTAAATTTGTGGATCTACACTTGGCAAATTTGTGGATCTACACTTGGCAAATTTATGGATCTACACTTGGCAAATTTTGTGGATCTACACTTGGGAAATTTGTGGATCTACACTTACAAATTTGTGGATCTACACTTGGCAAATTTGTGGATCTAAACTTTAAAAATTTGTGGATCTACACTTGGGAAATTTGTGGATCTACACTTACAAATTTGTGGATCTACACTTGGCAAATTTGTGGATCTAAACTTTAAAAATTTGTGGATCTACACTTGGGAAATTTGTGGATTTACACTTGGCAAATTTGTGGATCTACACTTGGTAAATTTGTGGATCTACACTTGGCAAATTTGTGGATCTACACTTGGTAAATTTGTGGATCTACACTTGGCAAATTTGTGGATCTACAGTTGGCAAATTTGTGGATCTACACTTGGGAAATTTGTGGATTTACACTTGGCAAATTTGTGGATCTACACTTGGTAAATTTGTGGATCTACACTTGGGAAATTTGTGGATCTACACTTGGGAAATTTGTGGATCTACACTTGCAAATTTGTGGATCTACACTTGGCAAATTTGTGGATCTAAACTTTAAAAATTTGTGGATTTATACTTGGGAAATTTGTGGATTTATACTTGGGAAATTTGTGGATTTATACTTGGGAAATTTGTATATTTATACTTAGGAAATTTGTGGATTTATACTTGGGAAATTTGTGGATTTATACTTGGGAAATTTGTGGATTTATACTTGGGAAATTTGGATTTATACTTAGGAAATTTGTGGATTTATACTTGGGAAATTTGTGGATTTATACTTGGGAAATTTGTATATTTATACTTAAGAAATTTGTGGATTTATACTTGGGAAATTTGTGGATTTATACTTGGGAAATTTGTGGATTTATACTTGGGAAATTTGTGGATTTATACTTAGGAAATTTGTGGATTTTCTCTTGGCAAATTTGTAGATTTATACTTGGGAAAATTGTGGATTTATATTTGGGAAATTTGTGGATTTATATTGGGGAAATTTGTGGATTTATACTTAGGAAATTTGTGGATTTACACTTGGCAAATTTGTGGATCTACACTTGGTAAATTTGTGGATCTACACTTGGCAAATTTGTGGATCTACACTTGGCAAATTTATGGATCTACACTTGGTAAATTTTGTGGATCTACACTTGGGAAATTTGTGGATCTACACTCGCAAATTTGTGGATCTACACTTGGCAAATTTGTGGATCTAAACTTGGGAAATTTGTGGATCTACACTTGGGAAATTTATGGATTTACACTTGGCAAATTTGTGGATCTACACTTGGTAAATTTGTGGATCTACACTTGGCAAATTTGTGGATCTACACTTGGTAAATTTGTGGATCCACACTTGGCAAATTTGTGGATCTACAGTTGGCAAATTTGTGGATCTACACTTGGGAAATTTGTGGATTTACACTTGGCAAATTTGTTTACCTACACTTGGTAAATTTGTGGATCTACACTTGGGAAATTTGTGGATCTACACTTGGGAAATTTGTGGATCTACACTTGGGAAATTTGTGGATCTACACTTACAAATTTGTGGATCTACACTTGGCAAATTTGTGGATCTAAACTTTAAAAATTTGTGGATCTACACTTGGCAAATTTGTGGATTTACACTTGGCAAATTTGTGGATCTACACTTGGTAAATTTGTGGATCTACACTTGGCAAATTTGTGGATCTACACTTGGCAAATTTATGGATCTACACTTGGCAAATTTTGTGGATCTACACTTGGGAAATTTGTGGATCTACACTCGCAAATTTGTGGATCTACACTTGGCAAATTTGTGGATCTAAACTTGGGAAATTTGTGGATCTACACTTGGGAAATTTGTGGATCTACACTTGGGAAATTTGTGGATCTACACTTACAAATTTGTGGATCTACACTTGGCAAATTTGTGGATCTAAACTTTAAAAATTTGTGGATCTACACTTGGGAAATTTGTGGATCTACACTTACAAATTTGTGGATCTACACTTGGCAAATTTGTGGATCTAAACTTTAAAAATTTGTGGATCTACACTTGGGAAATTTGTGGATTTACACTTGGCAAATTTGTGGATCTACACTTGGTAAATTTGTGGATCTACACTTGGCAAATTTGTGGATCTACACTTGGTAAATTTGTGGATCTACACTTGGCAAATTTGTGGATCTACAGTTGGCAAATTTGTGGATCTACACTTGG
Organism: Odiellus spinosus; assembly: GCA_963920705.1. Lineage (NCBI taxonomy): Eukaryota > Metazoa > Arthropoda > Arachnida > Opiliones > Phalangiidae > Odiellus > Odiellus spinosus. Next base: position 1,070,073 of record OY987233.1, read on the forward strand.
GAAATTTGTGGATTTACACTTGGCAAATTTGTGGATCTACACTTGGTAAATTTGTGGATCTACACTTGGGAAATTTGTGGATCTACACTTGGGAAATTTGTGGATCTACACTTGCAAATTTGTGGATCTACACTTGGCAAATTTGTGGATCTAAACTTTAAAAATTTGTGGATTTATACTTGGGAAATTTGTGGATTTATACTTGGGAAATTTGTGGATTTATACTTGGGAAATTTGTATATTTATACTTAGGAAATTTGTGGATTTATACTTGGGAAATTTGTGGATTTATACTTGGGAAATTTGTGGATTTATACTTGGGAAATTTGGATTTATACTTAGGAAATTTGTGGATTTATACTTGGGAAATTTGTGGATTTATACTTGGGAAATTTGTATATTTATACTTAAGAAATTTGTGGATTTATACTTGGGAAATTTGTGGATTTATACTTGGGAAATTTGTGGATTTATACTTGGGAAATTTGTGGATTTATACTTAGGAAATTTGTGGATTTTCTCTTGGCAAATTTGTAGATTTATACTTGGGAAAATTGTGGATTTATATTTGGGAAATTTGTGGATTTATATTGGGGAAATTTGTGGATTTATACTTAGGAAATTTGTGGATTTACACTTGGCAAATTTGTGGATCTACACTTGGTAAATTTGTGGATCTACACTTGGCAAATTTGTGGATCTACACTTGGCAAATTTATGGATCTACACTTGGTAAATTTTGTGGATCTACACTTGGGAAATTTGTGGATCTACACTCGCAAATTTGTAGATCTACACTTGGCAAATTTGTGGATCCAAACTTGGGAAATTTGTGGATCTACACTTGGGAAATTTATGGATTTACACTTGGCAAATTTGTGGATCTACACTTGGTAAATTTGTGGATCTACACTTGGCAAATTTGTGGATCTACACTTGGTAAATTTGTGGATCCACACTTGGCAAATTTGTGGATCTACAGTTGGCAAATTTGTGGATCTACACTTGGGAAATTTGTGGATTTACACTTGGCAAATTTGTTTACCTACACTTGGTAAATTTGTGGATCTACACTTGGGAAATTTGTGGATCTACACTTGGGAAATTTGTGGATCTACACTTGGGAAATTTGTGGATCTACACTTACAAATTTGTGGATCTACACTTGGCAAATTTGTGGATCTAAACTTTAAAAATTTGTGGATCTACACTTTGCAAATTTGTGGATTTACACTTGGCAAATTTGTGGATCTACACTTGGTAAATTTGTGGATCTGCACTTGGCAAATTTGTGGATCTACACTTGGCAAATTTGTGGATCTACACTTAGGAAATTTGTGATTCTACACTTGGGAAATTTGTGGATCTACACTTGGCAAATTTGTGGATCTACACTTGGGAAATTTGTTTATCTACACTTGGCAAATTTGTGGATCTACACTTGGCAAATTTGTGGATCTACACTTGGCAAATTTGTGGATCTACACTTAGGAAATTTGTGATTCTACACTTGGGAAATTTGTGGATCTACACTTGGCAAATTTGTGGATCTACACTTGGGAAATTTGTTTATCTACACTTGGGAAATTTGTGGATCTACACTTGGGAAATTTTTGGATCTACACTCGGGAAATTTGTGGATCTACACTTGGGAAATTTGTTGATCTATACTTGGGAAATTTGTGGATCTACACTTGGGAAATTTGTTGATCTATACTTGGGAAATTTGTGGATCTACACTTGGGAAATTTTTGGATCTACACTTGGGAAATTTTTGGATCTACACTTGGGAAATTTGTGGGTCTACACTTTGCAAATTTGTGGATCTACACTTGGGAAATTTGTGGATCTACACTTGAGAAATTTTTGGATCTTCACTAGGGAAATTTGTGGATCTACACTTGGGAAATTTGTGGATCTACACTTGGGAAATTTGTGGATCTACACTTGGCAAATTTGTGGATCTACACTTGGGAAATTTGTTTATCTACACTTGGGAAATTTGTGGATCTACACTTGGGAAATTTTTGGATCTACACTCGGGAAATTTGTGGATCTACACTTGGGAAATTTGTTGATCTATACTTGGGAAATTTGTGGATCTACACTTGGGAAATTTGTTGATCTATACTTGGGAAATTTGTGGATCTACACTTGGGAAATTTTTGGATCTACACTTGGGAAATTTTTGGATCTACACTTGGGAAATTTGTGGGTCTACACTTTGCAAATTTGTGGATCTACACTTGGGAAATTTGTGGATCTACACTTGAGAAATTTTTGGATCTTCACTAGGGAAATTTGTGGATCTACACTTGGGAAATTTGTGGATCTACACTTGGGAAATTTGTGGATCTATACAAAGGGAAATTTGTGGATCTATACAAAGCAAAATTTGGATCTATACTTGGAAAATTTGTGGATCTATTCTTGGAAAATTTCGGGATATATGCTTGGAAATTTGTTGATCTACACTTGGCAAATTTGTGGATCTAAACTTTAAAAATTTGTGGATCTACACTTGGGAAATTTGTGGATTTACACTTGGCAAATTTGTGGATCTACACTTGGTAAATTTGTGGATCTACACTTGGCAAATTTGTGGATCTACACTTGCTAATTTGTGGATCTACACTTGGCAAATTTGTGGATCTACACTTGGGAAATTTGTGGATTTACACTTGGGAAATTTGTGGATCTACACTTGGGAAAGTTGTGGATCTGCACTTGGCAAATTTGTTTACCTACACTTGGTAAATTTGTGGATCTACACTTGGGAAATTTGTGGATCTACACTTGGGAAATTTGTGGATCTACACTTGGGAAATTTGTGGATCTACACTTGGGAAATTTGTGGATCTACACTTACAAATTTGTGGATCTACACTTGGCAAATTTGTGGATCTAAACTTTAAAAATTTGTGGATCTACACTTGGGAAATTTGTGGATCTACACTTGGTAAATTTGTGGATCTGCACTTGGCAAATTTGTGGATCTACACTTGGCAAATTTGTGGATCTACACTCAGGAAATTTGTGATTCTACACTTGGGAAATTTGTGGATCTACACTTGGCAAATTTGTGGATCTACACTTGGGAAATTTGTTTATCTACATTTGGGAAATTTGTGGATCTACACTTGGGAAATTTTTGGATCTACACTCGGGAAATTTGTGGATCTACACTTGGGAAATTTGTTGATCTATACTTGGGAAATTTGTGGATCTACACTTGGGAAATTTGTTGATCTATACTTGGGAAATTTGTGGATCTACACTTGGGAAATTTTTGGATCTACACTTGGGAAATTTGTGGGTCTACACCTTGCAAATTTGTGGATCTACACTTGGGAAATTTGTGGATCTACACTTGAGAAATTTTTGGATCTTCACTAGGGAAATTTGTGGATCTTCACTTGGGAAATTTGTGGATCTACACTTGGGAAATTTGTGGATCTATACAAAGGGAAATTTGTGGATCTATACAAAGCAAAATTTGGATCTATACTTGGAAAATTTGTGGATCTATTCTTGGAAAATTTGGGGATATATGCTTGGAAATTTGTTGATCTACACTTGGCAAATTTGTGGATCTAAACTTTAAAAATTTGTGGATCTACACTTGGGAAATTTGTGGATTTACACTTGGCAAATTTGTGGATCTACACTTGGTAAATTTGTGGATCTACACTTGGCAAATTTGTGGATCTACACTTGCTAATTTGTGGATCTACACTTGGCAAATTTGTGGATCTACACTTGGGAAATTTGTGGATTTACACTTGGGAAATTTGTGGATCTACACTTGTGCAATTTGTGGATCTACACTTGGGAAATTTGTGGATCTACAATTGGGAAATTTGTGGATCTACACTCGGGAAATTTGTGGATCTACACTTGGGAAATTTGTTGATCTATACTTGGGAAATTTGTGGATCTACACTTGGGAAATTTGTTGATCTATACTTGGGAAATTTGTGGATCTACACTTGGGAAATTTTTGGATCTACACTTGGGAAATTTGTGGGTCTACACTTTGCAAATTTGTGGATCTACACTTGGGAAATTTGTGGATCTACACTTGAGAAATTTTTGGATCTTCACTAGGGAAATTTGTGGATCTACACTTGGGAAATTTGTGGATTTACACTTGGCAAATTTGTGGATCTACACTTGGTAAATTTGTGGATTTACACTTGGGAAATTTGTGGATCTACACTTGTGAAATTTGTGGATCTACACTTGGGAAATTTGTGGATCTACAATTGGGAAATTTGTGGATCTACACTTTGGAAATTTGTGGATCTACACTTGGGAAAGTTGTGGATCTGCACTTGGCAAATTTGTGGATCTACACTTGGCAAATTTGTGGATCTACACTTAGGAAATTTGTGATTCTACACTTGGGAAATTTGTTTATCTACACTTGGGAAATTTGTGGATCTACACTTGGGAAATTTTTGGATCTACACTCGGGAAATTTGTGGATCTAAACTTGGGAAATTTGTTGATCTATACTTGGGAAATTTGTGGATCTACACTTGGGAAATTTGTTGATCTATACTTGGGAAATTTGTGGATCTACACTTGGGAAATTTTTGGATCTACACTTGGGAAATTTGTGGGTCTACACTTTGCAAATTTGTGGATCTACACTTGGGAAATTTGTGGATCTACACTTGAGAAATTTTTGGATCTTCACTAGGGAAATTTGTGGATCTACACTTGGGAAATTTGTGGATCTACACTTGGGAAATTTGTGGATCTATACAAAGGGAAATTTGTGGATCTATACAAAGCAAAATTTGGATCTATACTTGGAAAATTTGTGGATCTATTCTTGGAAAATTTGGGGATATATGCTTGGAAATTTGTTGATCTACACTTGGCAAATTTGTGGATCTAAACTTTAAAAATTTGTGGATCTACACTTGGGAAATTTGTGGATTTACACTTGGCAAATTTGTGGATCTACACTTGGTAAATTTGTGGATCTACACTTGAGAAATTTTTGGATCTTCACTAGGGAAATTTGTGGATCTACACTTGGGAAATTTGTGGATTTACACTTGGCAAATTTGTGGATCTACACTTGGGAAATTTGTGGATTTACACTTGGGAAATTTGTGGATCTACACTTGTGAAATTTGTGGATCTACACTTGGGAAATTTGTGGATCTACAATTGGGAAATTTGTGGATCTACACTTTGGAAATTTGTGGATCTACACTTGGGAAAGTTGTGGATCTGCACTTGGCAAATTTGTGGATCTACACTTGGCAAATTTGTGGATCTACACTTAGGAAATTTGTGATTCTACACTTGGGAAATTTGTTTATCTACACTTGGGAAATTTGTGGATCTACACTTGGGAAATTTTTGGATCTACACTCGGGAAATTTGTGGATCTACACTTGGGAAATTTGTTGATCTATACTTGGGAAATTTGTGGATCTACACTTGGGAAATTTGTTGATCTATACTTGGGAAATTTGTGGATCTACACTTGGGAAATTTGTGGGTCTACACTTTGCAAATTTGTGGATCTACACTTGGGAAATTTGTGGATCTACACTTGAGAAATTTTTGGATCTTCACTAGGGAAATTTGTGGATCTACACTTGGGAAATTTGTGTATCTACACTTGGGAAATTTGTGGATCTATACAAAGGGAAATTTGTGGATCTATACAAAGCAAAATTTGGATCTATACTTGGAAAATTTGTGGATCTATTCTTGGAAAATTTGGGGATATATGCTTGGAAATTTGTTGATCTACACTTGGCAAATTTGTGGATCTAAACTTTAAAAATTTGTGGATCTACACTTGGGAAATTTGTGGATTTACACTTGGCAAATTTGTGGATCTACACTTGGTAAATTTGTGGATCTACACTTGGCAAATTTGTGGATCTACACTTGCTAATTTGTGGATCTACACTTGGCAAATTTGTGGATCTACACTTGGGAAATTTGTGGATTTACACTTGGGAAATTTGTGGATCTACACTTGTGAAATTTGTGGATCTACACTTGGGAAATTTGTGGATCTACAATTGGGAAATTTGTGGATCTACACTTTGGAAATTTGTGGATCTACACTTGGGAAAGTTGTGGATCTACACTTGGGAAATTTGTGGATCTACACTTAGGAAATTTTTGGATCTACACTTGGGAAATTTGTGGGTCTACACTTTGCAAATTTGTGGATCTACACTTGGGAAATTTGTGGATCTACACTTGGGAAATTTGTGGATCTACACTTGGGAAATTTTTGGATCTACACTTGGGAAATTTTTGGATCTACACTAGGGAAATTTGTGGATCTACACTTGGGAAATTTGTGGATGTACACTTGGGAAATTTGTGGATCTATACAAAGGGAAATTTGTTGATCTATACAAAGCAAAATTTGGATCTATACTTGGAAAATTTGTGGATCTATTCTTGGAAAATTTGGGGATATATGCTTGGAAATTTGTTGATCTACACTTGGGAAATTTGTGGATCTAAACTTGGGAAATTTGTGGATCTACACTTAGGAAATTAGTGGATCTACACTCGCAAATTTGTGGATCTAAACTTTAAAAATTTGTGTATCTACACTTGGGAAATTTGTGGATTTACACTTGGCAAATTTGTGGATCTACACTTGGTAAATTTGTGGATCTACACTTGGCAAATTTGTGGATCTAAACTTGGGAAATTTGTGGATCTACACTTGGTAAATTTGTGGATCTACACTTTGCAAATTTGTGGATCTACACTTGGGTTTTTTGTGGATCTACACTCGCAAATTTGTGGATCTAAACTTTAAAAATTTGTGGATCTACACTTGGTAAATTTGTGGATCTACACTTGGGAAATTTGTGGATCTACACTTGCAAATTTGTGGATCTACACTTGGCAAATTTGTGGATCTAAACTTTAAAAATTTGTGGATTTATACTTGGGAAATTTGTGGATTTATACTTGGGAAATTTGTATATTTATACTTGGGAAATTTGTATATTTATACTTAGGAAATTTGTTGATTTATACTTGGGAAATTTGTGGATTTATACTTGGGAAATTTGTGGATTTATACTTGGGAAATTTGGATTTATACTTAGGAAATTTGTGGATTTATACTTGGGAAATTTGTGGATTTATACTTGGGAAATTTGTATATTTATACTTAAGAAATTTGTGGATTTATACTTGGGAAATTTGTGGATTTATACTTGGGAAATTTGTGGATTTATACTTAGGAAATTTGTGGATTTTCTCTTGGCAAATTTGTAGATTTATACTTGGGAAAATTGTGGATTTATATTTGGGAAATTTGTGTATTTATATTGGGGAAATTTGTGGATTTATACTTGGGAAATTTGTGGATTTATACTTAGGAAATTTGTGGATTTACACTTGGCAAATTTGTGGATCTACACTTGGTAAATTTGTGGATCTACACTTGTCAAATTTGTGGATCTACACTTGGCAAATTTATGGATCTACACTTGGTAAATTTTGTGGATCTACACTTGGGAAATTTGTGGATCTACACTCGCAAATTTTTGGATCTACACTTGGCAAATTTGTGGATCTAAACTTTAAAAATTTGTGGATCTACACTTGGGAAATTTGTGGATTTACACTTGGCAAATTTGTGGATCTACACTTGGGAAATTTGTGGATCTACACTTGGGAAATTTGTGGATCTACACTTGGTAAATTTGTGGATCTACACTTGGCAAATTTGTGGATCTACAGTTGGCAAATTTGTGGATCTACACTTGGGAAATTTGTGGATCTACACTTGGGAAATTTGTGGATCTACACTTGGGAAATTTTTGGATCTACACTAGGGAAATTTGTGGATCTACACTTGGGAAATTTGTGGATCTACACTTGGGAAATTTGTGGATCTATACAAAGGGAAATTTGTGGATCTATACAAAGCAAAATTTGGATCTATACTTGGAAAATTTGTGGATCTATTGGAAAATTTGGGGATATATGCTTGGAAATTTGTTGAACTACACTTGGCAAATTTGTGGATCTAAACTTGGGAAATTTGTGGATCTACACTTGGTAAATTTGTGGATCTACACTTTGCAAATTTGTGGATCTACACTTGGGAAATTTGTGGATCTACACTTGGCAAATTTGTGGATCTAAACTTTAAAAATTTGTGGATCTACACTTGGGAAATTTGTGGATTTACACTTGGCAAATTTGTGGATCTAAACTTTAAAAATTTGTGGATCTATACTTGGGAAATTTGTGGATTTATACTTGGGAAATTTGGATTTATACTTAGGAAATTTGTGGATTTATACTTGGGAAATTTGTGGATTTATACTTGGGAAATTTGTGGATTTATACTTGGGAAATTTGTATATTTATACTTGGGAAATTTGTATATTTATACTTAAGAAATTTGTGGATTTATACTTGGGAAATTTGTGGATTTATACTTGGGAAATTTGTGGATTTATACTTAGGAAATTTGTGGATTTTCTCTTGGCAAATTTGTAGATTAATACTTGGGAAAATTGTGGATTTATATTTGGGAAATTTGTGGATTTATATTGGGGAAATTTGTGGATTTATACTTGGAAAATTTGTGGATTTATACTTAGAAAATTTGTGGATTTACACTTGGCAAATTTGTGGATCTACACTTGGTAAATTTGTGGATCTACACTTGGCAAATTTGTGGATCTACACTTGGCAAATTTATGGATCTACACTTGGCAAATTTTGTGGATCTACACTTGGGAAATTTGTGGATCTACACTCGCAAATTTGTGGATCTACACCTGGCAAATTTGTGGATCTAAACTTGGGAAATTTGTGGATCTACACTTGGTAAATTTGTGGATCTACACTTTGCAAATTTGTGGATCTACACTTGGGAAATTTGTGGATCTACACTCGCAAATTTGTGGATCTACACTTGGCAAATTTGTGGATCTAAACTTTAAAAATTTGTGGATCTACACTTGGGAAATTTGTGGATTTACACTTGGCAAATTTGTGGATCTACACTTGGTAAATTTATGGATCTACTCTTGGCAAATTTGTGGATCTACACTTGGTAAATTTGTGGATCTACACTTGGCAAATTTGTGGATCTACAGTTGGCAAATTTATGGATCTACACTTGGGAAATTTGTGGATTTACACTTGGCAAATTTGTGGATCTACACTTGGGAAATTTATGGATCTACACTTGGGAAATTTGTGGATCTACACTTGGGAAATTTGTGGATCTACACTTGGGAAATTTTTGGATCTACACTAGGGAAATTTGTGGATCTACACTTGGGAAATTTGTGGATCTACACTTGGGAAATTTGTGGATCTATACAAAGGGAAATTTGTGGATCTATACAAAGCAACATTTGGATCTATACTTGGAAAATTTGTGGATCTATTGGAAAATTTGGGGATATATGCTTGGAAATTTGTTGAACTACACTTGGCAAATTTGTGGATCTAAACTTGGGAAATTTGTGGATCTACACTTGGTAAATTTGTGGATCTACACTTTGCAAATTTGTGGATCTACACTTGGGAAATTTGTGGATCTACACTTGGCAAATTTGTGGATCTAAACTTTAAAAATTTGTGGATCTACACTTGGGAAATTTGTGGATTTACACTTGGCAAATTTGTGGATCTAAACTTTAAAAATTTGTGGATCTATACTTGGGAAATTTGTGGATTTATACTTGGGAAATTTGGATTTATACTTAGGAAATTTGTGGATTTATACTTGGGAAATTTGTGGATTTATACTTGGGAAATTTGTATATTTATACTTAAGAAATTTGTGGATTTATACTTGGGAAATTTGTGGATTTATACTTGGGAAATTTGTGGATTTATACTTAGGAAATTTGTGGATTTTCTCTTGGCAAATTTGTAGATTAATACTTGGGAAAATTGTGGATTTATATTTGGGAAATTTGTGGATTTATATTGGGGAAATTTGTGGATTTATACTTGGGAAATTTGTGGATTTATACTTAGGAAATTTGTGGATTTACACTTGGCAAATTTGTGGATCTACACTTGGTAAATTTGTGGATCTACACTTGGCAAATTTGTGGATCTACACTTGGCAAATTTATGGATCTACACTTGGCAAATTTTGTGGATCTACACTTGGGAAATTTGTTGATCTACACTCGCGAATTTGTGGATCTACACTTGGCAAATTTGTGGATCTAAACTTTAAAAATTGGTGGATCTACACTTGGGAAATTTGTGGATTTACACTTGGCAAATTTGTGGATCTACACTTGGTAAATTTGTGGATCTACACTTGGCAAATTTGTGGATCTACACTTGGTAAATTTGTGGATCTACACTTGGCAAATTTGTGGATCTACAGTTGGCAAATTTGTGGATCTACACTTGGGAAATTTGTGGATTTACACTTGGCAAATTAGTTTATCTACACTTGGTAAATTTGTGGATCTACACTTGGGAAATTTGTGGATCTACACTTGGTAAATTTGTGGATCTACACTTGGCAAATTTGTGGATCTACACTTGCTAATTTGTGGATCTACACTTGGCAAATTTGTGGATCTACACTTGGCAAATTTGTGGATCTACACTTGGGAAATTTGTGGATCTACACTTGGGAAATTTGTGGATCTACACTTGGGAAAGTTGTGGATCTACACTTGGGAAATTTGTGGATCTACACTTGGGAAATTTTTGGATCTACACTTGGGAAATTTGTGGGTCTACACTTTGCAAATTTGTGGATCTACACTTGGGAAATTTGTGGATCTACACTTGGGAAATTTGTGGATCTACACTTGGGAAATTTTTGGATCTACACTAGGGAAATTTGTGGATCTACACTTGGTAAATTTGTGGATCTACACTTGGCAAATTTGTGGATCTACACTTGGTAAATTTGTGGATCTACACTTGGCAAATTTGTGGATCTACAGTTGGCAAATTTGTGGATCTACACTTGGGAAATTTGTGGATTTACACTTGGCAAATTAGTTTATCTACACTTGGTAAATTTGTGGATCTACACTTGGGAAATTTGTGGATCTACACTTGGTAAATTTGTGGATCTACACTTGGCAAATTTGTGGATCTACACTTGCTAATTTGTGGATCTACACTTGGCAAATTTGTGGATCTACACTTGGGAAATTTGTGGATCTACACTTGGGAAATTTGTGGATCTACACTTGGGAAATTTGTGGATCTACACTTGGGAAAGTTGTGGATCTACACTTGGGAAATTTGTGGATCTACACTTGGGAAATTTTTGGATCTACACTTGGGAAATTTGTGGGTCTACACTTTGCAAATTTGTGGATCTACACTTGGGAAATTTGTGGATCTACACTTGGGAAATTTGTGGATCTACACTTGGGAAATTTTTGGATCTACACTAGGGAAATTTGTGGATCTACACTTGGGAAATTTGTGGATCTACACTTGGGAAATTTGTGGATCTATACAAAGGGAAATTTGTGGATCTATACAAAGCAAAATTTGGATCTATACTTGGAAAATTTGTGGATCTATTGGAAAATTTGGGGATATATGCTTGGAAATTTGTTGATCTACACTTGGCAAATTTGTGGATCTAAATTTGGGAAATTTGTGGATCTACACTTGGTAAATTTGTGGATCTACACTTTGCAAATTTGTGGATCTACACTTGGGAAATTTGTGGATCTACACTCGCAAATTTGTGGATCTACACTTGGCAAATTTGTGGATCTAAACTTTAAAAATTTGTGGATCTACACTTGGGAAATTTGTGGATTTACACTTGGCAAATTTGTGGATCTACACTTGGTAAATTTGTGGATCTACTCTTGGCAAATTTGTGGATCTACACTTGGTAAATTTGTGGATCTACACTTGGCAAATTTGTGGATCTACAGTTGGCAAATTTGTGGATCTACACTTGGGAAATTTGTGGATTTACACTTGGCAAATTTGTGGATCTACACTTGGTAAATTTGTGGAATTACACTTGGGAAATTTGTGGATCTACACTTGGTAAATTTGTGGATCTACACTTTGCAAATTTTTGGATCTACACTTGGGAAATTTGTGGATCTACACTCGCAAATTTGTGGATCTACACTTGGCAAATTTGTGGATCTAAACTTTAAAAATTTGTGGATCTACACTTGGGAAATTTGTGGATTTACACTTGGCAAATTTGTGGATCTACACTTGGTAAATTTGTGGATCTACTCTTGGCAAATTTGTGGATCTACACTTGGTAAATTTGTGGATCTACACTTGGCAAATTTGCGGATCTACACTTGGGAAATTTGTGGATCTAAACTTTAAAAATTTGTGGATCTACACTTGGGAAATTTGTGGATTTACACTTGGCAAATTTGTGGATCTACACTTGGTAAATTTGTGGATCTACTCTTGGCAAATTTGTGGATCTACACTTGGTAAATTTGTGGATCTACACTTGGCAAATTTGTGGATCTACAGTTGGCAAATTTGTGGATCTACACTTGGGAAATTTGTGGATTTACACTTGGCAAATTTGTGGATCTACACTTGGTAAATTTGTGGAATTACACTTGGGAAATTTGTGGATCTACACTTGGTAAATTTGTGGATCTACACTTTGCAAATTTTTGGATCTACACTTGGGAAATTTGTGGATCTACACTCGCAAATTTGTGGATCTACACTTGGCAAATTTGTGGATCTAAACTTTAAAAATTTGTGGATCTACACTTGGGAAATTTGTGGATTTACACTTGGCAAATTTGTGGATCTACACTTGGTAAATTTGTGGATCTACTCTTGGCAAATTTGTGGATCTACACTTGGTAAATTTGTGGATCTACACTTGGCAAATTTGTGGATCTACAGTTGGCAAATTTGCGGATCTACACTTGGGAAATTTGTGGATTTACACTTGGCAAATTTGTGGATCTACACTTGGGAAATTTGTGGATCTACACTTGGTAAATTTGTGGATCTACACTTTGCAAATTTGTGGATCTACACTTGGGAAATTTGTGGATCTACACTTGGCAAATTTGTGGATCTAAACTTTAAAAATTTGTGGATCTACACTTGGGAAATTTGTGGATTTACACTTGGCAAATTTGTGGATCTAAACTTTAAAAATTTGTGGATCTATACTTGGGAAATTTGTGGATTTATACTTGGGAAATTTGTATATTTATACTTAAGAAATTTGTGGATTTATACTTGGGAAATTTGTGGATTTATACTTGGGAAATTTGTGGATTTATACTTAGGAAATTTGTGGATTTTCTCTTGGCAAATTTGTAGATTAATACTTGGGAAAATTGTGGATTTATATTTGGGAAATTTGTGGATTTATATTGGGGAAATTTGTGGATTTATACTTGGGAAATTTGTGGATTTATACTTAGGAAATTTGTGGATTTACACTTGGCAAATTTGTGGATCTACACTTGGTAAATTTGTGGATCTACACTTGGCAAATTTGTGGATCTACACTTGGCAAATTTATGGATCTACACTTGGCAAATTTTGTGGATCTACACTTGGGAAATTTGTGGATCTACACTCGCAAATTTGTGGATCTACACTTGGCAAATTTGTGGATCTAAACTTTAAAAATTGGTGGATCTACACTTGGGAAATTTGTGGATTTACACTTGGCAAATTTGTGGATCTACACTTGGTAAATTTGTGGATCTACACTTGGCAAATTTGTGGATCTACACTTGGTAAATTTGTGGATCTACACTTGGCAAATTTGTGGATCTACAGTTGGCAAATTTGTGGATCTACACTTGGGAAATTTGTGGATTTACACTTGGCAAATTAGTTTATCTACACTTGGTAAATTTGTGGATCTACACTTGGGAAATTTGTGGATCTACACTTGGTAAATTTGTGGATCTACACTTGGCAAATTTGTGGATCTACACTTGCTAATTTGTGGATCTACACTTGGCAAATTTGTGGATCTACACTTGGGAAATTTGTGGATCTACACTTGGGAAATTTGTGGATCTACACTTGGGAAAGTTGTGGATCTACACTTGGGAAATTTGTGGATCTACACTTGGGAAATTTTTGGATCTACACTTGGGAAATTTGTGGGTCTACACTTTGCAAATTTGTGGATCTACACTTGGGAAATTTGTGGATCTACACTTGGGAAATTTGTGGATCTACACTTGGGAAATTTTTGGATCTACACTAGGGAAATTTGTGGATCTACACTTGGGAAATTTGTGGATCTACACTTGGGAAATTTGTGGATCTATACAAAGGGAAATTTGTGGATCTATACAAAGCAAAATTTGGATCTATACTTGGAAAATTTGTGGATCTATTGGAAAATTTGGGGATATATGCTTGGAAATTTGTTGATCTACACTTAGCAAATTTGTGGATCTAAATTTGGGAAATTTGTGGATCTACACTTGGTAAATTTGTGGATCTACACTTTGCAAATTTGTGGATCTACACTTGGGAAATTTGTGGATCTACACTCGCAAATTTGTGGATCTACACTTGGCAAATTTGTGGATCTAAACTTTAAAAATTTGTGGATCTACACTTGGGAAATTTGTGGATTTACACTTGGCAAATTTGTGGATCTACACTTGGTAAATTTGTGGATCTACTCTTGGCAAATTTGTGGATCTACACTTGGTAAATTTGTGGATCTACACTTGGCAAATTTGTGGATCTACAGTTGGCAAATTTGTGGATCTACACTTGGGAAATTTGTGGATTTACACTTGGCAAATTTGTGGATCTACACTTGGTAAATTTGTGGAATTACACTTGGGAAATTTGTGGATCTACACTTGGTAAATTTGTGGATCTACACTTTGCAAATTTTTGGATCTACACTTGGGAAATTTGTGGATCTACACTCGCAAATTTGTGGATCTACACTTGGCAAATTTGTGGATCTAAACTTTAAAAATTTGTGGATCTACACTTGGGAAATTTGTGGATTTACACTTGGCAAATTTGTGGATCTACACTTGGTAAATTTGTGGATCTACTCTTGGCAAATTTGTGGATCTACACTTGGTAAATTTGTGGATCTACACTTGGCAAATTTGTGGATCTACAGTTGGCAAATTTGCGGATCTACACTTGGGAAATTTGTGGATTTACACTTGGCAAATTTGTGGATCTACACTTGGTAAATTTGTGGAATTACACTTGGGAAATTTGTGGATCTACACTTGGGAAATTTGTGGATCTACACTTGCAAATTTGTGGATCTACACTTGGCAAATTTGTGGATCTAAACTTTAAAAATTTGTGGATTTATACTTGGGAAATTTGTGGATTTATACTTGGGAAATTTGTATATTTATACTTAGGAAATTTGTGGATTTATACTTGGGAAATTTGTGGATTTATACTTGGGAAATTTGTGGATTTATACTTGGGAAATTTGGATTTATACTTGGGAAATTTGTGGATTTATACTAGGGAAATTTGCGGATCTACACTTGGGAAATTTGTGGATTTACACTTGGCAAATTTGTGGATCTACACTTGGTAAATTTGTGGAATTACACTTGGGAAATTTGTGGATCTACACTTGGGAAATTTGTGGATCTACACTTGGCAAATTTGTGGATCTAAACTTTAAAAATTTGTGGATTTATACTTGGGAAATTTGTGGATTTATACTTGGGAAATTTGTATATTTATACTTAAGAAATTTGTGGATTTATACTTGGGAAATTTGTGGATTTATACTTGGGAAATTTGTGGATTTATATTGGGGAAATTTGTGGATCTACACTTGGGAAATTTGTGGATCTACACTTGGGAAATTTTTGGATCTACACTTGGGAAATTTGTGGGTCTACACTTTGCAAATTTGTGGATCTACACTTGGGAAATTTGTGGATCTACACTTGGGAAATTTGTGGATCTACACTTGGGAAATTTTTGGATCTACACTAGGGAAATTTTTGGATCTACACTTGGGAAATTTGTGGATCTACACTTGGGAAATTTGTGGATCTATACAAAGGGAAATTTGTGGATCTATACAAAGCAAAATTTGGATCTATACTTGGAAAATTTGTGGATCTATTGGAAAATTTGGGGATATATGCTTGGAAATTTGTTGATCTACACTTGGCAAATTTGTGGATCTAAACTTGGGAAATTTGTGGATCTACACTTGGTAAATTTGTGGATCTACACTTTGCAAATTTGTGGATCTACACTTGGGAAATTTGTGGATCTACACTCGCAAATTTGTGGATCTACACTTGGCAAATTTGTGGATCTAAACTTTAAAAATTTGTGGATCTACACTTGGGAAATTTGTGGATTTACACTTGGCAAATTTGTGGATCTACACTTGGTAAATTTGTGGATCTACTCTTGGCAAATTTGTGGATCTACACTTGGTAAATTTGTGGATCTACACTTGGCAAATTTGTGGATCTACAGTTGGCAAATTTGTGGATCTACACTTGGGAAATTTGTGGATTTACACTTGGCAAATTTGTGGATCTACACTTGGTAAATTTGTGGATCTACTCTTGGCAAATTTGTGGATCTACACTTGGTAAATTTGTGGATCTACACTTGGCAAATTTGTGGATCTACAGTTGGCAAATTTGCGGATCTACACTTGGGAAATTTGTGGATTTACACTTGGCAAATTTGTGGATCTACACTTGGTAAATTTGTGGAATTACACTTGGGAAATTTGTGGATCTACACTTGGGAAATTTGTGGATCTACACTTGCAAATTTGTGGATCTACACTTGGCAAATTTGTGGATCTAAACTTTAAAAATTTGTGGATTTATACTTGGGAAATTTGTGGATTTATACTTGGGAAATTTGTATATTTATACTTGGGAAATTTGTGGATTTATACTTGGGAAATTTGGAATTATACTTGGGAAATTTGTGGATTTATACTAGGGAAATTTGCGGATCTACACTTGGGAAATTTGTGGATTTACACTTGGGAAATTTGTGGATTTACACTTGGCAAATTTGTGGATCTACACTTGGTAAATTTGTGGAATTACACTTGGGAAATTTGTGGATCTACACTTGGGAAATTTGTGGATCTACACTTGGCAAATTTGTGGATCTAAACTTTAAAAATTTGTGGATTTATACTTGGGAAATTTGTGGATTTATACTTGGGAAATTTGTATATTTATACTTAAGAAATTTGTGGATTTATACTTGGGAAATTTGTGGATTTATACTTGGGAAATTTGTTCATTTATATTGGGGAAATTTGTGGATCTACACTTGGGAAATTTGTGGATCTACACTTGGGAAATTTTTGGATCTACACTTGGGAAATTTGTGGGTCTACACTTTGCAAATTTCTGGATCTACACTTGGGAAATTTGTGGATCTACACTTGGGAAATTTGTGGATCTACACTTGGGAAATTTTTGGATCTACACTAGGGAAATTTGTGGATCTACACTTGGGAAATTTGTGGATCTACACTTGGGAAATTTGTGGATCTATACAAAGGGAAATTTGTGGATCTATACAAAGCAAAATTTGGATCTATACTTGGAAAATTTGTGGATCTATTGGAAAATTTGGGGATATATGCTTGGAAATTTGTTGATCTACACTTGGCAAATTTGTGGATCTAAACTTGGGAAATTTGTGGATCTACACTTGGTAAATTTGTGGATCTACACTTTGCAAATTTGTGGATCTACACTTGGGAAATTTGTGGATCTACACTCGCAAATTTGTGGATCTACACTTGGCAAATTTGTGGATCTAAACTTTAAAAATTTGTGGCTCTACACTTGGGAAATTTGTGGATTTACACTTGGCAAATTTGTGGATTTACACTTGGCAAATTTGTGGATCTACACTTGGTAAATTTGTGGATCTACTCTTGGCAAATTTGTGGATCTACACTTGGTAAATTTGTGGATCTACACTTGGCAAATTTGTGGATCTACAGTTGGCAAATTTGTGGATCTACACTTGGCAAATTTGTGGATTTACACTTGGCAAATTTGTGGATCTACACTTGGTAAATTTGTGGAATTACACTTGGGAAATTTGTGGATCTACACTTGGTAAATTTGTGGATCTACACTTTGCAAATTTTTGGATCTACACTTGGGAAATTTGTGGATCTACACTCGCAAATTTGTGGATCTACACTTGGCAAATTTGTGGATCTAAACTTTAAAAATTTGTGGATCTACACTTGGGAAATTTGTGGATTTACACTTGGCAAATTTGTGGATCTACACTTGGTAAATTTGTGGATCTACTCTTGGCAAATTTGTGGATCTACACTTGGTAAATTTGTGGATCTACACTTGGCAAATTTGTGGATCTACAGTTGGCAAATTTGCGGATCTACAATTGGGAAATTTGTGGATTTACACTTGGCAAATTTGTGGATCTACACTTGGTAAATTTGTGGAATTACACTTGGGAAATTTGTGGATCTACACTTGGGAAATTTGTGGATCTACACTTGCAAATTTGTGGATCTACACTTGGCAAATTTGTGGATCTAAACTTTAAAAATTTGTGGATTTATACTTGGGAAATTTGTGGATTTATACTTGGGAAATTTGTATATTTATACTTAGGAAATTTGTGGATTTACACTTGGGAAATTTGTGGATTTATACTTGGGAAATTTGTGGATTTATACTTGGGAAATTTGGATTTATACTTGGGAAATTTGTGGATTTATACTAGGGAAATTTGCGGATCTACACTTGGGAAATTTGTGGATTTACACTTGGCAAATTTGTGGATCTACACTTGGTAAATTTGTGGAATTACACTTGGGAAATTTGTGGATCTACACTTGGGAAATTTGTGGATCTACACTTGGCAAATTTGTGGATCTAAACTTTAAAAATTTGTGGATTTATACTTGGGAAATTTGTGGATTTATACTTGGGAAATTTGTATATTTATACTTAAGAAATTTGTGGATTTATACTTGGGAAATTTGTGGATTTATACTTGGGAAATTTGTGGATTTATATTGGGGAAATTTGTGGATTTATACTTGGGAAATTTGTGGATTTATACTTAGGAAATTTGTAGATTTACACTTGGTAAATTTGTGGATCTACACTTGGCAAATTTGTGGATCTACACTTGGCAAATTTATGGATCTACACTGGGCAAATTTTGTGGATCTACACATGGGAAATTTGTGGATCTACACTCGCAAATTTGTGGATCTACACTTGGCAAATTTGTGGATCTAAACTTTAAAAATTTGTGGATCTACACTTGGGAAATTTGTGGATTTACACTTGGCAAATTTGTGGATCTACACTTGGTAAATTTGTGGATCTACACTTGGTAAATTTGTGGATTTACACTTGGCAAATTTGTTTATCTACACTTGGTAAATTTGTGGATCTACACTTGGGAAATTTGTGGATCTACACTTGGCAAATTTGTGGATCTACACTTGGTAAATTTGTGGATCTACACTTGGCAAATTTGTGGATCTACACTTGGGAAATTTGTGGATCTACACTTGGGAAAGTTGTGGATCTACACTTGGGAACTTTGTGGATCTACACTTGGGAAATTTTTGGATCTACACTTGGGAAATTACGGGTCTACACTTTGCAAATTTGTGGATCTACACTTGGGAAATTTGTGGATCTACACTTGGGAAATTTGTTTATCTACACTTGGGAAATTTGTGGATCTACACTTGGGAAATTTTTGGATCTACACTCGGGAAATTTGTGGATCTACACTTGGGAAATTTGTTGATCTATACTTGGGAAATTTGTGGATCTACACTTGGGAAATTTGTTGATCTATACTTGGGAAATTTGTGGATCTACACTTGGGAAATTTTTGGATCTACACTTGGGAAATTTGTGGGTCTACACTTTGCAAATTTGTGGATCTACACTTGGGAAATTTGTGGATCTACACTTGAGAAATTTTTGGATCTTCACTAGGGAAATTTGTGGATCTACACTTGGGAAATTTGTGGATCTACACTTGGGAAATTTGTGGATCTATACAAAGGGAAATTTATGGATCTATACAAAGCAAAATTTGGATCTATACTTGGAAAATTTGTGGATCTATTCTTGGAAAATTTGGGGATATATGCTTGGAAATTTGTTGATCTACACTTGGCAAATTTGTGGATCTAAACTTTAAAAATTTGTGGATCTACACTTGGGAAATTTGTGGATTTACACTTGGCAAATTTGTGGATCTACACTTGGTAAATTTGTGGATCTACACTTGGCAAATTTGTGGATCTACACTTGCTAATTTGTGGATCTACACTTGGCAAATTTGTGGATCTACACTTGGGAAATTTGTGGATCTACACTTGCAAATTTGTGGATCTACACTTGGCAAATTTGTGGATCTAAACTTTAAAAATTTGTGGATTTATACTTGGGAAATTTGTGGATTTATACTTGGGAAATTTGTATATTTATACTTAGGAAATTTGTTGATTTATACTTGGGAAATTTGTGGATTTATACTTGGGAAATTTGTGGATTTATACTTGGGAAATTTGGATTTATACTTAGGAAATTTGTGGATTTATACTTGGGAAATTTGTGGATTTATACTTGGGAAATTTGTATATTTATACTTAAGAAATTTGTGGATTTCTACTTGGGAAATTTGTGGATTTATACTTGGGAAATTTGTGGATTTATACTTAGGAAATTTGTGGATTTTCTCTTGGCAAATTTGTAGATTTATACTTGGGAAAATTGTGGATTCATATTTGGGAAATTTGTGGATTTATATTGGGGAAATTTGTGGATTTATACTTGGGAAATTTGTGGATTTATACTTAGGAAATTTGTGGATTTACACTTGGCAAATTTGTGGATCTACACTTGGTAAATTTGTGGATCTACACTTGGCAAATTTGTGGATCTACACTTGGCAAATTTATGGATCTACACTTGGCAAATTTTGTGGATCTACACTTGGGAAATTTGTGGATCTACACTCGCAAATTTTTGGATCTACACTTGGCAAATTTGTGGATCTAAACTTTAAAAATTTGTGGATCTACACTTGGGAAATTTGTGGATTTACACTTGGCAAATTTGTTGATCTACACTTGGCAAATTTGTGGATCTACAGTTGGCAAATTTGTGGATCTACACTTGGGAAATTTGTGGATTTACACTTGGCAAATTTGTTTATCTACACTTGGTAAATTTGTGGATCTACACTTGGGAAATTTGTGGATCTACACTTGGTAAATTTGTGGATCTACACTTGGCAAATTTGTGGATCTACACTTGCTAATTTGTGGATCTACACTTGGCAAATTTGTGGATCTACACTTGGGAAATTTGTGGATCTACACTTGGGAAATTTGTGGATCTACACTTGGGAAAGTTGTGGATCTACACTTGGGAAATTTGTGGATCTACACTTGGGAAATTTTTGGATCTACACTTGGGAAATTTGTGGATCTACACTTGGGAAATTTGTGGATCTACACTTGGGAAATTTGTGGATCTATACAAAGGGAAATTTGTGGATCTATACAAAGCAAAATTTGGATCTATACTTGGAAAATTTGTGGATCTATTGGAAAATTTGGGGATATATGCCTGGAAATTTGTTGATCTACACTTGGCAAATTTGTGGATCTAAACTTGGGAAATTTGTGGATCTACACTTGGTAAATTTGTGGATCTACACTTTGCAAATTTGTGGATCTACACTTGGGAAATTTGTGGATCTACACTCGCAAATTTGTGGATCTACACTTGGCAAATTTGTGGATCTAAACTTTAAAAATTTGTGGATCTACACTTGGGAAATTTGTGGATTTACGCTTGGCAAATTTGTGGATCTACACTTGGTAAATTTGTGGATCTACTCTTGGCAAATTTGTGGATCTACACTTGGTAAATTTGTGGATCTACACTTGGCAAATTTGTGGATCTACAGTTGGCAAATTTGTGGATCTACACTTGGGAAATTTGTGGATTTACACTTGGCAAATTTGTGGATCTACACTTGGGAAATTTATGGATCTACACTTGGGAAATTTGTGGATCTACACTTGGGAAAGTTGTGGATCTACACTTGGGAAATTTGTGGATCTACACTTGGGAAATTTTTGGATCTACACTTGGGAAATTTGTGGGTCTACACTTTGCAAATTTGTGGATCTACACTTGGGAAATTTGTGGATCTACACTTGGGAAATTTGTGGATCTACACTTGGGAAATTTTTGGATCTACACTAGGGAAATTTGTGGATCTACACTTGGGAAATTTGTGGATCTACACTTGGGAAATTTGTGGATCTATACAAAGGGAAATTTGTGGATCTATACAAAGCAAAATTTGGATCTATACTTGGAAAATTTGTGGATCTATTGGAAAATTTGGGGATATATGCTTGGAAATTTGTTGAACTACACTTGGCAAATTTGTGGATCTAAACTTGGGAAATTTGTGGATCTACACTTGGTAAATTTGTGGATCTACACTTTGCAAATTTGTGGATCTACACTTAGGAAATTTGTGGATCTACACTTGGCAAATTTGTGGATCTAAACTTTAAAAATTTGTGGATCTACACTTGGGAAATTTGTGGATTTACACTTGGCAAATTTGTGGATCTAAACTTTAAAAATTTGTGGATCTATACTTGGGAAATTTGTGGATTTATACTTGGGAAATTTGGATTTATACTTAGGAAATTTGTGGATTTATACTTGGGAAATTTGTGGATTTATACTTGGGAAATTTGTATATTTATACTTAAGAAATTTGTGGATTTATACTTGGGAAATTTGTGGATTTATACTTGGGAAATTTGTGGATTTATACTTAGGAAATTTGTGGATTTTCTCTTGGCAAATTTGAAGATTAATACTTGGGAAAATTGTGGATTTATATTGGGGAAATTTGTGGATTTATACTTGGGAAATTTGTGGATTTATACTTAGGAAATTTGTGGATTTACACTTGGCAAATTTGTGGATTTACACTTGGTAAATTTGTGGATCTACACTTGGCAAATTTGTGGATCTACACTTGGCAAATTTATGGATCTACACTTGGCAAATTTTGTGGATCTACACTTGGGAAATTTGTGGATCTACACTCGCAAATTTTTGGATCTACACTTGGCAAATTTGTGGATCTAAACTTTAAAAATTTGTGGATCTACACTTGGGAAATTTGTGGATTTACACTTGGCAAATTTGTTGATCTACACTTGGGAAATTTGTGGATCTACACTTGGCAAATTTGTGGATCTACAGTTGGCAAATTTGTGGATCTACACTTGGGAAATTTATGGATTTACACTTGGCAAATTTGTTTATCTACACTTGGTAAATTTGTGGATCTACACTTGGGAAATTTGTGGATCTACACTTGGTAAATTTGTGGATCTACACTTGGCAAATTTGTGGATCTACACTTGCTAATTTGTGGATCTACACTTGGCAAATTTGTGGATCTACACTTGGGAAATTTGTGGATCTACACTTGGGAAATTTGTGGATCTACACTTGGGAAAGTTGTGGATCTACACTTGGGAAATTTGTGGATCTACACTTGGGAAATTTTTGGATCTACACTTGGGAAATTTGTGGGTCTACACTTTGCAAATTTGTGGATCTACACTTGGGAAATTTGTGGATCTACACTTGGGAAATTTGTGGATCTACACTTGGGAAATTTTTGGATCTACACTAGGGAAATTTGTGGATCTACACTTGGGAAATTTGTGGATCTACACTTGGGAAATTTGTGGATCTATACAAAGGGAAATTTGTGGATCTATACAAAGCAAAATTTGGATCTATACTTGGAAAATTTGTGGATCTATTGGAAAATTTGGGGATATATGCCTGGAAATTTGTTGATCTACACTTGGCAAATTTGTGGATCTAAACTTGGGAAATTTGTGGATCTACACTTGGTAAATTTGTGGATCTACACTTTGCAAATTTGTGGATCTACACTTGGGAAATTTGTGGATCTACACTCGCAAATTTGTGGATCTACACTTGGCAAATTTGTGGATCTAAACTTTAAAAATTTGTGGATCTACACTTGGGAAATTTGTGGATTTACACTTGGCAAATTTGTGGATCTACACTTGGTAAATTTGTGGATCTACTCTTGGCAAATTTGTGGATCTACACTTGGTAAATTTGTGGATCTACACTTGGCAAATTTGTGGATCTACAGTTGGCAAATTTGTGGATCTACACTTGGGAAATTTGTGGATTTACACTTGGCAAATTTGTGGATCTACACTTGGGAAATTTATGGATCTACACTTGGGAAATTTGTGGATCTACACTTGGGAAAGTTGTGGATCTACACTTGGGAAATTTGTGGATCTACACTTGGGAAATTTTTGGATCTACACTTGGGAAATTTGTGGGTCTACACTTTGCAAATTTGTGGATCTACACTTGGGAAATTTGTGGATCTACACTTGGGAAATTTGTGGATCTACACTTGGGAAATTTTTGGATCTACACTAGGGAAATTTGTGGATCTACACTTGGGAAATTTGTGGATCTACACTTGGGAAATTTGTGGATCTATACAAAGGGAAATTTGTGGATCTATACAAAGCAAAATTTGGATCTATACTTGGAAAATTTGTGGATCTATTGGAAAATTTGGGGATATATGCTTGGAAATTTGTTGAACTACACTTGGCAAATTTGTGGATCTAAACTTGGGAAATTTGTGGATCTACACTTGGTAAATTTGTGGATCTACACTTTGCAAATTTGTGGATCTACACTTAGGAAATTTGTGGATCTACACTTGGCAAATTTGTGGATCTAAACTTTAAAAATTTGTGGATCTACACTTGGGAAATTTGTG
This sequence comes from Odiellus spinosus, assembly GCA_963920705.1. Classification (NCBI taxonomy): domain Eukaryota; kingdom Metazoa; phylum Arthropoda; class Arachnida; order Opiliones; family Phalangiidae; genus Odiellus; species Odiellus spinosus. The sequence goes on from OY987233.1 coordinate 1,094,943, forward strand.
GATTTACTTTTGGCAAATTTGTGGATCTAAACTCTAAAAATTTGTGGATCTATACTTGGGAAATTTGTGGATTTATACTTGGGAAATTTGGATTTATACTTAGGAAATTTGTGGATTTATACTTGGGAAATTTGTGGATTTATACTTGGGAAATTTGTATATTTATACTTAAGAAATTTGTGGATTTATACTTGGGAAATTTGTGGATTTATACTTGGGAAATTTGTGGATTTATACTTAGGAAATTTGTGGATTTTCTCTTGGCAAATTTGAAGATTAATACTTGGGAAAATTGTGGATTTATATTTGGGAAATTTGTGGATTTATATTGGGGAAATTTGTGGATTTATACTTGGGAAATTTGTGGATTTATACTTAGGAAATTTGTGGATTTACACTTGGTAAATTTGTGGATCTACACTTGGCAAATTTGTGGATCTACACTTGGCAAATTTATGGATCTACACTTGGCAAATTTTGTGGATCTACACTTGGGAAATTTGTGGATCTACACTCGCAAATTTGTGGATCTACACTTGGCAAATTTGTGGATCTAAACTTTAAAAATTTGTGGATCTACACTTGGGAAATTTGTGGATTTACACTTGGCAAATTTGTGGATCTACACTTGGTAAATTTGTGGATCTACACTTGGCAAATTTGTGGATCTACACTTGGTAAATTTGTGGATCTACACTTGGCAAATTTGTGGATCTACAGTTGGCAAATTTGTGGATCTACACTTGGGAAATTTGTGGATTTACACTTGGCAAATTTGTTTATCTACACTTGGTAAATTTGTGGATCTACACTTGGGAAATTTGTGGATCTACACTTGGTAAATTTGTGGATCTACACTTGGCAAATTTGTGGATCTACACTTGCTAATTTGTGGATCTACACTTGGGAAATTTGTGGATCTATACAAAGGGAAATTTGTGGATCTATACAAAGCAAAATTTGGATCTATACTTGGAAAATTTGTGGATCTATTGGAAAATTTGGGGATATATGCTTGGAAATTTGTTGAACTACACTTGGCAAATTTGTGGATCTAAACTTGGGAAATTTGTGGATCTACACTTGGTAAATTTGTGGATCTACACTTTGCAAATTTGTGGATCTACACTTAGGAAATTTGTGATCTACACTTGGCAAATTTGTGGATCTAAACTTTAAAAATTTGTGGATCTACACTTGGGAAATTTGTGGATTTACACTTGGCAAATTTGTGGATCTAAACTTTAAAAATTTGTGGATCTATACTTGGGAAATTTGTGGATTTATACTTGGGAAATTTGGATTTATACTTAGGAAATTTGTGGATTTATACTTGGGAAATTTGTGGATTTATACTTGGGAAATTTGTATATTTATACTTAAGAAATTTGTGGATTTATACTTGGGAAATTTGTGGATTTATACTTGGGAAATTTGTGGATTTATACTTAGGAAATTTGTGGATTTTCTCTTGGCAAATTTGAAGATTAATACTTGGGAAAATTGTGGATTTATATTTGGGAAATTTGTGGATTTATATTGGGGAAAATTGTGGATTTATACTTGGGAAATTTGTGGATTTATACTTAGGAAATTTGTGGATTTACACTTGGCAAATTTGTGGATCTACACTTGGTAAATTTGTGGATCTACACTTGGCAAATTTGTGGATCTACACTTGGCAAATTTATGGATCTACACTTGGCAAATTTTGTGGATCTACACTTGGGAAATTTGTGGATCTACACTCGCAAATTTGTGGATCTACACTTGGCAAATTTGTGGATCTAAACTTTAAAAATTTGTGGATCTACACTTGGGAAATTTGTGGATTTACACTTGGCAAATTTGTGGATCTACACTTGGTAAATTTGTGGATCTACACTTGGCAAATTTGTGGATCTACACTTGGTAAATTTGTGGATCTACACTTGGCAAATTTGTGGATCTACAGTTGGCAAATTTGTGGATCTACACTTGGGAAATTTGTGGATTTACACTTGGCAAATTTGTTTATCTACACTTGGTAAATTTGTGGATCTACACTTGGGAAATTTGTGGATCTACACTTGGTAAATTTGTGGATCTACACTTGGCAAATTTGTGGATCTACACTTGCTAATTTGTGGATCTACACTTGGCAAATTTGTGGATCTACACTTGGGAAATTTGTGGATCTACACTTGGGAAATTTGTGGATCTACACTTGGGAAAGTTGTGGATCTACACTTGGGAAATTTGTGGATCTACACTTGGGAAATTTTTGGATCTACACTTGGGAAATTTTTGGATCTACACTTGGGAAATTTGTGGTTCTACACTTTGCAAATTTGTGGATCTACACTTGGGAAATTTGTGGATCTACACTTGGGAAATTTGTGGATCTACACTTGGGAAATTTTTGGATCTACACTAGGGAAATTTGTGGATCTACACTTGGGAAATTTGTGGATCTATACAAAGGGAAATTTGTGGATCTATACAAAGCAAAATTTGGATCTATACTTGGAAAATTTGTGGATCTATTGGAAAATTTGGGGATATATGCTTGGAAATTTGTTGATCTACACTTGGCAAATTTGTGGATCTAAACTTGGGAAATTTGTGGATCTACACTTGGTAAATTTGTGGATCTACACTTGGGAAATTTGTGGATCTACACTTGGGAAATTTGTGGATCTACACTTGGGAAATTTTTGGATCTACACTAGGGAAATTTGTGGATCTACACTTGGGAAATTTGTGGATCTACACTTGGGAAATTTGTGGATCTATACAAAGGGAAAAATGTGGATCTATACAAAGCAAAATTTGGATCTATACTTGGAAAATTTGTGGATCTATTGGAAAATTTGGGGATATATGCTTGGAAATTTGTTGATCTACACTTGGCAAATTTGTGGATCTAAACTTGGGAAATTTGTGGATCTACACTTGGTAAATTTGTGGATCTACACTTTGCATATTTGTGGATCTACACTTGGGAAATTTGTGGATCTACACTCGCAAATTTGTGGATCTAAACTTGGCAAATTTGTGGATCTAAACTTTAAAAATTTGTGGATCTACACTTGGGAAATTTGTGGATTTACACTTGGCAAATTTGTGGATCTACACTTGGTAAATTTGTGGATCTACTCTTGGCAAATTTGTGGATCTACACTTGGTAAATTTGTGGATCTACACTTGGCAAATTTGTGGATCTACAGTTGGCAAATTTGTGGATCTACACTTGGGAAATTTGTGGATTTACACTTGGCAAATTTGTGGATCTACACTTGGTAAATTTGTGGAATTACACTTGGGAAATTTGTGGATCTACACTTGGTAAATTTGTGGATCTACACTTTGCAAATTTTTGGATCTACACTTGGGAAATTTGTGGATCTACACTCGCAAATTTGTGGATCTACACTTGGCAAATTTGTGGATCTAAACTTTAAAAATTTGTGGATCTACACTTGGGAAATTTGTGGATTTACACTTGGCAAATTTGTGGATCTACACTTGGTAAATTTGTGGATCTACTCTTGGCAAATTTGTGGATCTACACTTGGTAAATTTTTGGATCTACACTTGGCAAATTTGTGGATCTACAGTTGGCAAATTTGCGGATCTACACTTGGGAAATTTGTGGATTTACACTTGGCAAATTTGTGGATCTACACTTGGTAAATTTGTGGAATTACACTTGGGAAATTTGTGGATCTACACTTGGGAAATTTGTGGATCTACACTTGCAAATTTGTGGATCTACACTTGGCAAATTTGTGGATCTAAACTTTAAAAATTTGTGGATTTATACTTGGGAAATCTGTGGATTTATACTTGGGAAATTTGTATATTTATACTTAGGAAATTTGTGGATTTATACTTGGGAAATTTGTGGATTTATACTTGGGAAATTTGTGGATTTATACTTGGGAAATTTGGATTTATACTTGGGAAATTTGTGGATTTATACTAGGGAAATTTGCGGATCTACACTTGGGAAATTTGTGGATTTACACTTGGCAAATTTGTGGATCTACACTTGGTAAATTTGTGGAATTACACTTGGGAAATTTGTGGATCTACACTTGGGAAATTTGTGGATCTACACTTGGCAAATTTGTGGATCTAAACTTTAAAAATTTGTGGATTTATACTTGGGAAATTTGTGGATTTATACTTGGGAAATTTGTATATTTATACTTAAGAAATTTGTGGATTTATACTTGGGAAATTTGTGGATTTATACTTGGGAAATTTGTGGATTTATATTGGGGAAATTTGTGGATTTATACTTGGGAAATTTGTGGATTTATACTTAGGAAATTTGTGGATTTACACTTGGCAAATTTGTGGATCTACACTTGGTAAATTTGTGGATCTACACTTGGCAAATTTGTGGATCTACACTTGGCAAATTTATGGATCTACACTTGGCAAATTTTGTGGATCTACACATGGGAAATTTGTGGATCTACACTCGCAAATTTGTGGATCTACACTTGGCAAATTTGTGGATCTAAACTTTAAAAATTTGTGGATCTACACTTGGGAGATTTGTGGATTTACACTTGGCAAATTTGTGGATCTACACTTGGTAAATTTGTGGATCTACACTTGGCAAATTTGTGGATCTACAGTTGGCAAATTTGTGGATCTACACTTGGGAAATTTGTGGATCTACACTTGGGAAATTTGTGGATCTACACTTGGGAAAGTTGTGGATCTACACTTGGGAAATTTGTGGATCTACACTTGGGAAATTTTTGGATCTACACTTGGGAAATTTGTGGTTCTACACTTTGCAAATTTGTGGATCTACACTTGGGAAATTTGTGGATCTACACTTGGGAAATTTGTGGATCTACACTTGGGAAATTTTTGGATCTACACTAGGGAAATTTGTGGATCTACACTTGGGAAATTTGTGGATCTATACAAAGGGAAATTTGTGGATCTATACAAAGCAAAATTTGGATCTATACTTGGAAAATTTGTGAATCTATTGAAAAATTTGGGGATATATGCTTGGAAATTTGTTGATCTACACTTGGCAAATTTGTGGATCTAAACTTGGGAAATTTGTGGATCTACACTTGGTAAATTTGTGGATCTACACTTTGCAAATTTGTGGATTTATACTTGGGAAATTTGTGGATTTATACTTGGGAAATTTGTGGATTTATATTGGGGAAATTTGTGGATTTATACTTGGGAAATTTGTGGATTTATACTTAGGAAATTTGTGGATTTACACTTGGCAAATTTGTGGATCTACACTTGGTAAATTTGTGGATCTACACTTGGCAAATTTGTGGATCTACACTTGGCAAATTTATGGATCTACACTTGGCAAATTTTGTGGATCTACATATGGGAAATTTGTGGATCTACACTCGCAAATTTGTGGATCTACACTTGGCAAATTTGTGGATCTAAACTTTAAAAATTTGTGGATCTACACTTGGGAGATTTGTGGATTTACACTTGGCAAATTTGTGGATCTACACTTGGTAAATTTGTGGATCTACACTTGGCAAATTTGTGGATCTACAGTTGGCAAATTTGTGGATCTACACTTGGGAAATTTGTGGATCTACACTTGGGAAATTTGTGGATCTACACTTGGGAAAGTTGTGGATCTACACTTGGGAAATTTTTGGATCTACACTTGGGAAATTTTTGGATCTACACTTGGGAAATTTGTGGTTCTACACTTTGCAAATTTGTGGATCTACACTTGGGAAATTTGTGGATCTACACTTGGGAAATTTGTGGATCTACACTTGGGAAATTTTTGGATCTACACTAGGGAAATTTGTGGATCTACACTTGGGAAATTTGTGGATCTATACAAAGGGAAATTTGTGGATCTATACAAAGCAAAATTTGGATCTATACTTGGAAAATTTGTGGATCTATTGGAAAATTTGGGGATATATGCTTGGAAATTTGTTGATCTACACTTGGCAAATTTGTGGATCTAAACTTGGGAAATTTGTGGATCTACACTTGGTAAATTTGTGGATCTACACTTTGCAAATTTGTGGATCTACACTTGGGAAATTTGTGGATCTACACTCGCAAATTTGTGGATCTACACTTGGCAAATTTGTGGATCTAAACTTTAAAAATTTGTGGATCTACACTTGGGAAATTTGTGGATTTACACTTGGCAAATTTGTGGATCTACACTTGGTAAATTTGTGGATCTACTCTTGGCAAATTTGTGGATCTACACTTGGTAAATTTGTGGATCTACACTTGGCAAATTTGTGGATCTACAGTTGGCAAATTTGTGGATCTACACTTGGGAAATTTGTGGATTTGCACTTGGCAAATTTGTGGATCTACACTTGGTAAATTTGTGGAATTACACTTGGGAAATTTGTGGATCTACACTTGGTAAATTTGTGGATCTACACTTTGCAAATTTTTGGATCTACACTTGGGAAATTTGTGGATCTACACTCGCAAATTTGTGGATCTACACTTGGCAAATTTGTGGATCTAAACTTTAAAAATTTGTGGATCTACACTTGGGAAATTTGTGGATTTACACTTGGCAAATTTGTGGATCTACACTTGGTAAATTTGTGGATCTACTCTTGGCAAATTTGTGGATCTACACTTGGTAAATTTGTGGATCTACACTTGGCAAATTTGTGGATCTACAGTTGGCAAATTTGCGGATCTACACTTGGGAAATTTGTGGATTTACACTTGGCAAATTTGTGGATCTACACTTGGTAAATTTGTGGAATTACACTTGGGAAATTTGTGGATCTACACTTGGGAAATTTGTGGATCTACACTTGCAAATTTGTGGATCTACACTTGGCAAATTTGTGGATCTAAACTTTAAAAATTTGTGGATTTATACTTGGGAAATTTGTGGATTTATACTTGGGAAATTTGTATATTTATACTTAGGAAATTTGTGGATTTATACTTGGGAAATTTGTGGATTTATACTTGGGAAATTTGTGGATTTATACTTGGGAAATTTGGATTTATACTTGGGAAATTTGTGGATTTATACTAGGGAAATTTGCGGATCTACACTTGGGAAATTTGTGGATCTACACTTGGCAAATTTGTGGATCTACACTTGGTAAATTTGTGGAATTACACTTGGGAAATTTGTGGATCTACACTTGGGAAATTTGTGGATCTACACTTGGCAAATTTGTTTATCTAAACTTTAAAAATTTGTGGATTTATACTTGGGAAATTTGTGGATTTATACTTTAGAAATTTGTATATTTATACTTAAGAAATTTGTGGATTTATACTTGGGAAATTTGTGGATTTATACTTGGGAAATTTGTGGATTTATATTGGGGAAATTTGTGGATTTATACTTGGGAAATTTGTGGATTCATACTTAGGAAATTTGTGGATTTACACTTGGCAAATTTGTGGATCTACACTTGGTAAATTTGTGGATCTACACTTGGCAAATTTGTGGATCTACACTTGGCAAATTTATGGATCTACACTTGGCAAATTTTGTGGATCTACACATGGGAAATTTGTGGATCTACACTCGCAAATTTGTGGATCTACACTTGGCAAATTTGTGGATCTAAACTTTAAAAATTTGTGGATCTACACTTGGGAGATTTGTGGATTTACACTTGGCAAATTTGTGGATCTACACTTGGTAAATTTGTGGATCTACACTTGGCAAATTTGTGGATCTACAGTTGGCAAATTTGTGGATCTACACTTGGGAAATTTGTGGATTTACACTTGGCAAATTTGTTTATCTACACTTGGTAAATTTGTGGATCTACACTTGGGAAATTTGTGGATCTACACTTGGGAAATTTGTGGATCTACACTTGGTAAATTTGTGGAATTACACTTGGGAAATTTGTGGATCTACACTTGGGAAATTTGTGGATCTACACTTGCAAATTTGTGGATCTACACTTGGCAAATTTGTGGATCTAAACTTTAAAAATTTGTGGATTTATACTTGGGAAATTTGTGGATTTATACTTGGGAAATTTGTATATTTATACTTAGGAAATTTGTGGATTTATACTTGGGAAATTTGTGGATTTATACTTGGGAAATTTGTGGATTTATATTGGGGAAATTTGTGGATTTATACTTGGGAAATTTGTGGATTTATACTTAGGAAATTTGTGGATTTACACTTGGCAAATTTGTGGATCTACACTTGGTAAATTTGTGGATCTACACTTGGCAAATTTGTGGATCTACACTTGGCAAATTTATGGATCTACACTTGGCAAATTTTGTGGATCTACACATGGGAAATTTGTGGATCTACACTCGCAAATTTGTGGATCTACACTTGGCAAATTTGTGGATCTAAACTTTAAAAATTTGTGGATCTACACTTGGGAAATTTGTGGATTTACACTTGGCAAATTTGTGGATCTACACTTGGTAAATTTGTGGATCTACACTTGGCAAATTTGTGGATCTACACTTGGTAAATTTGTGGATCTACACTTGGCAAATTTGTGGATCTACAGTTGGCAAATTTGTGGATCTACACTTGGGAAATTTGTGGATTTACACTTGGCAAATTTGTTTATCTACACTTGGTAAATTTGTGGATCTACACTTGGGAAATTTGTGGATCTACACTTGGGAAATTTGTGGATCTACAATTGGTAAATTTGTGGAATTACACTTGGGAAATTTGTGGATCTACACTTGGGAAATTTGTGGATCTACACTTGCAAATTTGTGGATCTACACTTGGCAAATTTGTGGATCTAAACTTTAAAAATTTGTGGATTTATACTTGGGAAATTTGTGGATTTATACTTGGGAAATTTGTATATTTATACTTAGGAAATTTGTGGATTTATACTTGGGAAATTTGTGGATTTATACTTGGGAAATTTGTGGATTTAAACTTGGGAAATTTGGATTTATACTTGGGAAATTTGTGGATTTATACTAGGGAAATTTGCGGATCTACACTTGGGAAATTTGTGGATTTACACTTGGCAAATTTGTGGATCTACACTTGGAAAATTTGTGGAATTACACTTGGGAAATTTGTGGATCTACACTTGGGAAATTTGTGGATCTACACTTGCAAATTTGTGGATCTACACTTGGCAAATTTGTGGATCTAAACTTTAAAAATTTGTGGATTTATACTTGGGAAATTTGTGGATTTATACTTGGGAAATTTGTATATTTATACTTAAGAAATTTGTGGATTTATACTTGGGAAATTTGTGGATTTATACTTGGGAAATTTGTGGATTTATATTGGGGAAATTTGTGGATTTTTACTTGGGAAATTTGTGGATTTATACTTAGGAAATTTGTGGATTTACACTTGGCAAATTTGTGGATCTACACTTGGTAAATTTGTGGATCTACACTTGGCAAATTTGTGGATCTACACTTGGCAAATTTATGGATCTACACTTGGCAAATTTTGTGGATCTACACATGGGAAATTTGTGGATCTACACTCGCAAATTTGTGGATCTACACTTGGCAAATTTGTGGATCTAAACTTTAAAAATTTGTGGATCTACACTTGGGAAATTTGTGGATTTACACTTGGCAAATTTGTGGATCTACACTTGGTAAATTTGTGGATCTACACTTGGCAAATTTGTGGATCTACACTTGGTAAATTTGTGGATCTACACTTGGCAAATTTGTGGATCTACAGTTGGCAAATTTGTGGATCTACACTTGGGAAATTTGTGGATTTACACTTGGCAAATTTGTTTATCTACTCTTGGTAAATTTGTGGATATACACTTGGGAAATTTGTGGATCTACACTTGGGAAATTTGTGGATCTACACTTACAAATTTGTGGATCTACACTTGGCAAATTTGTGGATCTAAACTTTAAAAATTTGTGGATCTACACTTGGGAAATTTGTGGATTTACACTTGGCAAATTTGTGGATCTACACTTGGTAAATTTGTGGATCTGCACTTGGCAAATTTGTGGATCTACACTTGGCAAATTTGTGGATCTACACTTGGGAAATTTGTGATTCTACACTTGGGAAATTTGTGGATCTACACTTGGCAAATTTGTGGATCTACACTTGGGAAATTTGTTTATCTACACTTGGGAAATTTGTGGATCTACACTTGTGAAATTTTTGTATCTACACTTGGGAAATTTGTGGATCTACACTTGGGAAATTTGTGGATCTGCACTTGGGAAATTTGTGGATCTACTCTTGGGAAATTTGTGGATCTACACTAGGGAAATTTGTGGATCTACACTTGGGAAATTTGTGGATCTATACTTGGAAAATTTGTGGATCTATTCTTGGAAAATTTGGGGATATATGCTTGGATATTTGTTGATCTATACTTGGGAAATATGTGTATCTATACTTGGGATTTTTGTTGATCTACACTTGGCAAATTTGTGGATCTACACTTTGCAAATTTGTGGATCTACACTTGGGAAATTTGTGGATCTACACTTGCAAATTTGTAGATCTACACTTGGCAAATTTGTGGATCTAAACTTTAAAAATTTGTGGATCTACACTTGGGAAATTTGTGGATCTACACTTGGGAAATTTGTGGATCTACACTTGTGAAATTTGTAGATCTACACTTGGCAAATTTGTGGATCTAAACTTTAAAAATTTGTGGATTTACACTTGGCAAATTTGTGGATCTACACTTGGTAAATTTGTGGATCTACTCTTGGCAAATTTGTGGATCTACACTTGGTAAATTTGTGGATCTACACTTGGCAAATTTGTGGATCTACAGTTGGCAAATTTGTGGATCTACACTTGGTAAATTTGTGGAATTACACTTGGGAAATTTGTGGATCTACACTTGGGAAATTTGTGGATCTACACTTGCAAATTTATGGATCTACACTTGGCAAATTTGTGGATATAAACTTTAAAAATTTGTGGATTTATACTTGGGAAATTTGTGGATTTATACTTGGGAAATTTGTGGATTTATACTTGGGAAATTTGTGGATTTATACTTGGGAAATTTGTGGATTTATACTTGGGAAATTTGTGGATTTATACTTAGGAAATTTGTGGATTTTCTCTTGGCAAATTTGTAGATTTATACTTGGGAAAATTGTGGATTTATACTTAGGAAATTTGTGGATCTACACTTACAAATTTGTGGATCTACACTTGGCAAATTTGTGGATCTAAACTTTAAAAATTTGTGGATCTACACTTGGGAAATTTGTGGATTTACACTTGGCAAATTTGTGGATCTACACTTGGTAAATTTGTGGATCTGCACTTGGCAAATTTGTGGATCTACACTTGGCAAATTTGTGGATCTACACTTGGGAAATTTGTGATTCTACACTTGGGAAATTTGTGGATCTACACTTGGCAAATTTGTGGATCTACACTTGGGAAATTTGTTTATCTACACTTGGGAAATTTGTGGATCTACACTTGTGAAATTTTTGGATCTACACTTGGGAAATTTGTGGATCTACACTTGGGAAATTTGTGGATCTACACTTGGGAAATTTGTGGATCTACTCTTGGGAAATTTGTGGATCTACACTAGGGAAATTTGTGGATCTACACTTGGGAAATTTGTGGATCTACACTTGGGAAATTTGTGGATCTATACTTGGAAAATTTGTGGATCTATTCTTGGAAAATTTGGGGATATATGCTTGGATATTTGTTGATCTATACTTGGGAAATATGTGTATCTATACTTGGGATTTTTGTGGATCTACACTTGGCAAATTTGTGGATCTACACTTTGCAAATTTGTGGATCTACACTTGGGAAATTTTTGGATCTACACTTGCAAATTTGTAGATCTACACTTGGCAAATTTGTGGATCTAAACTTTAAAAATTTGTGGATCTACACTTGGGAAATTTGTGGATCTACACTTGGCAAATTTGTGGATCTACACTTGTGAAATTTGTGGATCTACACTTGGGAAATTTGTGGATCTACACTTGGGAAATTTGTGGATCTACACTTGGGAAATTTGTGGATCTACACTTGGGAAATTTGTGGGTCTACACTTTGCAAATTTGTGGATCTACACTTGGGAAATTTGTGGATCTACACTTGGGAAATTTGTGGATCTACACTTGGGAAATTTTTGGATCTACACTAGGGAAATTTGTGGATCTACACTTGGGAAATTTGTGGATCTACACTTGGGAAGTTTGTGGATCTATACAAAGGGAAATTTTTGGATCTACACTTGGGAAATTTGTAGGTCTACACTTTGCAAATTTGTGGATCTACACTTGGGAAATTTTTGGATCTACACTAGGGAAATTTGTGGATCTACACTTTGCAAATTTGTGGATCTACACTTGGGAAATTTGTGGATCTACACTCGCAAATTTGTGGATCTACACTTGGCAAATTTGTGGATCTAAACTTTAAAAATTTGTGGATCTACACTTGGGAAATTTGTGGATTTACACTTGGGAAGTTGTGGATCTACACTTGGGAAATTTGTGGATCTACTCTTGGGAAATTTGTGGATCTACACTAGGGAAATTTGTGGATCTACACTTGGGAAATTTGTGGATCTATACTTGGAAAATTTGTGGATCTATTCTTGGAAGATTTGGGGATATATGCTTGGATATTTGTTGATCTATACTTGGGAAATATGTGTATCTATACTTGGGATTTTTGTTGATCTACACTTGGCAAATTTGTGGATCTACACTTTGCAAATTTGTGGATCTACACTTGGGAAATTTGTGGATCTACACTTGCAAATTTGTAGATCTACACTTGGCAAATTTGTGGATCTAAACTTTAAAAATTTGTGGATCTACACTTGGGAAATTTGTGGATCTACACTTGGGAAATTTGTGGATCTACACTTGTGAAATTTGTAGATCTACACTTGGCAAATTTGTGGATCTAAACTTTAAAAATTTGTGGATTTACACTTGGCAAATTTGTGGATCTACACTTGGTAAATTTGTGGATCTACTCTTGGCAAATTTGTGGATCTACACTTGGTAAATTTGTGGATCTACACTTGGCAAATTTGTGGATCTACAGTTGGCAAATTTGTGGATCTACACTTGGTAAATTTGTGGAATTACACTTGGGAAATTTGTGGATCTACACTTGGGAAATTTGTGGATCTACACTTGCAAATTTGTGGATCTACACTTGGCAAATTTGTGGATCTAAACTTTAAAAATTTGTGGATTTATACTTGGGAAATTTGTGGATTTATACTTGGGAAATTTGTGGATTTATACTTGGGAAATTTGTGGATTTATACTTGGGAAATTTGTGGATTTATACTTAGGAAATTTGTGGATTTTCTCTTGGCAAATTTGTAGATTTATACTTGGGAAAATTGTGGATTTATATTTGGGAAATTTGTAGATTTATATTGGGGAAATTTGTGGATTTATACTTGGGAAATTTGTGGATTTATACTTGGCAAATTTGTGGATCTACACTTGGTAAATTTGTGGATCTACACTTGGCAAATTTGTGGATCTACACTTGGCAAATTTATGGATCTACACTTGGCAAATTTTGTGGATCTACACATGGGAAATTTGTGGATCTACACTCGCAAATTTGTGGATCTACACTTGGCAAATTTGTGGATCTAAACTTTAAAAATTTGTGGATCTACACTTGGGAAATTTGTGGATTTACACTTGGCAAATTTGTGGATTTACACTTGGCAAATTTGTGGATCTACACTTGGTAAATTTGTGGATCTGCACTTGGCAAATTTGTGGATCTACACTTGGCAAATTTGTGGATCTACACTTGGTAAATTTGTGGATCTACACTTGGCAAATTTGTGGATCTACAGTTGGCAAATTTGTGGATCTACACTTGGGAAATTTGTGGATTTACACTTGGCAAATTTGTGGATCTACAATTGGTAAATTTGTGGATCTACACTTGGGAAATTTGTGGATCTACACTTGGGAAATTTGTGGATCTACACTTGGGAAATTTGTGGATCTAAACTTTAAAAATTTGTGGATTTATACTTGGGAAATTTGTGGATTTATACTTGGGAAATTTTTGGATTTATACTTGGGAAATTTGTATATTTATACTTAGGAAATTTTTGGATTTACACTTGGGAAATTTGTGGATTTATACTTGGGAAAGTTGTGGATTTATACTTGGGAAATTTGTGGATTTATACTTAGGAAATTTGTGGATTTTCTCTTGGCAAATTTGTAGATTTATACTTGGGAAAATTGTGTATTTATATTTGGGAAATTTGTGGATTTATATTGGGGAAATTTGTGGATTTATACTTGGGAAATTTGTGGATTTATACTTAGGAAATTTGTGGATTTACACTTGGCAAATTTGTGGATCTACACTTTTTAAATTTGTGGATCTACACTTGGCAAATTTGTGGATCTACACTTGGCAAATTTATGGATCTACACTTGGCAAATTTTGTGGATCTACACTTGGGAAATTTGTGGATCTACACTTGGGAAATTTGTGGATCTACACTTGGGAAATTTGTGGATCTACACTTGGGAAATTTGTGGATCTACACTTGGGAAATTTGTTTATCTACACTTGGGAAATTTGTGGATCTACACTTGTGAAATTTTTGGATCTACACTTGGGAAATTTGTGGATCTACACTTGGGAAATTTGTGGATCTACACTTGGGAAATTTGTGGATCTACTCTTGGGAAATTTGTGGATCTACACTAGGGAAATTTGTGGATCTACACTTGGGAAATTTGTGGATCTACACTTGGGAAATTTGTGGATCTATACTTGGAAAATTTGTGGATCTATTCTTGGAAAATTTGGGGATATATGCTTGGATATTTGTTGATCTATACTTGTAAAATATGTGTATCTATACTTGGGATTTTTGTGGATCTACACTTGGCAAATTTGTGGATCTACACTTTGCAAATTTGTGGATCTACACTTGGGAAATTTTTGGATCTACACTTGGCAAATTTGTGGATCTACACTTGTGAAATTTGTGGATCTACACTTGGGAAATTTGTGGGTCTACACTTTGCAAATTTGTGGATCTACACTTGGGAAATTTTTGGATCTACACTAGGGAAATTTGTGGATTTTCTCTTGGCAAATTTGTAGATTTATACTTGGGAAAATTGTGTATTTATATTTGGGAAATTTGTGGATTTATATTGGGGAAATTTGTGGATTTATACTTGGGAAATTTGTGGATTTATACTTAGGAAATTTGTGGATTTACACTTGGCAAATTTGTGGATCTACACTTTTTAAATTTGTGGATCTACACTTGGCAAATTTGTGGATCTACACTTGGCAAATTTATGGATCTACACTTGGCAAATTTTGTGGATCTACACTTGGGAAATTTGTGGATCTACACTTGGGAAATTTGTTTATCTACACTTGGGAAATTTGTGGATCTACACTTGTGAAATTTTTGGATCTACACTTGGGAAATTTGTGGATCTACACTTGTGAAATTTGTGGATCTACACTTGGGAAATTTGTGGATCTACTCTTGGGAAATTTGTGGATCTACACTAGGGAAATTTGTGGATCTACACTTGGGAAATTTGTGGATCTACACTTGGGAAATTTGTGGATCTATACTTGGAAAATTTGTGGATCTATTCTTGGAAAATTTGGGGATATATGCTTGGATATTTGTTGATCTATACTTGGGAAATATGTGTATCTATACTTGGGATTTTTGTGGATCTACACTTGGCAAATTTTTGGATCTACACTTTGCAAATTTGTGGATCTACACTTGGGAAATTTTTGGATCTACACTTGCAAATTTGTGGATCTAAACTTTAAAAATTTGTGGATCTACACTTGGGAAATTTGTGGATCTACACTTTGCAAATTTGTGGATCTACACTTGGGAAATTTGTGGATCTACACTTGCTAATTTGTGGATCTACACTTGGGAAATATGTGGATCTACACTTGGGAAATTTGTGGATCTACACTTGTGAAATTTGTGGATCTACACTTGGGAAATTTGTGGATCTACACTTGGGAAATTTGTGGATCTACACTTGTGAAATTTGTGGAGCTACACTTGGGAAATTTGTGGATCTACACTTGGGAAATTTGTGGATCTACACTTGGGAAATTTGTGGATCTACACTTGGGAAATTTGTGGATCTACACTTGGGAAATTTGTGGATCTACACTTGGGAAATTTGTGGGTCTACACTTTGCAAATTTGTGGATCTACACTTGGGAAATTTTTGGATCTACACTAGGGAAATTTGTGGATCTACACTTAGGAAATTTGTGGATCTACACTTGGGAAATTTGTGGATCTATACAAAGGGAAATTTTTGGATCTACACTTGGGAAATTTGTGGGTCTACACTTTGCAAATTTGTGGATCTACACTTGGGAAATTTGTGGATCTACACTTGGGAAATTTTTGGATCTACACTAGGGAAATTTGTGGATCTACACTTGGGAAATTTGTGGATCTACACTTGGGAAATTTGTGGATCTATACAAAGGGAAATTTGTGGATCTATACAAAGCAAAATTTGGATCTATACTTGGATAATTTGTGGATCTATTCTTGGAAAATTTGGGGATATATGCTTGGAAATTTGTTGATCTACACTTGGCAAATTTGTGAATCTAAACTTTAAAAATTTGTGGATCTACACTTGGGAAATTTGTGGATTTACACTTGGCAAATTTGTGGATCTACACTTGGTAAATTTGTGGATCTACACTTGTCAAATTTGTGGATCTACACTTGCTAATTTGTGGATCTACACTTGGCAAATTTGTGGATCTACACTTGGGAAATTTGTGGATTTACACTTGGGAAATTTGTGGATCTACACTTGTGAAATTTGTGGATCTACACTTGGGAAATTTGTGGATCTAAACTTGGGAAATTTGTGGATCTACACTTGGGAAATTTGTGGATCTACACTAGGGAAATTTGTGGATCTACACTTGGGAAATTTGTGGATCTACACTTGGGAAATTTGTGGATCTATACTTGGAAAATTTGTGGATCTATTCTTGGAAAATTTGGGGATATATGCTTGGATATTTGTTGATCTATACTTGTAAAATATGTGTATCTATACTTGGGATTTTTGTGGATCTACACTTGGCAAATTTGTGGATCTACACTTTGCAAATTTGTGGATCTACACTTGGGAAATTTTTGGATCTACACTTGGCAAATTTGTGGATCTACACTTGTGAAATTTGTGGATCTGCACTTGGGAAATTTGTGGGTCTACACTTTGCAAATTTGTGGATCTACACTTGGGAAATTTTTGGATCTACACTAGGGAAATTTGTGGATTTATACTTAGGAAATTTGTGGATTTTCTCTTGGCAAATTTGTAGATTTATACTTGGGAAAATTGTGTATTTATATTTGGGAAATTTGTGGATTTATATTGGGGAAATTTGTGGATTTATACTTGGGAAATTTGTGGATTTATACTTAGGAAATTTGTGGATTTACACTTGGCAAATTTGTGGATCTACACTTTTTAAATTTGTGGATCTACACTTGGGAAATTTGTGGATCTACACTTGGCAAATTTATGGATCTACACTTGGCAAATTTTGTGGATCTACACTTGGGAAATTTGTGGATCTACACTTGGGAAATTTGTTTATCTACACTTGGGAAATTTGTGGATCTACACTTGTGAAATTTTTGGATCTACACTTGGGAAATTTGTGGATCTACACTTGTGAAATTTGTGGATCTACACTTGGGAAATTTGTGGATCTACTCTTGGGAAATTTGTGGATCTACACTAGGGAAATTTGTGGATCTACACTTGGGAAATTTGTGGATCTACACTTGGGAAATTTGTGGATCTATACTTGGAAAATTTGTGGATCTATTCTTGGAAAATTTGGGGATATATGCTTGGATATTTGTTGATCTATACTTGGGAAATATGTGTATCTATACTTGGGATTTTTGTGGATCTACACTTGGCAAATTTTTGGATCTACACTTTGCAAATTTGTGGATCTACACTTGGGAAATTTTTGGATCTACACTTGCAAATTTGTGGATCTAAACTTTAAAAATTTGTGGATCTACACTTGGGAAATTTGTGGATCTACACTTTGCAAATTTGTGGATCTACACTTGGGAAATTTGTGGATCTACACTTGCTAATTTGTGGATCTACACTTGGGAAATATGTGGATCTACACTTGGGAAATTTGTGGATCTACACTTGTGAAATTTGTGGATCTACACTTGGGAAATTTGTGGATCTACACTTGGGAAATTTGTGGATCTACACTTGTGAAATTTGTGGAGCTACACTTGGGAAATTTGTGGATCTACACTTGGGAAATTTGTGGATCTACACTTGGGAAATTTGTGGATCTACACTTGGGAAATTTGTGGATCTACACTTGGGAAATTTGTGGATCTACACTTGGGAAATTTGTGGGTCTACACTTTGCAAATTTGTGGATCTACACTTGGGAAATTTTTGGATCTACACTAGGGAAATTTGTGGATCTACACTTGGGAAATTTGTGGATCTACACTTGGGAAATTTGTGGATCTATACAAAGGGAAATTTTTGGATCTACACTTGGGAAATTTGTGGGTCTACACTTTGCAAATTTGTGGATCTACACTTGGGAAATTTGTGGATCTACACTTGGGAAATTTTTGGATCTACACTAGGGAAATTTGTGGATCTACACTTGGGAAATTTGTGGATCTACACTTGGGAAATTTGTGGATCTATACAAAGGGAAATTTGTGGATCTATACAAAGCAAAATTTGGATCTATACTTGGATAATTTGTGGATCTATTCTTGGAAAATTTGGGGATATATGCTTGGAAATTTGTTGATCTACACTTGGCAAATTTGTGAATCTAAACTTTAAAAATTTGTGGATCTACACTTGGGAAATTTGTGGATTTACACTTGGCAAATTTGTGGATCTACACTTGGTAAATTTGTGGATCTACACTTGTCAAATTTGTGGATCTACACTTGCTAATTTGTGGATCTACACTTGGCAAATTTGTGGATCTACACTTGGGAAATTTGTGGATTTACACTTGGGAAATTTGTGGATCTACACTTGTGAAATTTGTGGATCTACACTTGGGAAATTTGTGGATCTAAACTTGGGAAATTTGTGGATCTACACTTGGTAAATTTGTGGATCTACACTTTGCAAATTTGTGGATCTACACTTGGGAAATTTGTGGATCTACACTCGCAAATTTGTGGATCTACACTTGGCAAATTTGTGGATCTAAACTTTAAAAATTTGTGGATCTACACTTGGGAAATTTGTGGATTTACACTTGGCAAATTTGTGGATCTACACTTGGTAAATTTGTGGATCTACACTTGGCAAATTTGTGGATCTACACTTGGTAAATTTGTGGATCTACACTTGGCAAATTTGTGGATCTACAGTTGGCAAATTTGTGGATCTACACTTGGGAAATTTGTGGATTTACACTTGGCAAATTTGTGGATCTACAATTGGTAAATTTGTGGATCTACACTTGGGAAATTTGTGGATCTACACTTGGGAAATTTGTGGATCTACACTTGGGAAATTTGTGGATCTAAACTTTAAAAATTTGTGGATTTATACTTGGGAAATTTGTGGATTTATACTTGGGAAATTTTTGGATTTATACTTGGGAAATTTGTATATTTATACTTAGGAAATTTGTGGATTTACACTTGGGAAATTTGTGGATTTATACTTGGGAAAGCTGTGGATTTATACTTGGGAAATTTGTGGATTTATACTTAGGAAATTTGTGGATTTTCTCTTGGCAAATTTGTAGATTTATACTTGGGAAAATTGTGTATTTATATTTGGGAAATTTGTGGATTTATATTGGGGAAATTTGTGGATTTATACTTGGGAAATTTGTGGATTTATACTTAGGAAATTTGTGGATTTACACTTGGCAAATTTTTGGATCTACACTTTTTAAATTTGTGGATCTACACTTGGCAAATTTGTGGATCTACACTTGGCAAATTTATGGATCTACACTTGGCAAATTTTGTGGATCTACACTTGGGAAATTTGTGGATCTACACTTGGGAAATTTGTGGATCTACACTTGGGAAATTTGTGGATCTACACTTGGGAAATTTGTGGATCTACACTTGGGAAATTTGTGGATCTACACTTGTGAAATTTGTGGAGCTACACTTGGGAAATTTGTGGATCTACACTTGGCAAATTTGTGGATCTACACTTGGCAAATTTATGGATCTACACTTGGCAAATTTTGTGGATCTACACTTGGGAAATTTGTGGATCTACACTTGGGAAATTTGTGGATCTACACTTGGGAAATTTGTGGATCTACACTTGGCAAATTTGTGGATCTAAACTTTAAAAATTTGTGGATCTACACTTGGGAAATTTGTGGATTTACACTTGGCAAATTTGTGGATCTACACTTGGTAAATTTGTGGATCTACACTTGGCAAATTTGTGGATCTACACTTGGTAAATTTGTGGATCTACACTTGGCAAATTTGTGGATCTACAGTTGGCAAATTTGTGGATCTACACTTGGGAAATTTGTGGATTTACACTTGGCAAATTTGTGGATCTACAATTGGTAAATTTGTGGATCTACACTTGGGAAATTTGTGGATCTACACTTGGGAAATTTGTGGATCTACACTTGGGAAATTTGTGGATCTAAACTTTAAAAATTTGTGGATTTATACTTGGGAAATTTGTGGATTTATACTTGGGAAATTTTTGGATTTATACTTGGGAAATTTGTATATTTATACTTAGGAAATTTGTGGATTTACACTTGGGAAATTTGTGGATTTATACTTGGGAAAGCTGTGGATTTATACTTGGGAAATTTGTGGATTTATACTTAGGAAATTTGTGGATTTTCTCTTGGCAAATTTGTAGATTTATACTTGGGAAAATTGTGTATTTATATTTGGGAAATTTGTGGATTTATATTGGGGAAATTTGTGGATTTATACTTGGGAAATTTGTGGATTTATACTTAGGAAATTTGTGGATTTACACTTGGCAAATTTTTGGATCTACACTTTTTAAATTTGTGGATCTACACTTGGCAAATTTGTGGATCTACACTTGGCAAATTTATGGATCTACACTTGGCAAATTTTGTGGATCTACACTTGGGAAATTTGTGGATCTACACTTGGGAAATTTGTGGATCTACACTTGGGAAATTTGTGGATCTACACTTGGGAAATTTGTGGATCTACACTTGGGAAATTTGTGGATCTACACTTGTGAAATTTGTGGAGCTACACTTGGGAAATTTGTGGATCTACACTTGGCAAATTTGTGGATCTACACTTGGCAAATTTATGGATCTACACTTGGCAAATTTTGTGGATCTACACTTGGGAAATTTGTGGATCTACACTTGGGAAATTTGTGGATCTACACTTGGGAAATTTGTGGATCTACACTTGGGAAATTTGTGGATCTACACTTGGGAAATTTGTGGATCTACACTTGTGAAATTTGTGGAGCTACACTTGGGAAATTTGTGGATCTACACTTGGGAAATTTGTGGATCTACACTTGGGAAATTTGTGGATCTACACTTGGGAAATTTGTGGATATACACTTGGGAAATATGTGGATCTACACTTGGGAAATATGTGGATCTACACTTGGGAAATTTGTGGATCTACACTTGGGAAATTTGTGGATCTACACTTGGAAAATTTGTGGATCTACACTTGGGAAATTTGTGGATCTACACTTGGGAAATTTGTGGTTCTACACTTGGGAAATTTGTGGATCTACACTTGGCAAATTTGTGGATCTACACTTGGCAAAATTGTGGATCTACACTTGGGAAATTTGTGGATCTACACTTGGGAAATTTGTGGATCTACACTTGGGAAATTTGTGGATCTAAACTTGAAAATTTGTGGATCTACACTTGGGAAATTTGTTTGTCTACACTTTGCAAATTTGTGGATCTACACTTGGGAAATTTGTGGATCTACACTTGGGAAATTTGTGGATGTACACTTGGGAAATTTTTGGATCTACACTTGGGAAATTTGTGTATCTACACTTGGGAAATTTGTGGATCTACACTTGGGAAATTTGTGGATCTACTCTTGGAAAATTTGTGGATCTACACTAGGGAAATTTGTGGATCTACACTTGGGAAATTTGAGGAACTACACTTGGGAAATTTGTGGATCTACTCTTGGGAAACTTGTTAATCTACACTTGGGAAATTTCTGGATCTACACTTGGAAAGTTTGTGGATTTATACTTGGTAAATTTGTGGATTTATACTTGGGAAATTTGTGGATTTATACTTGGGAAATTTGTGGATTTATACTTGGGAAATTTGTGGATTTATATTTGGGAAATTTGTTTATTTATACTTGGGAAATTTGTGGATTTATGCTTGGGAAATTTGTGGATTTATACTTGGGAAATTTGTGGATTTATACTTGGGAAATTTGTGGATTTATACTTAGGAAATTTGTGGATTTACACTTGGCAAATTTGTGGATCTACACTTGGTAAATTTGTGGATCTACACTTGGGAAATTTGTGGGTCTACACTTTGCAAATTTGTGGATCTACACTTGGCAAATTTGTGGATCTACACTTGGTAAATTTGTGGATCTACACTTGGAAAATTTATGGATCTACACTTGGCAAATTTGTGGATCTACACTTGGCAAATTTGTGGATCTACACTAGGCAAATTTGTGGATCTACACTTGGGAAATTTGTGGATCTACACTTGGGAAATTTGTGGATCTACACTTGGGAAATTTGTGGGTCTACACTTTGCAAATTTGTGGATCTACACTTGGCAAATTTGTGGATCTACTTTTGGCAAATTTGTGGATCTACATTTGGCAAATTTGTGGATCTACATTTGGGAAATTTGTGGATCTACACTTGGCAAATTTGTGGATCTACACTTGGGAAATTTGTGGATCTACACTTGGGAAATTTGTGGATCTACACTTGGGAAATTTTTGGATCTACACTTGGGAAATTTGTGGATCTACACTTGGCAAATTTGTGGATCTACACTTGGGAAATTTGTGGATCTACACTTGGCAAATTTGTGGATCTACACTTGGGAAATTTGTGGATCTACACTTGGGAAATTTGTGGATCTACACTAGGGAAATTTGTGGATCTACACTTGGGAAATTTGTGGATCTATACAAAGGGAAATTTGTGGATCTATACAAAGCAAAATTTGGATCTATACTTGGAAAATTTGTGGATCTATTCTTGGAAAATTTGGGGATCTACACTTGGCAAATTTGTGGATCTACACTTGGCAAATTTGTGGATCTACATTTGGCAAATTTGTGGATCTACATTTGGGAAATTTGTGGATCTACACTTGGCAAATTTGTGGATCTACACTTGGGAAATCTGTGGATCTACACATGGGAAATTTGTGGATCTACACTTGGGAAATTTTTGGATCTACACTTGGGAAATTTGTGGATCTACACTTGGGAAATTTGTGGATCTACACTTGGCAAATTTGTGGATCTACACTTGGGAAATTTGTGGATCTACACTTGGCAAATTTGTGGATCTACACTTGGCAAAATTGTGGATCTACACTTGGGAAATTTGTGGATCTACACTTGGGAAATTTGTGGATCTACACTTGGGAAATTTGTGGATCTAAACTTGAAAATTTGTGGATCTACACTTGGGAAATTTGTTTGTCTACACTTTGCAAATTTGTGGATCTACACTTGGGAAATTGGTGGATCTACACTTGGGAAATTTGTGGATGTACACTTGGGAAATTTTTGGATCTACACTTGGGAAATTTGTGTATCTACACTTGGGAAATTTGTGGATCTACACTTGGGAAATTTGTGGATCTACTCTTGGAAAATTTGTGGATCTACACTAGGGAAATTTGTGGATCTACACTTGGGAAATTTGTGGAACTACACTTGGGAAATTTGTGGATCTACACTTGGGAAATTTGTGGGTCTACACTTTGCAAATTTGTGGATCTACACTTGGCAAATTTGTGGATCTACTTTTGGCAAATTTGTGGATCTACATTTGGCAAATTTGTGGATCTACATTTGGGAAATTTGTGGATCTACACTTGGCAAATTTGTGGATCTACACTTGGGAAATTTGTGGATCTACACTTGGGAAATTTGTGGATCTACACTTGGGAAATTTTTGGATCTACACTTGGGAAATTTGTGGATCTACACTTGGGAAATTTGTGGATCTACACTTGGCAAATTTGTGGATCTACACTTGGGAAATTTGTGGATCTACACTTGGCAAATTTGTGGATCTACACTTGGGAAATTTGTGGATCTACACTTGGGAAATTTGTGGATCTACACTAGGGAAATTTGTGGATCTACACTTGGGAAATTTGTGGATCTATACAAAGGGAAATTTGTGGATCTATACAAAGCAAAATTTGGATCTATACTTGGAAAATTTGTGGATCTATTCTTGGAAAATTTGGGGATCTACACTTGGCAAATTTGTGGATCTACACTTGGCAAATTTGTGGATCTACATTTGGCAAATTTGTGGATCTACATTTGGGAAATTTGTGGATCTACACTTGGCAAATTTGAGGATCTACACTTGGGAAATTTGTGGATCTACACATGGGAAATTTGTGGATCTACACTTGGGAAATTTTTGGATCTACACTTGGGAAATTTGTGGATCTACACTTGGGAAATTTGTGGATCTACACTTGGCAAATTTGTGGATCTACACTTGGGAAATTTGTGGATCTACACTTGGCAAATTTGTGGATCTACACTTGGCAAAATTGTGGATCTACACTTGGGAAATTTGTGGATCTACACTTGGGAAATTTGTGGATCTACACTTGGGAAATTTGTGGATCTAAACTTGAAAATTTGTGGATCTACACTTGGGAAATTTGTTTGTCTACACTTTGCAAATTGGTGGATCTACACTTGGGAAATTGGTGGATCTACACTTGGGAAATTTGTGGATGTACACTTGGGAAATTTTTGGATCTACACTTGGGAAATTTGTGTATCTACACTTGGGAAATTTGTGGATCTACACTTGGGAAATTTGTGGATCTACTCTTGGAAAATTTGTGGATCTACACTAGGGAAATTTGTGGATCTACACTTGGGAAATTTGTGGAACTACACTTGGGAAATTTGTGGATCTACTCTTGGGAAACTTGTTAATCTACACTTGGGAAATTTCTGGATCTACACTTGGAAAGTTTGTGGATTTATACTTGGTAAATTTGTGGATTTATACTTGGGAAATTTGTGGATTTATACTTGGGAAATTTGTGGATTTATACTTGGGAAATTTGTGGATTTATATTTGGGAAATTTGTTTATTTATACTTGGGAAATTTGTGGATTTATGCTTGGGAAATTTGTGGATTTATACTTGGGAAATTTGTGGATTTATACTTGGGAAATTTGTGGATTTATACTTAGGAAATTTGTGGATTTACACTTGGCAAATTTGTGGATCTACACTTGGTAAATTTGTGGATCTACACTTGGCAAATTTGTGGATCTACACTTGGCAAATTTGTGGATCTACACTTGGCAAATTTGTGGATCTACACTTGGGAAATTTGTGGATCTACACTTGGGAAATTTGTGGATCTACACTTGGGAAATTTGTGGGTCTACACTTTGCAAATTTGTGGATCTACACTTGGCAAATTTGTGGATCTACACTTGGTAAATTTGTGGATCTACACTTGGAAAATTTATGGATCTACACTTGGCAAATTTGTGGATCTACACTTGGCAAATTTGTGGATCTACACTAGGCAAATTTGTGGATCTACACTTGGGAAATTTGTGGATCTACACTTGGGAAATTTGTGGATCTACACTTGGGAAATTTGTGGGTCTACACTTTGCAAATTTGTGGATCTACACTTGGCAAATTTGTGGATCTACACTTGGCAAATTTGTGGATCTACATTTGGCAAATTTGTGGATCTACATTTGGGAAATTTGTGGATCTACACTTGGCAAATTTGTGGATCTACACTTGGGAAATTTGTGGATCTACACTTGGGAAATTTGTGGATCTACACTTGGGAAATTTGTGGATCTACACTTGGGAAATTTGTGGATCTACACTTGGCAAATTTGTAGGTCTACACTTTGCAAATTTGTGGATCTACACTTGGGAAATTTGTGGATCTACACTTGGGAAATTTTTGGATCTACACTAGGGAAATTTGTGGATCTACACTTTGCAAATTTGTGGATCTACACTTGGGAAATTTGTGGATCTACACTCGCAAATTTGTGGATCTACACTTGGCAAATTTGTGGATCTAAACTTTAAAAATTTGTGGATCTACACTTGGGAAATTTGTGGATTTACACTTGGCAAATTTGTGGATCTACACTTGGGAAATTTGTGGATCTACTCTTGGGAAATTTGTGGATCTACACTAGGGAAATTTGTGGATCTACACTTGGGAAATTTGTGGATCTATACTTGGAAAATTTGTGGATCTATTCTTGGAAAATTTGGGGATATATGCTTGGATATTTGTTGATCTATACTTGGGAAATATGTGTATCTATACTTGGGATTTTTGTTGATCTACACTTGGCAAATTTGTGGATCTACACTTTGCAAATTTGTGGATCTACACTTGGGAAATTTGTGGATCTACACTTGCAAATTTGTAGATCTACACTTGGCAAATTTGTGGATCTAAACTTGGTAAATTTGTGGATCTACACTTGGCAAATTTGTGGATCTACACTTGGTAAATTTGTGGATCTACACTTGGCAAATTTGTGGATCTACAGTTGGCAAATTTGTGGATCTACACTTGGTAAATTTGTGGAATTACACTTGGGAAATTTGTGGATCTACACTTGGGAAATTTGTGGATCTACACTTGCAAATTTGTGGATCTACACTTGGCAAAATTGTGGATCTACACTTGGGAAATTTGTGGATCTACACTTGGGAAATTTGTGGGTCTACACTTTGCAAATTTGTGGATCTACACTTGGCAAATTTGTGGATCTACACTTGGCAAATTTGTGGATCTACATTTGGCAAATTTGTGGATCTACATTTGGGAAATTTGTGGATCTACACTTGGCAAATTTGTGGATCTACACTTGGGAAATTTGTGGATCTACACTTGGGAAATTTGTGGATCTACACTTGGGAAATTTGTGGATCTACACTTGGGAAATTTGTGGATCTACACTTGGCAAATTTGTAGGTCTACACTTTGCAAATTTGTGGATCTACACTTGGGAAATTTGTGGATCTACACTTGGGAAATTTTTGGATCTACACTAGGGAAATTTGTGGATCTACACTTTGCAAATTTGTGGATCTACACTTGGGAAATTTGTGGATCTACACTCGCAAATTTGTGGATCTACACTTGGCAAATTTGTGGATCTAAACTTTAAAAATTTGTGGATCTACACTTGGGAAATTTGTGGATTTACACTTGGCAAATTTGTGGATCTACACTTGGGAAATTTGTGGATCTACTCTTGGGAAATTTGTGGATCTACACTAGGGAAATTTGTGGATCTACACTTGGGAAATTTGTGGATCTATACTTGGAAAATTTGTGGATCTATTCTTGGAAAATTTGGGGATATATGCTTGGATATTTGTTGATCTATACTTGGGAAATATGTGTATCTATACTTGGGATTTTTGTTGATCTACACTTGGCAAATTTGTGGATCTACACTTTGCAAATTTGTGGATCTACACTTGGGAAATTTGTGGATCTACACTTGCAAATTTGTAGATCTACACTTGGCAAATTTGTGGATCTAAACTTTAAAAATTTGTGGATCTACACTTGGGAAATTTGTGGATCTACACTTGGGAAATTTGTGGATCTACACTTGTGAAATTTGTAGATCTACACTTGGCAAATTTGTGGATCTAAACTTTAAAAATTTGTGGATTTACACTTGGCAAATTTGTGGATCTACACTTGGTAAATTTGTGGATCTACTCTTGGCAAATTTGTGGATCTACACTTGGTAAATTTGTGGATCTACACTTGGCAAATTTGTGGATCTACAGTTGGCAAATTTGTGGATCTACACTTGGTAAATTTGTGGAATTACACTTGGGAAATTTGTGGATCTACACTTGGGAAATTTGTGGATCTACACTTGGGAAATTTGTGGATCTACACTTGCAAATTTGTGGATCTACACTTGGCAAATTTGTGGATCTAAACTTTAAAAATTTGTGGATTTATACTTGGGAAATTTGTGGATTTATACTTGGAAAATTTGTGGATTTATACTTGGGAAATTTGTGGATTTATACTTGGGAAATTTGTGGATTTATACTTAGGAAATTTGTGGATTTTCTCTTGGCAAATTTGTAGATTTATACTTGGGAAAATTGTGGATTTATATTTGGGAAATTTGTAGATTTATATTGGGGAAATTTGTGGATTTATACTTGGGAAATTTGTGGATTTATACTTGGCAAATTTGTGGATCTACACTTGGTAAATTTGTGGATCTACACTTGGCAAATTTGTGGATCTACACTTGGCAAATTTATGGATCTACACTTGGCAAATTTTGTGGATCTACACATGGGAAATTTGTGGATCTACACTCGCAAATTTGTGGATCTACACTTGGCAAATTTGTGGATCTAAACTTTAAAAATTTGTGGATCTACACTTGGGAAATTTGTGGATTTACACTTGGCAAATTTGTGGATTTACACTTGGCAAATTTGTGGATCTACACTTGGTAAATTTGTGGATCTGCACTTGGCAAATTTGTGGATCTACACTTGGCAAATTTGTGGATCTACACTTGGTAAATTTGTGGATCTACACTTGGCAAATTTGTGGATCTACAGTTGGCAAATTTGTGGATCTACACTTGGGAAATTTGTGGATTTACACTTGGCAAATTTGTGGATCTACAATTGGTAAATTTGTGGATCTACACTTGGGAAATTTGTGGATCTACACTTGGGAAATTTGTGGATCTACACTTGGGAAATTTGTGGATCTAAACTTTAAAAATTTGTGGATTTATACTTGGGAAATTTGTGGATTTATACTTGGGAAATTTTTGGATTTATACTTGGGAAATTTGTATATTTATACTTAGGAAATTTGTGGATTTACACTTGGGAAATTTGTGGATTTATACTTGGGAAAGTTGTGGATTTATACTTGGGAAATTTGTGGATTTATACTTAGGAAATTTGTGGATTTTCTCTTGGCAAATTTGTAGATTTATACTTGGGAAAATTGTGTATTTATATTTGGGAAATTTGTGGATTTATATTGGGGTAATTTGTGGATTTATACTTGGGAAATTTGTGGATTTATACTTAGGAAATTTGTGGATTTACACTTGGCAAATTTGTGGATCTACACTTTTTAAATTTGTGGATCTACACTTGGCAAATTTGTGGATCTACACTTGGCAAATTTATGGATCTACACTTGGCAAATTTTGTGGATCTACACTTGGGAAATTTGTGGATCTACACTTGGGAAATTTGTGGATCTACACTTGGGAAATTTGTGGATCTACACTTGGGAAATTTGTGGATCTACACTTGGGAAATTTGTTTATCTACACTTGGGAAATTTGTGGATCTACACTTGTGAAATTTTTGGATCTACACTTGGGAAATTTGTGGATCTACACTTGGGAAATTTGTGGATCTACACTTGGGAAATTTGTGGATCTACTCTTGGGAAATTTGTGGATCTACACTAGGGAAATTTGTGGATCTACACTTGGGAAATTTGTGGATCTACACTTGGGAAATTTGTGGATCTATACTTGGAAAATTTGTGGATCTATTCTTGGAAAATTTGGGGATATATGCTTGGATATTTGTTGATCTATACTTGGGAAATATGTGTATCTATACTTGGGATTTTTGTGGATCTACACTTGGCAAATTTGTGGATCTACACTTTGCAAATTTGTGGATCTACACTTGGGAAATTTTTGGATCTACACTTGCAAATTTGTGGATCTAAACTTTAAAAATTTGTGGATCTACACTTGGGAAATTTGTGGATCTACACTTGGCAAATTTGTGGATCTACACTTGTGAAATTTGTGGATCTACACTTGGGAAATTTGTGGGTCTACACTTTGCAAATTTGTGGATCTACACTTGGGAAATTTTTGGATCTACACTAGGGAAATTTGTGGATTTATACTTAGGAAATTTGTGGATTTTCTCTTGGCAAATTTGTAGATTTATACTTGGGAAAATTGTGTATTTATATTTGGGAAATTTGTGGATTTATATTGGGGAAATTTGTGGATTTATACTTGGGAAATTTGTGGATTTATACTTAGGAAATTTGTGGATTTACACTTGGCAAATTTGTGGATCTACACTTTTTAAATTTGTGGATCTACACTTGGCAAATTTGTGGATCTACACTTGGCAAATTTATGGATCTACACTTGGCAAATTTTGTGGATCTACACTTGGGAAATTTGTGGATCTACACTTGGGAAATTTGTTTATCTACACTTGGGAAATTTGTGGATCTACACTTGTGAAATTTTTGGATCTACACTTGGGAAATTTGTGGATCTACACTTGTGAAATTTGTGGATCTACACTTGGGAAATTTGTGGATCTACTCTTGGGAAATTTGTGGATCTACACTAGGGAAATTTGTGGATCTACACTTGGGAAATTTGTGGATCTACACTTGGGAAATTTGTGGATCTACACTTGGGAAATTTGTGGATCTATACTTGGAAAATTTGTGGATCTATTCTTGGAAAATTTGGGGATATATGCTTGGATATTTGTTGATCTATACTTGGGAAATATGTGTATCTATACTTGGGATTTTTGTGGATCTACACTTGGCAAATTTTTGGATCTACACTTTGCAAATTTGTGGATCTACACTTGGGAAATTTTTGGATTTACACTTGCAAATTTGTGGATCTAAACTTTAAAAATTTGTGGATCTACACTTGGGAAATTTGTGGATCTACACTTGGCAAATTTGTGGATCTACACTTGTGAAATTTGTGGATCTACACTTGGGAAATTTGTGGATCTACACTTGGGAAATTTGTGGATCTACACTTGGGAAATTTGTGGATCTACACTTGGGAAATTTGTGGGTCTACACTTTGCAAATTTGTGGATCTACACTTGGGAAATTTTTGGATCTACACTAGGGAAATTTGTGGATCTACACTTGGGAAATTTGTGGATCTACACTTGGGAAATTTGTGGATCTATACAAAGGGAAATTTTTGGATCTACACTTGGGAAATTTGTGGGTCTACACTTTGCAAATTTGTGGATCTACACTTGGGAAATTTGTGGATCTACACTTGGGAAATTTTTGGATCTACACTAGGGAAATTTGTGGATCTACACTTGGGAAATTTGTGGATCTACACTTGGGAAATTTGTGGATCTATACAAAGGGAAATTTGTGGATCTATACAAAGCAAAATTTGGATCTATACTTGGATAATTTGTGGATCTATTCTTGGAAAATTTGGGGATATATGCTTTAAAATTTGTTGATCTACACTTGGCAAATTTGTGAATCTAAACTTTAAAAATTTGTGGATCTACACTTGGGAAATTTGTGGATTTACACTTGGCAAATTTGTGGATCTACACTTGGTAAATTTGTGGATCTACACTTGTCAAATTTGTGGATCTACACTTGCTAATTTGTGGATCTACACTTGGCAAATTTGTGGATCTACACTTGGGAAATTTGTGGATTTACACTTGGGAAATTTGTGGATCTACACTTGTGAAATTTGTGGATCTACACTTGGGAAATTTGTGGATCTAAACTTGGGAAATTTGTGGATCTACACTTGGTAAATTTGTGGATCTACACTTTGCAAATTTGTGGATCTACACTTGGGAAATTTGTGGATCTACACTCGCAAATTTGTGGATCTACACTTGGCAAATTTGTGGATCTAAACTTTAAAAATTTGTGGATCTACACTTGGGAAATTTGTGGATTTACACTTGGCAAATTTGTGGATCTACACTTGGTAAATTTGTGGATCTACACTTGGCAAATTTGTGGATCTACACTTGGTAAATTTGTGGATCTACACTTGGCAAATTTGTGGATCTACAGTTGGCAAATTTGTGGATCTACACTTGGGAAATTTGTGGATTTACACTTGGCAAATTTGTGGATCTACAATTGGTAAATTTGTGGATCTACACTTGGGAAATTTGTGGATCTACACTTGGGAAATTTGTGGATCTACACTTGGGAAATTTGTGGATCTAAACTTTAAAAATTTGTGGATTTATACTTGGGAAATTTGTGGATTTATACTTGGGAAATTTTTGGATTTATACTTGGGAAATTTGTATATTTATACTTAGGAAATTTGTGGATTTACACTTGGGAAATTTGTGGATTTATACTTGGGAAAGCTGTGGATTTATACTTGGGAAATTTGTGGATTTATACTTAGGAAATTTGTGGATTTTCTCTTGGCAAATTTGTAGATTTATACTTGGGAAAATTGTGTATTTATATTTGGGAAATTTGTGGATTTATATTGGGGAAATTTGTGGATTTATACTTGGGAAATTTGTGGATTTATACTTAGGAAATTTGTGGATTTACACTTGGCAAATTTTTGGATCTACACTTTTTAAATTTGTGGATCTACACTTGGCAAATTTGTGGATCTACACTTGGCAAATTTATGGATCTACACTTGGCAAATTTTGTGGATCTACACTTGGGAAATTTGTGGATCTACACTTGGGAAATTTGTGGATCTACACTTGGGAAATTTGTGGATCTACACTTGGGAAATTTGTGGATCTACACTTGTGAAATTTGTGGAGCTACACTTGGGAAATTTGTGGATCTACACTTGGCAAATTTGTGGATCTACACTTGGCAAATTTATGGATCTACACTTGGCAAATTTTGTGGATCTACACTTGGGAAATTTGTGGATCTACACTTGGGAAATTTGTGGATCTACACTTGGGAAATTTGTGGATCTACACTTGGGAAATTTGTGGATCTACACTTGGGAAATTTGTGGATCTACACTTGTGAAATTTGTGGAGCTACACTTGGGAAATTTGTGGATCTACACTTGGGAAATTTGTGGATCTACACTTGGGAAATTTGTGGATCTACACTTGGGAAATTTGTGGATATACACTTGGGAAATATGTGGATCTACACTTGGGAAATATGTGGATCTACACTTGGGAAATTTGTGGATCTACACTTGGAAAATTTGTGGATCTACACTTGGGAAATTTGTGGATCTACACTTGGGAAATTTGTGGTTCTACACTTGGGAAATTTGTGGATCTACACTTGGCAAATTTGTGGATCTACACTTGGCAAAATTGTGGATCTACACTTGGGAAATTTGTGGATCTACACTTGGGAAATTTGTGGATCTACACTTGGGAAATTTGTGGATCTAAACTTGAAAATTTGTGGATCTACACTTGGGAAATTTGTTTGTCTACACTTTGCAAATTTGTGGATCTACACTTGGGAAATTTGTGGATCTACACTTGGGAAATTTGTGGATGTACACTTGGGAAATTTTTGGATCTACACTTGGGAAATTTGTGTATCTACACTTGGGAAATTTGTGGATCTACACTTGGGAAATTTGTGGATCTACTCTTGGAAAATTTGTGGATCTACACTAGGGAAATTTGTGGATCTACACTTGGGAAATTTGTGGAACTACACTTGGGAAATTTGTGGATCTACTCTTGGGAAACTTGTTAATCTACACTTGGGAAATTTCTGGATCTACACTTGGAAAGTTTGTGGATTTATACTTGGTAAATTTGTGGATTTATACTTGGGAAATTTGTGGATTTATACTTGGGAAATTTGTGGATTTATACTTGGGAAATTTGTGGATTTATATTTGGGAAATTTGTTTATTTATACTTGGGAAATTTGTGGATTTATGCTTGGGAAATTTGTGGATTTATACTTGGGAAATTTGTGGATTTATACTTGGGAAATTTGTGGATTTATACTTAGGAAATTTGTGGATTTACACTTGGCAAATTTGTGGATCTACACTTGGTAAATTTGTGGATCTACACTTGGCAAATTTGTGGATCTACACTTGGCAAATTTGTGGATCTACACTTGGTAAATTTGTGGATCTACACTTGGGAAATTTGTGGATCTACACTTGGGAAATTTGTGGATCTACACTTGGGAAATTTGTGGGTCTACACTTTGCAAATTTGTGGATCTACACTTGGCAAATTTGTGGATCTACACTTGGTAAATTTGTGGATCTACACTTGGAAAATTTATGGATCTACACTTGGCAAATTTGTGGATCTACACTTGGCAAATTTGTGGATCTACACTAGGCAAATTTGTGGATCTACACTTGGGAAATTTGTGGATCTACACTTGGGAAATTTGTGGATCTACACTTGGGAAATTTGTGGGTCTACACTTTGCAAATTTGTGGATCTACACTTGGCAAATTTGTGGATCTACTTTTGGCAAATTTGTGGATCTACATTTGGCAAATTTGTGGATCTACATTTGGGAAATTTGTGGATCTACACTTGGCAAATTTGTGGATCTACACTTGGGAAATTTGTGGATCTACACTTGGGAAATTTGTGGATCTACACTTGGGAAATTTTTGGATCTACACTTGGCAAATTTGTGGATCTACACTTGGGAAATTTGTGGATCTACACTTGGCAAATTTGTGGATCTACACTTGGGAAATTTGTGGATCTACACTTGGCAAATTTGTGGATCTACACTTGGGAAATTTGTGGATCTACACTTGGGAAATTTGTGGATCTACACTAGGGAAATTTGTGGATCTACACTTGGGAAATTTGTGGATCTATACAAAGGGAAATTTGTGGATCTATACAAAGCAAAATTTGGATCTATACTTGGAAAATTTGTGGATCTATTCTTGGAAAATTTGGGGATCTACACTTGGCAAATTTGTGGATCTACACTTGGCAAATTTGTGGATCTACATTTGGCAAATTTGTGGATCTACATTTGGGAAATTTGTGGATCTACACTTGGCAAATTTGTGGATCTACACTTGGGAAATTTGTGGATCTACACATGGGAAATTTGTGGATCTACACTTGGGAAATTTTTGGATCTACACTTGGGAAATTTGTGGATCTACACTTGGGAAATTTGTGGATCTACACTTGGCAAATTTGTGGATCTACACTTGGGAAATTTGTGGATCTACACTTGGCAAATTTGTGGATCTACACTTGGCAAAATTGTGGATCTACACTTGGGAAATTTGTGGATCTACACTTGGGAAATTTGTGGATCTACACTTGGGAAATTTGTGGATCTAAACTTGAAAATTTGTGGATCTACACTTGGGAAATTTGTTTGTCTACACTTTGCAAATTTGTGGATCTACACTTGGGAAATTGGTGGATCTACACTTGGGAAATTTGTGGATGTACACTTGGGAAATTTGTGGATCTACTCTTGGAAAATTTGTGGATCTACACTAGGGAAATTTGTGGATCTACACTTGGGAAATTTGTGGAACTACACTTGGGAAATTTGTGGATCTACACTTGGGAAATTTGTGGGTCTACACTTTGCAAATTTGTGGATCTACACTTGGCAAATTTGTGGATCTACTTTTGGCAAATTTGTGGATCTACATTTGGCAAATTTGTGGATCTACATTTGGGAAATTTGTGGATCTACACTTGGCAAATTTGTGGATCTACACTTGGGAAATTTGTGGATCTACACTTGGGAAATTTGTGGATCTACACTTGGGAAATTTTTGGATCTACACTTGGGAAATTTGTGGATCTACACTTGGGAAATTTGTGGATCTACACTTGGCAAATTTGTGGATCTACACTTGGGAAATTTGTGGATCTACACTTGGCAAATTTGTGGATCTACACTTGGGAAATTTGTGGATCTACACTTGGGAAATTTGTGGATCTACACTAGGGAAATTTGTGGATCTACACTTGGGAAATTTGTGGATCTATACAAAGGGAAATTTGTGGATCTATACAAAGCAAAATTTGGATCTATACTTGGAAAATTTGTGGATCTATTCTTGGAAAATTTGGGGATCTACACTTGGCAAATTTGTGGATCTACACTTGGCAAATTTGTGGATCTACATTTGGCAAATTTGTGGATCTACATTTGGGAAATTTGTGGATCTACACTTGGCAAATTTGTGGATCTACACTTGGGAAATTTGTGGATCTACACATGGGAAATTTGTGGATCTACACTTGGGAAATTTTTGGATCTACACTTGGGAAATTTGTGGATCTACACTTGGGAAATTTGTGGATCTACACTTGGCAAATTTGTGGATCTACACTTGGGAAATTTGTGGATCTACACTTAGCAAATTTGTGGATCTACACTTGGCAAAATTGTGGATCTACACTTGGGAAATTTGTGGATCTACACTTGGGAAATTTGTGGATCTACACTTGGGAAATTTGTGGATCTAAACTTGAAAATTTGTGGATCTACACTTGGGAAATTTGTTTGTCTACACTTTGCAAATTTGTGGATCTACACTTGGGAAATTGGTGGATCTACACTTGGGAAATTTGTGGATGTACACTTGGGAAATTTTTGGATCTACACTTGGGAAATTTGTGTATCTACACTTGGGAAATTTGTGGATCTACACTTGGGAAATTTGTGGATCTACTCTTGGAAAATTTGTGGATCTACACTAGGGAAATTTGTGGATCTACACTTGGGAAATTTGTGGAACTACACTTGGGAAATTTGTGGATCTACTCTTGGGAAACTTGTTAATCTACACTTGGGAAATTTCTGGATCTACACTTGGAAAGTTTGTGGATTTATACTTGGTAAATTTGTGGATTTATACTTGGGAAATTTGTGGATTTATACTTGGGAAATTTGTGGATTTATACTTGGGAAATTTGTGGATTTATATTTGGGAAATTTGTTTATTTATACTTGGGAAATTTGTGGATTTATGCTTGGGAAATTTGTGGATTTATACTTGGGAAATTTGTGGATTTATACTTGGGAAATTTGTGGATTTATACTTAGGAAATTTGTGGATTTACACTTGGCAAATTTGTGGATCTACACTTGGTAAATTTGTGGATCTACACTTGGCAAATTTGTGGATCTACACTTGGCAAATTTGTGGATCTACACTTGGCAAATTTGTGGATCTACACTTGGGAAATTTGTGGATCTACACTTGGGAAATTTGTGGATCTACACTTGGGAAATTTGTGGGTCTACACTTTGCAAATTTGTGGATCTACACTTGGCAAATTTGTGGATCTACACTTGGTAAATTTGTGGATCTACACTTGGAAAATTTATGGATCTACACTTGGCAAATTTGTGGATCTACACTTGGCAAATTTGTGGATCTACACTAGGCAAATTTGTGGATCTACACTTGGGAAATTTGTGGATCTACACTTGGGAAATTTGTGGATCTACACTTGGGAAATTTGTGGGTCTACACTTTGCAAATTTGTGGATCTACACTTGGCAAATTTGTGGATCTACATTTGGCAAATTTGTGGATCTACATTTGGGAAATTTGTGGATCTACACTTGGTAAATTTGTGGATCTACACTTGGGAAATTTGTGGATCTACACTTGGGAAATTTGTGGATCTACACTTGGGAAATTTGTGGATCTACACTTGGGAAATTTGTGGATCTACACTTGGCAAATTTGTGGATCTACACTTGGCAAATTTGTGGATCTACACTTGGGAAATTTGTGGATCTACACTTGGGAAATTTGTGGATCTACACTAGGGAAATTTGTGGATCTACACTTGGGAAATTTGTGGATCTATACAAAGGGAAATTTGTGGATCTATACAAAGCAAAATTTGGATCTATACTTGGAAAATTTGTGGATCTATTCTTGGAAAATTTGGGGATCTACACTTGGCAAATTTGTGGATCTACACTTGGCAAATTTGTGGATCTACATTTGGCAAATTTGTGGATCTACATTTGGGAAATTTGTGGATCTACACTTGGCAAATTTGTGGATCTACACTTGGGAAATTTGTGGATCTACACATGGGAAATTTGTGGATCTACACTTGGGAAATTTTTGGATCTACACTTGGGAAATTTGTGGATCTACACTTGGGAAATTTGTGGATCTACACTTGGAAAATTTGTGGATCTACACTTGGGAAATTTGTGGATCTAATCTTGGGAAATTTGTGGATCTACACTAGGGAAATTTGTGGATCTACACTTGGGAAATTTGTGGATCTATACAAAGGGAAATTTGTGGATCTATACAAAGCAAAATTTGGATCTATACTTGGAAAATTTGTGGATCTATTCTTGGAAAATTTGGGGATATATGCTTGGATATTTGTTGATCTATACTTGGGAAATATGTGTATCTATACTTGGGATTTTTGGGGATCTACACTTGGGAAATTTGTGGATCTACACTTGGCAAATTTGTGGATCTACACTTGGGAAATTTGTGGATCTACACTTGGGAAATTTGTGGATCTACACTAGGGAAATTTGTGGATCTACACTTGGGAAATTTGTGGATCTATACAAAGCAAAATTTGGATCTATACTTGGAAAATTTGTGGATCTATTCTTGGCAAATTTGTGGATCTACACTTTGCAAATTTGTGGATCTACACTTGGGAAATTTGTGGATCTACACTTGGGAAATTTGTGGATCTACACTTGCAAATTTGTGGATCTACACTTGGCAAATTTATGGATCTAAACTTTAAAAATTTGTGGATCTACACTTGGGAAATTTGTGGATCTACACTTGGCAAATTTGTGGATCTACACTTGGCAAATTTGTGGATCTATACAAAGGGAAATTTGTGGATCTATACAAAGCAAAATTTGGATCTATACTTGGAAAATTTGTGGATCTATTCTTGGAAAATTTGGGGATCTACACTTGGCAAATTTGTGGATCTACACTTGGCAAATTTGTGGATCTACATTTGGCAAATTTGTGGATCTACATTTGGGAAATTTGTGGATCTACACTTGGCAAATTTGTGGATCTACACTTGGGAAATTTGTGGATCTACACATGGGAAATTTGTGGATCTACACTTGGGAAATTTTTGGATCTACACTTGGGAAATTTGTGGATCTACACTTGGGAAATTTGTGGATCTACACTTGGCAAATTTGTGGATCTACACTTGGGAAATTTGTGGATCTACACTTGGCAAATTTGTGGATCTACACTTGGCAAAATTGTGGATCTACACTTGGGAAATTTGTGGATCTACACTTGGGAAATTTGTGGATCTACACTTGGGAAATTTGTGGATCTAAACTTGAAAATTTGTGGATCTACACTTGGGAAATTTGTTTGTCTACACTTTGCAAATTTGTGGATCTACACTTGGGAAATTGGTGGATCTACACTTGGGAAATTTGTGGATGTACACTTGGGAAATTTGTGGATCTACTCTTGGAAAATTTGTGGATCTACACTAGGGAAATTTGTGGATCTACACTTGGGAAATTTGTGGAACTACACTTGGGAAATTTGTGGATCTACACTTGGGAAATTTGTGGGTCTACACTTTGCAAATTTGTGGATCTACACTTGGCAAATTTGTGGATCTACTTTTGGCAAATTTGTGGATCTACATTTGGCAAATTTGTGGATCTACATTTGGGAAATTTGTGGATCTACACTTGGCAAATTTGTGGATCTACACTTGGGAAATTTGTGGATCTACACTTGGGAAATTTGTGGATCTACACTTGGGAAATTTTTGGATCTACACTTGGGAAATTTGTGGATCTACACTTGGGAAATTTGTGGATCTACACTTGGCAAATTTGTGGATCTACACTTGGGAAATTTGTGGATCTACACTTGGCAAATTTGTGGATCTACACTTGGGAAATTTGTGGATCTACACTTGGGAAATTTGTGGATCTACACTAGGGAAATTTGTGGATCTACACTTGGGAAATTTGTGGATCTATACAAAGGGAAATTTGTGGATCTATACAAAGCAAAATTTGGATCTATACTTGGAAAATTTGTGGATCTATTCTTGGAAAATTTGGGGATCTACACTTGGCAAATTTGTGGATCTACACTTGGCAAATTTGTGGATCTACATTTGGCAAATTTGTGGATCTACATTTGGGAAATTTGTGGATCTACACTTGGCAAATTTGTGGATCTACACTTGGGAAATTTGTGGATCTACACATGGGAAATTTGTGGATCTACACTTGGGAAATTTTTGGATCTACACTTGGGAAATTTGTGGATCTACACTTGGGAAATTTGTGGATCTACACTTGGCAAATTTGTGGATCTACACTTGGGAAATTTGTGGATCTACACTTAGCAAATTTGTGGATCTACACTTGGCAAAATTGTGGATCTACACTTGGGAAATTTGTGGATCTACACTTGGGAAATTTGTGGATCTACACTTGGGAAATTTGTGGATCTAAACTTGAAAATTTGTGGATCTACACTTGGGAAATTTGTTTGTCTACACTTTGCAAATTTGTGGATCTACACTTGGGAAATTGGTGGATCTACACTTGGGAAATTTGTGGATGTACACTTGGGAAATTTTTGGATCTACACTTGGGAAA
Source organism: Odiellus spinosus (assembly GCA_963920705.1). Taxonomy (NCBI): domain Eukaryota; kingdom Metazoa; phylum Arthropoda; class Arachnida; order Opiliones; family Phalangiidae; genus Odiellus; species Odiellus spinosus. The sequence continues at coordinate 1,135,615 of OY987233.1, forward strand.
TTTGTGTATCTACACTTGGGAAATTTGTGGATCTACACTTGGGAAATTTGTGGATCTACTCTTGGAAAATTTGTGGATCTACACTAGGGAAATTTGTGGATCTACACTTGGGAAATTTGTGGAACTACACTTGGGAAATTTGTGGATCTACTCTTGGGAAACTTGTTAATCTACACTTGGGAAATTTCTGGATCTACACTTGGAAAGTTTGTGGATTTATACTTGGTAAATTTGTGGATTTATACTTGGGAAATTTGTGGATTTATACTTGGGAAATTTGTGGATTTATACTTGGGAAATTTGTGGATTTATATTTGGGAAATTTGTTTATTTATACTTGGGAAATTTGTGGATTTATGCTTGGGAAATTTGTGGATTTATACTTGGGAAATTTGTGGATTTATACTTGGGAAATTTGTGGATTTATACTTAGGAAATTTGTGGATTTACACTTGGCAAATTTGTGGATCTACACTTGGTAAATTTGTGGATCTACACTTGGCAAATTTGTGGATCTACACTTGGCAAATTTGTGGATCTACACTTGGCAAATTTGTGGATCTACACTTGGGAAATTTGTGGATCTACACTTGGGAAATTTGTGGATCTACACTTGGGAAATTTGTGGGTCTACACTTTGCAAATTTGTGGATCTACACTTGGCAAATTTGTGGATCTACACTTGGTAAATTTGTGGATCTACACTTGGAAAATTTATGGATCTACACTTGGCAAATTTGTGGATCTACACTTGGCAAATTTGTGGATCTACACTAGGCAAATTTGTGGATCTACACTTGGGAAATTTGTGGATCTACACTTGGGAAATTTGTGGATCTACACTTGGGAAATTTGTGGGTCTACACTTTGCAAATTTGTGGATCTACACTTGGCAAATTTGTGGATCTACATTTGGCAAATTTGTGGATCTACATTTGGGAAATTTGTGGATCTACACTTGGCAAATTTGTGGATCTACACTTGGGAAATTTGTGGATCTACACTTGGGAAATTTGTGGATCTACACTTGGGAAATTTGTGGATCTACACTTGGGAAATTTGTGGATCTACACTTGGCAAATTTGTGGATCTACACTTGGGAAATTTGTGGATCTACACTTGGCAAATTTGTGGATCTACACTTGGGAAATTTGTGGATCTACACTTGGGAAATTTGTGGATCTACACTAGGGAAATTTGTGGATCTACACTTGGGAAATTTGTGGATCTATACAAAGGGAAATTTGTGGATCTATACAAAGCAAAATTTGGATCTATACTTGGAAAATTTGTGGATCTATTCTTGGAAAATTTGGGGATCTACACTTGGCAAATTTGTGGATCTACACTTGGCAAATTTGTGGATCTACATTTGGCAAATTTGTGGATCTACATTTGGGAAATTTGTGGATCTACACTTGGCAAATTTGTGGATCTACACTTGGGAAATTTGTGGATCTACACATGGGAAATTTGTGGATCTACACTTGGGAAATTTTTGGATCTACACTTGGGAAATTTGTGGATCTACACTTGGGAAATTTGTGGATCTACACTTGGAAAATTTGTGGATCTACACTTGGGAAATTTGTGGATCTAATCTTGGGAAATTTGTGGATCTACACTAGGGAAATTTGTGGATCTACACTTGGGAAATTTGTGGATCTATACAAAGGGAAATTTGTGGATCTATACAAAGCAAAATTTGGATCTATACTTGGAAAATTTGTGGATCTATTCTTGGAAAATTTGGGGATATATGCTTGGATATTTGTTGATCTATACTTGGGAAATATGTGTATCTATACTTGGGATTTTTGGGGATCTACACTTGGGAAATTTGTGGATCTACACTTGGCAAATTTGTGGATCTACACTTGGGAAATTTGTGGATCTACACTTGGGAAATTTGTGGATCTACACTAGGGAAATTTGTGGATCTACACTTGGGAAATTTGTGGATCTATACAAAGCAAAATTTGGATCTATACTTGGAAAATTTGTGGATCTATTCTTGGCAAATTTGTGGATCTACACTTTGCAAATTTGTGGATCTACACTTGGGAAATTTGTGGATCTACACTTGGGAAATTTGTGGATCTACACTTGCAAATTTGTGGATCTACACTTGGCAAATTTATGGATCTAAACTTTAAAAATTTGTGGATCTACACTTGGGAAATTTGTGGATCTACACTTGGCAAATTTGTGGATCTACACTTGGCAAATTTGTGGATATACACTTGGGAAATTTGTGGATCTACACTTGGGAAATTTGTGGATCTACACTTGGGAAATTTGTGGATCTACACTTGGGAAATTTGTGGATCTACACTTGGGAAATTTTTGGATCTACACTTGGGAAATTTGTGGGTCTATACAAAGGGAAATTTGTGGATCTTTACAAAGCAAAATTTGGATCTATACTTGGAAAATTTGTGGATTTATTCTTAGAAAATTTGGGGATATATGCTTGGAAATTTGTTGATCTGTACTTGGGAAATATGTGTATCTATACTTGGGATTTTTGTGGATCTACACTTGGCAAAATTTGTGGATCTACACTTTGCAAATTTGTGGATCTACACTTGGGAAATTTGTGGATCTACACTTGGGAAATTTGTGGATCTACACTTGGGAAATTTGTGGATCTACACTTGGGAAATTTGTGGATCTACACTTGGGAAATTTGTGGATCTACACTTGTGAAATTTGTGGAGCTACACTTGGGAAATTTGTGGATCTACACTTGGGAAATTTGTGGATCTACACTTGGGAAATTTGTGGATCTACACTTGGGAAATTTGTGGATCTACACTTGGGAAATATGTGGATCTACACTTGGAAAATTTGTGGATCTACACTTGGGAAATTTGTGGATCTACACTTGGGAAATTTGTGGATCTACACTTGGGAAATTTGTGGATCTACACTTGGGAAATTTGTGGATCTACACTTGTGAAATTTGTGGAGCTACACTTGGGAAATTTGTGGATCTACACTTGGGAAATTTGTGGATCTACACTTGGGAAATTTGTGGATCTACACTTGGGAAATTTGTGGATCTACACTTGGGAAATTTGTGGATCTACACTTGGGAAATATGTGGATCTACACTTGGAAAATTTGTGGATCTACACTTGGGAAATTTGTGGATCTACACTTGGGAAATTTGTGGTTCTACACTTGGGAAATTTGTGGATCTACACATGGCAAATTTGTGGATCTACACTTGGCAAATTTGTGGATCTACACTTGGCAAATTTGTGGATCTACACTTGGGAAATTTGTGGATCTACACTTGGGAAATTTGGTGATCTAAACTTGAAAATTTGTGGATCTACACTTGGGAAATTTGTTTGTCTACACTTTGCAAATTTGTGGATCTACACTTGGGAAATTTGTGGATCTACACTTGGGAAATTTTTGGATCTACACTTGGGAAATTTGTGTATCTACACTTGGGAAATTTGTGGATCTACACTTGGGAAATTTGTGGATCTACTCTTGGAAAATTTGTGGATCTACACTAGGGAAATTTGTGGATCTACACTTGGGAAATTTGTGGAACTACACTTGGGAAATTTGTGGATCTACACTTGGGAAATTTGTGGATCTACACTTGGGAAATATGTGGATCTACACTTGGGAAATTTGTGGATCTACACTTGGAAAATTTGTGCATCTACACTTGGGAAATTTGTGGATCTACACTTGGGAAATTTGTGGTTCTCCACTTTTTTAAATTTGTGGATCTACACTTGGCAAATTTGTGGATCTACACTTGGCAAATTTGTGGATCTACACTTGGCAAATTTGTGGATCTACACTTGGGAAATTTGTGGATCTACACTTGGGAAATTTGTGGATTTACACTTGGCAAATTTGTGGATCTACACTTGGTAAATTTGTGGAATTACACTTGGGAAATTTGTGGATCTACACTTGGTAAATTTGTGGATCTACACTTTGCAAATTTTTGGATCTACACTTGGGAAATTTGTGGATCTACACTCGAAAATTTGTGGATCTACACTTGGCAAATTTGTGGATCTAAACTTTAAAAATTTGTGGATCTACACTTGGGAAATTTGTGGATTTACACTTGGCAAATTTGTGGATCTACACTTGGTAAATTTGTGGATCTACTCTTGGCAAATTTGTGGATCTACACTTGGTAAATTTGTGGATCTACACTTGGCAAATTTGTGGATCTACAGTTGGCAAATTTGCGGATCTACACTTGGGAAATTTGTGGATTTACACTTGGCAAATTTGTGGATCTACACTTGGTAAATTTGTGGAATTACACTTGGGAAATTTGTGGATCTACACTTGGGAAATTTGTGGATCTACACTTGCAAATTTGTGGATCTACACTTGGCAAATTTGTGGATCTAAACTTTAAAAATTTGTGGATTTATACTTGGGAAATTTGTGGATTTATACTTGGGAAATTTGTATATTTATACTTAGGAAATTTGTGGATTTATACTTGGGAAATTTGTGGATTTATACTTGGGAAATTTGTGGATTTATACTTGGGAAATTTGGATTTATACTTGGGAAATTTGTGGATTTATACTAGGGAAATTTGTATATTTATACTTAAGAAATTTGTGGATTTATACTTGGGAAATTTGTGGATTTATACTTGGGAAATTTGTGGATTTTTACTTGGGAAATTTGTGGATTTATACTTAGGAAATTTTTGGATTTTCTCTTGGCAAATTTGTAGATTTATACTTGGGAAAATTGTGGATTTATATTTGGGAAATTTGTGGATTTATATTGGGGAAATTTGTGGATTTATACTTGGGAAATTTGTGGATCTACACTTGGGAAATTTTTGGATCTACACTTGGGAAATTTGTGTATCTACACTTGGGAAATTTGTGGATCTACACTTGGGAAATTTGTGGATCTACACTTGGGAAATTTGTGGAACTACACTTGGGAAATTTGTGGATCTACACTTGGGAAATTTGTGGATCTACACTTGGGAAATATGTGGATCTACACTTGGGAAATTTGTGGATCTACACTTGGAAAATTTGTGCATCTACACTTGGGAAATTTGTGGATCTACACTTGGGAAATTTGTGGTACTCCACTTTTTTAAATTTGTGGATCTACACTTGGCAAATTTGTGGATCTACACTTGGCAAATTTGTGGATCTACACTTGGGAAATTTGTGGATCTACACTTGGGAAATTTGTGGATTTACACTTGGCAAATTTGTGGATCTACACTTGGTAAATTTGTGGAATTACACTTGGGAAATTTGTGGATCTACACTTGGTAAATTTGTGGATCTACACTTTGCAAATTTTTGGATCTACACTTGGGAAATTTGTGGATCTACACTCGAAAATTTGTGGATCTACACTTGGCAAATTTGTGGATCTAAACTTTAAAAATTTGTGGATCTACACTTGGGAAATTTGTGGATTTACACTTGGCAAATTTGTGGATCTACACTTGGTAAATTTGTGGATCTACTCTTGGCAAATTTGTGGTTCTACACTTGGTAAATTTGTGGATCTACACTTGGCAAATTTGTGGATCTACAGTTGGCAAATTTGCGGATCTACACTTGGTAAATTTGTGGATCTACACTTGGTAAATTTGTGGATCTACACTTGGCAAATTTGTGGATCTACACTTGGGAAATTTGTGGATTTACACTTGGCAAATTTGTGGATCTACACTTGGTAAATTTGTGGAATTACACTTGGGAAATTTGTGGATCTACACTTGGGAAATTTGTGGATCTACACTTGCAAATTTGTGGATCTACACTTGGCAAATTTGTGGATCTAAACTTTAAAAATTTGTGGATCTACACTTGGGAAATTTGTGGATTTACACTTGGCAAATTTGTGGATCTACACTTGGTAAATTTGTGGATCTACTCTTGGCAAATTTGTGGTTCTACACTTGGTAAATTTGTGGATCTACACTTGGCAAATTTGTGGATCTACAGTTGGCAAATTTGCGGATCTACACTTGGTAAATTTGTGGATCTACACTTGGTAAATTTGTGGATCTACACTTGGCAAATTTGTGGATCTACACTTGGGAAATTTGTGGATTTACACTTGGCAAATTTGTGGATCTACACTTGGTAAATTTGTGGAATTACACTTGGGAAATTTGTGGATCTACACTTGGGAAATTTGTGGATCTACACTTGCAAATTTGTGGATCTACACTTGGCAAATTTGTGGATCTAAACTTTAAAAATTTGTGGATTTATACTTGGGAAATTTGTGGATTTATACTTGGGAAATTTGTATATTTATACTTAGGAAATTTGTGGATTTATACTTGGGAAATTTGTGGATTTATACTTGGGAAATTTGTGGATTTATACTTGGGAAATTTGGATTTATACTTGGGAAATTTGTGGATTTATACTAGGGAAATTTGTATATTTATACTTAAGAAATTTGTGGATTTATACTTGGGAAATTTGTGGATTTATACTTGGGAAATTTGTGGATTTATACTTGGGAAATTTGTGGATTTATACTTGGGAAATTTGTGGATTTATACTTGGGAAATTTGTGGATTTATACTTAGGAAATTTTTGGATTTTCTCTTGGCAAATTTGTAGATTTATACTTGGGAAAATTGTGGATTTATATTTGGGAAATTTGTGGATTTATATTGGGGAAATTTGTGGATTTATACTTGGGAAATTTGTGGATTTACACTTGGCAAATTTGTGGATCTACACTTTTTAAATTTGTGGATCTACACTTGGCAAATTTGTGGATCTACACTTGGCAAATTTATGGATCTACACTTGGCAAATTTTGTGGATCTACACTTGGGAAATTTGTGGATCTACACTTGGGAAATTTGTGGATCTACACTTGGGAAATTTGTGGATCTACACTTGGGAAATTTGTGGATCTACACTTGGGAAATTTGTGGATCTACACTTGGCAAATTTGTGGATCTACACTTGGCAAATTTATGGATCTACACTTGGGAAATTTTGTGGATCTACACTTGGGAAATTTGTGGATCTACACTTGGGAAATTTGTGGATCTACACTTGGGAAATTTGTGGATCTACACTTGGGAAATTTGTGGATCTACACTTGGGAAATTTGTGGATCTACACTTGTGAAATTTGTGGAGCTACACTTGGGAAATTTGTGGATCTACACTTGGGAAATTTGTGGATCTACACTTGGGAAATTTGTGGATATACACTTGGGAAATATGTGGATCTACACTTGGGAAATATGTGGATCTACACTTGGGAAATTTGTGGATCTACACTTGGAAAATTTGTGGATCTACACTTGGGAAATTTGTGGATCTACACTTGGGAAATTTGTGGTTCTACACTTGGGAAATTTGTGGATCTACACTTGGCAAATTTGTGGATCTACACTTGGGAAATTTGTGGATCTACACTTGGGAAATTTGTGGATCTACACTTGGGAAATTTGTGGATCTACACTTGGGAAATTTGTGGATCTAAACTTGAAAATTTGTGGATCTACACTTGGGAAATTTGTTTGTCTACACTTTGCAAATTTGTGGATCTACACTTGGGAAATTTGTGGATGTACACTTGGGAAATTTTTGGATCTACACTTGGGAAATTTGTGTATCTACACTTGGGAAATTTGTGGATCTACACTTGGGAAATTTGTGGATCTACTCTTGGAAAATTTGTGGATCTACACTAGGGAAATTTGTGGATCTACACTTGGGAAATTTGTGGAACTACACTTGGGAAATTTGTGGATCTACACTTGGGAAATTTGTGGATCTACTCTTGGAAAACTTGTTAATCTACACTTGGGAAATTTCTGGATCTACACTTGGAAAGTTTGTGGATTTATACTTGGTAAATTTGTGGATTTATACTTGGGAAATTTGTGGATTTATACTTGGGAAATTTGTGGATTTATACTTGGGAAATTTGTGGATTTATATTTGGGAAATTTGTTTATTTATACTTGGGAAATTTGTGGATTTATGCTTGGGAAATTTGTGGATTTATACTTGGGAAATTTGTGGATTTATACTTGGGAAATTTGTGGATTTATACTTAGGAAATTTGTGGATTTACACTTGGCAAATTTGTGGATCTACACTTGGTAAATTTGTGGATCTACACTTGGCAAATTTGTGGATCTACACTTGGCAAATTTGTGGATCTACACTTGGGAAATTTGTGGATCTACACTTGGGAAATTTGTGGATCTACACTTGGGAAATTTGTGGGTCTACACTTTGCAAATTTGTGGATCTACACTTGGCAAATTTGTGGATCTACACTTGGTAAATTTGTGGATATACACTTGGAAAATTTGTGGATCTACACTTGGCAAATTTGTGGATCTACACTTGGCAAATTTGTGGATCTACACTAGGCAAATTTGTGGATCTACACTTGGGAAATTTGTGGATCTACACTTGGGAAATTTGTGGATCTACACTTGGGAAATTTGTGGGTCTACACTTTGCAAATTTGTGGATCTACACTTGGCAAATTTGTGGATCTACACTTGGCAAATTTGTGGATCTACATTTGGCAAATTTGTGGATCTACATTTGGGAAATTTGTGGATCTACACTTGGCAAATTTGTGGATCTACACTTGGGAAATTTGTGGATCTACACTTGGGAAATTTGTGGATCTACACTTGGGAAATTTTTGGATCTACACTTGGGAAATTTGTGGATCTACACTTGGCAAATTTGTGGATCTACACTTGGCAAATTTGTGGATCTACACTTGGGAAATTTGTGGATCTACACTTGGGAAATTTGTGGATCTACACTAGGGAAATTTGTGGATCTACACTTGGGAAATTTGTGGATCTATACAAAGGGAAATTTATGGATCTATACAAAGCAAAATTTGGATCTATACTTGGAAAATTTGTGGATCTATTCTTGGAAAATTTGGGGATCTACACTTGGCAAATTTGTGGATCTACACTTGGCAAATTTGTGGATCTACATTTGGCAAATTTGTGGATCTACATTTGGGAAATTTGTGGATCTACACTTGGCAAATTTGTGGATCTACACTTGGGAAATTTGTGGATCTACACTTGGGAAATTTTTGTATCTACACTTGGGAAATTTGTGGATCTACACTTGGGAAATTTGTGGATCTACACTTGGCAAATTTGTGGATCTACACTTGGGAAATTTGTGGATCTACACTTGGGAAATTTGTGGATCTACACTAGGGAAATTTGTGGATCTACACTTGGGAAATTTGTGGATCTATACAAAGGGAAATTTGTGGATCTATACAAAGCAAAATTTGGATCTATACTTGGAAAATTTGTGGATCTATTCTTGGAAAATTTGGGGATATATGCTTGGATATTTGTTGATCTATACTTGGGAAATATGTGTATCTATACTTGGGATTTTTGGGGATCTACACTTGGCAAATTTGTGGATCTACACTTGGGAAATTTGTGGATCTACACTTGCAAATTTGTGGATCTACACTTGGCAAATTTATGGATCTAAACTTTAAAAATTTGTGGATCTACACTTGGGAAATTTGTGGATCTACACTTGGCAAATTTGTGGATCTACACTTGGCAAATTTGTGGATCTACACTTGGGAAATTTGTGGATCTACACTTGGGAAATTTGTGGATCTACACTTGGGAAATTTGTGGATCTACACTTGGGAAATTTGTGGATCTACACTTGGGAAATTTTTGGATCTACACTTGGGAAATTTGTGGGTCTTTACAAAGGGAAATTTGTGGATCTATACAAAGCAAAATTTGGATCTATACTTGGAAAATTTGTGGATTTATTCTTAGAAAATTTGGGGATATATGCTTGGAAATTTGTTGATCTGTACTTGGGAAATATGTGTATCTATACTTGGGATTTTTGTGGATCTACACTTGGCAAAATTTGTGGATCTACACTTTGCAAATTTGTGGATCTACACTTGGGAAATTTGTGGATCTACACTTGCTAATTTGTGGATCTACACTTGGGAAATATGTGGATCTACACTTGGGAAATTTGTGGATCTACACTTGTGAAATTTGTGGATCTACACTTGGGAAATTTGTGGATCTACACTTGGGAAATTTGTGGATCTACACTTGTGAAATTTGTGGAGCTACACTTGGGAAATTTGTGGATCTACACTTGGGAAATTTGTGGATCTACACTTGGGAAATTTGTGGATCTACACTTGGGAAATTTGTGGATATACACTTGGGAAATATGTGGATCTACACTTGGGAAATATGTGGATCTACACTTGGGAAATTTGTGGATCTACACTTGGAAAATTTGTGGATCTACACTTGGGAAATTTGTGGATCTACACTTGGGAAATTTGTGGTTCTACACTTGGGAAATTTGTGGATCTACACTTGGCAAATTTTTGGATCTACACTTGGCAAATTTGTGGATCTACACTTGGCAAATTTGTGGATCTACACTTGGGAAATTTGTGGATCTACACTTGGGAAATTTGTGGATCTAAACTTGAAAATTTGTGGATCTACACTTGGGAAATTTGTTTGTCTACACTTTGCAAATTTGTGGATCTACACTTGGGAAATTTGTGGATCTACACTTGGGAAATTTGTGGATGTACACTTGGGAAATTTTTGGATCTACACTTGGGAAATTTGTGTATCTACACTTGGGAAATTTGTGGATCTACACTTGGGAAATTTGTGGATCTACTCTTGGAAAATTTTGGGATCTACACTTGGGAAATTTGTGGAACTACACTTGGGAAATTTGTGGATCTACACTTGGGAAATTTGTGGATCTACACTTGGGAAATTTGTGGATCTACACTTGGGAAATTTGTGGATCTACACTTGGGAAATTTGTGGTTCTCCACTTTTTTAAAATTTGTGGATCTACACTTGGCAAATTTGTGGATCTACACTTGGCAAATTTGTGGATCTACACTTGGCAAATTTGTGGATCTACACTTGGGAAATTTGTGGATCTACACTTGGGAAATTTGTGGATTTACACTTGGCAAATTTGTGGATCTACACTTGGTAAATTTGTGGAATTACACTTGGGAAATTTGTGGATCTACACTTGGTAAATTTGTGGATCTACACTTGGGAAATTTGTGGATCTATACAAAGGGAAATTTGTGGATCTATACAAAGCAAAATTTGGATCTATACTTGGAAAATTTGTGGATCTATTCTTGGAAAATTTGGGGATATATGCTTGGATATTTGTTGATCTATACTTGGGAAATATGTGTATCTATACTTGGGATTTTTGGGGATCTACACTTGGCAAATTTGTGGATCTACACTTGGGAAATTTGTGGATCTACACTTGCAAATTTGTGGATCTACACTTGGCAAATTTATGGATCTAAACTTTAAAAATTTGTGGATCTACACTTGGGAAATTTGTGGATCTACACTTGGCAAATTTGTGGATCTACACTTGGGAAATTTGTGGATCTACACTTGGGAAATTTGTGGATCTACACTTGGGAAATTTGTGGATCTACACTTGGGAAATTTGTGGATCTACACTTGGGAAATTTGTGGATCTACACTTGGGAAATTTGTGGATCTACACTTGGGAAATTTGTGGATCTACACTTGGGAAATTTTTGGATCTACACTTGGGAAATTTGTGGGTCTTTACAAAGGGAAATTTGTGGATCTATACAAAGCAAAATTTGGATCTATACTTGGAAAATTTGTGGATTTATTCTTAGAAAATTTGGGGATATATGCTTGGAAATTTGTTGATCTGTACTTGGGAAATATGTGTATCTATACTTGGGATTTTTGTGGATCTACACTTGGCAAAATTTGTGGATCTACACTTTGCAAATTTGTGGATCTACACTTGGGAAATTTGTGGATCTACACTTGCTAATTTGTGGATCTACACTTGGGAAATATGTGGATCTACACTTGGGAAATTTGTGGATCTACACTTGTGAAATTTGTGGATCTACACTTGGGAAATTTGTGGATCTACACTTGGGAAATTTGTGGATCTACACTTGTGAAATTTGTGGAGCTACACTTGGGAAATTTGTGGATCTACACTTGGGAAATTTGTGGATCTACACTTGGGAAATTTGTGGATCTACACTTGGGAAATTTGTGGATATACACTTGGGAAATATGTGGATCTACACTTGGGAAATATGTGGATCTACACTTGGGAAATTTGTGGATCTACACTTGGAAAATTTGTGGATCTACACTTGGGAAATTTGTGGATCTACACTTGGGAAATTTGTGGTTCTACACTTGGGAAATTTGTGGATCTACACTTGGCAAATTTTTGGATCTACACTTGGCAAATTTGTGGATCTACACTTGGCAAATTTGTGGATCTACACTTGGGAAATTTGTGGATCTACACTTGGGAAATTTGTGGATCTAAACTTGAAAATTTGTGGATCTACACTTGGGAAATTTGTTTGTCTACACTTTGCAAATTTGTGGATCTACACTTGGGAAATTTGTGGATCTACACTTGGGAAATTTGTGGATGTACACTTGGGAAATTTTTGGATCTACACTTGGGAAATTTGTGTATCTACACTTGGGAAATTTGTGGATCTACACTTGGGAAATTTGTGGATCTACTCTTGGAAAATTTGTGGATCTACACTAGGGAAATTTGTGGATCTACACTTGGGAAATTTGTGGAACTACACTTGGGAAATTTGTGGATCTACACTTGGGAAATTTGTGGATCTACACTTGGGAAATTTGCGGATCTACACTTGGGAAATTTGTGGATCTACACTTGGGAAATTTGTGGTTCTCCACTTTTTTAAATTTGTGGATCTACACTTGGCAAATTTGTGGATCTACACTTGGCAAATTTGTGGATCTACACTTGGCAAATTTGTGGATCTACACTTGGGAAATTTGTGGATCTACACTTGGGAAATTTGTGGATTTACACTTGGCAAATTTGTGGATCTACACTTGGTAAATTTGTGGAATTACACTTGGGAAATTTGTGGATCTACACTTGGTAAATTTGTGGATCTACACTTTGCAAATTTTTGGATCTACACTTGGGAAATTTGTGGATCTACACTCGCAAATTTGTGGATCTACACTTGGCAAATTTGTGGATCTAAACTTTAAAAATTTGTGGATCTACACTTGGTAAATTTGTGGATTTACACTTGGCAAATTTATGGATCTACACTTGGTAAATTTGTGGATCTACACTTGGCAAATTTGTGGATCTACAGTTGGCAAATTTGCGGATCTACACTTGGGAAATTTGTGGATTTACACTTGGCAAATTTGTGGATCTACACTTGGTAAATTTGTGGAATTACACTTGGGAAATTTGTGGATCTACACTTGGGAAATTTGTGGATCTACACTTGCAAATTTGTGGATCTACACTTGGCAAATTTGTGGATCTAAACTTTAAAAATTTGTGGATTTATACTTGGGAAATTTGTGGATTTATACTTGGGAAATTTGTATATTTATACTTAGGAAATTTGTGGATTTATACTTGGGAAATTTGTGGATTTATACTTGGGAAATTTGTGGATTTATACTTGGGAAATTTGGATTTATACTTGGGAAATTTGTGGATTTATACTAGGGAAATTTGTATATTTATACTTAAGAAATTTGTGGATTTATACTTGGGAAATTTGTGGATTTATACTTGGGAAATTTGTGGATTTATACTTGGGAAATTTGTGGATTTATTCTTGGGAAATTTGTGGATTATACTTAGGAAATTTTTGGATTTTCTCTTGGCAAATTTGTAGATTTATACTTGGGAAAATTGTGGATTTATATTTGGGAAATTTGTGGATTTATACTTGGGAAATTTGTGGATTTATACTTGGGAAATTTGTGGATTTATACTTGGGAAATTTGTGGATTTATACTTAGGAAATTTTTGGATTTTCTCTTGGCAAATTTGTAGATTTATACTTGGGAAAATTGTGGATTTATATTTGGGAAATTTGTGGATTTATATTGGGGAAATTTGTGGATTTATACTTGGGAAATTTGTGGATTTATACTTAGGAAATTTGTGGATTTACACTTGGCAAATTTGTGGATCTACACTTGGTAAATTTGTGGATCTACACTTGGCAAATTTGTGGATCTACACTTGGGAAATTTGTGGATCTACACTTGGGAAATTTGTGGATCTAAACTTGAAAATTTGTGGATCTACACTTGGGAAATTTGTTTGTCTACACTTTGCAAATTTGTGGATCTACACTTGGGAAATTTGTGGATCTACACTTGGGAAATTTGTGGATGTACACTTGGGAAATTTTTGGATCTACACTTGGGAAATTTGTGTATCTACACTTGGGAAATTTGTGGATCTACACTTGGGAAATTTGTGGATCTACTCTTGGAAAATTTGTGGATCTACACTAGGGAAATTTGTGGATCTACACTTGGGAAATTTGTGGAACTACACTTGGGAAATTTGTGGATCTACACTTGGGAAATTTGTGGATCTACACTTGGGAAATTTGTGGATCTACACTTGGGAAATTTGTGGATCTACACTTGGGAAATTTGTGGTTCTCCACTTTTTTAAATTTGTGGATCTACACTTGGCAAATTTGTGGATCTACACTTGGCAAATTTGTGGATCTACACTTGGCAAATTTGTGGATCTACACTTGGGAAATTTGTGGATCTACACTTGGGAAATTTGTGGATTTACACTTGGCAAATTTGTGGATCTACACTTGGTAAATTTGTGGAATTACACTTGGGAAATTTGTGGATCTACACTTGGTAAATTTGTGGATCTACACTTTGCAAATTTTTGGATCTACACTTGGGAAATTTGTGGATCTACACTCGCAAATTTGTGGATCTACACTTGGCAAATTTGTGGATCTAAACTTTAAAAATTTGTGGATCTACACTTCGTAAATTTGTGGATTTACACTTGGCAAATTTATGGATCTACACTTGGTAAATTTGTGGATCTACACTTGGCAAATTTGTGGATCTACAGTTGGCAAATTTGCGGATCTACACTTGGGAAATTTGTGGATTTACACTTGGCAAATTTGTGGATCTACACTTGGTAAATTTGTGGAATTACACTTGGGAAATTTGTGGATCTACACTTGGGAAATTTGTGGATCTACACTTGCAAATTTGTGGATCTACACTTGGCAAATTTGTGGATCTAAACTTTAAAAATTTGTGGATTTATACTTGGGAAATTTGTGGATTTATACTTGGGAAATTTGTATATTTATACTTAGGAAATTTGTGGATTTATACTTGGGAAATTTGTGGATTTATACTTGGGAAATTTGTGGATTTATACTTGGGAAATTTGGATTTATACTTGGGAAATTTGTGGATTTATACTAGGGAAATTTGTATATTTATACTTAAGAAATTTGTGGATTTATACTTGGGAAATTTGTGGATTTATACTTGGGAAATTTGTGGATTTATACTTGGGAAATTTGTGGATTTATACTTGGGAAATTTGTGGATTTATACTTAGGAAATTTTTGGATTTTCTCTTGGCAAATTTGTAGATTTATACTTGGGAAAATTGTGGATTTATATTTGGGAAATTTGTGGATTTATACTTGGGAAATTTGTGGATTTATACTTGGGAAATTTGTGGATTTATACTTGGGAAATTTGTGGATTTATACTTAGGAAATTTTTGGATTTTCTCTTGGCAAATTTGTAGATTTATACTTGGGAAAATTGTGGATTTATATTTGGGAAATTTGTGGATTTATATTGGGGAAATTTGTGGATTTATACTTGGGAAATTTGTGGATTTATACTTAGGAAATTTGTGGATTTACACTTGGCAAATTTGTGGATCTACACTTGGTAAATTTGTGGATCTACACTTGGCAAATTTGTGGATCTACACTTGGCAAATTTATGGATCTACACTTGGCAAATTTTGTGGATCTACACATGGGAAATTTGTGGATCTACACTCGCAAATTTGTGGATCTACACTTGGCAAATTTGTGGATCTAAACTTTAAAAATTTGTGGATCTACACTTGGGAAATTTGTGGATCTACACTTGGTAAATTTGTGGATCTACACTTGGCAAATTTGTGGATCTACACTTGGTAAATTTGTGGATCTACACTTGGCAAATTTGTGGATCTACAGTTGGCAAATTTGTGGATCTACACTTGGGAAATTTGTGGATTTACACTTGGCAAATTTGTTTATCTACACTTGGTAAATTTGTGGATCTACACTTGGGAAATTTGTGGATCTACACTTGGGAAATTTGTGGATCTACACTTACAAATTTGTGGATCTACACTTGGCAAATTTGTGGATCTAAACTTTAAAAATTTGTGGATCTACACTTGGGAAATTTGTGGATTTACACTTGGCAAATTTGTGGATCTACACTTGGTAAATTTGTGGATCTGCACTTGGCAAATTTGTGGATCTACACTTGGCAAATTTGTGGATCTACACTTGGGAAATTTGTGATTCTACACTTGGGAAATTTGTGGATCTAGACTTGGCAAATTTGTGGATCTACACTTGGGAAATTTGTTTATCTACACTTGGGAAATTTGTGGATCTACACTTGTGAAATTTTTGTATCTACACTTGGGAAATTTGTGGATCTACACTTGGGAAATTTGTGGATCTACACTTGGGAAATTTGTGGATCTACTCTTGGGAAATTTGTGGATCTACACTAGGGAAATTTGTGGATCTACACTTGGGAAATTTGTGGATCTACACTTGGGAAATTTGTGGATCTATACTTGGAAAATTTGTGGATCTATTCTTGGAAAATTTGGGGATATATGCTTGGATATTTGTTGATCTATACTTTGGAAATATGTGTATCTATACTTGGGATTTTTGTTGATCTACACTTGGCAAATTTGTGGATCTACACTTTGCAAATTTGTGGATCTACACTTGGGAAATTTGTGGATCTACACTTGCAAATTTGTAGATCTACACTTGGCAAATTTGTGGATCTAAACTTTAAAAATTTGTGGATCTACACTTGGGAAATTTGTGGATCTACACTTGGGAAATTTGTGGATCTACACTTGTGAAATTTGTAGATATACACTTGGCAAATTTGTGGATCTAAACTTTAAAAATTTGTGGATTTACACTTGGCAAATTTGTGGATCTACACTTGGTAAATTTGTGGACCTACTCTTGGCAAATTTGTGGATCTACACTTGGTAAATTTGTGGATCTACACTTGGCAAATTTGTGGATCTACAGTTGGCAAATTTGTGGATCTACACTTGGGAAATTTGTGGATTTACACTTGGCAAATTTGTGGATCTACACTTGGTAAATTTGTGGAATTACACTTGGGAAATTTTTGGATCTACACTTGGGAAATTTGTGGATCTACACTTGCAAATTTGTGGATCTACACTTGGCAAATTTGTGGATCTAAACTTTAAAAATTTGTGGATTTATACTTGGGAAATTTGTGGATTTATACTTGGGAAATTTGTATATTTATACTTAGGAAATTTGTGGATTTATACTTGGGAAATTTGTGGATTTATAGTTGGGAAATTTGTGGATTTATACTTGGGAAATATGGATTTATACTTAGGAAATTTGTATATTTATACTTAAGAAATTTGTGGATTTATACTTGGGAAATTTGTGGATTTATACTTGGGAAATTTGTGGATTTATACTTGGGAAATTTGTGGATTTATACTTGTGAAATTTTTGATTTTATACTTAGGAAATTTGTGGATTTTCTCTTGGCAAATTTGTAGATTTATACTTGGGAAAATTGTGGATTTATATTTGGGAAATTTGTGGATTTATATTGGGGAAATTTGTGGTTTTATACTTGGGAAATTTGTGGATTTATACTTAGGAAATTTGTGGATTTACACTTGGCAAATTTGTGGATCTACACTTGGTAAATTTGTGGATCTACACTTGGCAAATTTGTGGATCTACACTTGGCAAATTTATGGATCTACACTTGGCAAATTTTGTGGATCTACACATGGGAAATTTGTGGATCTACACTCGCAAATTTGTGGATCTACACTTGGCAAATTTGTGGATCTAAACTTTAAAAATTTGTGGATCTACACTTGGGAAATTTGTGGATTTACACTTGGCAAATTTGTGGATCTACACTTGGTAAATTTGTGGATCTACACTTGGTAAATTTGTGGATCTACACTTGGTAAATTTGTGGATCTACACTTGGCAAATTTGTGGATCTACAGTTGGCAAATTTGTGGATCTACACTTGGGAAATTTGTGGATTTACACTTGGCAAATTTGTTTATCTACACTTGGTAAATTTGTGGATCTACACTTGGGAAATTTGTGGATCTACACTTGGGAAATTTGTGGATCTACACTTACAAATTTGTGGATCTACACTTGGCAAATTTGTGGATCTAAACTTTAAAAATTTGTGGATCTACACTTGGGAAATTTGTGGATTTACACTTGGCAAATTTGTGGATCTACACTTGGTAAATTTGTGGATCTGCACTTGGCAAATTTGTGGATCTACACTTGGCAAATTTGTGGATCTACACTTGGGAAATTTGTGATTCTACACTTGGGGAATTTGTGGATCTACACTTGGCAAATTTGTGGATCTACACTTGGGAAATTTGTTTATCTACACTTGGGAAATTTGTGGATCTACACTTGTGAAATTTTTGGATCTACACTTGGGAAATTTGTGGATCTACACTTGGCAAATTTGTGGATCTACACTTGGGAAATTTGTGGATTTACACTTGGGAAATTTGTGGATCTACACTAGGGAAATTTGTGGATCTACACTTGGGAAATTTGTGGATCTACACTGGGGAAATTTGTGGATCTATACTTGGAAAATTTGTGGATCTATTCTTGGAAAATTTGGGGATATATGCTTGGATATTTGTTGATCTATACTTGGGAAATATGTGTATCTATACTTGGGATTTTTGTGGATCTACACTTGGCAAATTTGTGGATCTACACTTTGCAAATTTGTGGATCTACACTTGGGAAATTTGTGGATCTACACTTGCAAATTTGTAGATCTACACTTGGCAAATTTGTGGATCTAAACTTTAAAAATTTGTGGATCTACACTTGGGAAATTTGTGGATCTACACTTGGCAAATTTGTGGATCTACACTTGTGAAATTTGTGGATCTACACTTGGGAAATTTGTGGATCTACACTTGGGAAATTTGTGGATCTACACTTGGGAAAGTTGAGGATCTACACTTGGGAAATCTGTGGATCTACACTTGGGAAATTTTTGGATCTACACTTGGGAAATTTGTGGGTCTACACTTTGCAAATTTGTGGATCTACACTTGGGAAATTTGTGGATCTACACTTGGGAAATTTTTGGATCTACACTAGGGAAATTTGTGGATCTACACTTGGGAAATTTGTGGATCTACACTTGGGAAATTTTTGGATCTACACTAGGGAAATTTGTGGATCTACACTTGGGAAATTTGTGGATCTATACAAAGGGAAATTTGTGGATCTATACAAAGCAAAATTTGGATCTATACTTGGATAATTTGTGGATCTATTCTTGGAAAATTTGGGGATATATGCTTGGAAATTTGTTGATCTACACTTGGCAAATTTGTAAATCTAAACTTTAAAAATTTGTGGATCTACACTTGGGAAATTTGTGGATTTACACTTGGCAAATTTGTGGATCTACACTTGGTTAATTTGTGGATCTACACTTGTCAAATTTGTGGATCTACACTTGCTAATTTGTGGATCTACACTTGGCAAATTTGTGGATCTACACTTGGGAAATTTGTGGATTTACACTTGGGAAATTTGTGGATCTACACTAGGGAAATTTGTGGATCTAAACTTGGGAAATTTGTGGATCTACACTTGGGAAATTTGTGGATCTACACTTTGCAAATTTGTGGATCTACACTTGGGAAATTTGTGGATCTACACTCGCAAATTTGTGGATCTACACTTGGCAAATTTGTGGATCTAAACTTTAAAAATTTGTGGATCTACACTTGGGAAATTTGTGGATTTACACTTGGCAAATTTGTGGATCTACACTTGGTAAATTTGTGGATCTACACTTGGCAAATTTGTGGATCTACACTTGGTAAATTTGTGGATCTACACTTGGCAAATTTGTGGATCTACAGTTGGCAAATTTGTGGATCTACACTTGGCAAATTTGTGGATCTACACTTGGTAAATTTGTGGAATTACACTTGGGAAATTTGTGGATCTACACTTGGGAAATTTGTGGATCTACACTTGCAAATTTGTGGATCTACACTTGGCAAATTTGTGGATCTAAACTTTAAAAATTTGTGGATTTATACTTGGGAAATTTGTGGATTTATACTTGGGAAATTTGTATATTTATACTTAGGAAATTTGTGGATTTATACTTGGGAAATTTGTGGATTTATACTTGGGAAATTTGTGGATTTATACTTGGGAAATTTGGATTTATACTTAGGAAATTTGTGGATTTATACTTGGGAAATTTGTGGATTTATACTTGTGAAATTTTTGATTTTATACTTAGGAAATTTGTGGATTTTCTCTTGGCAAATTTGTAGATTTATACTTGGGAAAATTGTGGATTTATATTTGGGAAATTTGTGGATTTATATTGGGGAAATTTGTGGTTTTATACTTGGGAAATTTGTGGATTTATACTTAGGAAATTTGTGGATTTACACTTGGCAAATTTGTGGATCTACACTTGGTAAATTTGTGGATCTACACTTGGCAAATTTGTGGATCTACACTTGGCAAATTTATGGATCTACACTTGGCAAATTTTGTGGATCTACACATGGGAAATTTGTGGATCTACACTCGCAAATTTGTGGATCTACACTTGGCAAATTTGTGGATCTAAACTTTAAAAATTTGTGGATCTACACTTGGGAAATTTGTGGATTTACACTTGGCAAATTTGTGGATCTACACTTGGTAAATTTGTGGATCTACACTTGGGAAATTTGTGGATTTACACTTGGCAAATTTGTTTATCTACACTTGGTAAATTTGTGGATCTACACTTGGGAAATTTGTGGATCTACACTTGGGAAATTTGTGGATCTACACTTACAAATTTGTGGATCTACACTTGGCAAATTTGTGGATCTAAACTTTAAAAATTTGTGGATCTACACTTGGGAAATTTGTGGATTTACACTTGGCAAATTTGTGGATCTACACTTGGTAAATTTGTGGATCTGCACTTGGCAAATTTGTGGATCTACACTTGGCAAATTTGTGGATCTACACTTGGGAAATTTGTGATTCTACACTTGGGAAATTTGTGGATCTACACTTGGCAAATTTGTGGATCTACACTTGGGAAATTTGTTTATCTACACTTGGGAAATTTGTGGATCTACACTTGTGAAATTTTTGGATCTACACTTGGGAAATTTGTGGATCTACACTTGGGAAATTTGTGGATCTACACTTGGGAAATTTGTGGATCTACTCTTGGGAAATTTGTGGATCTACACTAGGGAAATTTGTGGATCTACACTTGGGAAATTTGTGGATCTACACTTGGGAAATTTGTGGATCTATACTTGGAAAATTTGTGGATCTATTCTTGGAAAATTTGGGGATATATGCTTGGATATTTGTTGATCTATACTTGGGAAATATGTGTATCTATACTTGGGATTTTTGGGGATCTACACTTGGCAAATTTGTGGATCTACACTTTGCAAATTTGTGGATCTACACTTGGGAAATTTGTGGATCTACACTTGTGAAATTTGTGGAGCTACACTTGGGAAATTTGTGGATCTACACTTGGCAAATTTGTGGATCTACACTTGGGAAATTTGTGGGTCTACACTTTGCAAATTTGTGGATCTACACTTGGGAAATTTGTGGATCTACACTTGGGAAATTTGTGGATCTACACTTGGGAAATTTTTGGATCTACACTTGGGAAATTTGTGGATCTACACTTGGGAAATTTGTGGATCTACACTTGGGAAATTTGTGGATCTACTCTTGGGAAATTTGTGGATCTACACTAGGGAAATTTGTGGATCTACACTTGGGAAATTTGTGGATCTATACAAAGGGAAATTTGTGGATCTATACAAAGCAAAATTTGGATCTATACTTGGAAAATTTGTGGATCTATTCTTGGAAAATTTGGGGATATATGCTTGGATATTTGTTGATCTATACTTGGGAAATATGTGTATCTATACTTGGGATTTTTGGGGATCTACACTTGGCAAATTTGTGGATCTACACTTTGCAAATTTGTGGATCTACACTTGGGAAATTTGTGGATCTACACTTGTGAAATTTGTGGAGCTACACTTGGGAAATTTGTGGATCTACACTTGGCAAATTTGTGGATCTACACTTGGCAAATTTATGGATCTACACTTGGCAAATTTTGTGGATCTACACTTGGGAAATTTGTGGATCTACACTTGGGAAATTTGTGGATCTACACTTGGGAAATTTGTGGATCTACACTTGGGAAATTTGTGGATCTACACTTGGGAAATTTGTGGATCTACACTTGGGAAATTTGTGGAGCTACACTTGGGAAATTTGTGGATCTACACTTGGAAAATTTGTGGATCTACACTTGGGAAATTTGTGGATCTACACTTGGGAAATTTGTGGATATACACTTGGGAAATATGTGGATCTACACTTGGGAAATATGTGGATCTACACTTGGGAAATTTGTGGATCTACACTTGGAAAATTTGTGGATCTACACTTGGGAAATTTGTGGATCTACACTTGGGAAATTTGTGGATCTATACAAAGGTAAATTTGTGGATCTATACAAAGCAAAATTTGGATCTATACTTGGAAAATTTGTGGATCTATTCTTGGAAAATTTGGGGATATATGCTTGGATATTTGTTGATCTATACTTGGGAAATATGTGTATCTATACTTGGGATTTTTGGGGATCTACACTTGGCAAATTTGTGGATCTACACTTTGCAAATTTGTGGATCTACACTTGGGAAATTTGTGGATCTACACTTGTGAAATTTGTGGAGCTACACTTGGGAAATTTGTGGATCTACACTTGGCAAATTTGTGGATCTACACTTGGCAAATTTATGGATCTACACTTGGCAAATTTTGTGGATCTACACTTGGGAAATTTGTGGATCTACACTTGGGAAATTTGTGGATCTACACTTGGGAAATTTGTGGATCTACACTTGGGAAATTTGTGGATCTACACTTGGGAAATTTGTGGAGCTACACTTGGGAAATTTGTGGATCTACACTTGGAAAATTTGTGGATCTACACTTGGGAAATTTGTGGATCTACACTTGGGAAATTTGTGGATATACACTTGGGAAATATGTGGATCTACACTTGGGAAATATGTGGATCTACACTTGGGAAATTTGTGGATCTACACTTGGAAAATTTGTGGATCTACACTTGGGAAATTTGTGGATCTACACTTGGGAAATTTGTGGTTCTACACTTGGGAAATTTGTGGATCTACACTTGGTAAATTTGTGGATCTACACTTGGCAAATTTGTGGATCTACACTTGGGAAATTTGTGGATCTACACTTTGGAAATTTGTGGATCTACACTTGGGAAATTTGTGGATTTATACTTGGGAAATTTGTGGATTTATACTTGGGAAATTTGTGGATTTATACTTGGGAAATTTTTGGATTTATACTTGGGAAATTTGTATATTTATACTTAGGAAATTTGTGGATTTACACTTGGGAAATTTGTGGATTTATACTTGGGAAAGTTGTGGATTTATACTTGGGAAATTTGTGGATTTATACTTAGGAAATTTGTGGATTTTCTCTTGGCAAATTTGTAGATTTATACTTGGGAAAATTGTGAATTTATATTTGGGAAATTTGTGGATTTATATTGGGGAAATTTGTGGATTTATACTTGGGAAATTTGTGGATTTATACTTAGGAAATTTGTGGATTTACACTTGGCAAATTTGTGGATCTACACTTTTTAAATTTGTGGATCTACACTTGGGAAATTTGTGGATCTACACTTGGGAAATTTGTGGATCTACACTTGGGAAATTTGTGGATCTACACTTGGGAAATTTGTGGATCTACACTTGGGAAATTTGTGGATCTACACTTGTGAAATTTGTGGAGCTACACTTGGGAAATTTGTGGATCTACACTTGGCAAATTTGTGGATCTACACTTGGCAAATTTATGGATCTACACTTGGCAAATTTTGTGGATCTACACTTGGGAAATTTGTGGATCTACACTTGGGAAATTTGTGGATCTACACTTGGGAAATTTGTGGATCTACACTTGGGAAATTTGTGGATCTACACTTGTGAAATTTGTGGAGCTTCACTTGGGAAATTTGTGGATCTACACTTGGGAAATTTGTGGATCTACACTTGGGAAATTTGTGGATCTACACTTGGCAAATTTGTGGATCTACACTTTAAAAATTTGTGGATTTATACTTGGGAAATTTGTGGATTTATACTTGGGAAATTTTTGGATTTATACTTGGGAAATTTGTATATTTATACTTAGGAAATTTGTGGATTTACACTTGGGAAATTTGTGGATTTATACTTGGGAAAGTTGTGGATTTATACTTGGGAAATTTGTGGATTTATACTTAGGAAATTTGTGGATTTTCTCTTGGCAAATTTGTAGATTTATACTTGGGAAAATTGTGAATTTATATTTGGGAAATTTGTGGATTTATATTGGGGAAATTTGTGGATTTATACTTGGGAAATTTGTGGATTTATACTTAGGAAATTTGTGGATTTACACTTGGCAAATTTGTGGATCTACACATTTTAAATTTGTGGATCTACACTTGGTAAATTTGTGGATCTACACTTGGCAAATTTGTGGATCTACACTTGGCAAATTTGTGGATCTACACTTGGCAAATTTGTGGATCTACACTTGGGAAATTTGTGGATCTACACTTGGGAAATTTGTGGATCTACACTTGGGAAATTTGTGGGTCTACACTTTGCAAATTTGTGGATCTACACTTGGCAAATTTGTGGATCTACACTTGGCAAATTTGTGGATCTACACTTGGCAAATTTGTGGATCTACACTTGGCAAATTTGTGGATCTACACTAGGAAAATTTGTGGATCTACACTTGGGAAATTTGTGGATCTACACTTGGGAAATTTGTGGGTCTAAACTTTGCAAATTTGTGGATCTACACTTGGGAAATTTGTGGATCTACACTTGGGAAATTTGTGGATCTACACTTGGGAAATTTGTGGATCTACTCTTGGGAAATTTGTGGATCTACACTAGGGAAATTTGTGGATCTACACTTGGGAAATTTGTGGATCTATACAAAGGGAAATTTGTGGATCTATACAAAGCAAAATTTGGATCTATACTTGGAAAATTTGTGGATCTATTCTTGGAAAATTTGGGGATATATGCTTGGATATTTGTTGATCTATACTTGGGAAATATGTGTATCTATACTTGGGATTTTTGGGGATCTACACTTGGCAAATTTGTGGATCTACACTTTGCAAATTTGTGGATCTACACTTGGGAAATTTGTGGACCTACACTTGTGAAATTTGTGGAGCTACACTTGGGAAATTTGTGGATCTACACTTGGGAAATTTGTGTATCTACACTTGGGAAATTTGTGGGTCTACACTTTGCAAATTTGTGGATCTACACTTGGGAAATTTGTGGATCTACACTTGGGAAATTTGTGGATCTACACTTGGGAAATTTGTGGAACTACACTTGGGAAATTTGTGGATCTACACTTGGGAAATTTGTTAATCTACACTTGGGAAATTTCTGGATCTACACTTGGGAATTTTGTGGATTTATACTTGGTAAATTTGTGGATTTATACTTGGGAAATTTGTGGATTTATACTTGGGAAATTTGTGGATTTATACTTGGGAAATTTGTGGATTTATATTTGGGAAATTTGTTTATTTATACTTGGGAAATTTGTGGATTTATGCTTGGGAAATTTGTGGATTTATACTTGGGAAATTTGTGGATTTATACTTGGGAAATTTGTGGATTTATACTTAGGAAATTTGTGGATTTACACTTGGCAAATTTGTGGATCTACACTTGGTAAATTTGTGGATCTACACTTGGGAAATATGTGGATCTACACTTGGGAAATATGTGGATCTACACTTGGCAAATTTGTGGATCTACACTTGGAAAATTTGTGGATCTACACTTGGGAAATTTGTGGATCTACACTTGGGAAATTTGTGGGTCTACACTTTGCAAATTTGTGGATCTACACTTGGCAAATTTGTGGATCTACACTTGGTAAATTTGTGGATCTACACTTGGCAAATTTGTGGATCTACACTTGGCAAATTTGTGGATCTACACTTGGCAAATTTGTGGATCTACACTAGGCAAATTTGTGGATCTACACTTGGGAAATTTGTGGATCTACACTTGGGAAATTTGTGGATCGACACTTGGGAAATTTGTGGGTCTACACTTTGCAAATTTGTGGATCTACACTTGGCAAATTTGTGGATCTACACTTGGCAAATTTGTGGATCTACATTTGGCAAATTTGTGGATCTACATTTGGGAAATTTGTGGATCTACACTTGGCAAATTTGTGGATCTACACTTGGGAAATTTGTGGATCTACACTTGGGAAATTTGTGGATCTACACTTGGGAAATTTTTGGATCTACACTTGGGAAATTTGTGGATCTACACTTGGGAAATTTGTGGATCTACACTTGGCAAATTTGTGGATCTACACTTGGGAAATTTGTGGATCTACACTTGGGAAATTTGTGGATCTACACTTGGGAAATTTGTGGATCTATACAAAGGGAAATTTGTGGATCTATACAAAGCAAAATTTGGATCTATACTTGGAAAATTTGTGGATCTATTCTTGGAAAATTTGGGGATATATGCTTGGATATTTGTTGATCTATACTTGGGAAATATGTGTATCTATACTTGGGATTTTTGGGGATCTACACTTGGCAAATTTGTGGATCTACACTTTGCAAATTTGTGGATCTACACTTGGGAAATTTGTGGATCTACACTTGCAAATTTGTGGATCTACACTTGGCAAATTTATGGATATAAACTTTAAAAATTTGTGGATCTACACTTGGGAAATTTGTGGATCTACACTTGGCAAATTTGTGGATCTACACTTGGGAAATTTGTGGATCTACACTTGTGAAATTTGTGGAGCTACACTTGGGAAATTTGTGGATCTACACTTGGGAAATTTGTGGATCTACACTTGGGAAATTTGTGGATATACACTTGGGAAATATGTGGATCTACACTTGGGAAATATGTGGATCTACACTTGGGAAATTTGTGGATCTACACTTGGAAAATTTGTGGATCTACACTTGGGAAATTTGTGGATCTACACTTGGGAAATTTGTGGTTCTACACTTGGGAAATTTGTGGATCTACACTTGGCAAATTTGTGGATCTACACTTGGCAAATTTGTGGATCTACACTTGGCAAATTTGTCGATCTACACTTGGGAAATTTGTGGATCTACACTTGGGAAATTTGTGGATCTAAACTTGAAAATTTGTGGATCTACACTTGGGAAATTTGTTTGTCTACACTTTGCAAATTTGTGGATCTACACTTGGGAAATTAATGGATCTACACTTGGGAAATTTGTGGATGTACACTTGGGAAATTTTTGGATCTACACTTGGGAAATTTTTGGATCTACACTTGGGAAATTTGTGGATCTACACTTGGGAAATTTGTGGATCTACACTTGGCAAATTTGTGGATCTACACTTGGGAAATTTGTGGATCTACACTTGGGAAATTTGTGGATCTACACTTGGGAAATTTGTGGATCTATACAAAGGGAAATTTGTGGATCTATACAAAGCAAAATTTGGATCTATACTTGGAAAATTTGTGGATCTATTCTTGGAAAATTTGGGGATATATGCTTGGATATTTGTTGATCTATACTTGGGAAATATGTGTATCTATACTTGGGATTTTTGGGGATCTACACTTGGCAAATTTGTGGATCTACACTTTGCAAATTTGTGGATCTACACTTGCAAATTTGTGGATCTACACTTGCAAATTTGTGGATCTACACTTGGCAAATTTATGGATATAAACTTTAAAAATTTGTGGATCTACACTTGGCAAATTTGTGGATCTACACTTGGGAAATTTGTGGATCTACACTTGTGAAATTTGTGGAGCTACACTTGGGAAATTTGTGGATCTACACTTGGGAAATTTGTGGATCTACACTTGGGAAATTTGTGGATATACACTTGGGAAATATGTGGATCTACACTTGGGAAATATGTGGATCTACACTTGGGAAATTTGTGGATCTACACTTGGAAAATTTGTGGATCTACACTTGGGAAATTTGTGGATCTACACTTGGGAAATTTGTGGTTCTACACTTGGGAAATTTGTGGATCTACACTTGGCAAATTTGTGGATCTACACTTGGCAAATTTGTGGATCTACACTTGGCAAATTTGTCGATCTACACTTGGGAAATTTGTGGATCTACACTTGGGAAATTTGTGGATCTAAACTTGAAAATTTGTGGATCTACACTTGGGAAATTTGTTTGTCTACACTTTGCAAATTTGTGGATCTACACTTGGGAAATTAATGGATCTACACTTGGGAAATTTGTGGATGTACACTTGGGAAATTTTTGGATCTACACTTGGGAAATTTGTGTATCTACACTTGGGAAATTTGTGGATCTACACTTGGGAAATTTGTGGATCTACTCTTGGAAAATTTGTGGATCTACACTAGGGAAATTTGTGGATCTACACTTGGGAAATTTGTGGAACTACACTTGGGAAATTTGTGGATCTACACTTGGGAAATTTGTGGATCTACACTTGGGAAATTTGTGGATCTACACTTGGAAAATTTGTGCATCTACACTTGGGAAATTTGTGGATCTACACTTGGGAAATTTGTGGTTCTCCACTTTTTTAAATTTGTGGATCTACACTTGGCAAATTTGTTGATCTACACTTGGCAAATTTGTGGATCTACACTTGGCAAATTTGTGGATCTACACTTGGGAAATTTGTGGATCTACACTTGGGAAATTTGTGGATCTAAACTTGAAAATTTGTGGATCTACACTTGGGAAATTTGTTTGTCTACACTTTGCAAATTTGTGGATCTACACTTGGAAAATTTGTGGATCTACACTTGGGAAATTTGTGGATGTACACTTGGGAAAATTTTGGATCTACACTTGGGAAATTTGTGGATCTACACTTGGGAAATTTGTGGATCTACTCTTGGAAAATT
This sequence comes from Odiellus spinosus, assembly GCA_963920705.1. Classification (NCBI taxonomy): domain Eukaryota; kingdom Metazoa; phylum Arthropoda; class Arachnida; order Opiliones; family Phalangiidae; genus Odiellus; species Odiellus spinosus. The sequence continues at coordinate 1,164,963 of OY987233.1, forward strand.
TGTGGATGTACACTTGGGAAAATTTTGGATCTACACTTGGGAAATTTGTGTATCTACACTTGGGAAATTTGTGGATCTACACTTGGGAAATTTGTGGATCTACTCTTGGAAAATTTGTGGATCTACACTAGGGAAATTTGTGGATCTACACTTGGGAAATTTGTGGAACTACACTTGGGAAATTTGTGGATCTACACTTGAAAAATTTGTGGATCTACTCTTGGGAAACTTGTTAATCTACACTTGGGAAATTTCTGGATCTACACTTGGGAAGTTTGTGGATTTATACTTTTTAAATTTGTGGATTTATACTTGGGAAATTTGTGGATTTATACTTGGGAAATTTGTGGATTTATACTTGGGAAATTTGTGGATTTATATTTGGGAAATTTGTTTATTTATACTTGGGAAATTTGTGGATTTATGCTTGGGAAATTTGTGGATTTATACTTGGGAAATTTGTGGATTTATACTTGGGAAATTTGTGGATTTATACTTAGTAAATTTGTGGATTTACACTTGGCAAATTTGTGGATCTACACTTGGTAAATTTGTGGATCTACACTTGGCAAATTTGTGGATCTACACTTGGGAAATTTGTGGATCTACACTTGGGAAATTTGTGGATCTACACTTGGGAAATTTGTGGATCTACACTTGGGAAATTTGTGGGTCTACACTTTGCAAATTTGTGGATCTACACTTGGCAAATTTGTGGATCTACACTTGGTAAATTTGTGGATCTACACTTGGCAAATTTGTGGATCTACACTTGGCAAATTTGTGGATCTACACTAGGCAAATTTGTGGATCTACACTTGGGAAATTTGTGGATCTACACTTGGGAAATTTGTGGATCTACACTTGGGAAATTTGTGGATCTACACTTGGGAAATTTTTGGATCTACACTTGGGAAATTTGTGGATCTACACTTGGGAAATTTGTGGATCTACACTTGGGAAATTTGTGGATCTACTCTTGGGAAATTTGTGGATCTACACTAGGGAAATTTGTGGGTCTACACTTGGGAAATTTGTGGATCTATACAAAGGGAAATTTGTAGATCTATACAAAGCAAAATTTGGATCTATACTTGGAAAATTTGTGGATCTATTCTTGGAAAATTTGGGGATATATGCTTGGATATTTGTTGATCTATACTTGGGAAATATGTGTATCTATACTTGGGATTTTTGGGGATCTACACTTGGCAAATTTGTGGATCTACACTTTGCAAATTTGTGGATCTACACTTGGGAAATTTGTGGATCTACACTTGCAAATTTGTGGATCTACACTTGGCAAATTTATGGATCTAAACTTTAAAAATTTGTGGATCTACACTTGGGAAATTTGTGGATCTACACTTGGCAAATTTGTGGATCTACACTTGGCAAATTTGTGGATCTACACTTGGGAAATTTGTGGATCTACACTTGGGAAATTTGTGGATCTACACTTGGGAAATTTGTGGATCTACACTTGGGAAATTTGTGGATCTACACTTGGGAAATTTGTGGATCTACACTTGGGAAATTTGTGGATCTACACTTGGGAAATTTTTGGATCTACACTTGGGAAATTTGTGGGTCTATACAAAGGGAAATTTGTGGATCTATACAAAGCAAAATTTGGATCTATACTTGGAAAATTTGTGGATTTATTCTTAGAAAATTTGGGGATATATGCTTGGAAATTTGTTGATCTGTACTTGGGAAATATGTGTATCTATACTTGGGATTTTTGTGGATCTACACTTGGCAAATTTGTGGATCTACACTTTGCAAATTTGTGGATCTACACTTGGGAAATTTGTGGATCTACACTTGGGAAATTTGTGGATCTACACTTGGGAAATTTGTGGATCTACACATGGGAAATTTGTGGATCTACACTTGGTAAATTTGTGGATCTACACTTGGCAAATTTGTGGATCTACACTTGGCAAATTTGTGGATCTACACTTGGGAAATTTGTGGATCTACACTTGGGAAATTTGTGGATCTACACTTGGGAAATTTGTGGATCTACACTTGGGAAATTTGTGGGTCTACACTTTGCAAATTTGTGGATCTACACTTGGCAAATTTGTGGATCTACACTTGGTAAATTTGTGGATCTACACTTGGCAAATTTGTGGATCTACACTTGGCAAATTTGTGGATCTACACTAGGCAAATTTGTGGATCTACACTTGGGAAATTTGTGGATCTACACTTGGGAAATTTGTGGATCTACACTTGGGAAATTTGTGGATCTACACTTGGGAAATTTTTGGATCTACACTTGGGAAATTTGTGGATCTACACTTGGGAAATTTGTGGATCTACACTTGGGAAATTTGTGGATCTACTCTTGGGAAATTTGTGGATCTACACTAGGGAAATTTGTGGATCTACACTTGGGAAATTTGTGGATCTATACAAAGGGAAATTTGTAGATCTATACAAAGCAAAATTTGGATCTATACTTGGAAAATTTGTGGATCTATTCTTGGAAAATTTGGGGATATATGCTTGGATATTTGTTGATCTATACTTGGGAAATATGTGTATCTATACTTGGGATTTTTGGGGATCTACACTTGGCAAATTTGTGGATCTACACTTTGCAAATTTGTGGATCTACACTTGGGAAATTTGTGGATCTACACTTGCAAATTTGTGGATCTACACTTGGCAAATTTATGGATCTAAACTTTAAAAATTTGTGGATCTACACTTGGGAAATTTGTGGATCTACACTTGGCAAATTTGTGGATCTACACTTGGCAAATTTGTGGATCTACACTTGGGAAATTTGTGGATCTACACTTGGGAAATTTGTGGATCTACACTTGGGAAATTTGTGGATCTACACTTGGGAAATTTGTGGATCTACACTTGGGAAATTTGTGGATCTACACTTGGGAAATTTGTGGATCTACACTTGGGAAATTTTTGGATCTACACTTGGGAAATTTGTGGGTCTATACAAAGGGAAATTTGTGGATCTATACAAAGCAAAATTTGGATCTATACTTGGAAAATTTGTGGATTTATTCTTAGAAAATTTGGGGATATATGCTTGGAAATTTGTTGATCTGTACTTGGGAAATATGTGTATCTATACTTGGGATTTTTGTGGATCTACACTTGGCAAATTTGTGGATCTACACTTTGCAAATTTGTGGATCTACACTTGGGAAATTTGTGGATCTACACTTGGGAAATTTGTGGATCTACACTTGGGAAATTTGTGGATCTACACTTGGGAAATTTGTGGATCTACACTTGGGAAATTTGTGGATCTACACTTGGGAAATTTGTGGAGCTACACTTGGGAAATTTGTGGATCTACACTTGGGAAATTTGTGGATCTACACTTGGGAAATTTGTGGATCTACACTTGGGAAATTTGTGGATATACACTTGGGAAATATGTGGATCTACACTTGGGAAATATGTGGATCTACACTTGGGAAATTTGTGGATCTACACTTGGAAAATTTGTGGATCTACACTTGGGAAATTTGTGGATCTACACTTGGGAAATTTGTGGTTCTACACTTGGGAAATTTGTGGATCTACACTTGGCAAATTTGTAGATATACACTTGGCAAATTTGTGGATCTACACTTGGCAAATTTGTGGATCTACACTTGGGAAATTTGTGGATCTACACTTGGGAAATTTGTGGATCTAAACTTGAAAATTTGTGGATCTACACTTGGGAAATTTGTTTGTCTACACTTTGCAAATTTGTGGATCTACACTTGGGAAATTTGTGGATCTACACTTGGGAAATTTGTGGAGCTACACTTGGGAAATTTGTGGATCTACACTTGGGAAATTTGTGGATCTACACTTGGGAAATTTGTGGATCTACACTTGGGAAATTTGTGGATATACACTTGGGAAATATGTGGATCTACACTTGGGAAATATGTGGATCTACACTTGGGAAATTTGTGGATCTACACTTGGAAAATTTGTGGATCTACACTTGGGAAATTTGTGGATCTACACTTGGGAAATTTGTGGTTCTACACTTGGGAAATTTGTGGATCTACACTTGGCAAATTTGTGGATCTACACTTGGCAAATTTGTGGATCTACACTTGGCAAATTTGTGGATCTACACTTGGGAAATTTGTGGATCTACACTTGGGAAATTTGTGGATCTAAACTTGAAAATTTGTGGATCTACACTTGGGAAATTTGTTTGTCTACACTTTGCAAATTTGTGGATCTACACTTGGGAAATTTGTGGATCTACACTTGGGAAATTTGTGGAGCTACACTTGGGAAATTTGTGGATCTACACTTGGGAAATTTGTGGATCTACACTTGGGAAATTTGTGGATCTACACTTGGGAAATTTGTGGATATACACTTGGGAAATATGTGGATCTACACTTGGGAAATATGTGGATCTACACTTGGGAAATTTGTGGATCTACACTTGGAAAATTTGTGGATCTACACTTGGGAAATTTGTGGATCTACACTTGGGAAATTTGTGGTTCCACACTTGGGAAATTTGTGGATCTACACTTGGCAAATTTGTGGATCTACACTTGGCAAATTTGTGGATCTACACTTTGCAAATTTGTGGATCTACACTTGGGAAATTTGTGGATCTACACTTGCAAATTTGTGGATCTACACTTGGCAAATTTATGGATATAAACTTTAAAAATTTGTGGATCTACACTTGGGAAATTTGTGGATCTACACTTGGCAAATTTGTGGATCTACACTTGGGAAATTTGTGGATCTACACTTGGGAAATTTGTGGATCTACACTTGGGAAATTTGTGGATCTACACTTGGGAAATTTGTGGATCTACACTTGTGAAATTTGTGGAGCTACACTTGGGAAATTTGTGGATCTACACTTGGCAAATTTGTGGATCTACACTTGGCAAATTTATGGATCTACACTTGGCAAATTTTGTGGATCTACACTTGGGAAATTTGCGGATCTACACTTGGGAAATTTGTGGATCTACACTTGGGAAATTTGTGGATCTACACTTGGGAAATTTGTGGATCTACACTTGGGAAATTTGTGGATCTACACTTGTGAAATTTTTGGAGCTACACTTGGGAAATTTGTGGATCTACACTTGGGAAATTTGTGGATCTACACTTGGGAAATTTGTGGATCTACACTTGGGAAATTTGTGGTTCCACACTTGGGAAATTTGTGGATCTACACTTGGCAAATTTGTGGATCTACACTTGGCAAATTTGTGGATCTACACTTTGCAAATTTGTGGATCTACACTTGGGAAATTTGTGGATCTACACTTGCAAATTTGTGGATCTACACTTGGCAAATTTATGGATATAAACTTTAAAAATTTGTGGATCTACACTTGGGAAATTTGTGGATCTACACTTGGCAAATTTGTGGATCTACACTTGGGAAATTTGTGGATCTACACTTGGGAAATTTGTGGATCTACACTTGGGAAATTTGTGGATCTACACTTGGGAAATTTGTGGATCTACACTTGTGAAATTTGTGGAGCTACACTTGGGAAATTTGTGGATCTACACTTGGCAAATTTGTGGATCTACACTTGGCAAATTTATGGATCTACACTTGGCAAATTTTGTGGATCTACACTTGGGAAATTTGCGGATCTACACTTGGGAAATTTGTGGATCTACACTTGGGAAATTTGTGGATCTACACTTGGGAAATTTGTGGATCTACACTTGGGAAATTTGTGGATCTACACTTGTGAAATTTTTGGAGCTACACTTGGGAAATTTGTGGATCTACACTTGGGAAATTTGTGGATCTACACTTGGGAAATTTGTGGATCTACACTTGGCAAATTTGTGGATCTACACTTTAAAAATTTGTGGATTTATACTTGGGAAATTTGTGGATTTATACTTGGGAAATTTTTGGATTTATACTTGGGAAATTTGTATATTTATATTTAGGAAATTTGTGGATTTACACTTGGGAAATTTGTGGATTTATACTTGGGAAAGTTGTGGATTTATACTTGGGAAATTTGTGGATTTATACTTAGGAAATTTGTGGATTTTCTCTTGGCAAATTTGTAGATTTATACTTGGGAAAATTGTGAATTTATATTTGGGAAATTTGTGGATTTATATTGGGGAAATTTGTGGATTTATACTTGGGAAATTTGTGGATTTATACTTAGGAAATTTGTGGATTTATACTTAGGAAATTTGTGGATTTACACTTGGCAAATTTGTGGATCTACACTTTTTAAATTTGTGGATCTACACTTGGCAAATTTGTGGATCTACACTTGGCAAATTTATGGATCTACACTTGGCAAATTTTGTGGATCTACACTTGGGAAATTTGTGGATCTACACTTGGGAAATTTGTGGATCTACACTTGGGAAATTTGTGGATCTACACTTGGGAAATTTGTGGATCTACACTTGGGAAATTTGTGGATCTACACTTGTGAAATTTGTGGAGCTACACTTGGGAAATTTGTGGATCTACACTTGGCAAATTTGTGGATCTACACTTGTCAAATTTATGGATCTACACTTGGCAAATTTTGTGGATCTACACTTGGGAAATTTGTGGATCTACACTTGGGAAATTTGTGGATCTACACTTGGGAAATTTGTGGATCTACACTTGGGAAATTTGTGGATCTACACTTGGGAAATTTGTGGATCTACACTTGTGAAATTTGTGGAGCTACACTTGGGAAATTTGTGGATCTACACTTGGGAAATTTGTGGATCTACACTTGGGAAATTTGTGGATCTACACTTGGGAAATTTGTGGATCTACACTTGGGAAATTTGTGGATATACACTTGGGAAATATGTGGATCTACACTTGGAAATATGTGGATCTACACTTGGGAAATTTGTGGATCTACACTTGGAAAATTTGTGGATCTACACTTGGGAAATTTGTGGATCTACACTTGGGAAATTTGTGGTTCTACACTTGGGAAATTTGTGGATCTACACTTGGCAAATTTGTGGATCTACACTTGGCAAATTTGTGGATCTACACTTGGGAAATTTGTGGATCTAAACTTGAAAATTTGTGGATCTACACTTGGGAAATTTGTTTGTCTACACTTTGCAAATTTGTGGATCTACACTTGGGAAATTTGTGGATCTACACTTGGGAAATTTGTGGATGAACACTTGGGAAATTTTTGGATCTACACTTGGGAAATTATTGTATCTACACTTGGGAAATTTGTGGATCTACACTTGGGAAATTTGTGGATCTACTCTTGGAAAATTTGTGGATCTACACTAGGGAAATTTGTGGATCTACACTTGGGAAATTTGTGGAACTACACTTGGGAAATTCGTGGATCTACTCTTGGGAAACTTGTTAATCTACGCTTGGGAAATTTCTGGATCTACACTTGGGAATTTTGTGGATTTATACTTGGTAAATTTGTGGATTTATACTTGGGAAATTTGTGGATTTATACTTGGGAAATTTGTGGATTTATACTTGGGAAATTTGTGGATTTATATTTGGGAAATTTGTTTATTTATACTTGGGAAATTTGTGGATTTATGCTTGGAAAATTTGTGGATTTATACTTGGGAAATTTGTGGATTTATACTTGGGAAATTTGTGGATTTATACTTAGGAAATTTGTGGATTTACACTTGGCAAATTTGTGGATCTACACTTGGTAAATTTGTGGATCTACACTTGGCAAATTTGTGGATCTACACTTGGCAAATTTGAGGATCTACACTTGGCAAATTTGTGGATCTACACTTGGGAAATTTGTGGATCTACACTTGGGAAATTTGTGGATCTACACTTGGGAAATTTGTGGGTCTACACTTTGCAAATTTGTGGATCTACACTTGGCAAATTTGTGGATCTACACTTGGTAAATTTGTGGATCTACACTTGGCAAATTTGTGGATCTACACTTGGCAAATTTGTGGATCTACACTTGGCAAATTTGTGGATCTACACTAGGCAAATTTGTGGATCTACACTTGGGAAATTTGTGGATCTACACTTGGGAAATTTGTGGATCTACACTTGGGAAATTTGTGGGTCTACACTTTGCAAATTTGTGGATCTACACTTGGCAAATTTGTGGATCTACACTTGGCAAATTTGTGGATCTACATTTGGCAAATTTGTGGATCTACATTTGGGAAATTTGTGGATCTACACTTGGCAAATTTGTGGATCTACACTTGGGAAATTTGTGGATCTACACTTGGGAAATTTGTGGATCTACACTTGGGAAATTTTTGGATCTACACTTGGGAAATTTGTGGATCTACACTTGGGAAATTTGTGGATCTACACTTGGCAAATTTGTGGATCTACACTTGGGAAATTTGTGGATCTACACTTGGGAAATTTGTGGATCTACACTTGGGAAATTTGTGGATCTATACAAAGGGAAATTTGTGGATCTATACAAAGCAAAATTTGGATCTATACTTGGAAAATTTGTGGATCTATTCTTGGAAAATTTGGGGATATATGCTTGGATATTTGTTGATCTATACTTGGGAAATATGTGTATCTATACTTGGGATTTTTGGGGATCTACACTTGGCAAATTTGTGGATCTACACTTTGCAAATTTGTGGATCTACACTTGGGAAATTTGTGGATCTACACTTGCAAATTTGTGGATCTACACTTGGCAAATTTATGGATATAAACTTTAAAAATTTGTGGATCTACACTTGGGAAATTTGTGGATCTACACTTGGCAAATTTGTGGATCTACACTTGGGAAATTTGTGGATCTACACTTGTGAAATTTGTGGAGCTACACTTGGGAAATTTGTGGATCTACACTTGGGAAATTTGTGGATCTACACTTGGGAAATTTGTGGATATACACTTGGGAAATATGTGGATCTACACTTGGGAAATATGTGGATCTACACTTGGGAAATTTGTGGATCTACACTTGGAAAATTTGTGGATCTACACTTGGGAAATTTGTGGATCTACACTTGGGAAATTTGTGGTTCTACACTTGGGAAATTTGTGGATCTACACTTGGGAAATTTGTGGATCTACACTTGGCGAATTTGTGGATCTACACTTGGCAAATTTGTGGATCTACACTTGGGAAATTTGTGGATCTACACTTGGGAAATTTGTGGATCTAAACTTGAAAATTTGTGGATCTACACTTGGGAAATTTGTTTGTCTACACTTGGGAAATTTGTGGATCTACACTTGGGAAATTTGTGGATCTACTCTTGGAAAATTTGTGGATCTACACTAGGGAAATTTTAGGATCTACACTTGGGAAATTTGTGGAACTACACTTGGGAAATTTGTGGATCTACACTTGGGAAATTTGTGGATCTACACTTGGGAAATTTGTGGATCTACACTTGGAAAATTTGTGCATCTACACTTGGGAAATTTGTGGATCTACACTTGGGAAATTTGTGGTTCTCCACTTTTTTAAATTTGTGGATCTACACTTGGCAAATTTGTGGATCTACACTTGGCAAATTTGTGGATCTACACTTGGCAAATTTGTGGATCTTCACTTGGGAAATTTGTGGATCTACACTTGGGAAATTTGTGGATCTAAACTTGAAAATTTGTGGATCTACACTTGGGAAATTTGTTTGTCTACACTTTGCAAATTTGTGGATCTACACTTGGAAAATTTGTGGATCTACACTTGGGAAATTTGTGGATGTACACTTGGGAAAATTTTGGATCTACACTTGGGAAATTTGTGTATCTACACTTGGGAAATTTGTGGATCTACACTTGGGAAATTTGTGGATCTACTCTTGGAAAATTTGTGGATCTACACTAGGGAAATTTGTGGATCTACACTTGGGAAATTTGTGGAACTACACTTGGGAAATTTGTGGATCTACACTTGAAAAATTTGTGGATCTACTCTTGGGAAACTTGTTAATCTACACTTGGGAAATTTCTGGATCTACACTTGGGAAGTTTGTGGATTTATACTTGGTAAATTTGTGGATTTATACTTGGGAAATTTGTGGATTTATACTTGGGAAATTTGTGGATTTATACTTGGGAAATTTGTGGATTTATATTTGGGAAATTTGTTTATTTATACTTGGGAAATTTGTGGATTTATGCTTGGGAAATTTGTGGATTTATACTTGGGAAATTTGTGGATTTATACTTGGGAAATTTGTGGATTTATACTTAGGAAATTTGTGGATTTACACTTGGCAAATTTGTGGATCTACACTTGGTAAATTTGTGGATCTACACTTGGCAAATTTGTGGATCTACACTTGGCAAATTTGTGGATCTACACTTGGCAAATTTGTGGATCTACACTTGGGAAATTTGTGGATCTACACTTGGGAAATTTGTGGATCTACACTTGGGAAATTTGTGGGTCTACACTTTGCAAATTTGTGGATCTACACTTGGTAAATTTGTGGATCTATACTTGGCAAATTTGTGGATCTACACTTGGCAAATTTGTGGATCTACACTTGGCAAATTTGTGGATCTACACTAGGCAAATTTGTGGATCTACACTTGGGAAATTTGTGGATCTACACTTGGGAAATTTGTGGATCTACACTTGGGAAATTTGTGGGTCTACACTTTGCAAATTTGTGGATCTACACTTGTCAAATTTGTGGATCTACACTTGGCAAATTTGTGGATCTACATTTGGCAAATTTGTGGATCTACATTTGGGAAATTTGTGGATCTACACTTGGCAAATTTGTGGATCTACACTTGGGAAATTTGTGGATCTACACTTGGGAAATTTGTGGATCTACACTTGGGAAATTTTTGGATCTACACTTGGGAAATTTGTGGATCTACACTTGGGAAATTTGTGGATCTACACTTGGGAAATTGTGGATCTACTCTTGGGAAATTTGTGGATCTTCACTAGGGAAATTTGTGGATCTACACTTGGGAAATTTGTGGATCTATACAAAGGGAAATTTGTGGATCTATACAAAGCAAAATTTTTGATCTATACTTGGAAAATTTGGGGATATATGCTTGGATATTTGTTGATCTATACTTGGGAAATATGTGTATCTATACTTGGGATTTTTGGGGATCTACACTTGGCAAATTTGTGGATCTACACTTTGCAAATTTGTGGATCTACACTTGGGAAATTTGTGGATCTACACTTGGCAAATTTATGGATCTAAACTTGGCAAATTTATGGATCTAAACTTTAAAAATTTGTGGATCTACACTTGGGAAATTTGTGGATCTACACTTGGCAAATTTGTGGATCTACACTTGGCAAATTTGTGGATCTACACTTGGGAAATTTGTGGATCTACACTTGGGAAATTTGTGGATCTACACTTGGGAAATTTGTGGATCTACACTTGGGAAATTTGTGGATCTACACTTGGGAAATTTGTGGATCTACACTTGGGAAATTTTTGGATCTACACTTGGGAAATTTGTGGGTCTATACAAAGGGAAATTTGTGGATCTATACAAAGCAAAATTTGGATCTATACTTGGAAAATTTGTGGATTTATTCTTAGAAAATTTGGGGATGTATGCTTGGAAATTTGTTGATCTGTAATTGGGAAATATGTGTATCTATACTTGGGATTTTTGTGGATCTACACTTGGCAAATTTGTGGATCTACACTTGGCAAATTTGTGGATCTACACTTGGGAAATTTGTGGATCTACACTTGGGAAATTTGTGGATCTACACTTGGGAAATTTTTGGATCTACACTTGGGAAATTTGTGGATCTACACTTGGGAAATTTGTGGATCTACACTTGGGAAATTTGTGGATCTACACTAGGGAAATTTGTGGATCTACACTTGGGAAATTTGTGGATCTATACAAAGGGAAATTTGTGGATCTATACAAAGCAAAATTTGGATCTATACTTGGAAAATTTGTGGATCTATTCTTGGAAAATTTGGGGATATATGCTTGGATATTTGTTGATCTATACTTGGGAAATATGTGTATCTATACTTGGGAAATTTGTGGATCTGCACTTGGGAAATTTGTGGGTCTACACTTTGCAAATTTGTGGATCTACACTTGGCAAATTTGTGGATCTACACTTGGGAAATTTGTGGATCTACACTTGGGAAATTTGTGGATCTACACTTGGGAAATTTGTGGATCTACACTTGGGAAATTTGTGGATATACACTTGGGAAATATGTGGATCTACACTTGGGAAATATGTGGATCTACACTTGGGAAATTTGTGGATCTACACTTGGGAAATTTGTGGTTCTACACTTGGGAAATTTGTGGATCTACACTTGGCAAATTTGTGGATCTACACTTGGCAAATTTGTGGATCTACACTTGGCAAATTTGTGGATCTACACTTGGCAAATTTGTGGATCTACACTTGGGAAATTTGTGGATCTACACTTGGGAAATTTGTGGATCTAAACTTGAAAATTTGTGGATCTACACTTGGGAAATTTGTTTGTCTACACTTTGCAAATTTGTGGATCTACACTTGGGAAATTTGTGGATCTACACTTGGGAAATTTGTGGATGTACACTTGGGAAATTTTTGGATCTACACTTGGGAAATTTGTGGATCTACACTTGGGAAATTTGTGGATCTACACTTGGGAAATTTGTGGATCTACTCTTGGGAAATTTGTGGATCTACACTAGGGAAATTTGTGGATCTACACTTGGGAAGTTTGTGGAACTACACTTGGGAAATTTGTGGATCTACACTTGGGAAATTTTTGGATCTACACTTGGGAAATTTGTGGATCTACACTTGGGAAATTTGTGGATCTACTCTTGGGAAATTTGTGGATCTACACTTGGGAAATTTCTGGATCTACACTTGGGAAGTTTGTGGATTTATACTTGGTAAATTTGTGGATTTATACTTGGGAAATTTGTGGATTTATACTTGGGAAATTTGTGGATTTATATTTGGGAAATTTGTTTATTTATACTTGGGAAATTTGTGGATTTATGCTTGGGAAATTTGTGGATTTATACTTGGGAAATTTGTGGATTTATACTTGGGAAATTTGTGGATTTATACTTGGGAAATTTGTGGATTTACACTTGGCAAATTTGTGGATCTACACTAGGGAAATTTGTGGATCTACACTTGGGAAATTTGTGGAACTACACTTGGGAAATTTGTGGATCTACACTTGGGAAATTTTTGGATCTACACTTGGGAAATTTGTGGATCTACACTTGGGAAATTTGTGGATCTACTCTTGGGAAATTTGTGGATCTACACTTGGGAAATTTCTGGATCTACACTTGGGAAGTTTGTGGATTTATACTTGGTAAATTTGTGGATTTATACTTGGGAAATTTGTGGATTTATACTTGGGAAATTTGTGGATTTATATTTGGGAAATTTGTTTATTTATACTTGGGAAATTTGTGGATTTATGCTTGGGAAATTTGTGGATTTATACTTGGGAAATTTGTGGATTTATACTTGGGAAATTTGTGGATTTATACTTGGGAAATTTGTGGATTTACACTTGGCAAATTTGTGGATCTACACTTGGTAAATTTGTGGATCTACACTTGGCAAATTTGTGGATCTACACTCTGCAAATTTGTGGATCTACACTTGGCAAATTTGTGGATCTACACTTGGGAAATTTGTGGATCTACACTTGGGAAATTTGTGGATCTACACTTGGGAAATTTGTGGGTCTACACTTTGCAAATTTGTGGATCTACACTTGGCAAATTTGTGGATCTACACTTGGTAAATTTGTGGATCTACACTTGGCAAATTTGTGGATCTACACTTGGCAAATTTGTGGATCTACACTTGGCAAATTTGTGGATCTACACTAGGCAAATTTGTGGATCTACACTTGGGAAATTTGTGGATCTACACTTGGGAAATTTGTGGATCTACACTTGGGAAATTTGTGGGTCTACACTTTGCAAATTTGTGGATCTACACTTGGCAAATTTGTGGATCTACACTTGGCAAATTTGTGGATCTACATTTGGCAAATTTGTGGATCTACATTTGGGAAATTTGTGGATCTACACTTGGGAAATTTGTGGATCTACACTTGGGAAATTTGTGGATCTACACTTGGGAAATTTGTGGATCTACACTTGGGAAATTTTTGGATCTACAATTGGGAAATTTGTGGATCTACACTTGGGAAATTTGTGGATCTACACTTGGGAAATTTGTGGATCTACACTTGGGAAATTTGTGGATCTACTCTTGGGAAATTTGTGGATCTACACTAGGGAAATTTGTGGATCTACACTTGGGAAATTTGTGGATCTATACAAAGGGAAATTTGTGGATCTATACAAAGCAAAATTTGGATCTATACTTGGAAAATTTGTGGATCTATTCTTGGAAAATTTGGGGATATATGCTTGGATATTTGTTGATCTATACTTGGGAAATATGTGTATCTATACTTGGGAAATTTGTCGATCTACACTTGGGAAATTTGTGGGTCTACACTTTGCAAATTTGTGGATCTACACTTGGCAAATTTGTGGATCTACACTTGGTAAATTTGTGGATCTACACTTGGCAAATTTGTGGATCTACACTTGGCAAATTTGTGGATCTACACTTGGCAAATTTGTGGATCTACACTAGGCAAATTTGTGGATCTACACTTGGGAAATTTGTGGATCTACACTTGGGAAATTTGTGGATCTACACTTGGGAAATTTGTGGGTCTACACTTTGCAAATTTGTGGATCTACACTTGGCAAATTTGTGGATCTACACTTGGCAAATTTGTGGATCTACATTTGGCAAATTTGTGGATCTACATTTGGGAAATTTGTGGATCTACACTTGGCAAATTTGTGGATCTACACTTGGGAAATTTCTGGATCTACACTTGGGAAATTTGTGGATCTACACTTGGGAAATTTTTGGATCTACACTTGGGAAATTTGTGGATCTACACTTGGGAAATTTTTGGATCTACACTTGGGAAATTTGTGGATCTACACTTGGGAAATTTTTGGATCTACACTTGGGAAATTTGTGGATCTACACTTGGGAAATTTGTGGATATACACTTGGGATATGTGGATCTACACTTGGGAAATTTGTGGATTTATACTTGGGAAATTTGTGGATTTATACTAGGGAAATTTTTGGATCTACACTTGGCAAATTTGTGGATCTACACTTGGGAAATTTGTGGATATACTCTTGGCAAATTTGTCGATCTACACTTGGTAAATTTGTGGATCTACACTTGGCAAATTTGTGGATCTACAGTTGGCAAATTTGTGGATCTACACTTGGGAAATTTGTGGATCTACACTTGGGAAATTTGTGGATCTACACTTGGGAAATTTGTGGATCTACACTTGGGAAATTTGTGGATCTACACTTGGGAAATTTGTGGATCTATACTTGGAAAATTTGTGGATTTATTCTTAGAAAATTTGGGGATATATGCTTGGAAATTTGTTGATCTGTACTTGGGAAATATGTGTATCTATACTTGGGATTTTTGTGGATCTACACTTGGCAAATTTGCGGATCTACACTTTGAAAATTTGTGGATCTACACTTGGGAAATTTGTGGATCTACACTTGCTAATTTGTGGATCTACACTTGGGAAATATGTGGATCTACACTTATGAAATTTGTGGATCTACACTTGGAAAATTTGTGGATCTACACTTGGGAAATTTGTGGATCTACACTTGGGAAATTTGTGGATCTACACTTGGGAAATTTGTGGAGCTACACTTGGGAAATTTGTGGATCTACACTTGGGAAATTTGTGGATCTACACTTGGGAAATTTGTGGATCTACACTTGGGAAATTTGTGGATCTACACTTGGGAAATTTGTGGATATACACTTGGGAAATATGTGGATCTACACTGGGGAAATTTGTGGATCTACACTTGGAAAATTTGTGGATCTACACTTGGGAAATTTGTGGATCTACACTTGGGAAATTTGTGGTTCTACACTTGGGAAATTTGTGGATCTACACTTGGGAAATTTGTGGATTTATACTTGGGAAATTTGTTTAGGTACACTTGGGAAATTTGTGGATCTACACTTGGGAAATTTGTGGATCTACACTTGGGAAATTTGTGGATATACACTTGGGAAATTTGTGGATATACACTTGGGAAATATGTGGATCTACACTTGGGAAATTTGTGGATTTATACTTGGGAAATTTGTGGATTTATACTAGGGAAATTTTTGGATCTACACTTGGCAAATTTGTGGATCTACACTTGGGAAATTTGTGGATCTACTCTTGGCAAATTTGTGGATCTACACTTGGTAAATTTGTGGATCTACACTTGGCAAATTTGTGGATCTACACTTGGGAAATTTGTGGATTTACACTTGGCAAATTTGTGGATCTACACTTGGTAAATTTGTGGAATTACACTTGGGAAATTTGTGGATCTACACTTGGGAAATTTGTGGATCTACACTTGCAAATTTGTGGATCTACACTTGGTAAATTTGTGGATCTAAACTTTAAAAATTTGTGGATTTATACTTGGGAAATTTGTGGATTTATACTTGGGAAATTTGTGGATTTATACTTGGGAAATTTGTATATTTATACTTAGGAAATTTGTGGATTTATACTTGGGAAATTTGTGGATTTATACTTGGGAAATTTGTGGATTTATACTTGGGAAATTTGGATTTATACTTAGGAAATTTGTGGATTTATACTTGGGAAATTTGTGGATTTATACTTAAGAAATTTGTGGATTTATACTTGGGAAATTTGTGGATTTATACTTAAGAAATTTGTGGATTTATACTTGGGAAATTTGTGGATTTATACTTGGGAAATTTGTGGATTTATACTTGGGAAATTTGTGGATTTATACTTAGGAAATTTGTGGATTTTCTCTTGGCAAATTTGTAGATTTATACTTGGGAAAATTGTGGATTTATATTTGGGAAATTTGTGGATTTATATTGGGGAAATTTGTGGATTTATACTTGGGAAATTTGTGGATTTATACTTAGGAAATTTGTGGATTTACACTTGGCAAATTTGTGGATCTACACTTGGTAAATTTGTGGATCTACACTTGGCAAATTTGTGGATCTACACTTGGCAAATTTATGGATCTACACTTGGCAAATTTTGTGGATCTACACATGGGAAATTTGTGGATCTACACTCGCAAATTTGTGGATCTACACTTGGCAAATTTGTGGATCTAAACTTTAAAAATTTGTGGATCTACACTTGGGAAATTTGTGGATTTACACTTGGCAAATTTGTGGATCTACACTTGGTAAATTTGTGGATCTACACTTGGCAAATTTGTGGATCTACACTTGGTAAATTTGTGGATCTACACTTGGCAAATTTGTGGATCTACAGTTGGCAAATTTGTGGATCTACACTTGGGAAATTTGTGGATCTACACTTGGCAAATTTGTGGATCTACACTTGGGAAATTTGTGGATCTACACTTGGGAAATTTGTGGATCTACACTTACAAATTTGTGGATCTACACTTGGCAAATTTGTGGATCTAAACTTAAAAATTTGTGGATCTACACTTGGGAAATTTGTGGATTTACACTTGGCAAATTTGTGGATCTACACTTGGTAAATTTGTGGATCTGCACTTGGCAAATTTGTGGATCTACACTTGGCAAATTTGTGGATCTACACTTGGGAAATTTGTGATTCTACACTTGGGAAATTTGTGGATCTACACTTGGCAAATTTGTGGATCTACACTTGGGAAATTTGTTTATTTACACTTGGGAAATTTGTTTATCTACACTTGGGAAATTTGTGGATCTACACTTGGGAAATTTTTGGATCTACACTTGGGAAATTTGTGGATCTACACTTGGGAAATTTGTGGATCTACACTTGGGAAATTTGTGGATCTACTCTTGGGAAATTTGTGGATCTACACTAGGGAAATTTGTGGATCTACACTTGGCAAATTTTGTGGATCTACACATGGGAAATTTGTGGATCTACACTCGCAAATTTGTGGATCTACACTTGGCAAATTTGTGGATCTAAACTTTAAAAATTTGTGGATCTACACTTGGGAAATTTGTGGATTTACACTTGGCAAATTTGTGGATCTACACTTGGTAAATTTGTGGATCTACACTTGGCAAATTTGTGGATCTACACTTGGTAAATTTGTGGATCTACACTTGGCAAATTTGTGGATCTACAGTTGGCAAATTTGTGGATCTACACTTGGCAAATTTGTGGATTTATACTTGGGAAATTTGTGGATTTATACTTGGGAAATTTGTGGATTTATACTTGGGAAATTTGTGGATTTACACTTGGCAAATTTGTGGATCTACACTAGGGAAATTTGTGGATCTACACTTGGGAAATTTGTGGAACTACACTTGGCAAATTTGTGGATCTACACTTGGTAAATTTGTGGATCTGCACTTGGCAAATTTGTGGATCTACACTTGGCAAATTTGTGGATCTACACTTGGGAAATTTGTGATTCTACACTTGGGAAATTTGTGGATCTACACTTGGCAAATTTGTGGATCTACACTTGGGAAATTTGTTTATTTACACTTGGGAAATTTGTTTATCTACACTTGGGAAATTTGTGGATCTACACTTGGGAAATTTTTGGATCTACACTTGGGAAATTTGTGGATCTACACTTGGGAAATTTGTGGATCTACACTTGGGAAATTTGTGGATCTACTCTTGGGAAATTTGTGGATCTACACTAGGGAAATTTGTGGATCTACACTTGGCAAATTTTGTGGATCTACACATGGGAAATTTGTGGATCTACACTCGCAAATTTGTGGATCTACACTTGGCAAATTTGTGGATCTAAACTTTAAAAATTTGTGGATCTACACTTGGGAAATTTGTGGATTTACACTTGGCAAATTTGTGGATCTACACTTGGTAAATTTGTGGATCTACACTTGGCAAATTTGTGGATCTACACTTGGTAAATTTGTGGATCTACACTTGGCAAATTTGTGGATCTACAGTTGGCAAATTTGTGGATCTACACTTGGGAAATTTGTGGATCTACACTTGGCAAATTTGTTTATCTACACTTGGTAAATTTGTGGATCTACACTTGGGAAATTTGTGGATCTACACTTGGGAAATTTGTGGATCTACACTTACAAATTTGTGGATCTACACTTGGCAAATTTGTGGATCTAAACTTTAAAAATTTGTGGATCTACACTTGGGAAATTTGTGGATTTACACTTGGCAAATTTGTGGATCTACACTTGGTAAATTTGTGGATCTGCACTTGGCAAATTTGTGGATCTACACTTGGCAAATTTGTGGATCTACACTTGGGAAATTTGTGATTCTACACTTGGGAAATTTGTGGATCTACACTTGACAAATTTGTGGATCTACACTTGGGAAATTTGTTTATTTACACTTGGGAAATTTGTTTATCTACACTTGGGAAATTTGTGGATCTACACTTGGGAAATTTTTGGATCTACACTTGGGAAATTTGTGGATCTACACTTGGGAAATTTGTGGATCTACACTTGGGAAATTTTATGGATCTACACTTGGCAAATTTGTGGATCTACACTTGGCAAATTTGTGGATCTACACTTGGCAAATTTGTGGATCTACACTAGGCAAATTTGTGGATCTACACTTGGGAAATTTGTGGATCTACACTTGGGAAATTTGTGGATCTACACTTGGGAAATTTGTGGATCTACACTTGGGAAATTTGTGGGTCTACACTTTGCAAATTTGTGGATCTACACTTTGCAAATTTGTGGATCTACACTTGGCAAATTTGTGGATCTACATTTGGGAAATTTGTGGATCTACTCTTGGGAAATTTGTGGATCTACACTAGGGAAATTTGTGGATCTACACTTGGGAAATTTGTGGATCTATACAAAGGGAAATTTGTGGATGTATACAAAGCAAAATTTGGATCTATACTTGGAAAATTTGTGGATCTATTCTTGGAAAATTTGGGGATATATGCTTGGATATTTGTTGATCTATACTTGGGAAATATGTGTATCTATACTTGGGATTTTTGTGGATCTACACTTGGCAAATTTGTGGATCTACACTTTGTAAATTTGTGGATCTACACTTGGGAAATTTGTGGATCTACACTTGGTAAATTTGTGGATCTACACTTGGCAAATTTGTGGATCTACACTTGGCAAATTTGTGGATCTAAACTTTAAAAATTTGTGGATCTACACTTGGGAAATTTGTGGATCTACACTTGGCAAATTTGTGGATCTACACTTGGGAAATTTGTATATCTACACTTGGTAAATTTGTGGATCTACACTTGGGAAATATGTGGATCTACACTTGGGAAATTTGTGGATCTACACTTGGGAAATTTGTGGATCTACACTTGGGAAATTTGTGGATCTACACTTGGGAAATTTGTGGGTCTATACAAAGGGAAATTTGTGGATCTATACAAAGCAAAATTTGGATCTATACTTGGAAAATTTGTGGATTTATTCTTAGAAAATTTGGGGATATATGCTTGGAAATTTGTTGATCTGTACTTGGGAAATATGTGTATCTATACTTGGGATTTTTGTGGATCTACACTTGGCAAATTTGTGGATCTACACTTTGCAAATTTGTGGATCTACACTTGGGAAATTTGTGGATCTACACTTGCTAATTTGTGGATCTACACTTGGGAAATATGTGGATCTACACTTGGGAAATTTGTGGATCTACACTTGGAAAATTTGTGGATCTACACTTGGGAAATTTGTGGATCTACACTTGGGAAATTTGTGGATCTACACTTGGGAAATTTGTGGAGCTACACTTGGGAAATTTGTGGATCTACACTTGGGAAATTTGTGGATCTACACTTGGGAAATTTGTGGATCTACACTTGGGAAATTTGTGGATCTACACTTGGGAAATTTGTGGATATACACTTGGGAAGTATGTGGATCTACACTTGGGAAATTTGTGGATCTACACTTGGGAAATTTGTGGATCTACACTTGGGAAATTTGTGGTTCTACACTTGGGAAATTTGTGGATCTACACTTGGGAAATTTGTGGATTTATACTTGGGAAATTTGTTTAGGTACACTTGGGAAATTTGTTTATCTACACTTGGGAAATTTGTGGATCTACACTTGGGAAATTTGTGGATCTACACTTGGGAAATTTGTGTTTCTACACTTGGGAAATTTGTGGATCTACACTTGGGAAATTTGTGGATTTATACTTGGGAAATTTGTTTAGGTACACTTGGGAAATTTGTTTATCTACACTTGGGAAATTTGTGGATCTACACTTGGGAAATTTGTGGATCTACACTTGGGAAATTTGTGGATATACACTTGGGAAATATGTGGATCTACACTTGGGAAATTTGTGGATTTATACTTGGGAAATTTGTGGATTTATACTTGGGAAATTTTTGGATCTACACTTGGCAAATTTGTGGATCTACACTTGGCAAATTTGTGGATCTACACTTGGAAAATTTGTGGATCTACACTTGGAAAATTTGTGGATTTATACTTGGGAAATTTGTGGGTTTATACTTGGGAAATTTGTGGATTTATACTTGGGAAATTTGTGTATTTATTTTGCGGAAATTTGTGGATTTATACTTGGGAAATTTGTGGATTTATACTTGGGAAATTTGTGGATTTATACTTGGGAAATTTTTGGATTTATACTTGGGAAATTTGTATATTTATACTTGGGAAATTTGTGGATTTATATTGGGAAATTTGTGGAATTATACTTGGGAGATTTGTGGATTTATACTTGGGAAATTTGTGGATTTATACTTAGGAAATTTGTGGATTTTCACTTGGCAAATTTGTAGATTTATACTTGGGAAATTTGTGGATTTATATTTGGGAAATTTGTGGATTTATACTGGGGAAATTTGTGGATTTATACTTGGGAAATTTGTGGATTTATACTTGTGAAATTTGTGGATTTATACTTGGGAAATTTGTGGATTTATACTTGGGAAATTTGTGGATTTATACTTTTGAAATTTGTGGATCTACACTTGGGAAATTTGTGGATCTACACTTGGGAAATTTGTGGATCTACACTTGGGAAATTTGTGGATCTACACTTGGAAAATTTGTGGATTTATACTTAGGAAATTTGTGGATTTATACTTTTGAAATTTGTGGATTTATACTTGGGAAATGTGTGGATTTATACTTAGGAAATTTGTGGATTTTCACTTGGCAAATTTATAGATTTATACTTGGGAAATTTGTGGATTTATATTTGGGAAATTTGTGGATTTATACTTGGGAAATTTGTGGATATATGCTTGGATTTTTGTGGATCTACACTTGGCAAATTTGTGGATCTACACTTTGCAAATTTGTGGATCTACACTTGGGAAATTTGTGGATCTACACTTGGTAAATTTGTGGATCTACACTTGGCAAATTTGTGGATCTACACTTGGCAAATTTGTGGATCTAAACTTTAAAAATTTGTGGATCTACACTTGGGAAATTTGTGGATCTACACTTGGGAAATTTGTGGATCTACACTTGGTAAATTTGTGGATCTACACTTGGGAAATATGTGGATCTACACTTGGGAAATTTGTGGATCTACACTTGGGAAATTTGTGGATCTACACTTGGGAAATTTGTGGATCTACACTTGGGAAATTTTTGGATCTACACTTGGGAAATTTGTGGGTCTATACAAAGGGAAATTTGTGGATCTATACAAAGCAAAATTTGGATCTATACTTAAAAATTTGTGGATTTATTCTTAGAAAATTTGGGGATATATGCTTGGAAATTTGTTGATCTGTACTTGGGAAATATGTGTATCTATACTTGGGATTTTTGTGGATCTACACTTGGCAAATTTGTGGATCTACACTTGGGAAATTTGTGGATCTACACTTGGGAAATTTGTGGATCTACACTTGGGAAATTTGTGGTTCTACACTTGGGAAATTTGTGGATCTACACTTGGGAAATTTGTGGATTTATACTTGGGAAATTTGTTTAGGTACACTTGGGAAATTTGTTTATCTACACTTGGGAAATTTGTGGATCTACACTTGGGAAATTTGTGGATCTACACTTGGGAAATTTGTGGTTCTACACTTGGGAAATTTGTGGATCTACACTTGGGAAATTTGTGGATTTATACTTGGGAAATTTGTTTAGGTACACTTGGGAAATTTGCTTATCTACACTTGGGAAATTTGTGGATCTACACTTGGGAAATTTGTGGATCTACACTTGGGAAATTTGTGGATATACACTTGGGAAATATGTGGATCTACACTTGGGAAATTTGTGGATTTATACTTGGGAAATTTGTGGATTTATACTTGGGAAATTTTTGGATCTACACTTGGCAAATTTGTGGATCTACACTTGGCAAATTTGTGGATCTACACTTGGAAAATTTGTGGATCTACACTTGGAAAATTTGTGGATTTATACTTGGGAAATTTGTGGATTTTTACTTGGGAAATTTGTGGATTTATACTTGGGAAATTTGTGTATTTATTTTGCGGAAATTTGTGGATTTATACTTGGGAAATTTGTGGATTTATACTTGGGAAATTTGTGGATTTATACTTGGGAAATTTGTGGATTTATACTTGGGAAATTTGTATATTTATACTTGGGAAATTTGTGGATTTATATTTGGGAAATTTGTGGAATTATACTTGGGAGATTTGTGGATTTATACTTGGGAAATTTGTGGATTTATACTTAGGAAATTTGTGGATTTTCACTTGGCAAATTTGTAGATTTATACTTGGGAAATTTGTGGATTTATATTTGGGAAATTTGTGGATTTATACTGGGGAAATTTGTGGATTTATACTTGGGAAATTTGTGGATTTATACTTGTGAAATTTGTGGATTTATTCTTGGGAAATTTGTGGATTTATACTTGGGAAATTTGTGGATTTATACTTTTGAAATTTGTGGATCTACACTTGGGAAATTTGTGGATCTACACTTGGGAAATTTGTGGATCTACACTTGGGAAATTTGTGGATCTACACTTGGGAAATTTGTGGATCTACACTTGGAAAATTTGTGGATTTATACTTGGGAAATTTGTGGATTTATACTTTTGAAATTTGTGGATTTATACTTGGGAAATGTGTGGATTTATACTTAGGAAATTTGTGGATTTTCACTTGGCAAATTTATAGATTTATACTTGGGAAATTTGTGGATTTATATTTGGGAAATTTGTGGATTTATACTGGGGAAATTTGTGGATTTATACTTGGGAAATTTGTGGATATATGCTTGGATATTTGTTGATCTATACTTGGGAAATATGTGTATCTATACTTGGGATTTTTGTGGATCTACACTTGGCAAATTTGTGGATCTACACTTTGCAAATTTGTGGATCTACACTTGGGAAATTTGTGGATCTACACTTGGTAAATTTGTGGATCTACACTTGGCAAATTTGTGGATCTACACTTGGCAAATTTGTGGATCTAAACTTTAAAAATTTGTGGATCTACACTTGGGAAATTTGTGGATCTACACTTGGCAAATTTGTGGATCTACACTTGGGAAATTTGTGGATCTACACTTGGGAAATTTGTGGATCTACACTTGGTAAATTTGTGGATCTACACTTGGGAAATATGTGGATCTACACTTGGGAAATTTGTGGATCTACACTTGGGAAATTTGTGGATCTATACAAAGGGAAATTTGTGGATGTATACAAAGCAAAATTTGGATCTATACTTGGAAAATTTGTGGATCTATTCTTGGAAAATTTGGGGATATATGCTTGGATATTTGTTGATCTATACTTGGGAAATATGTGTATCTATACTTGGGATTTTTGTGGATCTACACTTGGCAAATTTGTGGATCTACACTTTGTAAATTTGTGGATCTACACTTGGGAAATTTGTGGATCTACACTTGGTAAATTTGTGGATCTACACTTGGCAAATTTGTGGATCTACACTTGGCAAATTTGTGGATCTAAACTTTAAAAATTTGTGGATCTACACTTGGGAAATTTGTGGATCTACACTTGGCAAATTTGTGGATCTACACTTGGGAAATTTGTATATCTACACTTGGTAAATTTGTGGATCTACACTTGGGAAATATGTGGATCTACACTTGGGAAATTTGTGGATCTACACTTGGGAAATTTGTGGATCTACACTTGGGAAATTTGTGGATCTACACTTGGGAAATTTGTGGGTCTATACAAAGGGAAATTTGTGGATCTATACAAAGCAAAATTTGGATCTATACTTGGAAAATTTGTGGATTTATTCTTAGAAAATTTGGGGATATATGCTTGGAAATTTGTTGATCTGTACTTGGGAAATATGTGTATCTATACTTGGGATTTTTGTGGATCTACACTTGGCAAATTTGTGGATCTACACTTTGCAAATTTGTGGATCTACACTTGGGAAATTTGTGGATCTACACTTGCTAATTTGTGGATCTACACTTGGGAAATATGTGGATCTACACTTGGGAAATTTGTGGATCTACACTTGGAAAATTTGTGGATCTACACTTGGGAAATTTGTGGATCTACACTTGGGAAATTTGTGGATCTACACTTGGGAAATTTGTGGAGCTACACTTGGGAAATTTGTGGATCTACACTTGGGAAATTTGTGGATCTACACTTGGGAAATTTGTGGATCTACACTTGGGAAATTTGTGGATCTACACTTGGGAAATTTGTGGATATACACTTGGGAAGTATGTGGATCTACACTTGGGAAATTTGTGGATCTACACTTGGGAAATTTGTGGATCTACACTTGGGAAATTTGTGGTTCTACACTTGGGAAATTTGTGGATCTACACTTGGGAAATTTGTGGATTTATACTTGGGAAATTTGTTTAGGTACACTTGGGAAATTTGTTTATCTACACTTGGGAAATTTGTGGATCTACACTTGGGAAATTTGTGGATCTACACTTGGGAAATTTGTGTTTCTACACTTGGGAAATTTGTGGATCTACACTTGGGAAATTTGTGGATTTATACTTGGGAAATTTGTTTAGGTACACTTGGGAAATTTGTTTATCTACACTTGGGAAATTTGTGGATCTACACTTGGGAAATTTGTGGATCTACACTTGGGAAATTTGTGGATATACACTTGGGAAATATGTGGATCTACACTTGGGAAATTTGTGGATTTATACTTGGGAAATTTGTGGATTTATACTTGGGAAATTTTTGGATCTACACTTGGCAAATTTGTGGATCTACACTTGGCAAATTTGTGGATCTACACTTGGAAAATTTGTGGATCTACACTTGGAAAATTTGTGGATTTATACTTGGGAAATTTGTGGGTTTATACTTGGGAAATTTGTGGATTTATACTTGGGAAATTTGTGTATTTATTTTGCGGAAATTTGTGGATTTATACTTGGGAAATTTGTGGATTTATACTTGGGAAATTTGTGGATTTATACTTGGGAAATTTTTGGATTTATACTTGGGAAATTTGTATATTTATACTTGGGAAATTTGTGGATTTATATTGGGAAATTTGTGGAATTATACTTGGGAGATTTGTGGATTTATACTTGGGAAATTTGTGGATTTATACTTAGGAAATTTGTGGATTTTCACTTGGCAAATTTGTAGATTTATACTTGGGAAATTTGTGGATTTATATTTGGGAAATTTGTGGATTTATACTGGGGAAATTTGTGGATTTATACTTGGGAAATTTGTGGATTTATACTTGTGAAATTTGTGGATTTATACTTGGGAAATTTGTGGATTTATACTTGGGAAATTTGTGGATTTATACTTTTGAAATTTGTGGATCTACACTTGGGAAATTTGTGGATCTACACTTGGGAAATTTGTGGATCTACACTTGGGAAATTTGTGGATCTACACTTGGAAAATTTGTGGATTTATACTTAGGAAATTTGTGGATTTATACTTTTGAAATTTGTGGATTTATACTTGGGAAATGTGTGGATTTATACTTAGGAAATTTGTGGATTTTCACTTGGCAAATTTATAGATTTATACTTGGGAAATTTGTGGATTTATATTTGGGAAATTTGTGGATTTATACTTGGGAAATTTGTGGATATATGCTTGGATATTTGTTGATCTATACTTGGGAAATATGTGTATCTATACTTGGGATTTTTGTGGATCTACACTTGGCAAATTTGTGGATCTACACTTTGCAAATTTGTGGATCTACACTTGGGAAATTTGTGGATCTACACTTGGTAAATTTGTGGATCTACACTTGGCAAATTTGTGGATCTACACTTGGCAAATTTGTGGATCTAAACTTTAAAAATTTGTGGATCTACACTTGGGAAATTTGTGGATCTACACTTGGGAAATTTGTGGATCTACACTTGGGAAATTTGTGAATCTACACTTGGGAAATTTGTGGATCTACACTTGGTAAATTTGTGGATCTACACTTGGGAAATATGTGGATCTACACTTGGGAAATTTGTGGATCTACACTTGGGAAATTTGTGGATCTACACTTGGGAAATTTGTGGATCTACACTTGGGAAATTTTTGGATCTACACTTGGGAAATTTGTGGGTCTATACAAAGGGAAATTTGTGGATCTATACAAAGCAAAATTTGGATCTATACTTAAAAATTTGTGGATTTATTCTTAGAAAATTTGGGGATATATGCTTGGAAATTTGTTGATCTGTACTTGGGAAATATGTGTATCTATACTTGGGATTTTTGTGGATCTACACTTGGCAAATTTGTGGATCTACACTTGGGAAATTTGTGGATCTACACTTGGGAAATTTGTGGATCTACACTTGGGAAATTTGTGGTTCTACACTTGGGAAATTTGTGGATCTACACTTGGGAAATTTGTGGATTTATACTTGGGAAATTTGTTTAGGTACACTTGGGAAATTTGTTTATCTACACTTGGGAAATTTGTGGATCTACACTTGGGAAATTTGTGGATCTACACTTGGGAAATTTGTGGTTCTACACTTGGGAAATTTGTGGATCTACACTTGGGAAATTTGTGGATTTATACTTGGGAAATTTGTTTAGGTACACTTGGGAAATTTGTTTATCTACACTTGGGAAATTTGTGGATCTACACTTGGGAAATTTGTGGATCTACACTTGGGAAATTTGTGGATATACACTTGGGAAATATGTGGATCTACACTTGGGAAATTTGTGGATTTATACCTGGGAAATTTGTGGATTTATACTTGGGAAATTTTTGGATCTACACTTGGCAAATTTGTGGATCTACACTTGGCAAATTTGTGGATCTACACTTGGAAAATTTGTGGATCTACACTTGGAAAATTTGTGGATTTATACTTGGGAAATTTGTGGATTTTTACTTGGGAAATTTGTGGATTTATACTTGGGAAATTTGTGTATTTATTTTGCGGAAATTTGTGGATTTATACTTGGGAAATTTGTGGATTTATATTTGGGAAATTTGTGGATTTATACTTGGGAAATTTGTGGATTTATACTTGGGAAATTTGTATATTTATACTTGGGAAATTTGTGGATTTATATTTGGGAAATTTGTGGAAATATACTTGGGAGATTTGTGGATTTATACTTGGGAAATTTGTGGATTTATACTTAGGAAATTTGTGGATTTTCACTTGGCAAATTTGTAGATTTATACTTGGGAAATTTGTGGATTTATATTTGGGAAATTTGTGGATTTATACTGGGGAAATTTGTGGATTTATACTTGGGAAATTTGTGGATTTATACTTGTGAAATTTGTGGATTTATACTTGGGAAATTTGTGGATTTATACTTGGGAAATTTGTGGATTTATACTTTTGAAATTTGTGGATCTACACTTGGGAAATTTGTGGATCTACACTTGGGAAATTTGTGGATCTACACTTGGGAAATTTGTGGATCTACACTTGGGAAATTTGTGGATCTACACTTGGAAAATTTGTGGATTTATACTTGGGAAATTTGTGGATTTATACTTTTGAAATTTGTGGATTTATACTTGGGAAATGTGTGGATTTATACTTAGGAAATTTGTGGATTTTCACTTGGCAAATTTATAGATTTATACTTGGGAAATTTGTGGATTTATATTTGGGAAATTTGTGGATTTATACTGGGGAAATTTGTGGATTTATACTTGGGAAATTTGTGGATATATGCTTGGATATTTGTTGATCTATACTTGGGAAATATGTGTATCTATACTTGGGATTTTTGTGGATCTACACTTGGCAAATTTGTGGATCTACACTTTGCAAATTTGTGGATCTACACTTGGGAAATTTGTGGATCTACACTTGGTAAATTTGTGGATCTACACTTGGCAAATTTGTGGATCTACACTTGGCAAATTTGTGGATCTAAATTTTAAAAATTTGTGGATCTACACTTGGGAAATTTGTGGATCTACACTTGGCAAATTTGTGGATCTACACTTGGGAAATTTGTGGATCTACACTTGGGAAATTTGTGGATCTACACTTGGTAAATTTGTGGATCTACACTTGGGAAATTTGTGGATCTACACTTGGGAAATTTGTGGATCTACACTTGCTAATTTGTGGATCTACACTTGGGAAATTTGTGGATCTACACTTGGGAAATTTGTGGATCTACACTTGGGAAATTTGTGGAGCTACACTTGGGAAATTTGTGGATCTACACTTGGGAAATTTGTGGATCTACACTTGGGAAATTTGTGGATCTACACTTGGGAAATTTGTGGATCTACACTTGGGAAATTTGTGGAGCTACACTTGGGAAATTTGTGGATCTACACTTGGGAAATTTGTGGATCTACACTTGGGAATTTTTGGATCTACACTTGGGAAATTTGTGGATCTACACTTGGGAAATTTGTGGATATACACTTGGGAAATATGTGGATCTTCACTTGGGAAATTTGTGGATCTACACTTGGAAAATTTGTGGATCTACACTTGGGAAATTTGTGGATCTACACTTGGGAAATTTGTGGTTCTACACTTGGGAAATTTGTGGATCTACACTTGGGAAATTTGTGTATTTATACTTGGGAAATTTGTTTAGGTACACTTGGGAAATTTGTTTATCTACACTTGGGAAATTTGTGGATCTACACTTGGGAAATTTGTGGATATACACTTGGGAAATATGTGGATCTACACTTGGGAAATTTGTGGATTTACACTTGGGAAATTTGTGGATTTATACTTGGGAAATTTGTGGATTTATACTTGGGAAATTTTTGGATCTACACTTGGGAAATTTGTGGATCTACACTTGGAAAATTTGTGGATTTATACTTGGGAAATTTGTGGATTTATACTTGGGAAATTTGTGGATTTATACTTGGGAAATTTGTGTATTTATTTTGCGGAAATTTGCGGATTTATACTTGGGAAATTTGTGGATTTATACTTGGGAAATTTGTGGATTTATACTTGGGAAATTTGTATATTTATACTTGGGAAATTTGTGGATTTATACTTGGGAAATTTGTGGAATTATACTTGGGAGATTTGTGGATTTATACTTGGGAAATTTGTGGATTTATACTTAGGAAATTTGTGGATTTTCACTTGGCAAATTTGTAGATTTATACTTGGGAAATTTGTGGATTTATATTTGGGAAATTTGTGGATTTATACTGGGGAAATTTGTGGATTTATACTTGGGAAATTTGTGGATTTATACTTGGGAAATTTGTGGATTTATACTTGGGAAATTTGTGGATTTATACTTTTGAAATTTGTGGATCTACACTTGGGAAATTTGTGGATCTACACTTGGGAAATTTGTGGATCTACACTTGTGAAATTTGTGGATCTACACTTGGGAAATTTTTGGATCTACACTTGGGAAATTTGTGGGTCTATACAAAGGGAAATTTGTGGATCTATACAAAGCAAAATTTGGATCTATACTTAAAAATTTGTGGATTTATTCTTAGAAAATTTGGGGATATATGCTTGGAAATTTGTTGATCTGTACTTGGGAAATATGTGTATCTATACTTGGGATTTTTGTGGATCTACACTTGGCAAATTTGTGGATCTACACTTTGCAAATTTGTGGATCTACACTTGGAAAATTTGTGGATCTACACTTGCAAATTTGTGGATCTACACTTGGCAAATTTGTGGATCTACACTTTACAAATTTGTGGATCTACACTTGGGAAATTTGTGGATTTACACTTGGCGAATTTGTGGATCTACACTTGGTAAATTTGTGGATCTCCACTTGGCAAATTTGTGGATCTACACTTGGCAAATTTGTGGATCTACACTTGGCAAATTTGTGGATTTATACTTGGGAAATTTGTGGATTTATACTTAGGAAATTTGTGGATTTCACTTGGCAAAATTGTAGATTTATACTTGGGAAATTTGTGGATTTATATTTGGGAAATTTGTGGATTTATACTTAGAAAATTTGTGGATTTACACTTGGCAAATTTGTGGATCTACACTTGGTAAATTTGTGGATCTACACTTGGCAAATTTGTGGATCTACACTTGGCAAATTTGTGGATCTACACTTGGCAAATTTGTGGATCTACACTTGGCAAATTTTGTGGATCTACACTTGGGAAATTTGTGGATTTACACTTGGCAAATTTGTGGATCTACACTTGTGAAATTTGTGGATCTACACTTGGGAAATTTGTGGATCTACACTTGGGAAATTTGTGGATCTACACTTGGGAAATTTGTGGATCTACACTTGGGAAATTTGTGGATCTACACTTGGGAAATTTGTGGATCTACAATTGGGAAATTTGTGGATCTACACTTGGGAAATATGTGGATCTACACTTGGGAAATTTTTGGATCTACACTTGGTAAATTTGTGGATCTACACTTGGCAAATTTGTGGATCTACACTTGGCAAATTTGTGGATCTACACTTGGCAAATTTGTGGATTTATACTTGGGAAATTTGTGGATTTATACTTAGGAAATTTGTGGATTTCACTTGGCAAATTTGTAGATTTATACTTGGGAAATTTGTGGATTTATATTTGGGAAATTTGTGGATTTATACTTAGAAAATTTGTGGATTTACACTTGGCAAATTTGTGGATCTACACTTGGTAAATTTGTGGATCTACACTTGGCAAATTTGTGGATCTACACTTGGCAAATTTGTGGATCTACACTTGGCAAATTTGTGGATCTACACTTGGCAAATTTTGTGGATCTACACTTGGGAAATTTGTGGATTTACACTTGGCAAATTTGTGGATCTACACTTGTGAAATTTGTGGATCTACACTTGGGAAATTTGTGGATCTACACTTGGGAAATTTGTGGATCTACACTTGGGAAATTTGTGGATCTACACTTGGGAAATTTGTGAATTTATACTTGGGAAATTTGTGGATCTACACTTGTGAAATTTGTGGATCTACACTTGTGAAATTTGTGGAGCTACACTTGGGAAATTTGTGGATCTACACTTGGGAAATTTGTGGATCTACACTTGGGAAATTTGTGGATCTACAATTGGGAAATTTGTGGATCTACACTTGGGAAATATGTGGATCTACACTTGGGAAATTTTTGGATCTACACTTGGTAAATTTGTGGATCTACACTTGGCAAATTTGTGGATCTACACTTGGCAAATTTGTGGATCTACACTTGGCAAATTTGTGGATTTATACTTGGGAAATTTGTGGATTTATACTTAGGAAATTTGTGGATTTCACTTGGCAAATTTGTAGATTTATACTTGGGAAATTTGTGGATTTATATTTGGGAAATTTGTGGATTTATACTGGGGAAATTTGTGGATTTATACTTGGGAAATTTGTGGATTTATACTTGGGAAATTTGTGGATTTATACTTGGGAAATTTGTGGATTTATACTTTTGAAATTTGTGGATCTACACTTGGGAAATTTGTGGATCTACACTTGGGAAATTTGTGGATCTACACTTGTGAAATTTGTGGATCTACACTTGGGAAATTTTTGGATCTACACTTGGGAAATTTGTGGGTCTATACAAAGGGAAATTTGTGGATCTATACAAAGCAAAATTTGGATCTATACTTAAAAATTTGTGGATTTATTCTTAGAAAATTTGGGGATATATGCTTGGAAATTTGTTGATCTGTACTTGGGAAATATGTGTATCTATACTTGGGATTTTTGTGGATCTACACTTGGCAAATTTGTGGATCTACACTTTGCAAATTTGTGGATCTACACTTGGAAAATTTGTGGATCTACACTTGCAAATTTGTGGATCTACACTTGGCAAATTTGTGGATCTACACTTTACAAATTTGTGGATCTACACTTGGGAAATTTGTGGATTTACACTTGGCGAATTTGTGGATCTACACTTGGTAAATTTGTGGATCTCCACTTGGCAAATTTGTGGATCTACACTTGGCAAATTTGTGGATCTACACTTGGCAAATTTGTGGATTTATACTTGGGAAATTTGTGGATTTATACTTAGGAAATTTGTGGATTTCACTTGGCAAAATTGTAGATTTATACTTGGGAAATTTGTGGATTTATATTTGGGAAATTTGTGGATTTATACTTAGAAAATTTGTGGATTTACACTTGGCAAATTTGTGGATCTACACTTGGTAAATTTGTGGATCTACACTTGGCAAATTTGTGGATCTACACTTGGCAAATTTGTGGATCTACACTTGGCAAATTTGTGGATCTACACTTGGCAAATTTTGTGGATCTACACTTGGGAAATTTGTGGATTTACACTTGGCAAATTTGTGGATCTACACTTGTGAAATTTGTGGATCTACACTTGGGAAATTTGTGGATCTACACTTGGGAAATTTGTGGATCTACACTTGGGAAATTTGTGGATCTACACTTGGGAAATTTGTGGATCTACACTTGGGAAATTTGTGGATCTACAATTGGGAAATTTGTGGATCTACACTTGGGAAATATGTGGATCTACACTTGGGAAATTTTTGGATCTACACTTGGTAAATTTGTGGATCTACACTTGGCAAATTTGTGGATCTACACTTGGCAAATTTGTGGATCTACACTTGGCAAATTTGTGGATTTATACTTGGGAAATTTGTGGATTTATACTTAGGAAATTTGTGGATTTCACTTGGCAAATTTGTAGATTTATACTTGGGAAATTTGTGGATTTATATTTGGGAAATTTGTGGATTTATACTTAGAAAATTTGTGGATTTACACTTGGCAAATTTGTGGATCTACACTTGGTAAATTTGTGGATCTACACTTGGCAAATTTGTGGATCTACACTTGGCAAATTTGTGGATCTACACTTGGCAAATTTGTGGATCTACACTTGGCAAATTTTGTGGATCTACACTTGGGAAATTTGTGGATTTACACTTGGCAAATTTGTGGATCTACACTTGTGAAATTTGTGGATCTACACTTGGGAAATTTGTGGATCTACACTTGGGAAATTTGTGGATCTACACTTGGGAAATTTGTGGATCTACACTTGGGAAATTTGTGAATTTATACTTGGGAAATTTGTGGATCTACACTTGTGAAATTTGTGGATCTACACTTGTGAAATTTGTGGAGCTACACTTGGGAAATTTGTGGATCTACACTTGGGAAATTTGTGGATCTACACTTGGGAAATTTGTGGATCTACAATTGGGAAATTTGTGGATCTACACTTGGGAAATATGTGGATCTACACTTGGGAAATTTTTGGATCTACACTTGGTAAATTTGTGGATCTACACTTGGCAAATTTGTGGATCTACACTTGGCAAATTTGTGGATCTACACTTGGCAAATTTGTGGATTTATACTTGGGAAATTTGTGGATTTATACTTAGGAAATTTGTGGATTTCACTTGGCAAATTTGTAGATTTATACTTGGGAAATTTGTGGATTTATATTTGGGAAATTTGTGGATTTATACTTAGAAAATTTGTGGATTTACACTTGGCAAATTTGTGGATCTACACTTGGTAAATTTGTGGATCTACACTTGGCAAATTTGTGGATCTACACTTGGCAAATTTGTGGATCTACACTTGGCAAATTTGTGGATCTACACTTGGCAAATTTTGTGGATCTACAC